>BCNH02000003.1:22342394-22360447 GCA_001662345.2 Metrosideros polymorpha var. glaberrima | reverse complement strand
TGATAAATTACGCAATGCCAAAATGCACGTCATGATTCAACGAGGGGCCGTCGAAAATCCATATTCGAAAACCAGGGAAAAGGAGTTTGGCTAACCTGCTTCGGAGCATGGGGTAGACCAGCATGGGCCCGCCGACCCCGTCCTTCAGGATGCCCTTGAACACGGTCCGGTTGAAGTCGGCGATGTCGGCCTTGGACACGAACAGGTTCAGCCACGGGTGCGGCGCGTCCCAGAGCCCGGTGGCCTTGGCGTGCTGCTCCGCGTGCTTCACCCGCCGCAGGAACTCCGCGTAGCTCACGTCCCTCCGGAACTCCAGCCCCTCCACGAATCCCAGCCGTCCAAGCAATCTCTCCACCGCCTGTATATTATACCCACAATCGGAAAAAATTATTGCGCCGAGGGCATTTGGGTAATTAGCGGCAAAAGGGACATGGCAATTGATGATGTACAGATTCCAGAAAATGATGTGGTTTTTTGGCCGCTTGTGGTGGGTGCGTGTGCGTGCGTGGGGGGACCAACGAACGTCAGGGCAAAATCTCCGCGATCAGGCGACCGGGGGGGGACCTGTTTTTCCCAAAATGGCCCCGACTGGGCGCCCCAATTTCGAAAGTGACACTGCGGCTATGCGGCAGGCAGCGACGCGGGCGTGCCCCCGTGCGGTGTCATTCCTGCAATTTGCGGGCGAGGGCGGGGGCAGTTACGGCGACGCGCGGGGGTTGTCAGAAAATCCAATGGGAAGATGCATCTACGCTGTGCCGTCACCTTCGGTGGTGGTGAAGTAACTCCCACAGAGACAAAATCATTTAAAAATTCGGAAATTAAAAAAAAAATTTGAATTTCTTTTTAACTGTTTCGTTTTGGTCGACGGAGCACTCGATGAGTCGCACTAATTTTATTTAACCCCCCGAAAATATTTTAAAATACTCTCTCTCTTTTTATTTTCTTTTTCAAATGGGCTATCATGGTGTGGAGAGAAAAAGGGAAGAATTTGGGTTGGGGGAGGGGGCCCTCGTCCTCATCGTGTGCAGTCGGCGAGCTTTGTACACGTGTGAGTCCAACCGGGGCTAATGGCCCATTCTGGTTCTCTCCCCTGTCCAGCTCGGACACTTCCCACGTGCGGGGCCCCCCACCCCCCCACTTAGCAGGAACCGAGGTCAAAACCCGGAACTAAGAGGAAAAAACTCGCTCCCCATTTCACTACGGGTTTTAAGACGGCACTATTGATAACCAAAAAAAAAAAAAATCTACAATTCTGGTAAATATATTGAAAAATCAAATAGGACCCGGTTCTTTCCTTTTTGAATAGGTGGCTTCATTTGGAAAAAATAAAGTGCAGACGGTCACGTGTAAATGGGATTCGAATAGAGTGACATCGTATCAATACATCAGATGATATAAGCATTACATGGTGTGTTTGGAAAAAAACCATCAAAAGCCGGAGTCAAAAGACTTTTCACTCAAATTCGGGACGCTTTAAAGGCTAATCCATGTGTGGACCGGGCGTCTATCGTGATCTATTTTCCACATTGACTAAGACCATTTTCCATGGGGCGTGAAAAGAAAAAAATGCATGATTGATCGACCCACTCAATTTGGTTAGAAGGTGCCATTACCGAATCAACGGACGAGGGAGAGTCGCTGGTCTGGTGGTGGAGGCCCAGCTCGAGGCAGTAGAGAACCGAGCCGGCGTCTGGGGCCAGCCGGGCCTGGTCGAACTGCTGGTCCGGGTCAAGCGGCACATTGGGCCAGCCGTTGACCGGGTCATCGCTGTTCACGAACGCGAACCCTTCGATGTAGTCGAACGTGTCTCCGTCCGGCCGAGTCACCAGCGACTCAGCGTCCCGTGTGTACTCGCTAAAATCCGAATACACCACTCTTATCCACCGCACCTGCAGAAATTCGCCCACCACCACAACATATAAATATTTTGGAAAAAATTCGCTTAAATCAACCAAAAAAAGAAAAAAGAAAAAAAAGAGAGGAAATAATTCCCAAAAAAATAAAATAAAATTGAAAAGTCGTGTTCGTACCATATCAGGTGCGGGTTGAAGCAAGATCTTTGCCTTGGTGATTATGCCGAATTGGCCGAGTCCGCCGAGGACGGCAAAGAAGAGCTCGGAGTTGTCGCTGCTACTGCAAATCAGCGTCTCGCCTTGGCCGGTGACGACCTCCAGCTCCGTCACGTTCGACGTCTGCGGGCCGTAGCGGAAGGCCTGGCCGCTGACGCCGGCGTTGGACAGCGTCCCCCCGACCGTCAGGCCCAGGTAGTCGGTGTACGACCGCGGCGCGAGGCCGCAGCGCAGGCACCGCTCGAGGACGTCCTCCCATAATGCCCCTCCGGCGACGATGGCGTAGTCGGCGCCGCACCCGTCGCTGACGACCTGGAAGTGGTCGGTGTCTGTCGAGCGCATGTCGACGACGAGGCCCCCGTCCGACATGGCCTGGCCGTTGATGGAGTGGCCGTTGCCCCTGGCGGCGACGGTCAGGTTGGGCGACCGGAGGGCGGCCTTGACGGAACGGGCCACGTCGTCGGAGCCGGAGGGGCGGACGACGGCGAGGGGCTTGGCCGAGCGGAAGCCGCCGAAGTCCTTGGCGGCGGAGGAGGTGGCCGCCGGGGACCAGTCCAGGGTCCCCTGGAGCTGGAGGTCGAGGCCAGGGACGCCGTCGTCTTGCCTCGTCTCGGTGTCGTTTTCGTGGACGAAACGCTCCGCGTAAGCTATCATCATTTGAGCTTCGTGGGTCGATTGATTCCGGCTCTGTTTTCTGTTCCCGCTTCTCTGAATCAAAGAAAAAAAATGAAAAAAAATTTCGAAGCTTTTAATTCTTTCGTTCTTCGGGTCTCTCTCTCTAGACTCTGTTTCTCTCTCTCTCTCTCTCTCTCTCTCGGAGAGAGAGCGGGCTTAAATAGCGGCTGGCATGGGTTGGGGATTTTGTGTTCGCTGAACAAGGGGATTATGCAGATCGAATTATGACGTCAGCATCGCCCTCGGCTCGATGCCCTGTTTAACGTTATGATCCTATCGACATCATCTGTCTGCCACTTCCATGTTTGTGCAAATTTTATATTTGACATCCGCATATTATTTTATAAGCTCGGTTTCCTTTTTTTTAACCTTTTTCTTAACTCGACCCTTTTTTCTAAAAAATAATTGGAAAAAGGTTGTAATGCCATCATCGTGCTCATTTGCTTGTGATTTTCTTCACATTATGCTCATTGTTAAGCACTTAATTTTTTTTTCCAATGGAAAATTGTAGTTAGGTAAATCCCCACACATGAAATCTTATTTGACTATCTCCATTTCGAGAAAGCGACAAAAAAAGAGTCTTTAACCAAATCATGTAATTAATTGGATGAGTTGCGATCCATGTGAAACTCATATGATCTAATAGTTCATGTATCCATGTGGACAATACTTACTCTTATATTTCATTGTCCGTGCGCGTTTCCAAACACGTTGATCGGAAGCATAATGGAGGCCGAGAATTTGAATGTTCTCTCCTCCTATGTTAGCACAACCTATGTTAGTTTTGTATTCCGTACTTGATCGCTTTTTTTTATTTTATTCAAGCGACGTCTTAAGAAAAATGCTGATGTCTTATCGTATTTGCACTTTGCCCATGAGTTAATTTAAATAAGCGAAGCATAAGTTAAATGCTTTTACTTCTTTAAGGAGTAACAAATATTTTCCATGAATTTGTAAGATTGTGCTATCAACAATTTTTGCACGTTCTAATTCCATCTTCGATTCTTCTGTAGTCTCGGCCGACTATGGAAAAAGATCTGACAGGTACTTTGTATGTGACGCAAGTTCATCTGACAAAATTTGGTAGGGTTGACATTTGAGGACATAGTAGTAGCATGTAGGAGTTAATGATCTTTTGAGCTAGCAACAGAAATGGGATCCCTTTGGTTTAATGGAAGATCATGGCCAGAAAAGAGGCAAAAATTATTACGATACCCCTCAAATTTCTGTGCAAAATCTTAGAGATTTCGAGGTACAGAATTAGTTAATTAGATTCGCGCAATTCCAAGACTTCTCTAGATGCAAAACCAATTTTTATCGACACCATGTGTGGGTGTTGAGTGATCCCTGAACTGATAGGGTTCGTAAACTACATGAGAGGGAAGAGGAATTCTGACGTGAAAATGCTAAATAATGAAGGATAACGTTTCTCTTAGATGGACCTAAGTAAGTCCTTAAAAGATTTCATCTAAGTCATCGTCCAGATCTTGAGATCACCTGAATGTTAAACAAGAAGAGGTTATTGCTGGGGACGAGGCAAGAAAAATATATTGCATCAATTGGGGGGACTTAGGCATGCGAGCACCGAGACGTTAAAATAAGGAATGTATCCATGAAGCCCGTCTAATTACAGTATAAGTTGTAAAGACCCCAAGTGATTGTTTGTTATTTCTTATGTGGTGAGGTGGCTTTGGTAACCAATAGTCGAGGATTCACATGAGACCCCCTAGTTACCAAAGGTGACTAATAGGGTTCATAAGCTGCATGAAAGGGAAGAGGAATTCCGATGTGAATTTTCACTAAAATGCCAAAAAGATAATGATAACGTTTCTCTTAGTTAAATGCATTATCGGCATATTCCTATAGACAACACTTTGGTTTGTAAATAGATGTTTTGTCTTGATCAATACACATCGTGGATTTCGTTAGTGAGAATTGTTGAGACGAATGTCGACAACCAAGAAAAGGAAGCCGTTTGTCTTTCTCAGACTCCATTTGTTTTACGGAAAATGTTAGATTTAAAAAATATTTTCTTAAAATGATCGCTTGTATCACTTACAAAAATGAATGAACGGAAGATAATTCCATCTATCATGAAAATTTTAGACATAAATTATTATCGATAATGAAAACAATTTTTATTGACTAATTATTTCAAGAGATATTTTAGGAAAATATTTTTCAAATCATCAATTTTTCACGAAACAAACAGAACCTCAATGCGGCTTTTCTCGTTTTACGTGGGATCGGTGTTTTGGAGATCGATGATAATGCTTAGCCGGTATATGTTTGAATTAGACTCAATTGATAATTCCGAAATTGCTGATAAAATGTCAGTTCTAGCTTAGAGCTGACTTCGATTATTCAATGGTCTCGTGACATACATCTCGTCTATTCATTCGCTCTCTTCGCCGGCTTCCCACGTTTCTTCTTTGAGAAAAATAAATAGACAAGAGATGTGGTCAACTTTTTTTTTTTTCTTAAACAAAATTGGTTTGGTCAAAGCTTATCGATTTGGTTTTAGCACTTAAATTTTTCCTTAACCACCTTGCAGTCGTCGACCTTGTCGATGTATCCAAGCCCTAGAAGCTCAACGAGCGCCGTTCTAAGTGTTACAAATGGCTTTTGGAACAAGGTTTGTGGTAAGAAATTAAGTGAAATGATTCGTGATTGGTTGCGACTTGCGATAGTGGTTGTAACATTACAAGTCTATTACATTTTGACTGCCTAGTACAATGTTTGCTTGCACTATCAGCTATTATCACGAAATCCCTATTACAACCAAAGATGCAAAGCTATTACAGGAACCGGTCCTTGTGGAATAGCCATTACAGCCGGCTTAATAGCTTTTCTCGAAATAGCACGTCTCTTTTTTCCCCCTTACTCTATCAATATTAGATTATTAATCATGATTAAAATTGATATTAAATATAACTAAATCAATTGATATTAAATAATGATAACACTGATCGTAATTATATGGATTTTCACACTCATAATTGGATACCAAAATGATAATTCCTATATTGTGGTACCTATTTTAATATAATCACATGTCATGTGCTTAACTTTTACTTATAATCATCAATAAATGATTAAAAGAAGTAATATATGATGATAAACCTAAATGATAATAAACCATATATGATAAATCACATGTTATGTGCTTAACTTTTCTTAGAATTAAAACTACTCTATAAAGTTTAGTGGACCTCATACTCTTATGGGATCTCAATTATTTTTTCTTCCCAAATAATTTAATTATTTATTTATAAATATGGGAAAATGTATAAGTTCATAACTTTAAATACCTCTCACGTGTTTCAATGGAAAAAGTTGGATATTTTCTATCATACAACAACCTTTTAGAAATTTCACATCTTGAAATATTTTTCTCTTTCCACATAGACAATTTCTTTCTATTGTGTTCATCAATCATTTCTTTTCTTTATTTAAAAATTCAAATACCAAAGTGGCATTTGCCTAATCTTTCAAATTTGTGTTTCTTGCACACACGCAACGCGTGTCTACGTAGATCTCAATCATTTTTTTCTTCTCTAAATATCCTTAATAATTATTTTGAAAGTATGCGTAAGTTAATTATGTGTATTATCTCTTGTAATTTCAGCTTTAGTGTTTTCCACTATTCTTCAATAACCTTCATAAGTCAAATAAAATTGCAAATCTTGATGTTCTTTTTATGTATAATCTAATGATCCAAAGTTTTCTAATTAAGTTGTTTGTACTTCATATTTCAAATGTTCAAATTTTGCATACATGCACCCTGTGTGCACATTTGGAAATTTAAGAGATTTAATAAATCAAATTAGGAATTTTTTTATTACCTTTTCATTATTTCATCCCTTGCTGAAACTAGGAAAAATTACCAAAAAAGTCATAAACCTATTGCAATTATGCCAATTTAATCTTAAACTTTTTTTTTTTGCCAATTTAGTCCTAAAATTTTTTCCATTTGTACCAATTTAGTCCACTTGGCCAAAGCAATTTTGGCCGGCCTGTATTAACGTGGATAATTTTTAATATTTTTCGATTTATTTTTATTTTCTCTTTCTTCCTCCAACCGGTCATAGGACCTCAGCGATTAGCTAGAGGCGAGGGCCGGTGAAGCTCGCCTCCGTTGGCCATTAGTGAGGCTCACGCTTGCCAATCGTTGTTGCGAGCGAGCTTCGCTCAAGGCTGGTGAGGTTGACCTTGTCGACCCTCACCTCTGGCTAGTCATTGAGGTTTGGAGGTCGGCTAGGGGAAGAAGGAGGGAAGAGAAAAAAAAAAAAAGAGAAAGAAAAGAAAAAAAAGGGAAAATAAATAAATTGAAAAATATTAAAATATTATTTAAAATTGTTCGAGTTAGCGCCAGCCGGCCAAAATTGACTAGAGTGACTGAATTGGCACAAATGCAAAAGATTTAGGACTCAATTAGTAAAAAAAAGTTTAGGACTGAATTGACATAATTACAATATGTTAAGAACTTTTTGGTAATTTTCCTGCTGAAACTATATGATTATAATTATCCTTAAGAGTAATTAAAAAAAATGGCAAGAGTAAAATCATAAGAAAAGAACTAAAAGAAGGCATTTTAAACCCACATTATATGCTAATTACTCAGCCGGACAATAACAGTAAGATTAACAGGAAATTAAACATAAAAGAATTGGACAGTGCTGTGCTGAAGTGACTCATACTGTCTACCAATCTGAGACATTAGCATGTACAGGTTGTTAGAGATGTCTTGGTCGCAGCACCTTAAATTAAAAAATAATTAATTATCTCTTACTATACTTTAATTTTATTTTCCTTTCCTTAAAACATGGCTCCTTCTCTGATAATCGCGCTTAAGATTACTTTATTGTTTTCGTTGAGCCTTCCAAAAGTCAAACAGTATATCATAAAGCAAAGTCAACGGGAACTGATGAAATTGACAGCTTCTGCTACAGTGCAGTGTACCCGACCTAGATCAGAAAAAAAAATTAAAATAAAAAATACCAAGAACATGGGAAAAGGATAACATAATCATATTTTCCATTTAATCCCAATAATGCATTACAGATAAATGAAGGTTGAGCTGGCAGATACATGCACTATTCCCACTGCTTATTTCTCTACGCTATCTTTAATCCAAATTGATCACATGCAAATATGATTGTTAAGGCACATATATCACCGCCCAAATTTCATAAGATATGAATGAGTGTGGGTCAAACCCAACCCTAATAAACCTTAGGAAATTATATCTATTGAATATATATCAAGGTTAAATATTTGGAATTCCAATGAATTAAGTACTATTTATTTTGTCAAAGATGTGATCGAAGAGTTCTTAGGCACTCATTCAGTCATGAAATATTCCACCTAATTTAATATTAGCAAGCTGGTAAAGTCCATTTAATATAAAAATCTAATAGATCAAGACTTTATTTAGTTCTCGAGATCAACCAACGGCTTGTATGATCGATGGACCCTTGAATGGGCTTTTCGTTCAAATTACTTTTTCCTTTCCCCTATTGATAATCTATTGTGATAGGAATTACTCTGGATCGTTATGATATTGACACCAAGAAATGTCCAAGTCTTTGACCATCGACTCGGAATGGAAGAGATCGAGCAATCTGCGATAGAGGAAAAATTGGCTGAGTGTTGAAAACTCTAAATCAGCTAATTCAATTAATCGATAAGAAAACTGGTTTTAGCCGACAAAGGGCATAAGTGAAAATAGCCAACTCTAGAAGTAGACTGCCGACAAATGGAGATCCACTCAAGTGACGAAAGGCCACGATTGATGTAATCATCGATAGAGTAACAATGAAGTAAATGTCGAAGTGTTGGAGCCGACAATCTCGGATGCAATTGTTAGAGAGATATTTGTAAAAGGGGAAAATCGACGCAACCGTTAAGTAGTGGAGCTAAGAAGTCGTGACTGATAGTGGCAATTGTGAACAAGAGAAGAAGACAAACTATTGAAGCAGTGGAGAAGGAAGAACCGTGAAGTAGCGAAGTTGGTTATTGTTGAGTAACTGTTTCTAAGTAGGATTCACTCAATTATAAGAGCCACATAGAATGCTTTTGATTTTCTTTTGTAACTATTGTTAACTGTCGATCGTAGGTATAAGTATTTGAATTGCAGTTTGGAGAAGAGACTACCAATCAATCATAGAGCACAACGATTTTATCATTCTGTTAATCTTTACATTTCCAGTACCTTTACATGACTAGACATAATTGTCTCCGGTCTTAGTACTTTCAAGTTTCTTGTCATTTATGTTTTCAATTCAAGAATCAACAAAAGTACCCTTCGCAATCTTAGTTGATTTACTCATCGATCTACACTTTAAGAGGTATACTGTTGCTACTTTCGGCGAAACAATCAATAAATTGAGATGTCGAACAGGTTTCTGCACTTTAGGTGGAGCTCGAGTCATTGACTCAGTGAAGAAACTGTGCGGTTGAGAACCCAGATATCTAATGAAAATGCAACGAAATTTTCCGCAAAATAAAAGGAGACGGAGCCTTAAGTGTCTTTTTTCTAGTGAAGGACTATAGTGGTGAAATGTCTTAGTTTATCAAAATTTGGATTCTCTTGACGCGAAGGAACTGTTAGAGAATCACGAAAGTCTGTTTTAGATAGGTGAGCTCATGAAGTACCAATAATTTTGGCATATTCGCAAAATCAGAAAACCTACAACAAAAGAAGGGATGAATTTGAGCATCTGCGTTGAAGGTTACGAACTATATCATGGACAAATCGAGGGTATCGATCATACCTAATGTGGAGTCAGCATAAATCTCTTCATATCTCTATGACATATTCTGTTGTCTAGGGGGGGCTAACACATATATCTCCGAATCCAACTGCTATTTTGTAGCAATTAGTTCAATTATATTCACCCACTGGAAATTAATACCCATAAAAATATTTTTCTAATTTTTGGTTTGGTGATATGCAACTTGCATATTTGGATACTACACGACAATGCCATTTGATGAATAAAGGCAAAGGAGATATGGTATAAGAATCCGAGGCATGGTTGGCACCTACCAAAGTAGATATATCTTAAATATGCATAAATTGCAAAGATATGGTAATCTTTTTCGGTGACCATGAAAAGATATCGAACTTATATGCCGTACTAGGAAAAAGCATGTGGCTTAAAAAGATCATGGAGGTTCTTTTTTCATTCATGGCTATTTAATTATCTTCATTTACGCGTAAAGCTAAAGCCTACCTCCTTCGTTCATGTGAATCGAAGTTATCTTAAACAGTTCATGATACATGCGAGTTGGGTCGTGCCGGTTGAACGTGGGAAGCTTGGTGTTTCTATTCTACTCCGTTTAGCTTATTACGTAACTAGAGTAATGCTTGTGATAAAAAGCAGTTATGAAGACTGATAGTACAAAAAACTTACCGGTAAAGGTAATGCAAAAAACACTTATTCACGTGCTAAATGATGGTCACGAGTAATCTCTTTCCATAAAAGGATAGATAGTAATCCCATGAGATTAGTGTAGTGATTAAGGTGAATTGTGTGTGCCGATTAGGCAAAACGATGCAAATATGAGTCTTCGTACCAACCGTTAGGTTTTGGCGCACAATCACAACGAAATAGTGAGAATGTTAAGAGAGAGAGAGAGAGAGAGAGAGAGAAGATTTTATTCTGATTCACCTTTAAACTAGGGCTACATCTAGATGAGGATTCCATTATAATTAGCACTTTGTACTTTTTAATTACATCGTTCAATTATAAGAGAAAGAGAATATATATAGACAGTAATTATTCATGGGCCCAAATTCAAACTACCAATAAAATATGGGTTTAAATTATAAAAGCTCGTTGGCGGCTCTGGAGCTTTACTGACAATGGGGAGTATGAACCACGCCACAACATCAACAAGCACAATAATCTCGTGTTTCTAACATTAACCATAGTTTTCAGCTATCTCCAAATACCTGGTTAGTGAGATATTTTACGAGCGCAAGGTTTATTCACCTTACGTGGAATTCCACATCATTCTGTTTTTTTCGGTGATCATTCAAAAGAACATAGAGATGATAAAATGAACGATAACATCCGGGTTTGTGAAATGTTTTGTGTCGCCTGCAATTCCTGCAAGACATGGCAAACTCAAAAACATATCTTTTCGGAAGAACATTCAATCCTAATTTACACCGCATGTTTCGTCGTATTCGGGTTTCATTTTTCTTGTGCCCTTTCTTGGGCGTGGCCGTGGGACCATGGAGTCCCAAAGGCTTCCTAATACAACGGCACCATATGGTTTGGTGAATTAGGCTGGGTTGGATTGCATAACATTTTCTTTTTTTATTATCTCCCTCAATAATTATGAATAGTTTTATTGGTGAAAGGTGCAACTGTTAAGGCAGGACCACTTCATAATAAATGTAATATCTTGTTTCTAGGAGCATCTAAATACATAATGAATAAGATACGCTGGCGTGTACGCATATGAATTTATGTAACCACCTCCGCGATTTGCCTCAGGCAAATTAAATTTTATCAGAAGAACAAATGAGATGAAACTGTATAAAAAAAGGGAATACATATTTAAAAAAAAGGAGATATGAGTAGGCTATGGGCACAAATATAGGTTTGTTTTCCATACAATTCAATGCATATAATATCGTATTGGAGTCACTCACCCGAAATTCTAGTTCGCGTTTTACCAATATCGTGATTTTGGTGGGGTATTTCATGGACTTAAAGCTATATCTACATAGGACTATCTTCCTTGTCATTAAAAAAAGACTTAAAAACATGCATTAGGTTGTCTAATAACAAGTACAGCGAATATATCTTTTGCACTATGACCATTTTCCAAAAACAGGACTTGGGATCCTTCAATTTTGAATTATATAATAGCGTATTGGGTACAAATTTTAGTTCTTGTTACCTTTTCAGTCTTGTAGTAATTTGAGTCGTGCGTGCAATGTGATGGTCCTTTGCTAATATGAAGTTCCCATTAATACGTGGCCCAGAAGAAAGAAACTATAGCTCCCTTGGCAACACGCAAGTTCAAATGCGATCTTAATGTTCGATGTCCTCTTCAAATGGTCCCCAAATACCTAAACTTCGTCATCTTCTCCGCATCATTAAATTATTTTTCCGGGTCTTACCCTAGATTTGGTATGGATTTGGGGGGCCTTAATTTAGGGTTCTCAACGTTTTCATGATGGTTCTGATCGAGACTCTTCAAGGGCGGCTCTTAATTATTGGAGTTCAAGTTTAGTCAATGTCACATACTATCCATCGTCTTCTGGACAAACGCTGGGTGTAAAGAAAGCTACAAAAGAAGGGGTTTCCCATTGGATGGCAAATAAAATTTAATGAATGAGACGTTGTGGTGTTGGGCACAGTGAATTTGGAGTTAGTCAATTGTTTTGTGTATTAAAAAAAAAATTGTTGTTGGGGCCTAATAAGACATGCAAATGGCAAAATACAAGATGATGTTGATCTCTAGGAATTGAGGATGTCATCTTTATTTTAATCCACCAGCCAATGGATTGTTGACTTCATCATCAGAATTTTAGTTCAAAGTACATTCGGCTGCGTCAGCTGATGTATCCACTTCTTTAGACGACAACGATGAGTCATCACTGGCCAATAGGGTTTCCAGAGAGCACCATATATCAACATAAGTGTTCATTAATAATAACAACTGGTAAGTGATTCGTAGGGAATAAGAAATGGAAATCCGTCACGTAATACTCTATCAAAGGGTACTTATTAAGACTAGCTTTACGACATGTGAAACCGCTCGAGTCGAATATTGAATTACATGAGTAGCGATATACTTTTTAGGTTTCAATCGGGCATCGTCCCCTCATTTAGTAAACGAAGCTTACCAAGAATTTGGATTTTCTTAGCTTGCCTATTGAAACTCCTAAACATTGCCTGCTGTACCATCAAATCTCTTGGTTGATCCTGGTCATAACGCAACGAATTTTCAGATTGGCAGACTTCTAATCATCCTAGAATCAGCCAAAAAAAGAAAAAGAGAAAAAATCAGTGGGCTGTGCAGATTTCATGTGGACACGATCCGATCTTCCCAATCAAAAGATATGGTCCATGGTTTTCACGTTGATTTGGCGTGCGAAATCAAGGGCGAAATGGCGTGTCGATCTTGAACAATATCTCCCAATTGGTCCTTCGTTTAAGCATGGTCAAGGTCAACTCGAGGCAAATCAAATCTCTTACAAAAGAAATAAATGAAGATATTGCATCGGTCGCAGTCAAAGGAAATATATAATATGGACGAGATTAGATTTGGGGCACAATTTTCTAATGACAGGTAACGTCGGACGATGGACATCGTCGCCTCTCATAGGTTTTTAGTTTAGATGCGAATCTGATGTTTCGATGTTCTCCTCGAGTTAGGCACTTGCAGTTGCAGCGAATCTTCGCAGTTGAATATTTTGCAAAGATTGTAGAATCTTTTGTTTGCGTCAGTCCTTGCACCTTTCCTAGTTCTTGATGAGAACCTTCTCTGCGTCTTCCCTTTTAAAAATAAGAAATTAAGAAAAACACCCTTTTCTCACTATAATTAGAGAATTTTAATTAGGGTTTTAAAGCTTCAAACGGAGGAGGGTTGTTGAGGATAATTAGGGTAATATCTGATCCGAGTGATTGGCTTCATATATATGACAGCAAATAAGCACACGCTTTACGTATATATCATTAAAAATGTTCGAAGATATACGTATCAAGAAAGATTTAGGTTTGGAAAATGTTAGAGATTTAAGCGATCATCATTTAAAGCGCTGGAGATTTAGTTTTATAAATAACAAATTTTTAACTCATTTAACGCCATATGATTATAACTCACCGAATGGGTATTTCATGGGGTTTATTAATGGTAACATTTTGATGTCGAAAACCTCATCCCTTCATTATGGAAATATGAGAAAAAGAAGCAATATATAAAAAAAAAAAACGGATTGATTTATGTGACTGGTCATTTTCTGGTTGTCAAACTTTAGGAACAACCAATCACGAAAAGTTGAAATTTGAGCACAAGCTTAAAGGTTTTCTGAAAGTACATAAATAAGAAAAGATTTCGGTTTTGGGTGCTTGGATTCTTCGCACATGTCAAGAAATTCTACAGCGGCATCTCCGAAAGTCAGGAATCTGAAGCTTTGATTTTGCTTTCATAGAGATGTTTCCTCAGTACAGATTGTGCTGTCAATAGGGTTACCGTCGTACGATTTGTTTAAGGAAAGGGGCTGATGTTTTAGGTTTTGCTTGCTCTGACCAGAGAGAACCAAATTTCATGCAACGTGTTCTGATTAGATGGTGTGCGTAATTGGATATCCACATATTAATTAATTTCACTCCTAGATGAGAAGGAGAATAAAGAAAAAGATCTCATTGCTTCATTTTCTTGAATGCTTTGATCATTGATGACAAAAGAAAATCTCCATCTTTGCTTTCAATCAGAAGAAACCATCAATTCAAGCCGAGCTCGATGGAGCCCCTCCTAATGAACGTTGAAATTGTACTAAAGAGACATAATGACATCTCTTCTCATAATTCTACCTTGCAACTCAGCGAGGGTTAAATTCGGTCTCTTGCTTTCACTGAAAAATGTGCTTTTCTTTTTCATTTTTTTAATCGTTTTAGAATTACTGACCAAAAAAAAAATCATTTTAGAATTTCTTAAGAATTTTTTTTTTAATGATCCCCAAGTTAGCGCCATTGGAGGATTTTTGGCTCATAATATGATCAATAATATATTTATGATATTTGTACGTTAAAAAGGTCGTGGATTTTATAATTTCATACAGAAAATGATATCAATCTAAACTTGTACGCTAACCGTTGAGGAGAAATCAGAAAAGATTGATATTATCAACAAAATGAGTAATTAAAGTTTCGACGATAATACCAACATGCCTGACATCCAAAACGCAGTTATTTTAAATTAAAGTGTCATCCCACATTACTATGTCATACTCAGTCATAACCCAACCAAACTCAGACGACCACCAAATCTTTTTCCTCTTGAGATCCATCTTAAAAATTTTATTTGGAAATTCATCTATTTGAAATCTAATTTTATCAGATAATTTTATCTTCCTTACCAACTTATTACCAGGTCAATTTTAATCTTGGAAAGACTTCTGTTTTCTCCACACACACCCAGCATTGAGAGAACTAAATATTTCCTTCCATGAATGAATTGGCACAAATTCAAATATGCACCATTTCATGCATGTATCTTAAAGATAACCCACTCGACAATTTGTAATTTTTTAAGTGGAAAATTGTTCTAAAGCAGCTTGAAGTGAGAAATGGACCAAGTCCAATTAATTCATCTGGTTTGTTTAAGGGAAGACCATCTGTGTGTGCCGACCAGAAAGCTTGCGGAGTAATTATACCTTTTTGACTCCAGGTCAACTCCATTTTTGACTACAGGTCAACTCCATATCTCTAAACGTGAGACTCACGATCTAGGCGAGAAAATAGAATATATGGATATACAAAAGAAGTTTAAAAGTCATAGAGCAAGAGTCTTCTATTATTCCTAAATGTTATGGAATTTTTCTTTTTTCCCCCTCTCTTTTGCGTCCATAATGAGAAATTTCTTGAAAATGTCCTAATTCAGTTGGTAGGAATTGAACAAGAGTTGGTATTCTCTTTGGGAATGCTGATCAACCCGTGTAACTTATAGAGATTAGCATAATAAACTTTTACAATACATGAAATAGGTTCTTAAAGGGACCTTGTGGAGGTAAGGCAACACTTGTCAATCTCTTGACAAGCCTCTCCTTTTCCTAATTTTCTTCCCATTTTGATTTCACCTCTCCCTTTTCTCATCTCATAACGTGGAGCAACATTTTATGAGCATAACATAAGTATCAAAATAACGCCTTTCTCTACCTTGTCAAGATGTATAAAATATGTACGACTAGAGTACAATTACAAATAAGAGTATGGTCACAAATAGGAGGTTTCTAAATAATTTAGAAAAAAAACATTACACAAGAAAAATATGTGTCTATGTGTTGTTTCACTAAGAATGATAAGATATATAGATATTAGATTGTTGGCTAATCAATCTAGCTACATTCGACTGAAAAAAAAAACCTAGCTACATTTAGTAATAATAACTAAGACTTTATGTTTATAATTTTCGTTATAAGTGTTGCTTCTCCAAAAAAAAATGTTACATAAGCGGGTATGTGTTTGGAATCATTGAAGAAAAAACAAGGCTTCACTCAAGACAATTCCGATCAACATTAGTATGTCCAGTAGAATTCATCAGCACACTTGAATCATTTCTTGGCGTTATGATGATTTTGTTTATATTTTCAATTTCTTTTTGTTGAAGTAATTTTACTATTGCAAATCGTCATTTTACAACAGCAATTAATTCAAAGTATAGTTTCGATCACACTTTAAGATGCATCTTATTAAATTTTGTTGGAACTTCTAAACAATATCTCAAGCTTTTTCTAATTTAAGACCAATTTTTCTAGAGATGTTAAAGTATGGGCCACCAATTTTTTGCTATTTTGACATGAATGTCTAGGTAACATATTATATATAGTAAGTCAAATACTTAACCAATCATCATGATACAACCAAATTAAAATTTAAAAAGTTGAGAAAAAAATTTACTTGAAGCATCAATAAATGCAATATATTATCAAACAACTGATAGGGAATGAAATTTTCACTAGAAAAACTAGGAATATATGAGTATTCTTATTCTAATAAAAATAAATTGAAGAATTTTTAGTTATGCATTCTTAAGGAAAAAAGTATACTGAATTTCTTTAAAAAAATTGAATATCACATATTTTCGCTAGAGATCGAGACAAGGACACGTGGAGTGCCAAAAGTTGTGTATGATGCTTACTTTAGTACCGAAAATTTCAAAACGATCATTTAAGTGCCATTTTTTTTTTTAAAAAAATGATCACTTAAGTGTCAACTCCAATAAACTTGACTGGAAATCTGACGTGGTATTTTTTTATTATTAATATCATGGCTCGCCGGAGGTCCACATGGACTTCAAGTGGATTTTTAAAATAAAAATAAGCTAAAAAAGTAAAAAAATAGCTAAAAACTGGGGGGAAGGGGTTGAACAGGTAGCGATGGCTTGTACAGCCTTCACTGCTGCCGCCACACCATCGTCGGCAATGGTCAGCGACCCCCACCGACTGCAGGCAAGGGCCACCATTGGCAGGGCCTGCAGGCTCTCTCCTACGGTTGGCGGGGTGGTCGGCCATCTTCCACCCTTGCCGCTAGGTTCACCCTTTCCTATTTTTTTGTTTGGTTTTTTAGTTTTATTTTAATTTATTTTAATTTCAGAAGTCTAAGTGGAAAACCAAGTGGCTTGAGTTTTAAAAAAAATTTCCATGTAATTAATTTGGCCAAATTTTTTTCGATTTTGGCACTTAAGTGATCGTTTTGAAACTTTCGGCACTTAAGCGAACGCCGTACATAACTTTTGGCACTTTAGGTGTCTTTCTCCCCTAGAGATCTAACAATTCTCTTTGTGATAGATTGTTATGTAAGATGAGATATTCATCATTTCTTGCATGAACAAAAAGATAGACATCAAAAGATTACCAAAAGAAAACAAAAGGAGAATTTCCGTTAAAAGGGAAGCGAAATATATGGAATCAGAGATGACTGTGAAGAAATCAGCTCTATCTCTCTAAAAACAGAGATGAGCAAATGGAAAAAGAGAAGAAATCACATTCTACACAAATAGCTTGCTCACCTTCTCACCACGTCAGTGGTACAAAAGTGAAATTTGTGACATTGAATGAAAGCTAGCAAGAGAGGGGAATTTATATTTTTACTTTATGCTTTCATGTAATAATCGATTCGTGCTCGAACCGTTGCATGTACCTATATTATGATTTAATAAATGTTTCGATTTTATTTCACATGTTTTCTTTAAATTAGGGAGGACAAAACTAAATGATGGAGTCTGGATCCACTTTAAATAAAGTCTTAAATAAACTACAATGGAGGATTTGATTAATGCGAATAACCATTCTATAGTTTTTTATAGGGAAAATTCCAAATAAGGGCATAAAGTACCTTAATTTTCTCAAATAAGGGTTTGAAGTTGAGCTTGTTTTAATTAAGGATATGAAGTGTATTCATTTCCTCAAATAAGGGCTTGAAGTGGAACTTGTTTCAAATAAAAGCCTAAAGTGGCAAAAAAGTCTCAAATGAGAGCCTCTTTTCAAGGGCTTTTTCGTCATTTTACATTTTTATAAAATAAAATAAAATAAAAAATAAAGAAACCAAAAACAACAAAGGA
>BCNH02000003.1:22323999-22334576 GCA_001662345.2 Metrosideros polymorpha var. glaberrima | reverse complement strand
CCCCCCCCCCAAAAAAAAAAAAAGAAAGAAAAGAAGAGAGTATATCTGATTTAATTAGAATTGCATTGTTCTGTACCCAAAAAAATGAATTTTTTTCGCCGTGCTTATAATAAATATCAATAACTGTTCCTAAGTGTAAAAAAATGTTGCTAAAAAATGGCTGGTGATTTTTTCTAATTAACTTGTTGGTGGCTTAGCGACATTTTCATGAAAAATTTACAGTTTGTAAATTTAGTAATTTTTTGTACTAACCTACCAAGTTTTATGTACATAAACTTTCCAACACATTAAATTTACTATGATGACATTACCAATCTAAATTAAAGTGTTTTACCAACTTTGCCATATTAGAATATATACCAACTTGTTTTGGGTTATCAAATCTCATTTAAGTAGTTTACCAACATTTATTTCTTTCAAATTACCAACTTTCCATTGAAATACCAATTTTGCCTTGATTTGCAACCTAACGTGTACTAATAACTCTTATAAAAGATTATCAACCTAAATTAGTGTAACTCACCAACTTTTCTCCCTTTAAACTAACATCTAGTATTCGGTTACCCACTCTCATTTGAATTACTTACAAACATTTATCTGTTTTTTTTTTTTACATTTTTGAAATTTTAAATAGTTTTCAAACTTTTATATGCATTTCTTAGCAATGCTTTAAATTTACCTACTTTTCCAAGAAATTATCCACACAGAAAATAATTGTTTTATTTAACGGAACAGTACGTAATACAGCACATGTACATCATCCTTCAGCTTGCTTTGGGTTGTGATTTTACTGTAACTGCAGCTTAGTTATTAGGGTAGGTTTTTAGAATAGAAACCTCATTCAATTAAGAATGTAGAGGCGAGAGGAGACCTGACAATCAAAGTTTTCTTAGTCAAAAGCACATAAATAGTGCAAAGCATATTAAATATTTGCTTTTTTTTTAATGGATGTTAAAACTAAAGTCTAATATATAAGCATGTTCAAGGAAAACTGGAAAAAAAAAACATTTGGCAATTTTTAAACAGGCCTTTGTAATTTTTTGAAAACAGCATATACATCAGGAACTAAACAATAAATGGCCAGCATCTGATATTTAGCTAAACCATAGACGATCCAATAGTAGCCATTTCCTTAGCTCCAATCATCATACAATTGCATATGAAGAAGAAATAAACAATGGGATAAGCACATTTAGATTATGTTATTCTTCCATTAATTTGCTTCATCAAATATTGAAAGTCTCAAATGATCCACTCCAATGAGGATTCAATCATAGACATCCATGTATTCGTATGAGAGTTCGTTTCAGATTGATCACAGTCATCCTCCAACGCTGCGAGAACATCCATTGCATAGTTACAGTGTGGCGCATCGCTTTCGCAGACATTGTTTGTACAGCTTGCTTCAGTCATAGCTTCGAAATGAGAAATCTCAAACTCATGAGCTTTGAGAAAGCATTGTCGAAGTCGATCTCTGGAATGCCTGTATCTCTGATATCAAATCCATTACGTGTTCCAGATGATTTTCATCTATGGGTGTGACATTTGTGAGGACATTGATCGGATCCGATCCAACTACTTATTTATCTTCAGGTTCAGTGAGATCCGAAGTGCCAACGTTTGATTTCATTGTCTGTTCACCCTGGAAGCCTCCGGGCAATCAAAGACCACCTGCAAAAATTTATCTTAATCGATCTGGATGCTAGAGCGACTCCAGAGACAAAGATCGTTATATAATTTTATAGACTGTTTAAGCTTATTAATCATATATCGTCAAGGCTTCCACCAACACTACTCTTGCATAATTCCACCAACGAAGCCTACAACTCCTCGCAGATCTCTTGAGCCCTACCCACAAGCATCAATCAATTTATTTACTTAGATTTTGCCATGCTTTTGCAATGAGAACAAGATCACATGCATATATGATCACAGACCTGCTTCTATCGACACAATGCTCCACTTTCTATCACCATGGAGAGTGACATAACGAACGAGTATTGGTCTTCTTGAAAGGTCCATGCTCCTTTTTTCATTCCTTGGGAAAATGATCCAAAAAGTCCTAAATCTATTGTACTTTTATCAATTCAGTCTTAATTTTTTTTTTTGGCCAATTGAGTCCATTCGGCCAATTTTGATTGGAAATTGATAACACGGATGCCGGCCATTCTACGTGGCACGATCGGCACTGACGTTGACATTTTTAATAATATTTTAATGTTTTTTGATTTTGTTTTCCTTCTTTATTCTTTTAATTTTTTTTTATTTTTTGCTCTGTTGGCCATTGCCGATTGTTGGCAGTGGTCGCTGGCCTCGAGTGAGGGCCGCCCTCGCCCTTGCCAGATCCAATGAGGGCGGCTCTCCCTTGAGGTTGGCGACCTTCGCCGACCATTGACGAGGTTGGGCAATGGATGCTGGAGGGAAAAAGAAAAAAGGAGAAAAGAAGAAAAAAGAAGAAGGAAACATAAGAAAAGGAAAAAAAGGAAAAAGAAAAAGAAAGAATAAAAAATTAAAATATTATTTAAAAATATACACGTCGACGTTGGTCGTGTCATGTAGAATGGCCGACTTCAATGTCATCAATTTATTATCAAAATTGGCCAGATGAATTTAATTGGCAAAATGTGAAAATGTTTAAGATTGAATTGGCAAAAGTGTAACAGATTTAGGATTTTTTGAACAATTTTCCCCTTGTCTGGTGAAAGAATGACCTTTGCCCATTTTTGGCAAAAGATGAGAAAGAATTGCACAAACTTCAGTATGTTTCAAAGTGATCATTTTTGGAGGCTGTGAGTCCTTGTTCATGTAAGGCCTATTTATAATCAATTATTAGGTCAAAAATAAACAATTGCTTTGCATATTATAAGGGTGCGTTTGGTAACATTTTTGTTTCTTGGAACAATTTTTGTTCAGTTTTTTCTATTAATATTCCCTAGATAAGTTTTTTAGCAAAAGAATGAGTTTGGTAACTGCACAAAATTTCTATTCTCATAATAGAAAAAAATAGAAATGCATTTGGTACGACTCTAAAACTGTTAGTGAAGACTTAACAATTCATGTTTGGATAAAACTAGATTTTTGTAAGGACTTAAATGATCAAGCTATTCTAAGATGGTCTTAGAAAATCCAACGTAATAGTTAGTCAAAGATGGATGGTTGGAAATGGTAGCAGAGAGTTCCACTGGTTTATAACTCACGATATGAGGAGATCGACGGTAGATCTTTGGGCATTACAATAAACAGGTGCATAGATCTTTTGAGCTTTTTTAGCTGCAAAAGAAGAGCAAATGTTGCCTAGTGGAAGGGCAAGGATGAAACAACTGAGGATGGAGGTGATCCTAAAGTTGGTGCACTTATTTGTACAAACTCATCAAACCTTCAAGCAAATGACATCGGAAATCCATGGAGCCTATGCTTATTCGACTGCTATGAACACAAGACAAATGGTTATAGTATTAACCGATTCCAATTAGTAAAGGCCATACATACATCGTAAACTTTATATTTTTATATTTTTTATTTAGTGATTTTGACCGGCGGCGGTGACCGAAGGTAGTGACATGCAACGGTGGCAATGACTAGCGACCCATATGGGTCACTAGCGGGTCATGGACCCATGAGTGTAAAGACGAGCATTGTATGCTTAGTTTGTTTATCTAAAATGACATTATTTCTTTTTAGGTTAATACCATAAAAAATCTTAAATTGGTACATCTGTGACAAATTTATCCAAAACTAATTTTTTGACAACGAAAAATCTCAAACTGGTACATTTGTAACAAATTTACCCTAAAACTGGTACACATGTAACAAATTTACCCTCCGTTAGTTTCCGTCAAATTTTACTGTCAAATTGCTGAGTTTGATGACACGTGATAATTAACAAGATATCAGTTTAGGGTTTTACCCTCCGTTTGTTACAAGTGTGCCAGTTTGAGATTTTTCATGGTATTAATCCGATTTAACGGAAACTAATGGAGGGTAAATTTGTCACAGGTATATCAGTTTGGGGTAAATTTGTCACAAACATACTAGTTTATGGTAAATTTGTCATAAATGTACTTGTTTGGGTAAAAAAATAAGTTTGAAGCAAATTTGTCACATGTGTACCAATTTGGGGTTTTACGTGGTATTAACCCTTTCTCTTTTTGTTCTTGAGAAAAAAAAAGTTTTACTTTTTTCTGTTCTAAATCTATTTCATGGTCACTGATCTATTTTGGGAAATAGAAAAATTAAGTGACGTATACAAACATATTTCTTTCCTTTTTTGTGAAATAGGTTATAATATATGACTAGTAGGTTATGTAATAGCAAAAATCATATTCTTTTTTATTAATAGAGTATCCGAGACTCTTTGAGCATCCAACTAATCCCATCGAGTGTGGTAGTCTCCTCATCTCACACATACATTCAGCTATTATTGAAAACACACATGTCTGTGCTCTTGAGAGTGGCCCCAAGAGAATACACAAGTGTATCGATTCAAACCCATATCTTAAATGATGAAAAATGAACTCGCTTATCACTTGTGTAACACTTGATTAAATAATCGCAATGTCTTTTGTGAATGATCCTATTAATAGGAGTGGAGTGGAAAGCTACTTTTAACAAAAGTGGATATAAGGTATTTAAGTTGTCATATATAGCTAGCTAACACTCAAACTAATTTTTTTACCATGAAAAACTTTAAATTGGTATACATGTGATAAATTTACTTAAAACTAATTTTTTGATCACGGAAAATCCAAAACTGGTACATCTATGATAAATTTACCCCAAACTGGTATACCTGTGACAAATTTACCATTCGTTAGTTTTCGTTAAATTGGGTTAATACCAAGAAAAATCCTAAACTGACACATCTAAGACAAACAAAGGGTAAAACCACAAACTGGTATATCCCATAAACTGTTACGTGTCGTCAAGCTCAATTGTTTGACGATAAAATTTGACGAAAACTAACGGATGATAAATTTGTCATAAGTGTATCAGTTTGGGTAAATTTATCATAGATGTACAAATTTGGAGTTTTTCGTGGTAAAAAAACAGTTTGGTGTAAATTCATCATAAGTATACCTGTTTGGAGTTTTTCTTGGTATTAACACAATTTCTAATGATTGTGAATTCTATAACTTATATATTCTTTTACAATTTCAGCTCACACGATATTTAAATATAGTTGAGACGACTTTTGTTATGACAGATACGAAAATTACAACGAAATTAAAACTGAGAAGAATAAAGAATACACAGATTTACATGAAAAATCATTGTGCGAAAAACCATGGGGAGAGGAGAAACAAAATCTACTATAGAAATTCAAGGATTATAAAAGATGACTAAAAAAACCTAAGACTCTTTCTATCTCAACTTCTTAACCTAATAATTTGAGAAAAATAATATTTATATTGCTCCCAAAGCCCATGGATAATTTAAGACATAATCAACAAATCTCCACCTTGGCTTGAATTCTACATAAGTAGTAAAAATCTTCTTCTCTCACTAGAGTAAAATGTAGCTGCAACAAACATTAACCAAATCCAAACAATGCTTGAATTTGGCAATAGACAAGAGCTTCGTCAACATATTGGCTAGATTATTTTCTGTACCAATTTTCAAGACCTTGATATAACCATCAGCAAGAATGTCTCAAATAAAATGATACCATACATCAATGTGCTTTGTCCTCTCATAATACATTTGATCTTTAGTAAGATGTATAGCACTCTAATTATCACAATGGATAACAGTCACACCATGATCCACACTAAGCTCTCCAAATAAGCCTCTTAACCATGTAGACTCTTTAACAGCCTCTGTAATAACCATATACTCTACCTCCATAGTAGATAAAGCAACCGTATGCTGTAAAGTAGCTTTTCAACTAACTACACAACCTCTAATAGTAAAGATGTGTCCAGTCAAAGATCTCCTCTTATCAAGATCACAAGCATAGTAAGAGTTAACATATCTTGTAAGAGTGTCACAAGTTATCTTAAATTTTAAACCAAAATCAGAAGTACCCTTCAAATATTTCAAAATGTACTTCGTAACTTGCCAATGAACTTTGCCTAGGCATGATAAATATCTACTTACCACGTTGACAGCATGTGAAATGTCGGGTTGAGTACAAACCATGGCATACATAAGGCTCCCAACTACACTAGAGTATGGAACATGTGGCCTAAATATTATCTCATTATCTGTTTGTGGACATAAACTAGCTGATAATCTAAAATGAGCAGCAAGAGGAGTACTCATTGGTTTGGCATCTTTCATACCAAAACGATCTAACACCTTCTTAATGTAGCTTTTCTAAGGAAAGATACAATTTTTTTCTTTTTCGATCTCGTCGAATTTCCATGTCTAGGATTTTCCTCAGTGCACCTAAATCCTTCATTTCAAATTCAGCGCTCAATAATGTCTTCAAATTATGTATATCATATCTACCTTTTGCTGCAACCAACATGTCATCAACATATAATAACAGATAAATGAAAGAGCCATTTGGAAGTTTGCGCAAATATACACAACTATCATATTTGCTTCCACAATAGACAATTTGCACCATAAATGAATTAAAACTTTTATACAATTGTCTAGGTGATTGCTTCAAGCCATATATAGACTTGTTTAATAGACAAACATGATTTTCCTTACTTTCAAATCAAAAACCCTCTGATTGACCCATATAAAATTTCTCTTCAAATTCATAATGTAAGAAAGTTGTTTTCACATTGAGTTGGAACAACTCTAAATCATGCTTAGCAACTAATGCAAGAAAAATCCGAATGGAGTTGTGTTAACGATAGGTGAAAACATATAATTAAAATCAACTTCCTCAATTTGGCTATAGCCCTTAGTAACTAAACGAACTTTAAACTTGATATCTTCAACTCCAATAATACATTTCTTTCTTTTGAAAACCCAATGTAGCCCACAATTTTCTTTCCTTTTGGTGGCTCGACAAGTTCCCAAGTTTGATTCTTTTCAAGAGATTTCATCTCTTTATTCATAGTAACTAACCATTTTGCTTAATCTTTTGAAGAGATAGTTTTCTTGTAGGTTTTAGTCCCATTATACTCTACCGACTCTGCAATAGAAAGAGCAAAAGCAACAAATTCTAAGTAACTATATTTCTGTGGAGGCTTCACTGTTCTTCTTGGTTTATCTTTGGCAATAAAATATTATTCTTTTTTAGTTTCTTCAATTTCAATATTATCAGTAGATGACTGAACTGGTTGTGAAGATATTATTTTAAGCTCCACCTTCTATGTAGCACTTTCTGGATTTTCATGACAAGGAACAGACAATTCCTTGCTAGGATGAAGCATAGCAGACTCATCAAATGATCGTCTTAGATGAATTAGCACACTAAAGCTTATAACCCTTTACACTAGAAGCATAACCAAGAAAGATGTATTTTTTTCTTTAGACTCTAGTTTCCCCTTATTAACATGTGCATATGCCGGACATCCAAATACTTGAAGAAAAGAATAATCAGTAGGTTTACCTGACCATACCTTCTCAAGCGTCTTGCACTCAATGGATGTGTAAGGAGAATGATTTATCAACCAACAAGTTGCATTTGCTGCCTCAACCTAAAACTCCTTGTCTAAACTAGCGTTAGACAACATGCACCTAGTGATTTCTAATAAGGTTATGTTCATGCGTTCTGCAATACCATTTTGCTGTGGTGTATTGACTGTAGTGTGATGCCTCACAATGCCTTCATTTTTGCAAAACTTATTAAACTTGCCTCTACAAAATTCTAGAATATTATCTATTCCCAGCCTCTTAATTTTCTTACCGGTTTGCTTCTCAATCAATGTTTTTCATTATTTAAATGTAACAAAAACATCACTCTTTTGCTTTAAAAAATAAACCCAGACCTTCCTTGAAAAACCATCCATGAAAGTGAGTAGATACCTTCAACCAAAGCCTTTTGAAGGAATTTTCGCAAGACCCAAAGATCAAAATGAATATAATCCAAGGTGCCATTTGTTGTGTGAATTCTTGTTTTCAAACTGACAATTTTCTATTTCTCGAAAAGATAATGCTCACAAAAATCC
The DNA here is from genome assembly GCA_001662345.2 of Metrosideros polymorpha var. glaberrima. Classification (NCBI taxonomy): domain Eukaryota; kingdom Viridiplantae; phylum Streptophyta; class Magnoliopsida; order Myrtales; family Myrtaceae; genus Metrosideros; species Metrosideros polymorpha. The sequence goes on along the minus strand of BCNH02000003.1, from coordinate 22,326,504 downwards.
AAATTTTCCAATTTTCTAGAAGACCTCTCTTATTTAGCTCCTTCATCCCTATAATACTCATATGGCCTAATCTCATACGCCATAATGTAGTGTTGTATGATTCTGTCATAGTAGATGTGATAGCAGATGAACCAGTAATTGTGGTGCCTTGCAGCTGATACAAAGTGCCATTTTTTAGTCATTTCATCAACAAAAGTAAACCTCTCATAATCTTCATAACTCCACCTTCAGCCGTAAACTTACAATCGTTAGCACCAAGTGTACCTAAAGAGATGAGGTTCTTTTTCAAATCAGGAATGGGTTTGACATTATCCAAGGTCCTGATCATGCCATCGTGCATCTTAATATTGACAGTCCCAATCTCAACTGCTTTGAATTTAGCGTTGTTTCCCATTAAAATAACTCCACCATTATATTCATTGTACGTGAAGAACCAATCACGATTATGACACATATGGTACGAATTGTCTAAATTAAGAATTCGAATATGAATTTGTTTTTATCATTTGCAACCAATAACCCATCTTCGTTTTCTTCTTTAGCAACACCAGCTTGAGTGAGGTTTTGGTTTCCCTGATTTTGTTTATTTTGGTAGTTCTAATTGTTCCGTCGATTTATATTCCTTTGATTTTGCCAATTCAGGTTACTTTCACTTTATAGCTTTGCCTTTAGTTTCAAACAATTTATTTTGATATGCCCCTTAGATTTACAGTAGTTGCAAGTCAAATCCTTATACTTCAATTTTGACCTGCTTCTGCCACTATTGCTTCTCTCAACAGACTTTCCTCTAGCAATTAAACCAGCCTCATGATCATTATTGCCTTCAAAAGTCAATTCTGTATCTATTTATGCTTATTTAGAAGACTAGTCTTGACATCTTCAAGATCGACAGTTTCTAAACTAACAATCATGGTCTCTCTAAAATTCTTATAAGAGAGAGGTAGTGAAACTAATAATAAAAGAGCATGATCCTAATCTTCAATCTTATTATCAATGCTTCTTAATTAAGAGATAATAGCATTGAAGTCAGAAATATGAGACTTTAGAGAAGCACCTTCAACCATACGAAGAGTGAAGAGTCGTTGCTTGAGCCTCAATCAATTGGTGAGAGATTTTGTCATAAAAATATTCTCCGATTTTGTCCATAAACCTGCAATTTTTATATTTTTTTTATATCTAGTACCTCCTGCTGAACTTCATCATAGCCTTTTTATCTAATTTTTCACAGGTTTTATTTGACGTGCTTTCCAATTTCTTCCTTTTCCTAAAAAGAGTTTTCTTCAAACTCTGCTGCGTAAGAACAGCCAACATATGAACATGGCATAAGTTGAAACTGCCGCTCCCATCAAACTCTTAAATATCAAATTTTGTTGTTGAACTTGAAGCCATAACCAGAAGATCGAAGAACCCTACAACTCTAATACTAGATTGTTATGGTAGATGAGGAAATTACAATGAAATTAAAACTGAGAATAATAAAGAACACATAAATTTACATGGAAAACCCTTGCGGGAAAAATCATGGGGAGAGGAGAAGCAAAATCCAATACAGAAATTTAAAGATTACCAAAGGTGGCTAAAAAAACCTAAGACTCTTTCTTTCTTAACTTCTTAACCTAATAACTTGAGAAAAAACCATATTTATATTGATCCCAAATCCTAATGTTGGTCCAACAATATAGAAAATTCAAGATATACTCAACAACTTTTTATAAGTATAAATTATTCCTGTCTAGACCCTATATTCATCATGTAAAACAGAGAAGCAGTGATTGACTTGTGTTTTTCATTTCTATAGTAGGTCATGACGATTGAATTCTTCAATCATTATTGTTACTGCTGAGCATGAGAAGGATGACTTTTTTTCTTGGCACAAGATGACGTACGACTTAAATAAATTTTTTATTCAACATATAGTATTTCCTTAAAAAAGATTGATCTAAAATGATTTCTACGACGAACTTGGCATTAGCCACCCGTCTGAAAAAGTGAGGGCTTCGTTATTGTTTCAAGCAAGAGGCACAATATGATCTCGATTCTTGACCCACCACTCATAAATTATTAGAATTTTCTCATGTTAGACTAGTTCCTTGTTAGAAGTTATTGGCCGCCTCATCGCCTTGCACTATTTTCCTACTTCACCAGCAGATCTTTTTCACTTTTGCTTCTGGCAATATATAAAGGCCATATGGTTCCTCTTCATTTCACCTGTGAGAGAGAGAGAGAGAGAGAGAGAGATGGGAAGGAGTCCATGTTGCTCAAAGGTGGGACTGAACAGAGGAGCATGGACTGCCTTGGAAGATAGAATTCTGACTGCTTATGTCAAAGCTCATGGAGAGGGCCAATGGAGGAATCTTCCCAAGAGAGCTGGTATTCTTATTCTCTGTTTTTTTTTTTCCTTCCATAACCTGTTTTCCCATTTTCTCTCAATTTCATTCAATTAAAGAGTACATATCCAGTTTTTTTTTTTTTTGGTAAAGAAGAGTACATATCCAGTTCATGTCT
>BCNH02000003.1:22297569-22323948 GCA_001662345.2 Metrosideros polymorpha var. glaberrima | reverse complement strand
TGCTTATGTCAAAGCTCATGGAGAGGGCCAATGGAGGAATCTTCCCAAGAGAGCTGGTATTCTTATTCTCTGTTTTTTTTTTTTTCCTTCCATAACCTATTTTCCCATTTTCTCTCAATTTCATTCAATTAAAGAGTACATATCCAGTTCATGTCTCATAAAGTGAGAATTGCAGGTCTCAAGAGATGTGGCAAGAGTTGTAGACTGAGATGGCTCAACTATCTGAGACCAGACATCAAGAGGGGTAACATCTCCCATGATGAAGAAGAACTAATTATCAGACTCCATAAGCTCCTTGGTAACAGGTCCTCTCTCTCTCTCTCTCTCTCTCTCTCTCTCTCTCCGCGCACTGGTGTCGTTTATGTATGATGATCTTACGTTATCTAAATAATTCGACTTAACCGAAAGAATTATTGATGCTTTCGTGTAGATGGTCGTTGATCGCGGGTAGACTCCCGGGGAGAACTGACAATGAAATCAAGAACTATTGGAACACCACTCTGGTGAAGAAAGCTAAAGCTCAGCCACCTCCTTTTCCATCCCAAGAATCTCCTTCATCAAAGCCCAAAGCCAAAAGGATCTTGGCCACCAATGGCTATTCCAACATCATTGGGCCCTCGAGTTTTTTGTCACCACTGGCGACCGCTGCCAAACCCCAACCTGTGCGACCGAAGCCGACACGGTGCATCCCGGGGCTAGCCCCAGAGAAACTATATGAAAACGGTCCCCTGCTTAAATCAATGAGTGACATTCAGGAATTACAGATTTGTAAGGCTCGCTGTGAAGGTGCTAGTGACATTCGTCTCTTCAACTTTGACCTTGATGATCATTTCCAAGCAGAGCAAGGCCATTTTATGGGAAATATGCTCGAGATTGTTGATAATATCGCACCTAGTAGCGAAACAATATTCTTAGAGAGTTGGATGGGGAGTCTTTGTACAAAAGAGGACACATTAGATCTAGAGTCCATTCCATTTGTGCTTGATCCTGAGGAATGGCCGTGATGTTATGTAATGGAGGATTTTATTTGAATTGGAGCTGACTTTTTAGGTACCTAAATTAATGTCTATTCGGGCATAGACCCCTCAGAAGGTCAAACTCAAAATACATTTTTATTACATCAATCGTCTCGAGATGCAAATTTTTTCAATCACATTGTTAGCTTAACAAACCTTATGAGATGAACAACTTTTGCTAAGTAATACTCCATGTAGAAAAACCTCTTCTATAAAGATGCCTAACGAATCCGTAATTTTTACTAACAACTTCTTTTTTAGAAAATACTAATGAGTAATGAAACTATGGAATTTATCGGAAAAAGATTATCAATCATGATATAAATATTACCTTTCCAAATTACTCAATTTCACGTATTAAGGAATCAGCTGTGATTCAAATATTATGATAGAGAGTCGCGTGTCTTCGACATGATTCGAACCAAGAACATCCGATTGAACATGTTGATCACGTGCCCTAGGATGCATGGATGCTGTCGGCTCACTTAAGAAGAATCCAAATTGGAGCATCGCTCACTTTAGAATCTTGCAAATATATGATTTAAGTATCGTCTTCTTCAGGCTGTTGCACTATTCACCCTCCATCGTACGATGTTGTTAATGGGACAAAAACGTCTCTCATCGTGCCAATTGTGCAGTGAAGAAAGCCAGCGCACCAGAAATGGTTCTTCCAATGATAAATTTTTCCGTTCCATTTTTAATAGTTTTGATCTAGAAATTTAAGGCATTAATTGAAAATAGGTGGCATTGTTCATAATTTCATATTGATGCGATAGAAAATATACTTTAAGATTACTCAATCTAGTAGATTTTCTATATGAGCATGCATATTATATGCTAACCCTATGATCAAGTAGCCTTTTTTTTAAAATTATTACATATGTTGAGATGCTGTCGTTGTTCTACATTAGTAGATATATGTTGAGATATGGCTCCTAATTTTAGTTTGATTTGTGGATTTGCGATCGCGCGTTTCCAGTATTTATGATTTTGGTACCTGAAATTAAACTTAGCGCACTAATTAATAAAATTCACCTCTTCGATATGAAAGCTTGAGAGGTTTGGGGAAAAATATAAAGTAAATTAAAATCAAGTTTCGTCGACTGGAATTGAAGAAATCCACGATTCACCTTTCTTGGACGTAGAAGCCAAATTATGGAGTCAATTTCAAACAACCTATCTGGATTTCAGATTTGCTCATTGATTCTTCATCCCCAACTACTAAACAGGACTTTTCTGCTTAGCGTACCACGTTGCATTTTGTATATCGGAACTAGTCTAACTTTTAGTTTTCTCACACGATTTCCAAATTATATCTAGACTTTTGCAACTTGTTCATTGGCTAATCATTTAATATTGGTGAATTGGTATGATGTTAAACAGTAACTACATCTTAATTGACCAATAATTTATTATTTTAAATTTTTGAGTGAACACGGATTCGATTTGTTATATTCATGGGCTCGAATTTGAGCTTCCTCATTGGTGATTTCCCCATGTGAAGATATTGTTTTGTTGTTCCTTAAATATTTTGAGGAAGAAATCTCATGATTGAGGCTTGTTTCAACGGAAATTGCAAGATAGATCGGGCGTTGGGCTACAGCAGTTTCATTTTGAGTCGGTGGTTGTTGTGCAAGGTAACAATGCAGAAATTTAAATTGAGAATACTGATGCAGAAGCATATTTGAATTAAGGGAGAATAAGCCTAATGCTGTAAATCACATGTGAGGAGAAGAAAGTTGATGTGCACATGTACGGTATATTAGAAAATTCCACATCAAGAATATGATGTGGTTAGAAACAATCAAAATACATGTCCCCTTTATGGATGAAGTAGAAAATCACCTCACCAGATTAACCAATTGCATCCCTTTAACTTAGAGAACTGAAGAACTGAAAACGAGCACCATAAATTAGTCCATGATCTATGTCAACTCGATCTTGATGTGCAATCAATGGTACTCAAGGGAAAAATTGCGACCGATAAACCAATCTATCTCGATGAATTTATGTCCTTCGAAGCCATTGAATAAGACTTTCTTTCCAATCCGATGACTTATGACTAAAGTAAGGTCCCATTTTCTCCATTTCACCAAAGTCCCATTTCCACCTATTGAATTCGAACTATTACGTTGCCCTTAAGAATTTGACATCTTCACGCTGCTAAGTGTAAATCTACAAGAAATTGCCACTTCTAGACCTTTCATTGAGCGTCTATGTTCTTCCACGCAACCTCATAGGTCATATTATCTTGCAATGACTTAATTATCGAACTTCAGTCAGATGAGGTTTCATAGTTGAAGTCGAAGAACAATACGATAATGTCACCTCAAATACCTAACTGGGGCCCACTAGGACCCATTCTTCGTACATCAACTTTTGTCAAGCAACAGGTGGACAGGATGCTGGAATTCTCATTTCTCAATGCCAAGATCAATTTAGAGTCGAGTCGACATCATCCGACATTCAAAATTAACTCGACTCACTAACTCTAAGGTGCGACCCTCTTGCTCGAACTAAAACGAGCTCGATATTTTGCTCTCGTGATTTGCTCGATGTATTCAAACTATACTCGACTTGTTATTTAGATATGAGTAAAGCTTGAAGTCGATATCCGAGAATACAATCACTTAGCAAGATTCAGGAGCTGCTCGAGTCAACCTTATCGAGCTCAAAACTCGCCTTCTCACTTGATGTTCGAGTTGTTATGCTATTCTGAATATAACTCAAGCTCGATAAGGATCCCATTGAAGTCAAGCAATCATCAGTCGAACGAGTTAATCTCATCTAACACCTTTTTTTCACCATGTTCATTAGACACGAGATCAATAGCTACTTTTCTTGGGTATGCACTGTATTACTCCAAGCTTAACTAGCTTTCATTCGTTTTCACATCTAGAAAAGTCAGTTGTTTGGGCAAGTCTTGTAGGAATAACATACCTGCATACGACAACAAAATTGTATGAGAATTTAGAAAGACTTTGACTAATCGTGGGAAAGTATACTAAAGTGGAAACTTCTAGGCAACACACATCAAGGGGCAAAGCCGCCTAAACTTCTTTCTTTTGGCCGGCAAAGCCCACCTAACCTTCTTGCAAGGTAAACTTAACGAGTCATTGCAATGGACTGCTAGTTTGATCTTCTTTGTTAAGTAACAGAGAGATTCAAGAAACCAGCATAATTTTACAGTTTCATGCTAGAAAATTGTGATATTTTTTTCCGTGATGGTAAATTTTAATAAATGTCGGTAACTATCAGAAAATTGTTGGTAGAAAAAAGGACCGGAGACTTTTTTTCCCGAGCAACTTATCGATAATCTACCGACACTTTTGTGAAATTATCAACTATTTTATTTTTATTTTTATAGTTGGTAAGTAAACTACTGCATATATGTTTTGCTACTTTTGTGGAGAAAGCATCAAAACATTTTTATAAAAGCGTCGATAAGATATTGTCGAGTTGCCGACAAAAAGTGTACCAAAAAGCACCAATTCCTTAAAAAGTGTACCAGCATATCTTTTATTTTCAACGGAACAAGAAATTAATGAATCTTTCCGTCTTCATGCAACTTGGTTTTCTCAGGTTCATCTATACTACCGATAGGGATTCGCTACCTATCGCCTAACTCCATTCTTAATCAATGTTAGCTATGCGTAAGGAAAGTGAAGATGAGGGAGGTAAGTTTATTGGCAGAAACCCACTCGAACATGCAAGATGGGCCAAGAACTAATAGAGCTCAACTTGCCAGATCCGAAAGGCGCAATCTTAGAAATTGCGTAGCCAGGTTCTATGCGACTCGACTTATCCTTGCAAATTCAATGACTCTGGGATTGATTGAGGTTAACTAGCCTTTTAATGAAGCTAATCGTTTAAGACTCAAAAATAAGAGAAGCGTTTAGCTTTTCGGCCCGTCAAATCTGCCTAAATGATTCTTGACCCATAGGCTAGGGATTGCATAAGTTGGGCCAAGTACAAGAGTTTTTCTTTTTGGCACATCTATCGTGCAGTTTCTCGATAAGGCTTGTTTTCGGTTTCCAAAATTTGCTCCTCGCATTATTGGGTTCGACCTATTAATAATTCATAATTAGTGGGACGAAAAGTATTTGTAGATGTTATTAATCAAGATTCATCAATGTTTTAATAATTGATGGTTATTTCTTAAAAAAATATATGAAAAAATAGATCAGTACATTTTGCTGCATATATATTATCTTAAAGTTGTATGAACAAGATTTTGATCGTAGAGATGAGTTGAACGGAGTCGATTTTCGATAAAATGAATTACTTTGTCATCTCGACCGTTGGGTTATGTAAAAAAATGATGTTTAGCTTGAATCGAGCATCGAACTGAGTCGAATCTACGACGTTTTTGTTGTGCTGCCCTGTCCATCTACAACTAGAGCACATTGCTCAGGCTCATAATTTTTGTGAGAGATACAACATTATAAAACGTAGAAGTATCAAAATGTGCATGTTCCCAATTTTAAATTCATGAAGTTGTGTTATTTTGAAGTATAAATGATTTATCGATAGCAAAGTTTTCTTGAATCTAAAAGCATGCCATTTAAGTTTAAGTAGTATAAGGGAGTCCCTGGATGAATTGTGAGGCATGATACGACCTAATTCGACCATCATAATGTTAGTCGTGATAGCAGCAATTCTGCACCGACACAAACAGTACTTTCTTATAATCTAACAAACCATCTCAAGATACATCGAGAGGATATATGAAGATCAAAGTGAAGAAAGATACTCTTTTTGGCACATAGATCTATCATGATATTGGTTGATCGGTAATGTGGCGACATTGGATCTTGAAAGTCACCGCCTAAAGAATCTTCATTTGTTTAAGGGAAATTAAGTACGACATGCCTGTAATAAGTGATTATTTATAAGAATAACTATTCTTATATAAGATCCAATGACAATTACTATGATGTACAACCAATTCAAGATCTTTCTTGGGAGGTATGTTTCACAAGCTTCGAGACATCGTTTGAAGAACTATCGATTGAGAGCAATGGATAGCACGAAGGACAATACCAGCCACCCAAGCATGAAGTAACCCACAAGTCTCGTAGGCCCCTCATCCTCCGGTTCCTGCATCACAAAGTTTAGGCTTTTGTCAACAAATGAACTCGTTGAGCATATCGACATTTCATTCAAGATTATCTGAACAACTTAAGCATTGAACAAAATCGAATTAGCTTTGAATAAATTCAAAATGTGTAAAATCTAGATTAAGCAAGAAGCAAAAAGTCTTTTGGGACAAATTAAAAAGAAGAAAAAACAAAGAAAGTGAGAGAAGATGGAGCAGTTTGATTGAGTACCGGTGGAGGAGGAGATTGAGTCGGGGTCTGAGTAATGTCGGCCTCGAAGGGCCACATGTATCTGTCCGGCTTCTCACTCCTGGCCAAGCTCCAATCGTACAGTCTCCTCTCTTCCACCGACGACAGTATCCTGTACGACTCCTGTCAAACATTGCACACCGACAACATCAAACCGTCGACCGTTATATTTCCTTGCAAAAATCTCGAACTGAACCCTCGCTCATCACCCACTTTCAGCTGTTCCAGTTTCTCGTTGAGCTCATCTTCCTCAAGCTCCTCGCCCTTCGCTTCTTCAACCTTCTTCTTGTACGCACCAGCAACCTGCTCGTTCCAAAGCAGACAGTCGGAGAGTACGAATGAACGTCAGTCTCTTGACATTCTTTCCAAAAGGGAATTTAGAGTGCCTGAATCAGGCGAAGAAAGAAGCAGGCGGGAGGCAAATGAGTTGGACCTGATCGTAGGGACATTTTCTTGGGAGCCCGAGCCTACCGTAATGATCCACGTCCGTGATGGCTGCATTCTAAATCCAAAACCAATCAAGCTCGCATCTTTAACGCTTCTTCGCGAACTAAACTCAAGCAGGACATTAAAGAACCAAACTTTGAGAGCTTAAAGATGGAGTCTTCACCGATGCCGCGAAGGGCTCTTTCGATGTTGAGCGCAGATATCAGAGAAGTGGGCAAGTCGGGAGCCTCGATGGAGCTTTCCGAGGTGCCGCTCTCTGTTGTGGTCGTCGTCGCTGCGTTGGTCTCAGTTGGGTTGTCGCCAGAGGAGTTTGCGATGAGGATCGATCTTCTGGGTTTGGTAGGGACTGCGAGAGCAGTGTACAGTGGGAATGAGGAAGATGATGGGGATGGAGAAGGTCTACATGGGATGGATATGGTGGAAGTGGTGGACATAGCCATTGTCGCTCACCACACTGATGGGAATGTTTCCACTTTGGTGTGGCTAAAATTTCAGCGATAAAGAGAGAGAGATGAGCGATGGCCTCTATCTAACCAGAGGAATGTTATCCAAACATGTAGACCCTTCAATTAAAATGTAATTTAAATAAATTTAAATTATGAGAAGAACAACAAGGTCGTTGTAGTATAGTGGTAAGTATTCCCGCCTGTCACGCGGGTGACCCGGGTTCGATCCCCGGCAACGGCGTCTTCTATTTTTTTTTTTTTTCTTCTTTTGGTTTTTGCGGAGGTAGGACGGCGCCGTTTTTGTTCGTCCCTATCTGTAATGCACAGAGCGAAGCAGAGCAGAGAGAGAGCGAGCGAGAGATGGGGCTCCGGAGGATGACGGGTCAGTCGTCGTCGTCGTCGTCCCGGTCGGGCGACCCGGGTGCCTCCACCAGCGGCAGCGCCGAGTCGCCGCGGCGGTTCCCGCCGGCGGCTCAGCCGGAGATAATGAGAGCCGCCGAGAAGGACGACCAGTACGCCTCCTTCCTCTACGACGCTTGCCGCGACGCCATCCGCCACCTCTTCGGTACTCTCTCTCTCTCTCTCTCCCCTTCGACCCTCCAATTTTTAGGGCTGACCATTGGCCAGGAGCAGTGTTGCTCTTCTCTGTTTGCTAATTGAAGTTAATTTCAATTCGTGCTCAGGCACCAGAGTCGCTGTGGCTTATCAAAGCGAGGTCTTTTCAGCTCAATCTTCCTCTGTTTTTCATTGGTATTGTTGAAATTTAACTGCGAGTTCGAACGCTGATGTTTAACGCTGTTGGTATCCCGCAGACGCAGCTTCTTGGGCAAATGCTTTACTATGTGCTGACGACTGGTTCGGGGCAGCAGACGTTGGGCGAAGAGTATTGCGACATCGCTCAGGTTCGTTAATGGCTTAACATTGCTCGTGTCGGCTTTATGCGTTGTAGTTGAAATTTGATTGTGGTTCTTAGCCTGTAAGCTTAGCTTTAGCGTTTGGTGTGCAATAGGATGATTGTGATGATTTTAAGGTTCTCTACTGGCGAGGTCTCGGATGACACTTTCACGGCATTGATGGAAATGTCGCAATGGTTGGGGCTTCGGTTTGATATGTGGATGATATGATGCTTCTGTGTGTCCGTATCGGTTTCTAATTCGGTCCTCTCAAGATTGATTCTTTTGCTTTTAGCTTTCTGGGCCTTATGGGCTTCCTCCGACACCGGCAAGGCGTGCCCTTTTTATCGTATATCAGACCGCATTTCCTTATCTTGCGGAAAGAATAAGGTCGATTTACTGCTTTTCGCCTGCTCATCGCATTGTTGATACTTAAATCTTTACTAGGAATTAGGAAAACTGTTTGGCAAATTGTGAACTTAAATGGGTATTTCGTTTGCAGTTCTAGAGTTGCTTCACGTGGAATCATATTGGCCGAGACACAATCTAGTGAACTGTATGAGAATACTTCTTTCGAGAATAATCAAGGTCAAACTTCTTTAGCTACTGGTAATCCATCTTCCTCTGTGTCATGGGGAAATGGATCTGTTTTCACAAGGTGGAAGAGGAGATTAAATACTTTGTGGCTGGATGCTGTTCAGAGGTGGCCTGCGGTAATTTGAGTCTTAATTTATTTATTTTTAAGCTTAAGAGAATTGTTTTGGAATGATCTGTGTTCTTCCCATTGCGTTCATTGTATAGTAGCTGTGTTGGTGTATTTTTCTCCTTGTTCAGTCATTTGTAGGAATCTTAGTAAATAGTGTAATTTTGTGCCTGAAAATATTGTTGACTGCATTGGACGACTGTATTACCTTTTCCTCAATGGATCTAGAACTATTGGCTCATTATCTTTCATATTGGTATTGTGTGCTTCCCTTTGATTACATTCAGGTGCTTCCTGTAGCTCGAGAGTTTTTGCAGCTGGTCATTCGAACTAACCTCATGTTCTTCTACTTTGAAGGTGATTTCTGCTGAGGTCCATCTTTTGTGTCCGTTATGGTTTCTTGTCTAACTTTTTCTTTCATGTTCTATCTATAGGCTTGTATTATCATATATCAAAACGAGCAGCAGGCATTAAATATGTGTTCATTGGTAAACCATCCAACCAAAGGCCTAGGTAGGGGTTTGTTCTAATTTCAGGGCTTTTGTTATGATTAAAGGTGTTGCTGATCATCTTATATGGGTGCATCCCCTTGGTTTATGGAGCATTAATGTAGATTGTGCCCTTTGTTGCATGCTTGATGCTTGTGGAGTTAATCCATTCACTTCAATCATTGGTCATATCCATTTTGGCGGTTGGCTTGAGCTAGCTTTATGCTTTTGCTGTGGAGGATGAGGAAGAATGACTATCTTTTGGCAATATTTTCGTCATTTTTATTCTGTCACCTTGTAAAATACAGGCAGACCTCCCTTCCCCCCCACAAATTCCCTGTTAATTCAGAATATCAGAGGTTGTTCATTTCATCCCGTTAAATTAGGCATCGTAAAAAGGTGCATCCTGGTTAAGAGTTAATGCTTTTGTTTTTCGGGAGATATAGCACTTGTCTTTTCAGTCTAGCCAAATTTCATATTATGTCTTCAAATGTTACAGGTGTTCTCGAATCAAATATTAAAGCTGACAAAATTCATTTTCTTGCAGATACCAAATATTGGGCATATTTCTCTTGATACAGCTTTGCATCCTTGCTGCCGAAGGACTAAGGCGCAGCAATTTGTCATCCATTGCGAGTTCAGTTCATCAGACATCATTAGGCACACACCAAGCTTCATCACGTATATTATGCTCTCCTGAGATACTTCACATTATATGCGTTCTTTTTAAGTCCAGAATTATTGCTGGATGACTGATCAGAATTTCTATAGGCAAATTGGTTTCTAGTTCTTCAAGCACAGGGCAAACCTCACTTTCAATTCATTAAGTTTTCATGACGAAGTAGCAATCCCACTTGACGTAGCATTGTTCTTTCTGGAATCAAATCGGTACTCTGTCCATCTCTTGGGTGTAGGGAGAGGTTTGCCTGTACTAAATGAGGAGGGCAATGTGATATCGCTGGATCATGACAAAGGAAGTTGGCTAGCAGATTCTTCGACTTCAGAGGTAATTTATATTTTAAAAACTTTCAGTTTGATTTAATGCATCACGGTATGCATCTTGTGTTTGGTTCCTATCTCCCCCCTCCTCATCTTACTGATGAATCCACAATAAGATACTTGCATGCATACACACAGCACCGAGATCTTCAGTTTCTAACAACATGCATATCATACTAGTTTATTACTATACCTTGATCTGTAGAATTTAGAGCTCCGTGACTGGAGGTTTGGCTGTATTCGATGGTGCCAGTGGGATAGTCCTTACTGGTTGACAAAAACCTTGACTTGGTCTTCTTGATTAGCTTGAAATCCCAAGATATATTCCAAAATGAGGGATTACAGAAAACATAAGCATGTTAGGTAGCTAGTTTCCTGTTCAGGTTTGTGTCATGACCTACATCTGGTGCATGGTTGATGGCCAATGCAATCAGTGCTCATCTCTTACGCCTTGTTTTCTCGTTCAGCCTCAAGGAATGACTGGGACGAGTAAATGTACATTGTGCCTGAGCCATCGCCAACACCCAACAGCCACACCTTGCGGTCATGTATTCTGCTGGTACTTCCTCTGCATAATCCGAATTTCCATTTTCCTTTGTGCTTGCACATGTGTTCCTCTCTTACTCTAAACCGCCATTCTCCACGTGCAGGAATTGCATCATGGAATGGTGCAACGAAAAGCCCGAATGCCCTCTCTGCCGCACTCCTATCACTCACTCGAGCTTGGTCTGTCTATATCATTCGGACTTTTAGTCCATTTGAACTGTATTTTAATCTTTAGCTGGTGGAAAGAATAAGAAAGAAGCAAGGCAATTTGCCTCGGAGGTACATAGGCAGCGAGCGGTGAATTTCTCGCGTCCATGTCTCGGAATGAATGTTGTAATTCTATTCTCCTAAACTGCTGAGTGTGGCCATTAGAGCTAGGAGCCATCAATTTTCACATCATGTAACTTCTGTCTCCCTTTTCATTAGGGGTGAGCAAAAACTGGGCGGGCCAGTCCTAGGCCTAGACCTTGAAACCGGCCCTGTTATAACCGGTCCTCATTTTTTGGACCCAGAAACCGGTCCTGTTTTTGTGGAACCTTTTTTGGAACCAATCTTGTTTTTTCGGTTTGGGAACAAGGTAAATAGGGTCAATCCTGTTGCACTTTTTTTTTTCAACATTCGCAACTTGTAAATAAAATCTAAACAAAAATCATCACTTCGTTCTGCAGAAACTTGAAAAAATTATCACTTTTTTTTTTCAACTTTCGTAACTTGTTTTTTTCATTAGCATTGGAGCTTTTGCTGAAGGTTAGGTCAATTATAGTGGTGTGGTTAAAACAACGAACATGGATGACAAAAAAAAGGGAAAGAAGTTTTAGTGTATCGAACCTTATCTTGTTGTCCAGATTTTATAGCTCCAGTCAGCGTAATTCATGGAACCTTGTTTCTAGAGTCTTTTGGCTAGTGTCGCTGAAAATAATCAACTTACAGTTGCAAAGTTGCTTTGCTACATCCTGTGCTTAGCAAAAAGAAAAGATATCGAGAAGGAATTTTAAAACTTTTTCTTTAAATTCCTAAAACCGGTTCTGTAAACTGGTCCAGGCGAGCCTCCATCTAGAATCGGAACCTGGACTGGTTCAAATCGGTCCTCGAAATCTGGACCATGTTCTCGGACCGGTTAGTTCGGGAACAGGGTCTAGAACTAACTAACTTCGAACCGAAACCCGAACCAGTTCTATAATTTGTTTTGAGGTTCACTAAACGACTTTATTCATGTCTCAATTTGAATGTTTTGAATTCGAATTATCTTTCGAGTCGTAACATCTTGGGGCATCTTACATAGCATGCACTCGAAGCTCGACAAATTATCCTTTGAAGACAAACCATAGTGAGTGCAAAGAAAACATAGGTTGCAAATATAATCGATCATCTCCGGTATGTTTATGTTGTAATCCAATGGGAAACAAAAACACGAAATAATAAAGAGAAAATATTAATATAACAAGACCCGTTATGATTAATTGTATATGACACGAATTGACACGTCGTCATAGTTAGTCAATCATTCTTTTTTTAAGATCGAAATTGTGATGTTTTACGAAAATATGAACCGACGTAGTTAACAAATTTAAGGAAAGTGCTAGGTGAGCTTATCATGGAGCTTGTTGAGATGCCAAGCCCAACGTTCGATAGCTTGACAAGCCCAAGAGGTCATCGCCATCATTTTGAGTGGGTTGGGAAGCTCACCAAGTCCAACGACTCCAACCTACTCCTATGAGAACATAAGAAGAATGAAAACAAAATCGCTTTAGGTTACGTTTGTTTTGCAAAAATTAACAAATTAAAAAAATATTTTTTCTAAAAATGATCATTTATATAACTTAAATTAATTATTTAATGAAAAATATTTTCATTACCGATGACAATTTATGTCTAAATAGTTCCGTTAATAATGAAATTATTTTTCGTTTATTCAATTTATAAGCAATAACGATGATCATTTTATAATATATATATTTCACATTATTTATTTTTTGCGAAACAAACAGAGCCTAACCCCCGTTTGTTTATCTTTAATTTAGTTTAGTTGCCACCGTTGTCCGACGCCGCTACCTGCCGCCGTTGCTTGTTGTCTAATGCCACCGCCCACCATTTCTTGCCGTTGCCGCTAAAGAAATGGAAATTTTATGCTGGTATCAAATGAATTTATGTTCTGGGAATAAAAATTTCCTCCTGTAATTAAACGCATTTTTTTCTCCGAAATTTTATCATTCGCGCACTATAAATAATCACTGGTCTTTTCCTACATTCAACTCCTAGGAAGTTGCAATAACATATAATTTAGACTAGACATATTTGATTTCTTTCTATGATGTAATTGAAATGATACCTTATAGTGGGCTCGAGAAAAGTCCCCGCTCGAGTTGATGACTCATGCATACTGATAAAGAAAGAAGATATTCGATTTATATTTTCCGCTCTCGTGTTATCTGCCAGTAATAATATTATAGCAGTGGTATTTTCCAATTAGAATTTTGTTTTTGGAAATCTGTGGCATTGAACCAAACTCTATATATGCAACAAAAATAACAATTTCAATCGCCAAAAAAGAAAGTAAAATAAATATGTAAATGAAGATTGGCGAAGACTTTTAAGACTATAAAGCAGAGGCTAGTTTTGCAAATCCTCCATGAACACATTAGCAATATCATTGCAATGGAAGACATCCGTTTGGATGCTTCATCATTCTTTGAGCACAACCCACAATTGAAGAAGATTGCACAGACTGAGTTCTCGACCTTGAGCCAGACCAAAAAGGCTGTATCGCCAGGAAGGCCTTCGAAGAGCACCTCCGGCAGCGCCAGCCTGGGTGCTCGAGCAGTAGCTTGGCGGCCGAGCTCGACCCCGACAGCGACGGTTATCTCACGTTGGAGGACTTCCTTGTCTACCGCTACTTGTTCCAGACATCGTTAAGCTTGTCTTCTACACCTGTCTTCAGTGCTTCGCCGGCGAGTCAAATCTCTGTCCCAAATGCTACCTTGGGAAGAAGTTCTCTCATCCACACAAGCTGTTCATCAATAATTATGCCATGGTCAACAACGTCTGGAAGCCACCCAAGGATGTTCCGGTATGCGTCTGAAACATTGCCTTTGCCTCCTTCTCGTCTCTCAGTTTCAGCTTCTTCAGATCATCGTGACCCGTTACATGCATCTCAAACCACTCGTATATTCTACAAGGTGGACCTAACTTTTATCTTGGTGAAAGGATCCGAGTAGAAGGTAATGTTGAGATTGTTTGAAGTACTGATAGAATTTGATCCATTGTCATCAAATAAGTTGTTCTAATAAGATTTTTTAGGGAAAAATTGTCAAAAAAAAGTCCTAAACTATTGCACTTTTGCCAATTCAGTTTTAAACTTTTTAATTTTGCCAATTCAGTCATAAACCTTATGCATTTGTGCTAATTCAGTCATAAACCTTTTAATTTTGCTAATTAAGTCCTAAACATTTTGCATTTGTGCCAATTCAGTTCTTAGCCGCCTGCCGACGCTGATGTGGCCGGCCAACTGGCCAAAATAATAAAATTTTTACATTTTCAATATTTTTTAATATTTTTTGATTTTTTTAATTAATTTTTTTTCTTCTTGGCATGGCTTGCAGCAAGTTCTGGTTTTGGCCGGCGAGGGTCACCGGAGCTCGTCGGCCACTGGGCGAGGGCCATGAAGCCCTTGCCAGCTGTTGGTGAGGGTCGTGGCCCTGACCCGGCGTCGCCCAGATCTAGGCGACACCATGGGGGTCACGGGCGAGGGCAACCCCTCGCTTGTTGCGGCCATGGACAAGGCTTTGCTTCAAATCTGGAAGTTGGTTGCCAAGAAGATGAAGCTGAAGATGAATAGAGGAAGTCGCAAGCCAATTGTGGATTTCTAGGTCAACTTTAAAATTCGAGTTTGGGTTTTATTTCTTTCCCTGTTCTGGTGACTCGCCGGTGTCGGGCGAGGGCAGCCCTCACTGGGGCGAGGGCTGCCATCGCCCGCCTAGGCGAGGAGCTGCCCTCACCCGTGACCCCTGGGCGACACCAGGTGAGGGTTGCGCTTGCCGGCGAGGGCTTCGCGACCCACGCCTAGTGGCCAGCGAGCTCTAGCAACCCTCATCGGCCAAAACCAGAACATGCAGCAGCAAGCCAAGCTAAGGAAGAAAAGAAAAAAAAAAGAAAAAAATTAATTAAAAAATCGAAAGGTAAATTATCTCTTGTTTTCTTTTTTGAATTTCTCATTGGACTTTCAAGCAGGTAGTAAGAAATCTATTTTATAGGTTGCATATAACCTCCATGCTTAGAGTATTCTTCCAGTGTTTCTTTACTTCTTTCTGGCTTCTGGGGATTCCATGATTGTAGTAGATTTGTTGGCCTTTCCGTTAAAGAACTATTTTCACCTTAATTTCCTTCTACATACAAGAGATATTATTCATTTTGATGAGGATGGATTTTTACATGTACTTGATCAAGTGAAAGAAATGATAAAGTACAAGGGCTTTCAGTTAAGAGCTTTACAGTTAATGTTCATGTGACATCTTACGCTCGATGCGCACGCTTGGTCTCAATAGGTTAGGTCTTTTTCCTTTAAAACTCCCGATCGAATTATTGACTCCGAGCACTTCCTTCGATCAAAAGCGATGTCAAAGATGTGATGTTTTATTGTTGATGCGTTGGGCACCAAAGAGGGGACTTACTATTTTGTTGGAAATATACTTGGCACTTGCTCACCTCACGTGACGTACATTTTGGGTTCGTGTTTCATATGACAACAAACATTAGACTCAGTTATGAACTGGTGGGACATCTTGGCAATTGTTTGGTTTGTGTTAGACACCTATTGATGTTCTGCTATCGTTGTTGGTGTGGATGTCGATATTGAAACCCGATAAGGTTTACTGAATTGTGTAGAAGAAAGCTGCATGTGCAAGGAAGTTTTCATATGCCATTGGTGTAAGTCGAAATATGAATCGTTATTTTTGCTCGGTGGTGGTGGTGTGGAACTGATGACAGTTTTAATTCTTTGGTTATGCTTTTTGGCATTCTCACTTATGATTGTAAGATGCGCCATCAATTTGAAGTTCAAATTAGTTGTCATTGGCATTATGGAGTTGAGGGTGGTGACGAAAGTTGCCAATGCTCTCTTAAGCTTTCCTTCCAAATAGGGAATGCAGTCGATGTTATCTAAGAACATTGTAATTAAAATAAGGTGTGTGAGTAGCCTTGCATCACGTTAGATATAATCAACACTAGTTTTTTCCTTTTTTGAAAAATCTAATCAACACTAATTTAACAAGCGGAGAAAAATTACAATAATCCTCGAGCGTTTGTGTTATCATGTCATCGCCAAACTTGCCATAAGAAAACAACTCTACTTAGCAAGATTTGGGTTTTCGACGAGTAATTCACAAATTTGCTTCCTCTTTTGTGCTTCATAATCGATACCCCTTCACTGAGCAATAATCCCCCACTATTTCCTCTTGTTGGTAAATTGCAGCATAATTCTTCAGAGACTGCAACCGGTTTTACAGTTTGACCAAAACAAAAAATTGGTTTTACAGAGTTATCGCCCACATTTTCACTTTAAGTTGTTGCAAGAAGTGGCGATATAAGACAAAGCAAAAACTTGGATGAACAGAACAAAGCACCAGCAATTTAAAACTAAACTATGCACCTCATGATATAATGAGAAATGCCCTTATTTATAATGAAATAACAAGCAGTGTACATCAAGATGAAACCTGGCTGCTGAGGGTTCTTTTCTTTCCATCTATTCCAGGGGCTTCACATCACCAATGTACAAGAACGTCCCTGTTTCTATCTTCCTCATTTGAAGGATAGTTTTCCATTAGGGAATGTTTATATAAGAGTGCCCTTGACATCTTCCATCTCATCTGGTTTCAATTCCATTTTGCATTAAAACACGCACTATGCCAGTCAATCCATTGGCAGCATCCCAATAGTTTTCGTCGTACCATTCAAACATCAGTAGGGACTTTCCTCCTCTCTTAGCCAATGCTCTCCCGTTTTCGAATATTTTATCTGCCACAGCATGCTACATACAATACCGTTAATGAGATTGCGTCAATTCGCACAAGCGTTAAAAATAGCAATAAGATATCAAAGGTTCAATGAAAATGTCAGCATGGTCGATGAAGGAACAGTCCCCTCGCCAATGTGCTTGCTTAAGAACAAGCAAGCCCATGGAAATCCCACTCACTCATATAACAACTCATCCAGAATACTCCTTGACAACTTAATCTGTTATGAAGATGTAGACCAACGAGCGGTGCCTCATGAAACCATTAGATTAAAAATCAGAAAAGTAAGGAATAAATAGTTTAAAGAATCTACCTCTTTAAAGTGGTTTAGATAATGAGTGAGAGAGTGAATATCGCCCGCATACTTAGCAACAATTGCACCAAGAGCACAGACACCGGCCCTCCCACATATTAACATCACATCCCCGTCAACGATAACAAAATGGTAAAGCTAAGAAACAGCATGACCTCAAGTATCGACCCACCAACAAACTATACATTCTTGCTCCTCTGAAAGAAAGATAAATACGACAAGGGTAGTGTTAATGACCTTCCAGACATGTTAAGCGATAAGTATACTTGATAAAAAAAAAATGTTTGCTTTCCAAATATGGAAACATAAGACAAGAAAAGTAATGCTCTGAAAATTGCAAAAACCTCCTTTTATTTCTGATTAATCAGCAATTGCCCTAGCAGTGCTAACCAATTTCATATCCATATATTTAAGCTAAAAGTGCGTTTTGTCTCACTTCTAACTTTGCAAGTCACTCTTGCACTGATTAATAAAAAGACTACCATAAACAAAAAATAGTTAACATATCCCCTTTAACTTAACACCTCAGCCACTACCTTATATGTATTACTCATTATCTGTCCCTCACACAATCACTGGACAGCGCACATCAGCATAGCGTGCCCGAAGAATTCACAGGACAAATAACTGGGAGAAAAAAGAGTACCTGGATACAGCAGAAGCAGAGTCACAAGCTCTGATAATCTGAGAGCAGAGTGCAAGATCATTGCAGTTGTTCATGATCTGATAGGATCTGAAGAGCGGGAAAGCAGTTTCCAGAACCGCAATACAGAGTACAGTCGCGAAAGTGTTGCCTCGGGAGACCCCACGTCTCCTCCACTATCTGCGACATTTACACAAAC
This sequence comes from Metrosideros polymorpha var. glaberrima, assembly GCA_001662345.2. Classification (NCBI taxonomy): domain Eukaryota; kingdom Viridiplantae; phylum Streptophyta; class Magnoliopsida; order Myrtales; family Myrtaceae; genus Metrosideros; species Metrosideros polymorpha. The sequence continues at coordinate 22,305,896 of BCNH02000003.1, read as the reverse complement.
AATTGGTAAACTTCTGCACGAAAATCCAAAAAAAGCGCACACACTCAGAGCTCAGGAATCAAAGAGAAAAGTACGGTTTCCTTGAGGTCGAGAGCAACGCGCTTGAGGCTATCGGAGAGGACTAGGTAAGGCTTGGCGAGAAGGTTAGCGATGGATAAAAAATCCGAGAGCAGAGTGCCAAGCGAGGGCCGGAGCAGAGAGTGAGGAACCAAACCTTTGCTTTTGGTCTAGCTTGCGCCGGAGCAAGGAGTGCCCAGCAAGGCCCAACGAGCACCAAGCGAGGGTCGGAGCAAAGCACTGAGTGAGAAGGGTCCCAAACCTTTGCTTTTGGTGTAGCGAGCGCCGGAGCAAGGAGCACCGAGGGAGACCCAACGAGCGCCAAGCGAGGGCTGGAGCAGAGCGCCAAATGAGGAGGGTCCCAAACCTTTGCTTTTGGTCTAGCGAGCGCTGGAGCAAGAAGCGCTGAGAGAGACCCAACGAGTGCCAAGCAAGGGTCGGAGCAGAGCGCCGAGCGAGGAGGGTCCCAAACCTTTGCTTTTGGTCTAGTGAGCGCCGAAGCAAGGAGTGCTGAGTGAGGCTAGAGTAGAGAGCGACGTCGAGGGATTTGAAAATTTGAATTTACGAGAGAGGGAAAGAGTGGGGGTGAGCATCGTGGACCGCTTGAACCAGACTGAACAGGACTGAACCGGATCAAACCGGCCATTTTGGTCCGATCCTAATGGTCCTAGTCTAGTTCCCGATTCCTAAAACTGGAACCGGTGACCGGGCAATCTGGTCCCCAGTTTTGAGGGAGATTGGACCGGATCGAACCGAACCATATATATATATATATATTTTATTATTTCTTAAGCTAAAATTAAATTGGTTGAAAAAAAGTTAAGATAGTTGAATTCTTTGTTGGTTGGGAAATCATCCCAAAAAATATCAAATGAATTTGCATGATTTTTTTTTGTGGTGAACCGTATGTTTTCGCTCTCGTACGGAAAACTTACATGCTATTTTCCTTTATAAAACAAATTGTATAGTTGAAATTTGTGTCTAGCAATGAATTTAATCACTGCCAAAAATAACAATTGGGTTTTTGAGATTCAAATTTACTGAAAGAAATTTGATTTGTTGATTTCATCCTTCAAATTTACCGGTTCCATTGGGACCGGACAAATCCAAATCGGACTGTCGGTTCGGTCCGGTCCCCAATTTCGAAAATACGGGAACCGGGACCATCGATTCGGTCCGGTCTGCCGTTCTGAGGGGGATCGGACCAACCCGAACCATGCACACCCCTAGGAGAGAGGAGCAAGCAGAGCTTATGGAAAGAGAAAAGGGAGGAGAGAAAAGGCCACACGTGCAATTAATCCGTTCAAGCTAATAAAGGGAAAAAGAATTTTCAATAATAAAAAAAAAAAGAACTCATATTTTCTTAGCAGAAAATCGGGATGGCTCCACCCGCTGACATAGTGCAACATGTCCACTCCTGATTGGCTGGGGACCATGCTGACTTGGTGTCCCCGGACCACCCAATATTTTCTCAGATTTTTGGGTCTCACAAGGTCTGCTTGCTTGACAATATTCAATTTCAACATGCCTGTCTGTATTCTCTTTATTTGTAAAAGTGAAGCAGCAAATTTTGGGTAGGACCAAGAATATACTTGGGAATAATCTTACCAAAAGTCTCGACAAAGATTCCTCAGCTAGATAAATCCTTGTTAGAAAGGCCCACTGAATCCTGCTCTTGTTGGCCAAAAGAAAGGGACTACCAGGTTGCCAAAAGAAAAAAGAGGTTTAAGTCTCAGTAAAACCGAGTCATGTACTGATGTGTTTCTTGATGGGCATGTACTAAATTAGTTTATGAATTACTTCTAAACTCTACTTGTTGGAAAAAGGAAAGAATGGCATCATTCGCACTAATTGCTGTAGTCATTGGTCTTGGTTGATGCCATTTTCAGACAAACATGCGCCTCTTACACCATGTTTCACGCCTTGCAAAGTTACAATTTAAACAGCCATGAAATGGTTTTAAAAAAAAATAAAAGGAGTCGAACCGCTCTTAGCACAGAACAGTAAGATAAATTTGGTGAAAATAGTAAGAGAAAGGTCACACAAATCAATTCCTTTCTATATACAACTACACAGATGCAACACCATACACGCAACAATGTAAGCAGATTACACATGGACAAGACAAATGTGCAGCATATCGTTATACATTTGGCCCCTTTTGATAATTATGCCAAGATCTGGATATCGTGACTTTTCTTGCCTCCAATTCTAATACGAACAATCGTCAAAACTGAAAGCTGCCCATTAAAACCTTCTCCCAAACAGGCTCACCTCAGTCAAGAGGGGAAACACCCTAATAGGGGTGAGCAAACTAGATCGGGACCGCCCGGACCGGACCGGCCAAGTTGGTCCGGTCCTTGAGGGTACCGGTCCGGTCCTCGGTCCCAATAAACGGGACCGGTGGCTGGGCGGTCCGGTCCTCGGTTTCAGGGGGCACAGGACCGGACCGAACCGATCAAAAAAAATATATATATATATATATGCACATTCTTCTCAAATTTTCTTAGGAGATGAATGACTAATTTATAACCAAAATTTATGTATTAACACAAACATTTCTTGAAAATGAATATGGTAATTTAATTATGTAAGCTATTTGTCAAAATTCATGAACTCATTTGAAACAATTGAAGAGTCGGATTACATAAAACTACATCTATGTCCTTTCTCTCTCTTTTTGATAGTCCGATAATGTTCTATCTTGAACTCATTTAAATTGAGAGAAACTCTCACATTGGCAATGATCGATATTATTGTTGAGGTAAAAACATACAGGTTATAAAATGGATACAATTTGTAAAAGTTTTTTTTAGTTTCCAACCAAAGGAAATCAACTAGTATTGAAATTCAAAAAGCAGCAGATGAATTTATCTTTTAATGAGCCTTACTCTTCTTGTCTGAGATAGTCAAACTGAGAGAACAAAAATTATGATTAAACAACACTACGTATTTAGTGTTGAAACTTTTCAGAAGAATACAATGACTTTTCTTTTAGCAAACACTTATTTACAATGTCGTTGGCACCCGCTACACCTCCTTTTTATCGCCTACAAAAATGTCGTCGGAACCCACCGCACCTCCGCAAGATCGAGGCCGAGCTCTTCAAGATCCGCGACAAGTGAAATCGAGAGCTATAACGGCTTTTTCAGTTTGTTTGCCGGTCCTCGATCCTGAAAATTTGGAGGATCGGGACTATCAATTCCATACAGGGCCCGGATCGGCCCGGACCATGCACACACACCCGTACACCCTAACCTGAGCTTGTCGGACGCAGAGGACGAAAACCCCTAACAAGAGGCGGCGGTGTGGGCAGAGTTTTCATCAAATCACAAGCACAACCCACAAAACTCCGGGAGGCGACGGCGGCGTGGTTTTTGGTCGAGCAACACTCTTTCCAAGTTAAAATTGAAAACAGGCGAGAGTAAGGAGTAAAGCACCACAGCAAGAATCAGCACAGTCCAAGACAGGGTAGTTGAAGAAGATTATGGACCTACTTTGGCAAAAGAAATCAGCCTGATGAGAATGGAAGGTCAACACCATATTTACCTTCAAAGGGAGCATAGAAAATGTTCTGTTCGTTGTAATTCAGATGAAGGGACACCAAAGCAGGTACCTTGTCAAAGTCTGGTCCACCACCATTATTTCCTCGGAAAAATCCTTTGCCACAGAAAACCATACTGCACACAAGCAAGTATAGACATTATGTCAAAAGATGCTGGACACTATGATTAGATATGAAGTAGAGGAGGCAACAAACAAGAAGGAACACTGTGATTTTGAGATGGAATCATTATCACAGTGTGCACATCAACCAAGTTCCAGGCATAACTATAGAATGATATGAGTTAAATTCTGCTTAGTAGATTAGTATATGTGCTATTTAAGTTTCCATTGTGGCAAGGAGCCCGGAAGCAACTGCCATGCTCTATGTCATGTTTGACTGCAAGACGCGAGTACTTGTCGGCATTTGCTTCTGCGATCACCATAGGCTCTTTCAATCCAGCAAGAATTGGGGCAGCTGCATCTAACTGCAACAATATAACTAAAGACAATTTTCTATCAGCTCGAAGTACCGATGGACCAGCATATTAAGTCCCGCTGTACGACCGCGTTTACGGAGGAATGCATGATATTGAAAATGTAACAGAAGCCATCACAATCTCATGAAGAGTTATCATCCAAAGGATATATTCACTCCCCTACGAGGGCCAAAATAGTAAGCATCTATCAACCGGAGTCGACCAAGCAGATCAATCATTCATTTTTCTATTTAAATCGGTCCAACGGAGGCAAATCCAAACAAGTACTACGTTCAATGACATTGGACTTGTCAGTGATTCATCTCAAAGATAATACCGAAGGTGTTGAACCTCAAAACATCAGTACCCTCAATTAGCAAAGACTCAATTTTCCTTCAGAAGAAGTACATCTACAGCCACCGAGGCTATTCCAAAAAATCATGGAAAAGAATTAATTTACGGGTTTGAAAGAAATATGGTAACAGTTCGTTCTTTAAAATTAAAGAGATGTAGTTATCGTGGTTCGGTTAAAATTATATATGACTTAGAGAGGCCACGAAATGTCCGTGAAGTAATGCATGTTTGCCATTTTAGTTCTACTGAAAATGCATGCTTGCCATTTGTCGAGCTTCTCTTATTCTCACTTCATTGCATATACGTTATGACTTGCATAACAAATGCCATCAAATATAGAATCAAATACGCCCTCAATTTATTCTTTTATATTAAAGATATGGAGTTCTCATTTGACTTGGGAGACTACAAATTGTCCATGAAATAATGCATGTTTTCCATTTTGTTCTTAATGAAAATGCATGCTTGCCATTTGTCGAGCTTCTTTTTTCTAATGAAGTGATTCATTGCGTTGAACCCACTGTCAGGTGTGTGGGGTTTCACTAAAGTACAAATAGCGGCCCTGGAAAGAAAAAAAAACTTAGTTGTTTATAAATAGACATAATCTAAACACTATGGGACATCATTTCGAAACTTCAAAATTCATTATACAAGTAAGAATGAAACTTGCATTATTGTTGCTTATTTCCTTAAATGTTTCGACGTATGAGATGGCAAGCGTCTCTAAGGATGACGATCAAGATTTGGATAGACAAGTTCAAATGATGACCAAGTCACCCATGAAGACATTTGTGGTAATTAAATCTTTCAAAATTCTCAGTGATTTTCTCCTTTTGAAATTTATGTTACGTTCTGTAATCTATCTTGTTCAGAAGCGGTGTTTGTTTGACAAATGATTGATTATTTTTGGTATTTTCATGAAGACCAAGGATGGAGACACCATCGATTGTGTTGAAATTGACAAGCAACCGGCACTTGATCATCCACTGTTGAAAAACCACAAAATTCAGGCAATAATTTATGATTTTCCCCCGTGTTTAGTCAAACTATCATCACTCCTGCATTAACTTGCTCTACTTGATGATTTTATGACCTCCATTTTTGCAGACTGAGCCGAATATAAACTTCGTTCGCTTTCATACGCCTTCGAATGTTAAATCTGTAAAGTTCGAATCGAGACAACTTTGCCCAATCGGAACAGTACCAATTCCTCGAGTGAGAAAGGAAGATTTGATAAGGGCAAAATCCGTAGGCAAGATGCCATCCTCTAAGAGTCAGAATTCTCTTTCTCAACATGTGCTGCTCTCTCTCTCTCTCTCTCTCTCTCTCTCTCTCTCTCTCTCTCTACATGTGTTATGCTCTAGCGCGCACAGACACACACGCACCTTTACATACATTGAGGTTAATGAGATTTTTCTTATTGAAAGCCTTCAGATAACCCATGAAAAGATTAACGTTCACGGGTTGTATTTAATGCATGACCTATATTTTTCTCATAGCTACCTCTGACATGCCCAAAATTTCTTGACACAATATAAAACAAGTTCGGCAATATAGGAAAAAACATACAAGTTGATCATTTCATAAGCAGTACAAAGAAAAGATACAAACAGTTGTTTTTCTATGTTGCCCGTTCCCTCAAACGAAAATTAAAATACAATTAAAAAAAATTGTACAATCACCCTTCAGAAACAAAATTCTCAATCCAAATTGCATTTGTGATTTTGAAGCATAATCACCACTGCACCACCAAGGTAGAACGAGTCATAAGCGAACAAAAGTTTATTTGTCTTTTTTTACCCCTTCTTCAACTTGATGTAGGTGGTTTCTTTGAGAGACTACATGACAGAAAATATCAAATATGGAGGTTATGGGAGAACTAATAGCTACAATCTAACCATAGCTCATGACCAAGTCAGCTCACATAACATGTGGATTGAAACTGGTCCCCCGAATCATATAAGTATGATTGCTGCAGGCTGGCAGGTACTTCAATTTGTAGGTACATATAGAGAAGGTATTGAGATGAAAAATATAATATCTTTTGCTTTGATTATGTTTCTCCACAACTATATGGTGATACTCGTCCTCAGTTGTTTACATATTGGACGGTTAGTTTGAAGCTTGTTGATTTATTCTCCCAACGGATTTCGAATTTCCATCAGTGAAGTTGGAGCCTTGGCTTATTTTGTTGACTAAAGCATCATTCTTATAGGGTAATGGCTACCGTGATGGATGTTACAACATGCTATGTCGAGGTTTTGTGCAGGTTGACAGGTCAATAACTCCTGGTTATCCGTTTGATGATGCTTCCTCTTATGGCGGACGTCAATTTGAGTTTTTTGTCCAAATCTTCCAGGTGAGCTTGATTTTGAGGAAATTTAGACAATGTATTCTGTTCTCAACGAAACCAATTCAAACCTATCGTGCTATCTTCTTCCCAATTTAATCGCATGTGGTGAGAACAAGATTAACCGAGTTCAACTTCGGTGAATAATTTTGAACTGCGCACATGTTGGGTGATGAACACTAGTCGTGACACATCATAAATATTTAACAAATTACAAGTTCCAATCTATCTCATCGGGGCAGCTAAAAATTATGTGGATATGTCCATTTACTTTTGAGACATAATAAACGTTTATCAATTATGAACTATATTATATCTCATTTTTCTTCGGCAATCAATTTTGGGATAGATGGTGATGGGACATATCCAGGAAGAAAGTTTTTGTGGTACATAAGTTTGGGAAAACACACACAAAAGAAAAAAAAGAAAAAAAAACGCTTTTGATTTGTTGTTCATCCACTTCTTTAAATTTTACTTGTCATTTTTACAATACATAAGCAATTTCTTTAAACTTTTGAACGAGTTATGAAAACAGTTACAAAATTAATGGAACTGGTGAAATTGTTTCATATTCCATCACCGAATATTTGAAGCTTATCTGTATTAAAATTGTAGTTACTCTTAAATTATGTAAATGTTCCCATAATAAATAATAATCACACCTCAAACTATAATAGTTGTGAAAAACTTATCAGTTCCTAAATTTGTTCTCGCCTTCCCTACTGGAGCTATATTCTTTAAGAAAAAAGAGGCATGTGTATGATAAGCCATAAGAATCATCACGACGTTCTATCTGCGGTAATAGTTGGTTCATTTTAAGGTTGATCGAAAATCTAATTTGTATGTTTTATTGAGACTTTATATGTCTTAACAGATATAACAATTTAAATAAAGTCCCAAATTAGCAACGAGTCGTAAAGTGGAGCAGAGTGATACATTCTTCGACATTGAAGTCAATGTGTGCTTGTAAGAGAGAATTAAGAGATACTCGAGTAGTGAGATTTCCCGATTGAACGTAGCCCAATTTATCGTTTTAACTTTTTATAAGTAATGAAATTGATCTAAAATATTTGTAAGAACTTATGGACATTTTGGATTGTACGCAGGATCCAAGTGTAAAGAATTGGTGGCTGATTGCTGGTGATCCACCCACTACAATTGGTTATTGGCCCGGTGAACTGTTCTTATATTTACGCAATGGTTCGCTACATACGGCTTGGGGTGGAGTGGTGTTGCGTACTAAAAACTCATGTAAAAGAAACCAGCAGAGAAAAGAGACTCTTTATAACATTACCTTTTGTAACACCGTCTGACACAAGCCTTTTATAGGCAAAACAATAACAGAAAAACCAGAAAAATAGCAACAGAAAAAGACCAAGTCACTCTAAACGTGTGCAACAACTTGCTGCAACCAATTCCTAAAGACTAGGACAATTCCTAGCTTATTGAAGACGTGAACAAAAAACATAACTTTGACTGAAACAAACTAGACTTATTCAACATTCCCTCCCTTAAACTGATGTTGCAAACAATCAGTTTAAAGG
>BCNH02000003.1:22260494-22293955 GCA_001662345.2 Metrosideros polymorpha var. glaberrima | reverse complement strand
CTCACGTGTTTGAACACTCAAGACTCTCCTTTTGAACACTCAACACATTCACTTTTCTTTTGTGGCTCTGATACCACTGTTGCATACTAAAAACTCATGTAAAAGAAACCAGCAGAGAAAAGAGACTCTTTATAACACTACCTTTTGTAACACCGTCTGACACAAGCCTTTTATAGGCAAAACAATAACAGAAAAACCAGAAAAATAGCAACAAAAAAAGACCAAGTCACTCTAAACGTGTGCAACAACTTGCTGCAACCAATTCCTAAAGACTAGGACAATTCCTAGCTTATTGAAGACGTGAACAGAAAACATAACTTTGACTGAAACAAACTAGACTTATTCAACAAGTGGCTCTGGCTGGAAGAGACGGAGTTTGTCCTCCTATGGGAAGTGGACATAAGCCCGATGGTAATTATAGGCACGCCACGTTCTTTCGACAACTTCAATGGATGGACACGACGGGTGATTTTCACCGTCCTTCGTCAAAACTAGTCAAGTGGGTGGATAAAACCAATGTCTATGATTTGAAGAACTATGGCTATGATAGATTTTTTAAATTCGGGCATTGGATTAGTTTTGGTGGTCCGGGAGGTTATTGTGAGGGAGGGAGGGATGGTTAGTAATGAGGAGCTATCTTGAGCAACTCAATAAGTGAGGCTTTCGAATTTGTAAACTTTTTGTTTGAGTTTTTAATTAGTGGTAGATCCTTATCTCCCTTTTTCTTAAGGTCGCGGTTGGAATGTAAGGGGTGAATTACCATAGGCAAGGGTAGACTCATCAAATGGGTGTGTCTGATCAAGTTTGGGTTGAGTCGAAAATTGTCTTATTCAAATTGTTGACACCTAAATTTTGGCGTGAAGTCATGCATGTTTGCCATTTAGTTCTACTAAAAATGCATAGTGAAAGGTGTGCTTTCCATGAGACTAGAAGGATTGGTCCGGTCCACATGTCATCAATAGAAATGCAATCTCTTTGTACCTTCTTTTTTCCCAACTCTGCTTGACTTATCTATTTATTCTGTCAATTCTTACGTACTAATCTTTTCAAAGATTATCAACCTAAATTAGCGTAACTCACCAACTTTTCTCCCTTTAAACTAACGTCTACTATTCAGTTGCCAACTCTTATTTGAATTGCTTACAAACATTTGTCTGTTTTCTTAACATTTTGAAATTTTAAATCATTTTCAAACTTTTATATACAATTCTTAGCAATGCTTTAAATTTACCTACTTTTCCAAGAAATTATCAACCTTAATTAGAGTAACTTACAATTTTCCCTAATATCTTCTAGTTTTGAATTACAAACTCTCATTTGAGTTACTTACCAAGTTTACATACTCTAATTACCAATTTTTATTTACCTTTCTTAATTAAGCTTTATACCTACATTTATATGAAATTACTAATTTTAATTTAAATTATTCATCAACTTTTCTTCGACTAATTATCAGCTTTCGAGCTAGTTACCAACGTATGCTTGGATTTTTAAAATTCCTAAAAAAGTTAGTAAATTCATTGTCTGTTTTTTCTTTTTCTTTTTTGGTTTTTGCAAAGATAGGACGGCGCCGTTTTTGTTCGTTCCTATCTGTACCTGCCTCGTTCGCCGGACACACGAATGCACAGAGCGAAGCCGAGCGGGGAGAGAGAGAGAGATGCGGCTCCAGAGGATGACGGGTCAGTCGTCGTCCCGGTCGGGCGACCCAGGTGCCTCCACCAGCGGCACAGTGAGCTTGATCGGTTCACCGTTAGCACAAGAGTCCATGATTTGTGTCATTGCGTTGCATGTTGCTTTATGGGCATGAAGCTTCTGGTTATGTCTAGACGTAAGTTTTTGTTGGTGTGAGCTCTTATGGAACATAAGACAGAATTTGGTGGGACAGTGGAGGGGTTGCTGGCACTTTTACACTACAGAATCCACATCGATCGACTCATCTGCAGTATAGAAAAGTAAAAAGACAGTGTGGTTCGAACATAAGTGGAGTAGATTATCATATACGTGAATAAAAGAACCTGTGCTTCCATACCTCCAAAAGTTCTGATTCCGTTTTCCCACGTGGTTGAGTTTCCTTATTTTGGAATGTGGGTTGTTTGAATCATCCAAACAACATCATGAACATATATTATTATATACCTCAAGGCTTCCACCAACACTATTTTCACATGTAATTAAAGTTGAGGTTCCTAATTGTGGAATGTGGGTTTTCACAAAACTTGTAAAGGACGGAAAGAATGCCCAAAATGATAATTATATCAATCAAGATATGCACAATCAAATAGAGGTATACGTGCAATATACGTGCTATGCATGTGCATTATACGTGCAATATACTTGTTATGTACATGCAATGGCTGGCAGGGGGTGTGGGGGTGATGGTGGTGGTGGTGGCAGCGACGGCAAGAACAAAGAAGAAGATGGTAGTCATCTGAATGTTTAGGTTCTTTTTTTTTATTTATCAAATGTAGGTAGAGACGGCATATATATAGTGGGATATGCCGAAGGATTTGAGGGAGATTGTTGGAAGAAAAGAAAATAAAAGTGTCGATCGACTAATCCGCAATATAGAAAAGTAAAAAAATAATGTGGTTCGACTCATACGAACATAAGTGGAGTAAATTATTATATACGTGAAGAAAAGAAACTATGCTTCCATACAAGAACGAAGAAGGAGATGATAGCCATCTGAAGATGATGTATATGCCGCAGTATTTGAGGGAGATTGTTGGAAGAAAAGAAAACAGAAGTGTCAATCGACTTATCTGCGGTACAGAAAAGTAAAAAGACAGTGTGGTTCGACTCATACGAACATAAGTGGAGTAAATTATCATATACGTGAATAAAGGAACCTATGCTTCCATACCTCTAATAGTTCTGATTCCGTTTTCCCACGTGGTTGAGTTTCGTTATTTTGGAATGGGGTTGATTGAATTATTCCAACAACATCATAAACATATATTATTATATACCTCAAGGCTTCCACCAACACTATTTTCACATGTAATTAAAGTTGAGGTTCCTAATTATGGACCGTGGGTTTTTACAAAACTTGTACATAACGAAAAAAATGCCCAAAATGATTATTATATCAATCAAGATATGCACAATCAAATAGAGTTATATGTGCATTGTACGTGCAATATACGTGTTATGCACGTGCATTATACGTGTAATATACTTGTTATGTACGTGCAATGGTGGGTGGGGGCTGGGGGGGCGATGGCAGTGGCAGTGGCTCAGCGGCAAGAACAAAGAAGAAGACGGTAGCCATCTGGATGTTTAGGTTATTTCGTTTTTATCAAATGTGGGTAGAGACGTCGTATATATAGTGGGATACGCCAAAGGATTTGAGGGAGATTGTTGGAAGAAAAGAAAATAAAAGTGTCGATCGACTAATCTGCAATATAGAACAGTAAAAAGATAATGTGGTTCAACTTATACGAACATAAGTGGAGTAGATTATTATATACGTGAAGAAAAGAAACTATGCTTCCATACAAGAACGAAGAAGGAGATGATAGCCATTTGAAGACGATGTATATGCCGCAATATTTGAGGGAGATTGTTGGAAGAAAAGAAAACAGAAGTGTCGATCGACTCATCCGCGTTGCGGAAAAGTAAAAAGACAATGTGGTTCGACTCATTTGTTTGTCTCGCGAAAAACATTTTCCTAAAAATTACAAAAAAAATGAATAAATAAAAAATATTTTCATCATTTACGAAAAGATTTAAATATAAGTTGTTGTCAATAATGAAAATATTTTAAATCGACTAATTATATTAAGCGATTATTTTTTAGAAAAATGTTGTTAAAATCATCTACAAAATAAGTACACCAAAAAATTCTTAGTTGAGAGATTGCATTGGACTCCCATTTTAGCATCCGGCCCAAATTCCAAATAGCCCGGACTGGCTCAGCCCGCTTGTTGATTTATCACTGGGCCGGGTCGGAGCTTTCCAAAACGGATACCTCCAGCTCTAGAACCCGCCAATTAGGGTTCCAAGCTTGCTGAGTATGGATGAACTGCTCAACCCGATGATCCTCGAACTCCAAAGGATTTGAGGGAGATTGTTGGAAGAAAAGAAAATCAAAGTGTCAATTGACTAATCCACAGTATATAAAAGTAAAAAGACAGTGTGGTTCAACTCATACGAACATAAGTGGAGTAGATTATAATATACGTGAAGAAAAGAAACTATGCTTCCATACAAGAACGAAGAAGAAAATTGTAGCCATCTAAAGACAATGTACATATAGTGGGCTACGCAGGAGGATTTGAGGGAGATTGTTGGAAGAAAAGAAAACAGAAGTGTCAATTGATTCATCTGCGGTATAGAAAAGTAAAAAGACAATGTGGTTCGACTCATACGAACATAAGTGAAGTAGATTCTCATATACGTGAATAAAAGAACTTATGCTTCCATACCTCCAAAAATTCTGATTCTGTTTTCCCACGTGGTTGAGTTTCCTTATTTTGGAAGGTGGGTTGTTTGAATCATACGAACAACATCATGAACATATATTATCATATACCTCAAGGCTTCCACCAACACTACTCTCACATGTAATTAAAGTTGAGTTTTATAATTATGGAATGTGGGTTTTTACAAAACTTGTAAATGGCGAAAAGAATGCCCAAAATGATGATTATATCAATCAAGATATGCATAATCAAATAGAGTTATATGTGCATTGTACGTGCAATATACGTGTTATGCACGTGCATTATACGTGCAATATACTTGTTATGTACGTGCAATGGTGGGTGGGGGGTGTGGGGGCAATTGCGGTGGCAGTGACGATGGCACAGTGGCAAGAACAAAGAAGAAGACGGTAGCCATCTGGATGTTTAGGTCATTTCGTTTTTATCAAATGTGGGTAGAGACGGCGTATATATAGTGGGATACGCCAAAGGATTTGAGGGAGATTGTTAGAAGAAAAGAAAATCAAAGTGTCGATAGACTAATCCACAGTATAGAAAAGTAAAAAGATAGTGTGGTTCGATTCATACGAACATAAGTGGAGTCGATTATAATATACGTGAAGAAAAGAAACTATGCTTCCATACAAGAACGACGAAGAAGACTGTAGCCATTTGAAGACAATGTACATATAGTGGGCTATGCCGCAGGATTTGAGGGAGATTGTCGGAAGAAAAGAAAACAAAAGTGTCGATCTACTTATTTGCGGTACAAAAAAGTGAAAAGATAGTATGGTTCGAATCATACGAACATAAGTGGAGTAGATTATCATATACATGAATAAAAGAACCTCTGCTTCCATACCTCCAAAAGTTCTGATTCCGTTTTCCCATGTGGTTGAGTTTTCTTATTTTGGAACGTGGGTTGTTTGAATCATATGAACAACATCATGAACATATATTATCATATGCCTCAAGGCTTCCACCAACACTACTCTCACATGTAATTAAAGTTGAGTTTCCTAATTATGGAATGTGGGTTTTTACAAAACTTGTAAATAACGAAAAGAATGCCCAAAATGCCCAAAATGATGATCATATCAATCAAGATATGCACAATCAAATAGAGATATATGTGCATTATACGTGCAATATACGTGTTATGCATGTGCATTATACGTGCAATATACTTGTTATGTTCATGCAATGGCGGGTAAGAGGTATGGGGGTGGTTGTGGCGGCAAGAACAAAGAAGAAGACGGTAGCCATCTGGATGTTTAGGTTCTTTCATTTTTATCAAATGTGGGTAGAGTCGACGTATATATAGTGGGATACACCGAAGGATTTGAGGAAGATTGTTGGAAGAAAAGAAAATAAAAGTGTCGACCGACAGTGTGGTTCAACTCATATGAACATAAGTGGAGTAGATTATCATGTACGTGAAGAAAAGAAACTATGCTTCCATACAAGAATGAAGAAGAAGACTATAGTCATCTGTGTTACGCCGCAGGATTTGAGGGAGATTGTTGGAAGAAAAGAAAACAGAAGTGTCAATCGACTCATCTGCGGTACAGAAAAGTAAAAAGACAGTGTGGTTCGACTCATACGAACATAAGTGGAGTAGATTATCATATACATGAATAAAAGAACCTATGCTTCCATACCTCCAAAAGTTCTGATTCCGTTTTCCCACGTGGTTGAGTTTCCTTATTTTGGAATATGGGTTGTTTGAATTATCCAAACAACATCATAAACATATATTATTATATACCTCGAGGCTTCCACCAACACTATTTTCACATGTAATTAAAGTTGAGGTTCCTAATTATGGAATGTGTGTTTTTACAAAACTTGTAAATGACGAAAAGAATGCCTAAAATGATAATCATATCAATCAAGATATGCACAATCAAATAGAGGTATACGTGTAATATACGTGCTATGCATGTGCATTATACATGCAATATACTTGTTATGTACATACAATGGCTAGCAGGGGGTGTGGGGGTGATGGTGGTGGTGGTGGCAGCAACGGCAAGAACAAAGAAGAAGACAGTAGTCATTTGAATGTTGAGGTTCTTTTTTTTTTAATATCAAATGTGGGCAGAGATGGTGTATATATAGTGGGATATGCCGAAGGATTTGAGGGAGATTGTTGGAAGAAAAGAAAATAAAAGTGTCGATCAACTAATCCGCAATATAGAAAAGTAAAAAGATAATCGACTCATACGAACATAAGTGGAATAGATTATTATATACGTTAAGAAAAGAAACTATGCTTCCATACAAGAACGAAGAAGGAGATGATAGCCATCTGAAGATGATGTATATGCCACAATATTTGAGGGAGATTGTTGGAAGAAAAGAAAACAGAAGTGTCGATTGACTCATCCACGTTGCGGAAAAGTAAAAAGACAATGTGGTTCAACTCATTTGTTTGTCTCGCGAAAAACATTTTCCTAAAACTTACAAAAAAAATGAATAAATAAAAAATATTTTCATCATTTACGAAAAGATTTAAATATAATTTATTGTCAATAATGAAAATATTTTAAATCGACTAATTATTTCAAGCGATTATTTTTTAGAAAAATGTTGTTAAAATCATCCGCAAAATAAATACATCAAAAAATTCTTAGTTGAGATTGCATTGGACTCCCGTTTTAGCATCCGGCCCAAATTCCAAATAGCCCGGACTGGCTCAGCCCGCTTGTTGATTTATCCTTGGGCCGGGTCGGAGCTTTCCAAAACAGATACCTCCACTCTAGAACCCGCCAATTAGGGTTCCAAGCTTGCTGAGTATGGATGAACTGCTCCACCCGATGATCCTCGAACTCGAAAGAATCTCAGTCCTGTCCTCTCGGCCAAAACCAGAATCGCGCAAATGGCGTTTCGTATCGGCGAATTCATACCGAAAGGTTCGTCGTTGACTCCTCTTCTCACCTCTTTTTCTTGCTCATGAACATAGGAGAAGACGACGATGGCGTGTAGTTCCTCAGTTGATGAGAGTCGCTGACGATATGGTTGGAATGATTTGTTGAGTTTCGATTGATTGAGGGTTCGGGCTTGATGGGTCCGCGTTCCGACTCGAATGTTTCAGTCCGTAGAATCTCCATTTCCCTGTTCCTGATGGGGAGGAAAAGAAGGAAAAAAGCTCTGATTTTTTCGCTTGCGTTGATTCTGATTGCGATGCTGGGATTGATGTTTGAATCTCTTGTCCCACCAAATGTCATCTTTACAGCGAGTTGGGTTTCCTTCATGGGAGTATCAATCTCGTGTCTTAGGATGACGATAACTATTATGACCATCCAACTTCGGTTCTTGTTGAATTGGCTCTTGCCCATTGCAACAGAAGATTGGATGGTAATATTTTCTGTTGATGTAATAGAGGTTGTCCTATTATTCGTGATAGCATCTACGTTTTTTTCCCTTTGGTGTCGCTACATTGCATCGGGGATTTCGTAGAAATGCTTACATGAACTCTGGGAGTTTGTCAGGCTTCCTGCTGTGCACATAATGGCTTGGAGTTTGGAATAATCTCCCACATGATGATCAGATACAAATCTCTTTCCACTGCTTGCGCTGTTTCAGTTAGAACCGGTATAATAATGGTAGGCGGTCTTTACGTCCGTGATTTCTTAACAGGAGACTATTCCTCTATCCTTGTTTTCTTGTTGTCCCCTCCACTCTCTGCACTGCTTTCATGCTGAATCAGCCTTGCAATTTGAGCATTTCTTTAGGGCACCCTTTTCTTTGTTATGATCATGGGGGCTTTTGAATGCAATGCTCATACACTACCGGTGGGAGCCTGTCTGGCTTCTTGTGCTGATCCAAGTACTTGGAATTTGGAATGTGCTCCCACATTTTGAATTATTCCCCATTGAATTAAGCTGATTTTCGGTGTTACATGCTAATGTAATTTTTTTCGTAGATTGCCCGTGTAATGTTTGATCTACACAAATTAGCCTGGATACGCATTTGCATTTAAAAAAGAAACACTTGTTGAAAAACAAAGTTTCCACAATCTATGTATATGTATGAAACAGAGTCATGTGCACATTAGGTGCTGGCCTTATCAAAAACAAACTTTTTAACATGAAGGGAGATATATACAGAGGCATTTTTATTAAAATTTCTGCTCATTCACCTCTCTTTTTCGTGAATACAGGGATCAAATGTTCATTGGCGAGGCTGAATAGTGAAATGGCATAATGTAAGGTATATCTGAGAGCTCCGATTGCCGCTTTCATTTTTGACCCACATCCTATAATTGTGGTGACTCCTCTTTTGCCAGGCAATATGAGTGCAAACCTCCATATTCAGCTGGCCAAACGGTTGCTAGAAGTGCATCCTTCTTAGACAGGTGAGCTGATTTGCTGTTTTGCACTACATTGTCTTGTATTTGTCACCACGCACTCTCCACTATGCTTCGTGGGCGCCTGAAGGCTGACGTATATTAGCTTCCGTCATTATTTCCTCCCGTTTCAAGTTATGTTCTTTTTCAGGTTTTCCTTGTGAGTGCGATGTTTTATCCTCAGATTTTTGGGGTAAATTCCCAGAAAATGCTTGTTATCAAGGTCATGGTTCTGGTGCCTTCAAGGACAGATGACGCAGTTCCTTGTGGGTTCCATCCATTCTCAACTATTACCATCTCCAACAGAGATTTTGAAGATTCCAGTTTGGTTAATGACCAAGACACCCACTCAACCGATCAGTAGTGTGGTGAAGTAGTCACAATTAAGGTGTGACTGATTATATTCATGCTCGAGCTTTTCTTTTGTGGCAAATGCTTGATGAAGCTTGGTGAATTTCTTGGGGCTATGAATCGCCGCCGCAGCTTCTGTATCAAGGGCACTTAAATGTTCAATTTAGATTGAACTGTTTACTAGTTTTTGAGTGGCCAATTTGTATGGTAATGTTGTGTAAAACACATTTTCTGAGTGATAAGGTTGAATGTTATGGGCTCCTTTACTCAGGAGGGATTAGAAAGATCGTCGATGCTTTCTTTTGAAGGGTAATATTAACAAATGGTCATGACTTGTGACAAGCCTCTATGGATTCAAATCAACTCGCAAACCGTTTTACTAGGACGCGATTCTTGCGAATGCAAGACATGACCAATTCGTGCTAAATTACAGACATGTCAATATGCACCCTGTCCTCAACTCCATCAGGCATCGATCCTTGATCCTTAATGAAGATTAGCTAATCTTTAATAGCTCAAGTCATTGCTAAATTCAAGTGTCATTTTGGTCTTAGCTTATCGATGGTACCTTGAGAAGTTGTGTGCGCAGACGTGAGCACGCGAATGCACACTTTCAACGAGCCTTTTCCCTGGTGTCGAATCGGCTCGTGGAAAGTGAATCCAGAACCCGAACCCACGAGAGACGCACGTAAAACTATTGAAATTCGGCCAAATTAGACTTGCTTTGACAAATTTTTTTCTCATTCAGTGATGAGCGATGACAGCTAAGTCTTTGCTCACTCATCATGCGTCGTTGACACGAATAATGCCGAGGCATCATTTGTTGCGAATCATGCGTGCTTAGAAAGTACCTTCATTCTCAGATTGACTGCTGCTGAAGAGATCCTGCTTTGGTGTCAGGGCAAGACTCTTGAGGAGCCATCAACGACTCGTAAGAGAAATCCTTTCGTTCGGTGGCGAAATGGGTGAATCTTGTGATATTGCTTCATCATTAGATGCTTACCCAAGGTTTCAGTGAAAGGGATCTGACCAACTATGTGAAATTTCAGAGACAGTAGCATCCACCATCCACCCACATGCTGTGTCCAAAAGTCTCTGAAAACGATTTGGGTGCCGCGATCTACATCTCCTAAACCCGCTGTCTTCCACGAAATCGACTCGCAACTTCCGTTCTTCTACTCTTTCTCAGCCTTCTCCATGAGCAAATCTCGACCCAAGATACCAATACAACCGGTGCATGACTTTGTTAGGCATCTGTCATATCTCGAAAACCAACTCGAGTTCGAGCTCGAGTATCGCGATCAAAACTTCGTGAACGTGCTACGTCGCGCAGCCAAACACACCGAATTAACTGTGGTTTCCTCCCTATTCAAACCATGCCCTTTTTCAATCCAACTCTTCCCCAAAGTCCCGTCACTCGTTCGACACCATTGGCGGGTCATCTTCAAGCTGAGAGGCACAAACAATAAGCACGTGTACGTGCCCCATATCTTTCCCACACCACGAACCCTTTTCAGCAGCATCGCCAAATCCATAATGTGCAGACATTCTGCGTGCGTTGTTGGAGCACCAAGCAGCCAACGCACACGCGCGCGCACCACACCATGGAAAGTGATGATTGACTCTGTCTTCTTGTCCCCTTGCTCGCCCTGTGCTGTTTGGCTCATCTCTCTCTCTCTCTCCCTGCTTTGGCTTGCAGCAACTAGTGGGGACTTTGCACGCATGGGCTTCGTATGTGGCTGGTGAATGATTCGTGACCCCCCCATTTTCTAATTTACCCCTTGCCTATGGGAGTAGAAGTGTACTTAATATATTCTTCTTGCAGAGAATAAGCCCTCATGCTTGAAGTGGGCAACTGCACTTGGGGAAGTGGAAGAGAGTCGTTTTCCTCAAATTGCTTTCTTCTAGTGAAAGTACTTAGGATCTTGAGTGTGTGAGTAGTTACTAAGATTCTCTCTTATCTACGAAGGGTTTTTTCAGGATTGCCCTCAGACGTGACCATAACTTGGGGATTTTTCACCCTTGCTCCACCGTTCATGGGACGACATTAGTATAGTAAAAGAAGGAACCTAGGATGAGACTGGCGATGTGGGTAAATCTTAATTCAAGTCTACTACTTTGATGTTGATGATCGTAGTTGTTCCATCGAGATGTGTATCGTGAATCGAAATCCTAAGTTTCTGAGCTGTGAATCGAGAATAGAATCGAACCGTAAGGCTCGGTAAAGTACTTAAAATTCAGTTCTTTTTTTTTATTATTGTGGACATTTATTAATTATACAGACAGTATCATAAGTTATAAATTTTTTCGTGAGATTTGTTTCGAGTGCATGTTATGATCTCTACTCATAAGAATATATAATTTTCGTTTTTTATTTAAATAAAGATACATTCAAGTATAAATTACAGATCTTCATTTGTTGTGTCATTTGCATTAATTTACTTTAATATCTTTCTGTAGCTATCAAAATAAATCATACATCATAAAACATGATGGAATCGCATTAATTGATAGGTAAACACATACAAAGTTGAATCGATTGAATCAACAGATACTCGTCGGATTGTAGATTGGTAGTGAATCAATAGATCCGCTTGAGATTCAAGAGATTAGCAATCCACTTAATAGAAACGTATCACAAAGGTCTGAAATTTATTCGAATTGTACGATATGAATCGGGAATAGTATGATTCCGATAACAATGGTAACAATGTCGTGTTTAGAGATAGGTGATTTAGTAAATAAATTTCGGTAAAGTTATCAACTGTCGCCGGTGAATCAACACTGAGATAAAAAGTTAAGAAAATCTGACCTTCTAAGCATTGAGGGCTTCTCTTTTCAACAATTGCTAGCCACACATCTTAGATATTTCTTTTTCTTTTTTTTTTCCTCTCTCATTTTTGGCTTTTCCTTTTCTTTCTGAGTAGCTAGAGTGGAAATTTCAACTTCAAGCCTTTTGAGATAATGAAGGACCCGACAAGAAATATCATTAAAGCAGTCGGACAAATGTGTTTAGTGTTGACCCTTTGTTAAAAGATAAGATGGTTACAAAAGCTTTGACTCAAAACCAGAACACGGCACCCCCTCTTGGATTACAAAATCCTCTTGACTTTCAAGAAAAAGAGCTTGATAAATTAAAAGTGGGGTTATATTATTATTATTATTATTATTATTATTATTAGCCGCCCTAACGATGAATTATTAGAAAAAACAAAGATCTAAAAAAGGGTTTTCTTGCACCCGGTTCCCCCATTACAAGAAAGGTGAGACATCTCAAAAGAGCACTTCCTTTTGTTTGCTCTTTCTCTAGTGTTGCTTGACAATGTCGTCCTTACTTAATTTATTGATTATGCTAATTCATATGTCTATAGACCAACAAAATTACTTATTACCAATGCAAGGATTACGAGATGTTCTTATACTTCCTTGTGCACGTCTTGCCTAATTTGAGGGACATACAACTGATAAAGCATACCACGTCTTGATGGAAAGATTAACAACGCACACGCTTGTTCTCCAAAACGACATTATGCTGTACTCTCTCTTTTCAAAATCTAGATGCATTGCAATCAATTACCTTAGATCGTCATACATAACTTGTTCAGTCAAATGAAAGAAAGAAAAACGAAATCAAATACCCATTAGGGAGAAACGTTTAGCGGAATGGCAAATTAGTCATTGACCATCAAATCGAGCCAAACAAATAATGAATTGAGAAGCCAATCCCATGCACGCAAATAGGGAAGAGCACATGAGAGAGAGAGAGAGAGAGAGAAGGTGGTAAGAATGGTGATGATGCCCATCGATGGGAGGAGTGGCCTCTCCACAATCAAAGATCTCATCTCAGTGGGATCACCCCACGCTCGACACCAAGCCTGTTTCCCCACCCCAACCCCCAATCTTTGGTGGGCCCCCCCACCAAAAGCCCCCATTCAAGTGGGCCCCACGGCTCCCTCCCCTCCCCACTATAGGCCAAGTACGTTCTTTTCCCCTCCTCCCTTGACTCCTGCC
Organism: Metrosideros polymorpha var. glaberrima; assembly: GCA_001662345.2. Classification (NCBI taxonomy): domain Eukaryota; kingdom Viridiplantae; phylum Streptophyta; class Magnoliopsida; order Myrtales; family Myrtaceae; genus Metrosideros; species Metrosideros polymorpha. The sequence goes on along the minus strand of BCNH02000003.1, from coordinate 22,280,818 downwards.
CTTCTGCCCTAATGGACCGTAGATCTGGATGAGGTTGATCCAGATTTCATCCTGCATTTCACGTACTTCCACTTTACAGTCAAATGCCATCGTCTTCAATACATATCTACATTACTTAGAGAAAATCGAGGTTTTTCTTTTATCGCGTTATTTATTTTCAATAATAACCCCGAAACGAATCGGGCTCTCAAAACTATTCGACCTTCTCGAACTGTACTATCGACTCGATGTATGTACACGTATCGTAGTGCCTGAATACTAATTTTAAATTAAGAGGGAGGGAAAGAAGTGGAAAATTGCATGATACAAGGTAGACATGCTCGTGTTAGTGGGTTGTGCTACAACCCACCAAGCCACTTATAGCCCCGTCTTCATTGCCCCCACGACAAAAAAAAAAAATACCTATTAAAAAAACTGATCCACTCACAGTCCCCACCAACGCCATTACCCAGTCAAATAGCGACACGTGTACAAAGAGCGCTGCCCACGTGTCAGGCCGGACCCCGCGTGGGAAGTGGTGGGCCCCACCCATTATCCCATGCGCGAGCTCCCTCTCCCTCTGTGTCTTTGCCTAGGAAATGGTGTCGTTTTCTGAGTTTCCCTCGCCGGCAGAACAAATCCTCTCGCGCGAATGCTGCTTCTACGAAACCGAGCCCCATCGCCTGCCCATTGGCATCACGAAAATGGCAATAGTATTGAGTGATTTTAGCCTAAAATTCTTTACTCACATCGTCAACTAAAGTTATATGACAATTGGTAACGATCCTATATAAGTCTAATAAAAAAAAAAGAATTGAATTTTAAAGTCCTATAAAGAAAAAAGCAAAAACCGACAATATGAATAACTATTAGCACATCGACATTGTGATGGGCGATGGCGACAAATCCCATCCCGCATCACGGGAGTGAGGATGGCTTCTGATTAGATCCACCACGTTCGCATGCGTGTTATTTTGCGCATCTTTGTCCCCACTATTGCGTGACAAACGAGTTTCTCGACTTTTGTTTATTCAATCTGCTCGAGCATTGATCTCAAAAAGCGAGTAAAGATCATTAAAATTAGAAGATATATTGTGTTTATTTCATGCCATGTTGGAATTCCGAGGGAGTTAGGATGGAAGAGAAATATAAATTATAATCTACCTCAATTTTGTTTGGTTGAGCATAAAAAGTAGATGTGAAATGACATTAATTTAGACATTGTGTAAACAAACCTCTATTACATTATGCTGAGTTACTATTATTTTTAATTTTATTTTCCCATAAGTAAATTATCGTTATTCGCGCATCTCGAGTAACTCTTTCTCTTCGTTTTCTCTTTATTTCTCTCAATCTAAATACATGATAAGACATATGTAACTAATGGTTACAATAAGTGATACAGGACTAAATACAAGTATGTATCAATGTGTGCGTAGAAGTCGTATCTCTTGACATTTGCTCTGATAAATTTCTTGTTCTTACTTCACGAGTAGTTTCCATGCTGAATCCTCCATGAAAGATGAACTTTTTGAGTGGCCGAGTTGGCAAGTGAGGAGTGATGTGCAGATATTCCGTGAGCCTGCAGTGGGACACAATCATTAGTGTCATCACCCCCTGCCTGGTTCGGATGAGTGCAGCTCCCTCCTTTTTTGGCGCTTAATCCCTTCTCCTTCTGCTATAAAGATGAGACCCTTTGAGCTCCAAAGCTCTCACCCCAACTCCTTTTTCCTGTTCTTTCTCCCCGTAGCCAACCAACGTCTCTCATACTTTGAGAGGGGCACAAAGGAGGTCTCTTCCTTTCACATTCATTTGGGGTTGTGTGGGTTTTTGCTGTCTTTTTCTACTTTTTGAGGTGAATCTCGGTGGGTTCTTTTGATTCTTGGAGATGGGTACCGAGAGTCTTGCAATCTTGCACACTAATGGATTCTCCAAAACCAGCAATGAGGGTGAGAGGAATGTGGCGGAGAGTCCTGCCGATGGTTGCGTTTGGTTCGAGGAGCAGATAGATGATGATCTCAAATGGTCATTTACTTTGGAGAGGTCTGCTCATATTTCAGTGTTCCTATCTACTTGAACTGTTTTTATGTCATTATGTCTGTAGATATCCCAGAAATATATCTACTTGGATGAAGATTGAGGGTGACTAGTTTACCAGTCTTGAGGAACAGGTTATGGTTGAGTTTTATCATCAGAGATTATTGGTTTGCACAGTTAGTATTTGAATGTCCCATGAGGCTTTTGTTCCAGAAATGACGTTACATAACATAGCTAAAACCATGCAGGGTATAGTTTTCACATTTCTTTTTCCACATAAGCATTGTTATATACCTTTGTAGTGCCAGTACGTTTACTAGAGTATGTAATATCGTCGCCACCATCCTTCTACTACTATGGTGGAAGGTACAATTAATTGCATTAAATGGATGTGATTATCGATGAAGTCTTACTCTTCCACAGCAGGAAGAATTATAGAAACGGTCAGGAGCAAACATGAAATCATGTTGATCTTGATGCTAGGCATATTTTGTTTCTCTATTCCTTTTCTTCAATGCATTGTCATGAGAACAGTATGCACGTATGCAGAGTTGATTGATTTGCATATTTGCAAAAATGTCAGATTTGTTTACTTGTCCAGCATATGGGAAGTTTTCACAATCTTTTTGGATCAATCCAGTGTTCTCCGTTTAACTCGAGTGATCCATTTTCCTATTTTTTTTCGGGTACAAGCAGTTTGGAGAACTGACTCTTTCCATTTATTTCTCTAGAGTGCTAGATAGAGGGACAAGCGCTTATCAGCAGATAGCTCTCCTCGACACCAAGCGATTTGGGAAGGTCTGTTCTGTTTCTCTTGCACCCAGTATGATCGTTGACATGGTGAACAAATTGTGATGTGTTGCTTGGTTTCAGGTCTTGTTGATAGATGGGAAAATGCAGAGTGCCGAAAAGGATGAGTTCATTTACCATGAATGCTTGATTCACCCTGCTCTCGTATGTCATCCAAAGTAAGTCCTCTGCAGGAAGTTGGATTGACTTTTCACGGCCTCATTCATAAGTCCTTTCCCATTTGTCTATCTGGGATCAAACTTCCCTTATCTGTCTGCCGCATTACTTGAAGGTTTCAAAGAGTGATTCTATTTGATTCAGATGGCGGTTTTATGTATAAGACCATGTGTACTCCTATGGTGCATTGTGCTCATTAATACAATCTTTCACTCGGTCTGTTAATTCAGTAAGATAGTGCTACAAGTTTGTCGGTAATCCTCATGGATATGAATTTTCACTATGATGGCAAGTGTATTGATTTTGGAAAAGTCTTCACCATGATGCGTGCGCTTGAGTTTTCCAGTAGTTTCATCTTAAATCTATAAATTAGTTTGTTTATGTGCTTTCTCAATCAACTGCTATTAACTCTGATGCGTTAATTGTCATGTTAGCCCCAAAACAGTGTTTATAATGGGAGGTGGCGAGGGTTCAGCCGCAAGAGAAGCACTTAAGCACTTGTCAATTGAAGAAGTGGTCATGTGTGATATCGACCAGGTAACTCAGACAAATTATGTCCACTCAGTTAGAAGTTTGCTAGGTTAACATCATGTTTGCACGAAGTGTAAAGAGTCTTGAATTCTTATCAAATCAATAATTACAAGGACATTGTGCAGTCTAAATGTAGTAATTGGACCGAGCCATATCTAATGATCCTCAAGGTTCAATAAGTCTTGTTACAGATGTCTTGCAGTTGTCCAATAATTTAATTTATAGTTGAAGATGTCGTCCCGACTTAGGTCAGTCGATATGAGGACTTTTACAAGGTGTAAATTCTCATTGACGAGAGAAATTGCTTTTCTTTAGATCCATATTGAATAGCTATGACTGCACTTAATTCTAGTAGATGCTTATACTTCATATGCAAAATGATTATGTTTTTGCAAACATTCTTCTCTGATGAGCTGCAGGAAGTGGTCGATTTTTGCAAGAAACATCTGACTGAAAATCGTGAGGCCTTTTCTAGCAAGAAGCTGAAATTAGTCATAAATGACGCAAAGTAAGTCTTGTGTGTTTCATTTGTAGTAGATTAGTTCGATAATCTTAAACTTAAGCTGATCGAACGAATATCACTGTTAAAGGGCTGAGCTGGAGAATAGGAAAGGTAAGTTTGACATTATAGTTGGAGATCTAGCTGATCCAGTTGAAGGAGGACCGTGCTATCAGCTCTACACCAAGTCATTCTACGAGAAGATTATCAAGCCTAAGCTCAATAAGAATGGCATATTTGTCACTCAGGTACCCTCCTCACAGTTTCACCTTATGTCTGCTTGAATAACATTAGATTACCAAAATCTCTTTCGACTCCAAAAAAACTAATTTTCATATGGTTGTGAAGGAATTAGTCTCAGAAGTCAGAATTGAGAAAATCTGATTATTGTAACTCTCTTTGCTGGCCTGTGTATGTTGAGTTACGACTTTCTTATTGCGCAGGCCGGACCAGCAGGCATTTTCACCCACAAGGAGGTCTTCTCATCCATATACAATACAATCAAGCAAGTTTTCAAATGTAGTTCTCTCCACCAGCCTGAGCGTTGCTTATTTATTCATCGTATAATGAGCTACTAAGCCTGCAAATCAGCGCAATCGGACATGTAATGGACCGTGCCTTTTCATCTTTCTGCAGATGTCATTCCTTATACGGCCCACGTGCCATCTTTTGCTGATACATGGGGATGGGTCATGGTATGTCTTTGCTTGCTCGAAATCATTCAGCTAGTTAACTTTTTACTTCATCTTCTGTATCACATTCTTGATGGTTTCTTGAATCAGGCCTCCGATGAACCGTTCTCTGTGGATGCCAAGGAAATTGATAGGAGAATAGAAAAGAGAATCGACGGGGATTTGCTCTACCTCAACGGTGCCTCGTTCCTTTCTTCGGCCACCCTGAACAAGATGGTTTTGACCTCGTAAGTGAATGGTTTATTCCGCTACCTGTGCTAATTGAAAAGTGCCATTGATGGCATTTTTCTTCACGAGACCATTGCACACAAGTTTTGATTTTATTGAGTTTCCGTGTGTCTTACAGACTTTTGAAGGAAACCCACATCTACACCGAAGAAGATGCGAGATTTATACATGGACATGGTGTGGCTTACCGCCACTGAGGGCTCGAGCCTCAGTTTAATGGGAATGGCTGTACAGGAAAGGGAGATCTTGAGTAGCTGTGAAAAAGATTTAACATAAATCTCATTCAAACGAAGAAATCCATCAAGCAATTGTTAGAAGAAGCCACAATTGTTTGAATCTGTGTCATTTGTCCTTCCCACATATGTCGGCTTGTCACTTCAACTGTTTACAGAAATCAAAATCAATGCTGGACTGAATGAAAGCCTTTTTCCCTTTGATCCATCTGCGGGCATTTCTCAGTCTGCTATTCATTCGCAAGGACATTATTCCTGCTATCTTGTCTGTTGAACTGCGGAATTGGGAAGGTTTCTGACTAATCTGGTGCATAAGTGAAAGGCATAGCCACTCCATAACATGGAAGTCATTTATGTGACTGCATCACTGAACGAAGTAAAGAATAACCACCAAAGTGAAAATGATATTTCCATTGTCATCATGCTGAGGGTGATACAAGTAACGTATCAGATAGATATGACCCTTTGAGCATTAAGCTCTAATTGCCTCTGATGGATTTTTTCTGTTAACTCATCATCAGGTTTTTGACTTGTTTCCTCCAGTGGCTGGACCTTAACGGTTGAATGCACAGTTAGCCCATTTATATCGACCCAAGAAGTGTCGATCCTCGCAAGCCAGCTAACGGGGGTGGAGGGTACTCGGCCCAAGTTTCCACGGGCCATCTTCGCAAAGCCTGATGATACCAATTATTCTTTAGTTATTAATTCTCCTTTATTTCATAACATGGTAGCTTAAATATATAAAGTTAAAAAAAGGACTTGTGAGAATTGTTATTTGTTATTGGGCCAAATTGTTTTGAGAATTGAGAAGTTCCTTCAGAAGTGATAGGGGAATTGAACCTAAGCATGTGCTGAGTTCATTTGAATGAAAACACATACATGTTAACCCCAAGAAAAGGAAAGAGAAGTGGAACTCCAATTCAAATGGGGAGTGGGGTTTTGCTAATTGGTCCTTTTTCTTCTGGCCTCCTCTTTTTCGAACGCCAGACAAATATCATCTCCACCACTCTCGCTGCTTGGTTTGTACTTTGAAGACAGAAGGCAAAAGCTGCAAGGCAATCACAGGGAATTCTTTCTAGGGATTGGCAATCGAATTCCTTTTCCTCTTCTTTGGCTCCAAAAGCCAAAGTTGCCCACGTGAGTTGGGACCTCTCTCTCTCTCTCTCTCTCTCTCTCTCTCTCTCTCTCTATAACCTCAAGCTCAACCTTTCTTCACCCATTTCACATTTCAAACGCACGTACATCTTTTTCCCTTTTATCACAGCAATGAGGTAGTATCTTGCTTCGGATGGGAATCAAACTTGCGGTATCCCAAGGTTTTTGAAACGTAGCATCCCATTCATTTTACTCCTTGATCGACCCTTTAAGTTCCAATGCATATGTGCACATCCTGCATGTAGTTAGTCAGGAAAAAGAGCAAATGTTCTGCATTTCATTTCTTGATTGGAATGAATAGGTTGCTTGATTTGGTAGTGTAGAAGGTTGATGAAAATTGGAGCTAGCTAGACTTTCAATACGAATGATGTACATATTCTTTTATGAGAACAAGGGACTAACTTTAAAGGAGATTGTTTGAATAGTTAAGGGTTTCGTTTGGGTGTGGCAAAACGTTCAAATCAGAACGTTGTCACTAAAAAAAAAAAAAAAAAAAACCTTGAGGATCATGTCTGCCACTCTAACGGTGGAGCCTTGCCTTTTGCACATGGACAAGATAGGGTGGAGGCATTATGTATGCAATCGAACGAGGCAATTTATGTGCATTCATGGGAATTGATTGAGTTAAATGTTATGCCCATTTTATCCAAAACAAAACGAGAGATGATAAAGGAACCAAGACTGATTAGCAAGTAGCTACGTGCTAAATATGTTCATAAACACAAGATATCCTCTTTGGACATCTTCAGTGATGGATGTCAAAACCTAACTCGAGGGCAATTGAGATGCGGAAAATTTCCATACCCAATTTAGATTTACTAAATATTGAAATTTTATATTAAATGTGGCGGATATTGTGGCATATATTACTTAAAATTTGCACCAAGTACCAATTGGTCATGGAGAGGCGATGGCCCCCGACAACCCCCTTGATCCGTCATTGGATGTGTAGAAATTAATATGAAATTGGATCTTTACTTGCTTATTAAAAATATAGGGATCTTTTTTGACAAGAAAACTCACTTTAAAAAGATAAGTTGTGGAATCAAATTACACGTTTAAGCATGGCTAAAATACAAGTAAGTAGACCAAATATAAACTCATTTGCTCTTGATGGTGTGAATAATCATGTGCCATGCATCCAATATCTACACATAAGGGGTTCTCTCCTAAAACCTCAAACTATTATATAGTAAAATCTCAATAATGGCCACATTTGCTACAATATAAATAATAATTATGCATTGCTTACATTGGACAAGATGATAATGTGAACAGTCAACATATCATTAAGGTGTTCACATAACTTTCTCGTGGATTTCAAATTTCAATTAAAATTTCCAATGTGGCAACATCTTAAAAGTTCATTTCTTGAAATAACCCAAATCACAGCTTTTCTTTCCTTATATAAATGAAACATCCACATCTTGTATCCCTCACTTTGTGGATTAGATCAGCCTCGTTCCTCATTTTGAGGTTGTAATGATTATAATTCTTGTTTTCCTTTTTCCTATTTGTCAACCTTTGTAACTCAATAAACAAATGGGATTAGGTAAAATTTGTACTTGTATGTCACCTCGGTGGGTCACGTACTAAGGCATATGAGTATTTTGCCTTTAATTCCCACGTAAAGCGTGTCCTTATTTTGGCAGCAAAATCACAATGTTCCCACTACACATGAAAGCAAGAATAAGTTAAACAGAAAATTGAAGTAGACTAGCTATAGTTAGGTTGTGAGCTCACAATATGCAAAATTCTTTCTATTTTTTGGAAATTTGGAAAAATTGCCTAATCAGTCATCAGCCTAATGTACGGATGTCAATTCAATTTTAAATTTTCAATTTGGTCAATTCAGTCTAAACCTTCGTGCGAAATTTCAATATAATCCTTTCAGTCAATATTCACCGAAAATCGCTGACGTGGTAGTCTAGTCACCGCCACTATTCTGCATGGCATACTGCTACATCAGCAATTTCCCGCGAAAATCAATCCGAAGGACTACAATGGAATTTCGTGTAAAAATTTAGGACTAAATTGGCATCCGCATAATAAGTTTAGGATTGATTGGATAATTTCTATTTGAAACTTCACTCAACTCAACTAATTAACTCCCTGTAAAGATAGATATCATGCATATGAAGTCCAATTTGTCACATAAACCATAAGTGATGTGTGAGATATGATTCATGCTTCAACCAAACCAACTGCCTAACTAATAAAAATTTCTCTAAACCAATAATTAATTTTGATACCCATTTCCATTACATAAACGGATAACCAACAGACGTGCTTTATATCCCCAGAAATGGAATATTTTCATAAAAGAAATAAACACAAGCTTTAGGAAAGGCAAGAGTCAAGCCCAGGCATCTAGGTTTTTCTTTCTGACTCACTTCTCCTTCCACAAACAACATTATTCCATGCATTCATCATTGCTGGCAAGTTCCCCACCAAGTGTACGGAGTCATAACCCGTGGTAGATTAAAACAGCGACCTCAAAAGAACTGATGCCGCATTCATACTATATTTAATTTAAACACACAAAAAAAGACCCTCTATTTAACTACTATCAAGAAATTTAAATAAATAAAAAAGAGCAAGCCAATAAATAAAAGCCCTAACTAAAAAAATCATTTCCCACCTGCATTTGTTGAATAAGTAACAAAAGGCACCACCCACTACCATAAATGAAGTGCATACTTTTTTCACTTGTCTTTTTGCTCCTAATCATATGATCATGTTAGATTTTGACTAGAGATATTCTTTCTTTAGTGGGTATGCTCCTCACGTACTAATGTCATCTTATAGGTTCATTATTAGGTCTACTTAAAAAGTTCAATCTATATATTTTTTTTTATTTAATAGGGAGGTGCATATTCTAGTGTTGATGCTTTGGTATGTGATTAAACTCAGTTCTTGGCACTTTAGCATCATCACTTTCTGGATTTATATTCTTACAAGTACAACCTCTTCTACATCTCTGAACTCTTTTATGAACCCTTTTTACATTGATTCCTCATGGCTCTTAGGGTTTTATTTGCTCTAAGTGATAGGGATACTACTAATCATACTGATTAAAACTAACAAAGACAAGAAAAACATAGAAGAGCATAGGTAGAATAGGGTTTGCTATAATGGAGGGCAGAATTAGTGTGTCTCTTGTGCTTGTGCTATTATAAAAAGGAAAAACAAAAGCATATATTTAGTTTGTTGTCACCGAAAAGATTATTTCTACAAGCGGCATCAAGAGATTGACATGTTAGGGGCAATTTAATCAATTGAATTATTCGAGATCTTTTAACGATAGAGATTTTATGTGCATGCATACGAATCAAATTCTATGATCGTATGTGGAAGAATATAGATTCATTAGTTGTATATGGAATGAAAATTCAAAAACAAACTATTTATTCCATCTTCTCATTTGACTATAATGGTAATAATTTTATTGATCCACCACCAGCAAAAAAATTATTTCTCGCGGATGGTAAAGATACGCCATTTATCACATCTCAAGCGGGGAGAAAATACCCCGTCGTGTATATGTCTACACTCGAAGAACAAACTAAGCATTTCAAAAAATACATGTAGATATGGAATATATGAAAATAGAATTTCCCAAAGCAATGGCATGGGATAAGTACTGCTTTTCCAAAATAATTTTTTTATTAATCATCTTAATAAAAGAGTCACAAATTGATGATAAGTCTAATGACTCGTCAAATGCTTTAGACAAAGAGATATATACCAAGATTAGTGCTTCTTTGGCTTTTATCCCACATATAGTTTATCTTCTTTGGTGGAAAGTTAGCGGTGCCCAATGCCTCCAACAACATTATTCCCCCTTGAAATTGACACATAACCTTAATCTTATGCAGTCACACAGAAATTAAACCTAAACATTCACAACCCATCGCCAATCAAGACACACACATATTGACTTTCAAGATTGCAAGATTCCATCGGTGGTACGTGTTTCGAGTCTAATCAAATCCACCCACATCTCCAAAACAACATTTGAATAATTAGCTCAATAATGCCTAGCTCTAGTTAGCTACGTGCGCACAACATTAGTTAAATCTCCCAAGTCCCGACTACTTGTTCTCTTCTCATAAACAACCAAGCTAGAGAGTATCTTCAACGAAATACCCAAAAAAAAATTTTAAAAAAAATTAACTACATAGAAATTAGGCCCTTTATTTATTTCCCCTTTTCTTTTAAAATAGGAATCGATGAAGCTTCTACCAAAAAGCATTGAGAGGGCTTGTGCACGCACCTAAAGGTTGTTTGTAGTTGTCCATTTTGGACTTTGGAGGTCCACGACCCAATCACCACGCACTTCTGTTTTTATGTGCAGCAAAAATACTTGTTGAATAAATTTAAACTTAGAGCTGCTTCGTAGCACCTACAATCGCCTCATCACGGTTGGTGATTTGATGGGAGCTCTTGTGGTTCCCAACATGTATAGTTTGATTCTCAATATAGTTACATTATTTAGTAAAATTCTTAATAAATCTCGAGTACATGTAGATATAGGACCTTATGAACTCTCGATATCATTATTGTCATTGGGTTTTGTCCGTTCTGTTTTTTTTATATCACGTGAATGTTGATGTGATCTAAACCTTTACGAGAGAATGCGAACAATAGTATTAAATTGCCGTGAAGCTCGTGACAATATTTTGCAACCACAAGAAGGAAGAAAGAAAATGTCAATTTCTTGGATGGAGTGTGATGATTTTGTGGGGGGATGCTAACGCAATGCTCAAGCAAAGTGAACATGTCAACTACAATCCAAAATGTGTTGAGGAACAAAGAAGGAAAGCAAAAGCCTCTCACTTTTGTCTACTCCCGTGGGCTAAGATCATGCACTCCTTTTTCCTTTTTATTTTGCCATCGCCTTCACTTCACAAGAGCTGTGCATATTCTATCCCCCCCTCTCTCATTTTGCTTGTGATTGTGATCTCTCTTGAATCTTTCTTTTCTTTTTCATATGTCTTCTTTCCCTTTCTTTACTTTTCCTTCCCTCCCTATTCACATTGGATCATCATAGTTCATAAAAACAAGTTTTCTCGATACAATTGTTAAGCAATCAAGAGAGAAAAATTCGAGATTTTCAATATACTGCTTCTTTCATATCGTATAATCTTCATTTCGAAAGTTGTAACATTACTTATTTGATATGCTTAATCAATGTCTAGAGCACTCGTAAATAAGATCCATTCAAAAAGTTATCCAGCCTTTATTCAATTTCAAACTACATATCCATGTTTTCATGAATGGATCTATCAAGTAGCCATGCTCTTTATTTAGATCTCTCGTGTAGATTGAGTGAAAATCAAAATATAAATATGAGCTTCGAAGGATTTTGGTGGCTTGTATTCAACCTCAATTTATGCCGAAATGGGTTTAATACTCACTTAAGAGAACACATACATTGATCAAACTATAGCATTGACAACTTGAAGACTATTAAGATGTAAAGGAGTAAGAGATTGGCTAAGAATGTGATTCTTGTAATATCATGGGGAAACAGTAATTACATGATCATTCCATTAGCAATGGCACGATTTGTGCCCACATGAGTGGTTTCATACACTGGAAGCTCCTCACAATACCTCTCATTGCCTATTACCGCAAGATGATCAAGCTCAAACAGATCTGAGCTCGAATAACTTGCCGCGTCGTCGTCGTCGCCTTCGTTCTCATCATCCCCGACGCGGTGAATCTCCCTGTGACCCCGCACCACGAAATTATCGTTCCTCACCTTCTTCTGGTTCTGGTAGTAATCTCTCAAGAACTCTCTCGCCGCCTCTTCCACGCGGCGGCTCTTCTCGATCGCTTGGCATTTGACCTCCTCTGTTTCCTCTGTTCTCCTCGACGTTGGCAGCCTCCCACCGATTTTCCACGCACTCGGCACCGACACCGGCATCGAATTCGTATCATACTCTTCGCGATCTTCTTCATTCAATGATTTATGTCCGCACGGCCGGCAATCTTCGTCCACGATCACGCTCACCGGGTAGAACCGGACCGTCCTCTTGACACCATTATGCAGTTTCTGCCTCGTTTCTGGGGAATGCTTGCTCAAGCAAGATCTCGAGAACGAAGAAGCCGAGGAACACACAGATTCCTGTGCAGATTGTGATTTCCTCTCTGCAGTCGGTTTCACATAACCACCGACCGCCGGGGTCGACTTTGGTTTCTTCGTGCTGGTGGCGGTGAAGAGAGAATTGATGAAATTTGAGAGACGGCCACCAGGCGAAATCGGCTGCTTCACCTTCTTCAGATTGGAATAAATCTTTAACGCTCTCGATTTGGGCTTTATCATGCCTTCCTCATCGTATGCGCTCTGTTCGGCCGCAGAACCGTGACGATAATGATCAAAGTCGCGCGATTTCCTCTGCTCTTGAAGCACAGTCCTCTCTGTTTTCTCTGGTTTAGCAGAGGAGCTGGTCTTCACTGGCTTAGGCCTCGGTAATGATGGTGGAGCGAAGCAAGAGCTTCTCGTCTTGACGACCGCATACATGGACTCAGTGTCCGAGGAAGAGAATCCGCCAGAGCTCGAATCTGACGAGCTCGAGGTCGAACTGAAAAACAGAGCATCGTGGTTGCGATCACGGTCCCTCCTCTGCTTCCCCTCGATTTCGCCCCTCATCTGTCTCGTTTTCACTCCTCCATCGTCACCGACCTTGTTGTTGACGAACAAACCTCGGTGAAGAGTGAGATTTTCCTCGGTGCACTTGTCGCTTTTGGAGCCGCATTTCTTGACATCCCGGATGCTCTGTTTCCTCGCCATTGCCGCGCCGCCGGAAAACTTCAAGTCCTCGCCTTTTGGGTCGGACTCATCGATGGATCGGTAGATTTTGTCGAGAAGAGTGGAAGAAAAAGATGGGTTTTTCTTCCCTTGCGCATATCTCTCTTCTCTCAGAGTTCTCTCCGACTTATACATGTTCCTGTTTTCCCTTTTTCCCCTTCAGAGAACTGTGCAGGAAACAGATATGTCCAGAACACAAGGATTGACACAGAGAGAGACAAAATGATGGAGAGAGTGAGAGAGAGAGAGAGGAGACAAAAGAAGGGAGAGAGGTAGTTGAGCTTGTCTGCGAAAGAAGACTCAGAAAGCTGCTGTTTTGGAAGGTGCTCAAATCTCGCGAGAGGACAGGTTGGGCGAGAGGGGCATTACTGGAAAGTGTAGATCTCTTCTCTCACTAGAATTTCTTTCCCCCTGTGCTTTTTCTGGGAAGTGAGAGAAGCGAGCGAGCATGACATTGAAGAAACAGGAGCAATCGATGTGTTTTTCTAGAGAGAGAGAGAGTAATGAGAGCAGGAAAGGGCACGCCTTGAAGATGAAGGTAAGGGGAGGAGGGAGAGAGAGGACTTTATAAAGGTCTTCATGCGCGTGCATGGTCCGTGCCAATTGGAGCCAATTGCCAGCTTGGCATTGCTCTTCCCTGCCATTTTTGTCGTCCCCGTTTTGCCCCTAAATGGCGGAGGAAATTACTCTATCTCCAATTTACCTTGTGCCCTTTCCCCAATTTCGAATTTGAAGCCGTTGATCGCGTCGAAAGGATAACGAGGGGGTGATCAGGCGTATCAATCCTTCTTGAGCACTACCATAAATATCCCACATCTACCACATCCGATTTGAGTCACAGATACTACTTGCTCATTAAGTTACATTTTTAGATTTTACAATCGTGACGTGAAGAATGATCTTCTGTAGATTTGTCCAGAAGCCTAAATAATTTCAAACTCGCGATTTCGTGGAAGGACAATATGCGCATTTACTACACTAGGCAATGTGTATTAACTTTCATTTGTATGGGCTCTTTTGGCATCATGGTCGTGATGCATTTCGACTCGGGCTATTGAAGGATTTTGGTAAGATGTATTTCGAGAACACGTGCGACATCAACAAATCTGTGGAAAGCATGGTCTCAAAATGATGAGGATCATTCTTATCACTGCATAATCTGGAAATTAAAATTTGTCGAGGTCGTTCCAAAATCTTTGTTGAAGTGCTATGTACAAATTGAGAGGATTCGCCTTTTTCAATGCTGTTTTATAACTTAAGAGAGTCCAAATATCTCCATAAATTCCAAAGTTGTCATCAAAGTACACATTTGAACGCCATCTAAGTCTATGTCTAGTATACTAAATTTCGACTTAGATGGTGCAATATATAAAAGAGGAACGAATTATGCTTCTCGGTTAATCAATATGTCTTACTATAAGTTAGATTTCACAAAAGATGATTGAAATCATATCTCCTGTTAAATGACATAGAGGGACTCACGAAGCTGGCAAATTTGGCATAAAGCCATAAGATTTTAAGTACAAACTCCTAATTTGATATAAGCCTTTCCGATTCCAATCATGAGAATTGACCTCCTTGCACATCCATGATCGAATCAGGAAGGTGGACTTGTTTCCATACGCAATACCGACGGCGAACTTGAACTAAATTTTATTTAAACCATGTGGGTTACATCAATAACTGACCAAGATTTTGGAGAAATTGGGGGATTGGGCAGGACTAGAATTATTAGATGTAGAGAGACGGAACCAACTTCGGTTTGAATAATTTAATTTTGTACGTAGATTGTGGTTGATTGGGGAATATTTGCGATGCCATAATGGAAGTAGCATATCATACATAGCGAGATAGGTGAGCAGCATAAATTTATTCTGTTTGGTGCAGTGCATATTTATAATCGAGAGTTGTTCGTGGAGATTTGTAGGTGCGATTCTTCAATGACAAACCTTTGCCATCAGAGAGATAGAGAGAGATGAGGATTAAGACAAAATACATTTAATACATGTCTAATTCTCCATCAACCAAGCCACGGACATGAACAGTGGATTGTGCAGCGATTGTCTGTTTTAACTTTGTGCATTATTCGTGTGGGAATTTCTTGGGACTTACGAAACTCGAGGAAACCTGCTGAATCCGAAGGGTCTTGAGAAGTTTCACAAGTCAAACACGAGGATTTTAATGAGACACTTTGATATGAAATGGTCCTATTTTAACCGAATATTATATTCATTTTATGATGAAAACAGTTTTGAAAATACACCTGCCAACACTTTCAGTACAATTTTCAAATGGAAATTGAAAAAAAAGAAAAGAAAGGGATTGTTTTCAGTATTCGATTTATAGAATGAAACAACATTTACTGTTCTCGCTGTTTTCGAGATTGGAAATTTACACCAAACCAATTGTCCTCTTTCATTTATCAAAAATGTTTAACGAAAATATAAAATAAAAACTGAGAGCCTTATATAAAATTGAATGAAGGAGACAATAAGAAGAAAATCTTCTATATAACAATCGTCCCACTTGATAGAACAACATGCTGTATCTATTCAACAGTATTTTTGTTCCTTTTTGTGATTTTCGAACATGTATCGAAAGGAAGAAGATATTTCATATTAATATATCTTGTGATTTAAATGTTAAAGAAGTATTCAGATAAATAAAAGAAAAAGAAAAATGTTTTCTAATCTTGAAAGGGATGGGGCCCGATTTTACATTGTTAATCGTTTTATTTTCTTTGAATTTTGAAACTGGTTGAACTTAGTGCTCTTAGCTCTATTACCCAAAAATGGAAATGACAGGTAAGAAAGCTTGACCAAAAGTTGGCGATAGATTGCCTGTAATCATGAAAAGACATTTGGCTTTTTAATCCGCATGAGTAATTATTTCAGGAGCCTGTGAAAGATTGACATTTAATCATATGGTTCAACCAAGGAGCCTCTCCAGATTAAAAAGGAGAAAACGAAAATGTTAAATCTTGGAGCCTATGCTCTTGCTTTTGGGTAATGTTTGAAGTTTTTCAAAACTAAGTTACAAATGAGATATTGCAACCTTATAATTTATAGAAATTGAATTAATTAAAGAAAAAAAGAGGAAAAATAATCCCCGCTCTCTTTTATTTATTTTTTAATGGTTAATATTACGAAAAACCTCAAATTAGTACATCAGTTATAAATTTATTCCAAACTAATTTTTTGACTACGAAAAATTCCAAATTAGTACATTTGCGATAAATTTACCAAAAACTTAATTTTTTTTAAATAACAATAACTTAATTGACGTTTCTTCAATTAGCAATTCATCTTCTTCGATAAACCCTAGTGACAGATGTATTAGTTTGAGGTTTTTCATGGTAAAAAAATTAGTTTGATATAAATTTATCATAAATGAATCAATTTGAATTTTTTTCGTAATAATAATTTTTTTATAAAATTGAAATAGATGGTGCCTCAGTAACTAACGCTGACTACTTTCATAATGCACACAATTGACAAGTCATGCAAGTCTTTCTTTTTTTGGCCATTAGGGAGAAGAGTTGTTTTCACTGGCGTTTGGGAAAACAACAAACATCCTTCTTAATGGGACTGAAAGTGATGCTTTGGATTAAACAACATCACCAATGCACACGCACAGTGTATTGCCTCTATTATACTCGCCAAGACCACATGATCTTCCATTTCTGGTTCTCTGGCTGTTCATCCATCTCAAGACAGCATGCCCATGTAGCTATCAACATCAGTCAAAATCTCTGTGCAACTCTCTCTCTCTCTCTCTCTCTCTCTCTCTCTCTCTCTCCAGACTCTTTAGATAGATATTTTGAAGACGAAAGGTCATTGGTTTTGGTCTCTTGAGCTCGGCTTCAATAGATAGTTCTACAAGGAGTTACTTTGAGCTACAATTTGCATGGTGGCAGTGCACCAGCAGCTGTTGAGCCAAGATTTATCTGGTGCTGTCCTTTCAACATCGGATGGGGATTGATCAAAGAGGAACCCTAGTAAATAGCGTGGGCCCCGCAGTCGAAGAATTTGTAGTCTATGTGTTTTGGCAGCCCAGCGTGGGTACACGTGAATTCAGATGATCTCAACTGTTAGATCGCGTGCATCCTATGTAGAGATCACACGATTCGATGGCCGAAAGCATTTGGGGTCACGTGAATCCGAGGCTTCTGATAAGAATTTCTCAGTTTAGAGTCCATGAATCTAGTTGGGATAGTGTTGTGAAGATTGAAGTTGAATGATTGTCCTCGGCATGGAGGACCTTAATTGTTCCCTCTAAGTGAGACCCACGATAACCCACCAAATTTTCTACCGTTTTGTTTCGTTCCACCATGCCAAGCGCCAAGTCTCATTTGCATCATCCAAACTGGTCATTAGACTCATCGCAATATCTCCAAGAAGTGATTGGTTTGTATGCTTATTTAGTTTTGCTTTACAAATGGGTAATCAGTGCTCTTCAATTTCGTTTAGTTTCACGTCTTAATCACACATAGGATTAAGGGGCAAATGGAGAAAAACTTTTCTAATAACTTCCTCGAGCACAAAATGCACGTCGAAAGACGAAAGCTTCAAGGAAAATTCTTTGTTTGTCGAAATTTAACTAGCTTAAAATTCACAACCATTCGAAAGATTCACCTATATAATAGAGTGGGCGCCCTTTCGATCATTTCGTGGAATTTAGTCAACGGTCGATCGGTGACAACCGGTTTGGGTTTCGGGCTATAAGAACAGCTAAAAAGTTGCCTAATGCGTAGCCTGTGGAGGCACAGAGAGGATAAAAATAAAACTCACCCCCAATAATCAGCGTCTGGCCGTCTGATCTTAAACCATCACGCGCGACGCGTCGGGAGGTGGACTTTTAACACGTGTGGGCCCGCGCTCTGGCAACGTGAATTATTCACTGTTTCCCTGTCCCCACGGGGCGTGACGTGGCTCCTGACACGTGCGGTCGGGAGGTTGTTGATGATATCTATGATTTTGTTACTTCTCACTTTATTCACTGCGCTCACCTACGTCATCCCTCCGCTCAATTCCGCAGTTACCTTTTCAGGAACAATCCCCAGCCCTCGGATCCCTTCGTCTTCCTGCCATCTGTTGATCGCACGGACAAGCAGGCATGTAATTTATTTTTGACAGACACTCTTTTCTCTATTTATCTCTCTCTCTCTCTCTCTCTCTTTTCATGAACAATTTGCCAAGCTTTCTTTTATCTGAGATGTTATCCTCAATTGATTACTACACGGTTTATATAATCTACAAAGATTGTTTGAAATTATATTTTGCATTGAGAGAGAGTAGAGAAAATCTTATCTTTTAAAAGTTTTACAAGAAATTAAAAGTGTGTTAAATAATAATATTATAGCCAAATCAGTGCTTCAAATATAATTATTTTCTCATATTTTTAGAATGAATTCACTGGTGTTTCAAAATAATTTTGCGAATATGAAATGACTCAACCACTCTACATGTGAATTTCTCAAACATCATCATGGTTTATTAAGAGAGAACAAGGTATGAATAGAGTCTTGACTATCAAGCTCTAGATCTTTACTACCTAGATGATCGATTGAGAACACAAGAATGCATTGTCTGGGATCAACTTACTCTCTCTACATATCCCGAGGAAGCAACGACCCCTGCCAACCCTTTTCAAGATCTGTCACTAGCATTAGTAGTCTTGTAGCAAATCGACATGAAAATTACTATAATAGACATTGTTGTCTATTAAGACTATTTTTCAACCAATCACAATGTCATATATATGATTCTTCATATCTCTCTATATTGTGCATACATTTTTCTTATTTGCGCATATTCCTGATTGATTATAATTGATATCAGAACTGATATAGTAACACACATGATCAATTCATAGAATTAAAAAGGTTGATGCATAAATGCCGCCATTGTCCAACTCTAACCTTTATACTATAGTTTGAACGCAACAATTTTAGCTCGAGTCCCAACGACGGATAGTTAGCTAGGATGATCAAGGGCCATGGATCATCAGCTTCTTTTAGATCGACGCAATCGGAGCATGCATGAACAAAATCAGCTATCAACTCAGGATTGTGATGGGCCGTCTCTTTCCCACGTGAACCGAGGGCATACACTGCTTCCTTAGAAACTCAAGGAGTAAGGATCAATTGATGTCCAATGTCTTCAAGGGAGTAGGCGAGTGGGGCAACGACGTCGCTTGACCGCACAACCATGGTCAGCCAACATCCTTTTCTCGAGCCCCAGTCCATCTCCACTCGGGGAACATTTTGGAGTAGCAGATAGTGAGAAGAAAACGCTTAGCACAAGATCTCATTGACTCATGCCTTTCTCTAGGGTGTCAGTTGCTACTGTCTCTTGTATTGAGGACCACAAGATAGATATCACAATCTTTGTATCAAGAGTTGTAGTGCTCAATCATAAAAACATTAGAGAGTGAAGCGTATTACATGATCCGGTATAAATAGATAACAAGTTTGACAACCTATTTGGTTTGCATGAAAACCCAAACTAATATGAGTGTATGTTCTCGACTATTTATGGGGTTTTAAAGGGCAGATTGGCGTAAAAATATTTGAAGAAAATAGGATTAATACGATCAAAATCCTAAGCGGGTACACCTGCGATAAATTTATCATAAATTAATTTTTTGACAACGAATAATCCAAAAATGGTAAATTTGTGACAAATTTACCATTCACTAGTTTTCGTCAAATTGTGTTAATGCCACAAAAAACCTTAAATTGATACACTTATAAAAATCTCAAACTGGTACAACCGTCAACTGTCACGTGTCGTTCAATTCAGCAGTTTAATGATAAATTTTAATGGAAACTAATGGATGGTAAATTGGGGTTTTTAATGGTAAAAAAATTAGATTGAAAGTAAATTTATCACATGTGTACAAGTTTATAATTTTTCGTGGTATTAACCCAAAAAATATATAATAAACTTGGTTAGACCCTACCTCGCGACTCGATAAAATAGATAAACCTCAGTGAAATTCGTTTAATACCTAGGAACATTATCCTAATCCGGCACGAGGAAGAAGGGGACAGTTTACTCTTCTTCCAAGCCCCAACAAAGTGGCAGTTCATTAGCAGTCTCTCCTAAGGCCTCGAGGACAATGTCAGCCTCACGGATGTTTCTCTGTCCCCGCCTGTCTCTCTTTGGCCATGGCGCAGTGGAGGG
>BCNH02000003.1:22221953-22256486 GCA_001662345.2 Metrosideros polymorpha var. glaberrima | reverse complement strand
GGGGGGGGGGTGGTTTGGTTCATAATTAGTTTGCATTTGTGCTGTTTTTGGTTTTTATATCAAGGTAGTGCTCTATGTGTTGTCAATGCCTTTGGATGCCTAGATGGAGTGTCTGTTATCTCCCATATTGTGAAGTAGCGAATAGTTAATAATAGTGAAGCCATAAGGTATGGTGATTGTCTAGACAGAGCTGGAGTTGTGATGCTTCTGCAATGAGGCAATTACTGTGAAATTCGTTAGATTTCTATGATACTATCTTGGGTGTCGATGGATCTTTTTCTTGTAATGTTTCAGTGGGCTAGCACATCATCAGGCTTTGTAACCTTATAGATTTCTCTGGTGCAGGAAACGCCTTTTCAATATGATTAATGATCTTCCCACAATATTTGAGGTTGTGACAGGCACGGCTAAGAAGCAAGTCAAGGAAAAGTCATCAATTACAAACAACAGCAGCAGCAAATCTAAATCAAATCCCAAGGTGTGGAGGCGATCTTATGCCATTCTGTTGGGTCATGTACTTTATTTTCCAATTTCCAATTTCCAATTCATCAGTAGGATAAACTTAATTTTTTGGGCTGGCCAGCCTGGGTGTATCGTGAGCTCTATGCACCCCTAGAGTCCCATATTTAGTAATTCCTGAAACTCCTTTCTGTGTCAAGCTTACAAAGCACCACACCTTCTGCATCCCAGTCCATAATCACCCATGCTAAAGAGAGAGAAAAAGACTATACCCAAAAAAAAAAAAAACTGCTTGCACTGTAGCACCCGTATTTTTTATTTAATGTGCAGTCTAGTCTGGAAGCAGTGATGCATGATTTACCCTTGTGATTTATTTCCTGTAGTAGTCTGATTTTTCTTGAACATTTGAAATTTGGTGTTCAATCTTAAGCAGTATGCTAGTCAAGTGAATGTATCCACGTCATGGTTGATAAATGACTTTATTTTGTTTGAAGTTATTGAATGTGAGTGCACTACCGTTTGCTTTAAACACTTGATGAAACAGACACCGATTCTAAAGGAAGTAAAGTACATTGAAAAATCAGGTCCAAAGGAATGAGAGGGCAGTATGCCAGTCAAGTGAATGTATCCATGTCATGTTCGATAAACGACTTTATTTTGTTTGAAGTTATTGAATGTGAATGCACAACCAGTGTTTTAAACACTTGATGAAACAGACACCTATTCTTAAAGAAGTAAAGTACATTGAAAAATCAGGCCCAAAGGAGTGAGGGGGAAGAGAAAAGAGGAAAAGAAGAAAGATGCTAAATGCAGAGCACTGTGATTCTTCTAATTGTGCATTATTGGTGATATTTTGTTATGTGTCGTATCTTAAAAGTACTTCTTGAATGCAGAAAGGATCAGAATCTCAGACAAAGTATGCAAAGCCAGTGCAACCGAAGGAAGAGGAGGAGGAAGGTATGGAGGAGGAAGATGAGGAGGAGCACGGGGAGACTCTTTGTGGGGCATGTGGAGAGAATTATGCCTCGGATGAGTTTTGGATTTGCTGCGATATCTGTGAGAAGTGGTTTCATGGTAAGTGTGTCAAAATCACTCCAGCTAGGGCTGAGCACATTAAGCAGTACAAATGCCCATCTTGCAGCAACAAGAGAGCTCGGCCTTGATAGTTGCTTGGGAGGTAGCTGTTCAAATGGTTCCTTTTCCTTGACTGCTAATTGTGTAGTTGGTCACTCTTATTAGTTCAGTGTTCCTTGGGTAGAGAAAGTTGTGTAGGTTGCAGATCAGTTGTTCATTAACTAAAGATTCATATTTTTATGGTTGAGTTAAGGCGGAAGTCAGACTTTCCTGTTAAGGACACCTTTGTTTATGTCAGTTCTTGTAATTTTAATTTACGGAAGATGTATTTTCTCCTCGTTCTAGCTTCTGCCTGGCCCAAAGTTTGTAGAATTTGGCGGTGAGGTGATGCTTTTGTTCATTATTTTTATTTTGTGGGAGCATGATTCTGTGAGTCGGTCTACGTAAAGCAAACTCGAGGGAATCCAAAAATTGCTATATATTGCTGGAACTTAAAATCGAGCTGTGAGTCGTTCGAGCATAGTGCATGTGACAACTTAAGCTTTTGTGCTCAACTCTACTGCTGGTTTTAATTGTGTATCTTCTGTAGTAATTTCATCGTGTATTTGCATCCGCAAGTACGTAGTATGGTCGTCTGGCAAGCGCTAACACAGCTGGTATTAGTCTTGCAATGATAACCATCCGTGGTTGGCGAACATCAAAATAGCTGAGCACTTGGACGTCTGTTTGCATATGAGAGACAATTCTCCATTTTTGAAGGAAATGAGGCTGTCAAATGGGTGGGTTGGGTTATATATGGTCATATTCAAATTGACCCATCAAACTCATATTCACCTATTTTTGTGCAATTAATTTTAGTGATCCATATATGATCTGGACCTAACTGGGCTCTAATTCTTAGAAAATTTTACCTTAAATTATTGCATTTTAAGAAGAGGGGACTTCACGTATTGGCTTCTCGAGTCAGTGAGGGGGCTCAGGTGCTCGGTCTTGTCGTGGGCTAGGACTTGTCATGGCATATGAACAATGTGGAGATGTGATTGAGCGTTGCATTGACGGAAAAGAACAAGAACAAAGAGGTTTTAGAATTAGGGATCAGTTGGTTCTTGGTCCCTAATTCAATTCCAGTCTACCGGGTAATTGTTCCATTTTATTTTTTGGGTGAAAAAACAAATTCTTATAATACAATGTAATGTAAAAGTTACACCATCTCACTACAAAAACAAATATTGGTCATTTGGTTATGTTGTTTACTTAAATTAAAGATCATGCTTCGATTTTTGACAGTGCAAAAGTATTTTCTCTTTTTTTTTTTTTTAAATTATAAAAAAGGAGGCTTTGGAACCTACCTCAAGGGACCAAGCACGGGCACCAACATCTTGGCCCAGGTTCCATGACCCAGCCCCGAAAGACTTGGGCCAAACCTTCGTGGACTCAGGCACAAGGTATTCGGGCTTAGCCTAGAGGGACTTGGCCCCAGCCTTTTTGGACTTGACCCAATTGCCAAGAAAATGGGCCCAACCTCAGTGGACCCGGGTTGAGCTTCGATAACTTGGGTGAGGGGGCCAAGTACTTAGACTTGGCCGTCAGGGACCTAATTATGAGCACTTGGGTCTCGGGCCTGGCCCAGGCTCCATGGACTCAAGCACAAACACCTGGGTCTCGGCCCGACCTTGAGGGACCTATGCCCTCCGTCTGTGGACCTAGGCTCGGGTGTTGAGGAATCTAGGTCAGCCATGATTGACCTAAGTGAGCGCCTTAGATTGTAGCGTGGAGTCAAATATCCAAGCGTGGCCGCTAAGGTTTCGAGTCCAACCTCTGTGGACCTAACCATCAAGGAATCGTGCCCGGCCTCGATTGACCCAGGCTTGCCTTCATGCATCTGAGTCGAGTGCTAGGGACTTGAGCGTGAGACCCTAGTGCTTGAGCATGGCCACTAGGGATTTGGGCATGGGCATTGAGATCTTGGGCTAAACCTTGAGGACTTGAGCTCGGCCTCTATAGACTTAGGCATGAGTACCAGGGTCTTCACCTAGCCTCGAGGGACTTAGGCCCTGCCATTATGGACTTAGGCCTGGTCATGATAGACTTGGGTAGAACACTAGTGACTTGGATGTGGGAGCCGTGTACTCTAGCACGAAGTCCTAAGCCTAGTCGCAAGAGACCAAGGCTTGGTGTTGAGAAATTGGGCTCGGCCTCAAGGGACCCATGCCTAGCCTCCATGGAGTTGGGCACAGGCATTGAGGTCTCGGTCTCAGCTTGAGGGACCCGTGGCCTCGCCTTTATGGACTTGGGCCGGCCTCCATGGATCTCGATTGGATGCTATTGACTTGGACGTGAGAGCTGGGTACCCTAGGCATGGACACTAGGGACTTGGGCACGAGCATGGAAATTCGAGGACCGGCCTTGTGGCCTCGGGGTTTCAGGCCTAGCCTTGAGGGACTTGTGCCCAACCTCTATGAACTTGGTCCTAGCCATCAAGAAATTGGGCTCGGACTTGATGGACTTGAGTCGGGTGCTAGTGACTTGGGGGTGGGAGCTGGAAACTCTAGCACGTCTCCTGGGACTCGGGCACAGGCACAGGCACGCGGAGGACATTCCTCTTCAAGTAAATGGGTTGAATTTTTTTGCAAACCCATTAGAGACTTTTAGGGCTTTGTTTTATTAGACCCATTTTAACCTATATTTTTAGTTTTAGGCAATGCATATTGAACTTAAAAAATATGAGTTAAAATATGGGTTCATGACCCATTTTGCCACCTCTATTCAGAAGGATCACGCCCTTGCAATGACAATGCATAAGGATTTGACACATAGACGTCATTGGCTTCTTCACTGGACTCGGTTAGATGGACATGGTTAATCACGACCGCGGAATGTTGTGAACTCTCTATGAGAGCCATATTAACATTACATAAGATTGACCCGACCCCCAGACTGGATCCATGCAAGTGTTGACCCTTTTAGGAATTCTTCTCATCAATATCTCATTTTCTTATGGCTCATCCATCACTCGGTCTCTTAAAAGGGACCTCAACTTTTCTGTGCTTACATATGCAGGGGAGGTCGCTTATCCACATTGCGACTTAAAACAATGATCAAACCTCTGTATTGATCCAATCCATAATATGATCTAATTCTTTAGAGATGTTGGTTATGATAATCTTTCTAGTTCCAACGAAATTCAATGATTATCAGAGTAGGCTAAAAAAGTTGTTGCTAGGAATGACAGAGTTTAATTTATTGGTGGTCCATTTGCTGAAAGTGGGCCCCAAAATCTTATCCATTTAAAAAATTCCCTCGTGATACTAACCAATGTATCCTCCATTCCTACGCTTCACATATATGCACATCAAATATGCAAGGGACGTTGACTTGCAGATGATGGTTACAACATACCATATCTGAACAATGAAGAAGGCCATGCACGGGGACAATGTCACTAAAAAAAATATGGGAACATGTCAACGTAAATTATTTTTATTATAAGACATCTTAAAGGATCAATCCCTTGTTGTAACGCATTGTACCTAGATTTGTTTGTCGATGATGAGGAGCATATCGTGAGCAGTAAAAGGCAAGTTTAAGTGAGCAAAACAAAATTTGGCACGATAAAGTACACTAAGAGCTCAACAATCTGACGCACCATGAAAATTCACATATGAATTACATCTTGTTATCTTTTCAATGTGAATTGAATATGGCTTAGCAGTTGCCTTAAAGCACATCTAACAATATCTATCACGTAATTTTCATTCCTTTGAAAATAAGGAGTGTACAGATACTCGCTTTTTCCTTTTTCTGTGGCTGTGTTGGACAGTTTGGATTTGGATCTGCTGAAAATCCAGATCGAAGTGGTCCTCAAGGTTTGCCACTAAAGGAGCAGTGTGAGTTCAGATTCTCAGCGGTGGATGAAACTGTTTGGGAATGATGAGATTGGGAAAAGAGTTGGAAATGGCCCACGGTTTGATGGTCCATAGAAAATTCAATAATAAATGGTGAGGCCTGCATGGTCCCATAGAAATTTGGGGTTATTGGCCATTGGGATTGTGCTGCTGCCCCTGGTTTTGTGTCCTTTTTCTTCTCATTTTGCAATTTTCAAACCGAAAATTTTAAAAAAAAAATAGAAAAAAGCCCCATCATCTTCACCGGATGAGTTCCAAAACTACAGAAAAAAGAAAGTTGATTAAAAAATGGTAAAATTCAATATTAAATCTAATTCATTGAACTCCTGAACAGACTATACTATGATGTAATTTGCATGTGTGAGATGAATGATCACATGGGAGAAGACAGACTGCAGATTCTTTGGTGTTGGAGTCTGTTTCATTATCCTTTGAGCTCAATTTGCTTTTCTTGGGGGCTTTTGTCCATTATCAAATTGAGGATTTTAGTTTCTTGGTGAGGCCACTGAAACTGGAGGTGAATACCAGATCTTTCTTCTTTTGTCTGACTTCCGGTTGCCCTCAAATTTTACCAATTAGCTATTTGATTTTGATGACAGATTAATGTGATATTTCCCAAAATCTGGATATAATTATATGATTTTTGGATGACTTCTATTCGGTTCTTCCGAGGATTTGAATCTACACTTCCTTGGAGGTACTCAGAAACTGTAGGAGTTCACATAATTTAGTCCCGTGCACCACTTTCCTCCAGAGTCCCTGGCCTACCTTCCCCATTATTTATTTAGTTTAGTACAGCTTCTTTGGTTTTTTCTAGAACAGTGAAAAATTGGGAAAATGGAATTTCTCATTTGGAGTGGATAGACTCTATTAGACACCCCCATTGAATGCATTTTCTTTATTTTGACACATAACTTGTAGACATTATTAAGTCGAAAAAGGTATAGTATATGAGCATGAATATCATGATGTTCATGTATAAATGCTAGGTATTGGAAATATGCTGACAAAATATGAGCTGATACTCATTTGATACATGTAAAATATTTCGACATAGATCATCACCATCTTTCAACATGCGATAGAGTCACTAAGATTAGAGGACGATAAGCTATTGGTACATGGAAAGGGTGGTGATTTATCTCTTAATACCTCTTCCAAGTTCAGTAAGTACCTGTCTCTTCGGGTCAAATCTGTAGTTAATCTAAAACATTCTCAAGTGGTGTACTAAACATATGGAGCTTCTCATAACTAAATTGGATGCAATAACATTTAAAACCAACAGCTCTTAAGGACAAAACAATTGTCCAAATAAGATGTAGATATACCTTGATACTTTATCATTTATCATCCTGTAATGGCCACTTCCTACCATCTGCTTTAAGAATAAGGTTTTGGTAGTTTACAGAACTACATTAGCATTGTTATAGATTATGAACTATGAAAGGTTGGGGCAAACAAAAGATAAAATCCTAATAGGTCAATATTATTCAAATTCTACATTCATTATCTGGAGGTTGATATTGATTTACATTCAGGGAGCCCCTTTTTCTCATGCAGACTAAATGCTGCTGCCCAGATGGGACAATAGTTCTCAAAATCTTAGACTATCGGAAAGGAAAGAGAAAAAAAGTTATGCTGTCTCATTTGCTGTGCTTCAATTTAATCCTTCGATCAAGAACTGAAGCATTCCTGGTTTTTAGCAGATAATCTCTTCAGGAACTCATAGGTGGTGATCATAGTCGTTGCAGACATGGCCATCGAAGCCCATCTCGGTCCCAACCCTCTGTAACAAGCACTAAACCCTCCTTCCCTGACCAAACTCCTCACGGTCTGCACAGTAGTGAGTGCACTTCTTCTGCCATTTTCTTCTACATCCAACACTTGCAATCTTGTCTTGATTGTATCCAGTGGCATAGTGATTATTGCAGAAACCCCACTTGCCATTGCTGCACTCAGACCCTGCACAGCCACCATTGGCATTGATCTTGACTCAGCCCCAGAACGAGGACCACAAGAGAAGCTGCCTTTTTGGCTTCTCTCACGACCTTTGCCCACAAAACCATCCCATATGAGCCTATTTGCCACAGAATAAGAAGTCCACCAAACTGCATTTGAAGGTGCATATGTCAAAATTGAAATCCCCAATCCTCTGTACAGGCCTCTCAGACCATCAGCACATAGTATTTTCTTGAATGCATCAAGACCATTTTTATACCTACAAGAACCAATACCCACTTGACCAATGACGCTCCTTTTGCAAGCGAAGCCATTTTTTTGGCCCTGGACCATTAATCTCTGGCTCACCACGTCGACTGGGGTCCACACGAGCTGAGCAGCCATGGCTGAGGTCAGCCCTGCCATAGCATTGGCAATGGCCAAGGCACTGGTCTCTGAGAGCCCTAGCTTCGTAGTGGCTGACCCAACACTGCTCTTGGTGACCTCAAGGGCAGCCATGTAGAGGGCTCTTGCTGGGATGGTGCCCATCAGGGACGTCCCCAACCCTCTGTAGAACCCTCTCAGGCCTTCATGCCTCATGATGGAGAATGACATCTTGAAGCAAGAGATCTGTGTGTGTGAGACCTGTTGCCTTGTCTTGAGCACCACAGCTGGGTAGAGAGCGGCCGATACACCTGAGAAGAGAGCTGCTCCAAGGAAGAAGAATCTTGATTTGTCAAGCATATGCCAATCCACATCTGCTGGGATTTGAATCTCTGGAGCTGAATCTTCCTCTGTTGCTCCCAAGCTCATCTCTTAAAGCAACTTTGTATGCAAAATTATCAGCAAATGGTGTATAATTCCTCTCTGTTCTGTTTTAACTGTACAACTTCAAATGAATCTCAAGTCCAGGCAACTGAACCGATACCAGTTCCACTAATATGGACTAAAAAGAGGAATTCCCAGATTGAGATCTACCAAGAAAACTTATACGAAGATAGAGAAAGAAAAAGAGGTTAATTTGAAGAGGAAGAAGTGATGACAAACAATGGACTAAAAGAAAATGCAGTGTAGATATGAAGCAGAGTTGCTCTAATCATTGGAATAGAAAAGAAGGATGACAAAGAGGACTTCCCGAAACGGACGAGGTTCACACAGAGAAGGGGTTGAGAGATTTGTGATCTTTGATGGACAAACCTGATTTAAAAGACGGTTCTTACTAAGAGACAAAAACCATGGACCATGATGATCATGGTTTTACATCCAACACGCGATTAATTTCATGTACGAACAAAAGGTACCCCACTTTTTAAGAGTACACAGAGTGAGACTGATGGCAGACTCCAGAAAACTAGAGAGGTCCCGGAAAGCGAAGGGGTTGATAAAAAGGTCCGAGATTGAGAGAGAGAGAGGGAGTTTTTTTTTTTTTCCTCCCTCGAGAAATGGAGTAAGTGAGGTTGTTAGTATTATTCATATATATTTTATCAAATCAACAAATTGTATATTTAATGTTATATACGTTACATATCGAGGTTTACGAAATGAGTTTAGGTAACAATATTTCTTTTTTCCTAATTATTGATCGAAGGAGGGGACATGTGTCAGTCAGACAGAAAACTTGGGCTGGGATTTGCTGGTTTAAGGTTTAGCTGCTTGTCCTGTGGCGGTCCAACGTTGAGGCACCGCTGATTTCCTCCGCAACCGTGGGCGAGGGATGATTTCAAGTGAATGGGTTTTGGTTAAAGTTGAAGGTGAGATCCGTTGAATTATGTCTCGAGTTTAAATCATTTACGGACCCGACCCGATTGAATGAAATATTCACGTTTGACCGCACGAAGAGGTCGAAGAAATTGAACTCCTTATACGGTTATAGCTTGTGGGACTCTTGGGCACTACAAGACAAAAATGGGCATCCTTATTCTAGAATATTTATTTCATGTGTGGAGTAAAAAGAAGGGGTAGAGAAGAAAGCATGTGGGACCAAAAGTCTTTTTTAAGAAGAAACGAAATCAAAGTAAAATAGGTATATAGGCTTTCTTTTGGGTCTAGCCCTAGGCAGTCCTTCGTCCACCATGAGAAGCCGCCGGTGGGTTCTTCAACCGAGAAGAGCACAGTGAAAATGGTGGACGCACAGTGAAGTGCTTTGAGTGATTCCTTCGGCCAGGCTTGTACTACTCGCACACACGATGAAGGGTTTTAAGAGCGGCCGCGCGGTGGAGTCCTCGAAATTTGTGCTGTGAGTTATATATATTCAAATGAGTTGTTTATATGTCGATACCTGAGGTTTGGATTTAATCTAAACGTGAGAAACATGAGTGTGTAAGTGAGCGATTGTAAATTTAGATTCTTTGATTACGATAAATTATTTGCGGACTCTTCTCGTGGACGTAAGTACCGACACTTGATATTGAACCACGTAAATTTTGGTGTTTTTTTTTTATCGTTTCTTATTTATATTTCTTTGATTTTCTTGCATTGACATAAATTTACAAGATTCGAGTTAGCATTTTCGCATACGTTAATATTACATCAGGAACAACTGAGTTTTTGTCTCCACGTGTGTTGCTTTTACGGTTCCTATGATAAACAACGTTAGTCCAATAAGTCAATGAAAATTTTCTGGTCCCATCACTTTTCTTATCAGGATGGGCGTCAAAAGTGATGTGGATGTGAATGATGAAAGGCAACGATCACATGATATTTGAGTTTTTTTTTTTATATATAATAAGGCGCTGTTGGACTAAAATTATATAAATGGTTTTTCTTAAAAGGAAAAATCCGTTTTAAAAAGATAATGTTATGCGAAACGACAAAAGCGTGAAACAAAGGCAAGCAATCGAGCTAAAAGTAAAAACGAAAAATAAACTTGATATAAAGGATTTATGTCTCTCCAAGGAGAGAGATCGACCGGATGTTCTGGTATAATTAATTAGAGGAACCGTCGCTCATAGCATACAACTTTCAAATGTTAAAGCGTGAAATAAATGTAAATATTGACTGTAAATAAGAGAAAAAAATAAACTGGATACAAAGGATTCATGTAGTTTTGACGGGCGTGTCTACTCTATAAAGAGAAATTGACAAAGATGTTTTGTCATAGTCAACAAGAGGAGACTACAATCGTTTAGAGCACACAATTCTCAAGTGTTAAAAAAGACTCCAATTGTACTCGAAAAGTATCACAAGCTCAGACAATCTCCTTTGAAACATAACCCAATGTCTATTGTCCCCAACAAAAGCAGGAGTATCGGTTTCACAGCATCACAATGCATACCTACCTTCTCCCTATAACATGTGAAAGATAAAGCTCAGTATTATACCAACAATCAATAGTACCAACATGAGAAATTAAACCTCTAGCCCCATGCATCGTGACAGCCTACATGATTTATAACATGCACCAAACGAGGTACTTAGAGATCTAATAAGCTGAACGCTGAAACACTTGAATGCTTTCTCAACTTAATTCCCTCGAGCCACTCACAACAGCTATCGTCTCTCTAAGCATCCCCATGTCCAACACTTGCTTTGTTGCCCCCAAATCACCCATCTACACATTTGCATTCAACAACCGCTCCAACTCATCCACTTCCGCTGACCACCTCGAAGCTTCGGACACAATTCCGGCCTCGGAAAATCTATCAGCTGCTACGGAATTTGACGATATTGTAGAAACCGTCACATCTCCAGCACTCTCCTCATCTCTAGATTCTCCTTGAAGCTCCATCTGTTTTTGAATACCCCCCAAATCTTTCTTTGCAATTGTTCCCGTGGCCACTAAACGTTTAGCATTGGCCGACTCTGACTGGAAATCATCAACGGAGGAGGTGCCACGAGTTTCGCATTCACCCACGAACGCAGAGTCTAAGGCTTCGTCAAGACATGAAACATCCCACTTAGCCCCATTCTCATCGGAATAATCATCAGTCTTAATTCTCCATTCCTTCGTTAACATCTCCATCATCTCGTCATCGTATTCTCCCTCCCACTCAGTGTCAACCCCTCCCTCGATGTACAACTGAATCAATCCTCTTTTAGATGCTAGTTGCACCATTCCCCGCACTTGCTCATCACTCTTGATCTCTATGAACAAGTCGCGATATTCACCGGGAGTCTCGTACCACATTCTCTTCAAACGAAAGCCGAAATTTTTCACGTTAGTGATCAATCCTTCGTATGTCATAGAATCTGGGGTTACACCTTCGTTTTCCCTCTTTATTCCAGCAACGAACCCAAACCCTTTAATGGACTTCTGTACTCCAAGATGGAATCGGACTTTGAAGGAAATCTGTGATTGAACGAGTTCATCAGGAGAGCCAAACAACATATGTAGTAGATATATGTCAAACGTTTTGCATATACACCCAAAATCCAATGCGGGACAGATATCATTGATTAGTTAGAGACAGAGTTAGGATTCAATACTCATATGTCCAGTGGACTATTATTAATACTTATTGGATTTTCATTCTAATGACTAAATTTGAACTTTAGATAAGTATGTGATGTAAATTTAAATTAAACACCAAATAAGCCAGATAATTATCCACCTAGGAGTACTAGCCCATCATAGATTCCCTTTTCTAAGGGAAAAAAAAAGAAAGGAAAATTAGAATGTCAGTTTCCAGTAGCGGTTTTTTCCACTATTTTGACCATTATGTATGATTGCAAATTTATGATGCTTTGACACAATCGGAATATATTTCTTCTCGGATATGCCTGTATGAAAAAAGGGAATTTTCACGATTAGGGTAAATTTGAAACTTTATAATCAACTTAACATTCAATATTAAATTGGATCACGATGTAAAAGAGCCGCGAGCATTTTGTTGAATTATTTCATATAGCGGTAAATCTTTATCACATTAAGGATTGGCAATTATTCTCCTAGCAAATTTTTAACGAAGAAAGGTAATCATATCACTATCTCTATAAGATTTAATTTATTACATTCTGTCATTTCATAAATCTCTACATGTTTTATATGCTGATCTCAACATAATATTTATATATAACCTATGTTATATTTCCGGTTGAGTTGGGTGGGTAAATAAGAATTTAGTTTCTTAGAATTTTTAACAGTTACTAATGCAATTCTTAAAGGATAGTGCAAATATTCAGTACTTACAGAAGAAAGGTCTCTTTGATCCTCAACTTCAGTTGTAACTTTGCAGGATCTCTCGGAGTGTTCAACTCCTTCGCATGTTTGGCAACTCGACCCGACAACGTCACTTGGTTTGGCAGGTTCCGCAATCTCATCCTTGTCCTTCTTCCTACTTTCCAAACTCGTCGTTTTCCCCTCATCGACACCATTATTGCGCCCAATCATTCCATCTCTCATTTCCCTCCTATTTCCCGTGGCCTCAAAACATTCGGTATTGCCAGACTTTGACTGGAAATCATCAATGGAGGAGGTGCCATCAGTTTCGCTTTCGCCCACAGACGCAAAGTCTGAGACCTTATCAGAACCTGAAATGTCAAACTCAGCCCCATCCTGAGTTTTGGAATGGAGAGCAGATTCGAATCAGAGCAGACGCAGACACACACACACACACACACACATCACCTTAAATTCTATCATCTAATGTCTTATCTATGAAAGCAAAATAATTAAAGAATGATTAAATGAGTTCACTGGCAATCTTAAAGAACCGAAACCATCCAGCACCAGAAAGGCAAGCAGAGATAAGTGACTAAAATAGGAAGAAGAAAATATCAATCCTAAGTACTTAAAGTGCAACAGGCAATGAGAACTAAAATAGAGGGAGGGAAGATTGTACAAATTGATGTCAAAAGATTGTGTTCGGTACACGAATGCTAGATTTAGGGAAGTAATGTATTGATCTTTTAGTCCGTTGATGCTAGGGTTGAGTTAGCGGGTATTACTTCCTTCTGTTTGTGATTCCTTTCGTAGGTAGCCTTACATGCAAGTTTGCCTTCTCAATGGACCAATCTTCAATCCACTTACAAAAGCACGAAACAAAAGCCCCTTTTCTAGGCACCAGTGACTAAAAAGTTACTGACGATTTGTTTCGAGCTTGATTTCTTTTCATTGTTACCCAACAACTTCAAAGAGCTTGATGATACTCTCATGTGAAAAGTTCGTATAATATATATTGCTATGCAGTTCTGAATTCATGTCCAGCCCGCTATATATGCATGCGCCGACGAAACAGTAAATAAATGTGTAGCACAGATATTAAAGGAAGAGGCAGAACCAACATTCTAAT
This sequence comes from Metrosideros polymorpha var. glaberrima, assembly GCA_001662345.2. NCBI lineage: Eukaryota > Viridiplantae > Streptophyta > Magnoliopsida > Myrtales > Myrtaceae > Metrosideros > Metrosideros polymorpha. Next base: position 22,242,880 of record BCNH02000003.1, on the reverse strand, counting down.
TATCTTTACTCGAGAAGCCAACGACGAGGCCAACGACAAGTTCATAGAAGATGAATCATCACAATATCAAACATATATGCCACGAATTTGTTGCCCCTTGTACACCATTCATTTTCCCGTGCGGCGACACGTTGCTGAATCTAATTAGTTCTTTTGTTTTCTTTTGTACAGCTATGATAAAATAATATGAAATTATTCCTCCACAGCTCATTAATGCAATAACGGACTCAATGATTACTGGGTTGCCTTGCAAAAGAAAGACAAAGCAATCATGTGATGTTTCTGAAGTCTATAATTTGAATCTATTAACTACTATCTTATCTATCAAAGTTATTGAAGATGATTAAACGAGTTTACTGGCATTATTAGAGAACCAAGACTATCACACACCAAAAAGGCAAGTAGAGATAAGCAACTAAAATAGGAAAAAAAAAATGCAACCTAAGTAATTAAAGTACGACAGAAAATGGGATCCTCAAAAAAGGGGGGAAAGATTGCTTTAGGAAACGAAGATATCTGACATCGAAAAAGGAAGTAGAGATAGTGACTATGTCTATTCTACTTATTGAAGAATGCATTTTTCACATACATTTTTGCTGTTCACCAATATGTTTCTTTTTAAAAAGTACTTATATAACTACTTCTAGCTATTTCAAGGTTTTGGAATGCTTAACATAAGATATTGTCCATCTATTCCTGAAAGTAATGGGTAAAGACATTTGATGGAAGTTCCAAACTAAACAAAGTCCTTATTTATCTATTGGGTAAAAGCCACCAAAAACCCTAAATTATGATCACTGTGACACATTTACTCTAAACTTGTACAATATGATACATTTTTCCCAAATTTGTATCAGTGTGATATATTTACCCAAAAAATTGAGGTTTTTAGAGTTACAAAAAAAATTTGGGATAAAACGGGTACAAAATTAAAAATTTTTGTGGCTTTTTCCCTTATCTTTTTAATATATGAACCATTGACTCCTACGGTCAACCTTATATTAAAACCCCTTGAACTTTGACTTCCTTGCACAATGGCCGGTACATTGAAAGTATCATCTAACCCTCCTAAACTTTGGTATTGCTGCACAGTAGCATGCAAACTTCGAAAAATTTTCTCAAGATGTCAAGGTGTTTGGTACTAATAGACACACATGCGAAATAATTTGGGGCATAACCTTACTCTCATACCATGTAATCTTATACATGGTACTTGGCAAATGCAAGAAAAAAAAATTACCACTTTTGCTAAGCCTATATTTTGAAACTCATGTACCTATTAATCTTATACGTACCTTCTCAATTCACAGGGAAAAAAAGTTGAACCAATCTCATGTCAAATCAAGAATATGCCAGTAATTCTTTACTGTTCCATAAGATTCCTACATATTCTCAGTTAGATCTATGTGTATAGAGGAGGAAGAAATAAAACCAAATCAAAGCACGTAATCTAATTCCTCCACTAGGTTGGCACTGGTTTTTTGCTTGACCATGAAGCCGCAGTCACCTGGCAATATGTGTGCGGAAATGCATTGAATTTGGTAAGCGCTTGTTCTATTTAGACAATGCACGAGGGAGATTATTAAAATATTTAAATATTAAATCACGTCGTCATCCAATATTTTAACGCATGTCAGCTAATAATATAATCCAAGTCTTTCTTGACTCTAACTTCCTCATATCATGAACTCCCTGGCGGGATTCCCAACTCTATTGTTTTCTATCAAGCTGCTCTCGCCAGTACTCCAGTAGGATCACAACGAAGAAGATGACAGTCTCGCATCTCAAGGACTTCTCACTACTCAAAAGGATGTGATCTGCAATCGCTTTCTCCTGCTAAGGACTTGTTCAACAAATCAAAGAAAACTTTTCCAATTTGAGCGAGGTGATGATTAATTATCTTCTTAATGACGTTGGTGCTTGATTTTCGACGGAGTTGAATTTCGTAGCCGCCTTTAAGTTGACCGCATCAACCAAGAATAAATGTATATGTGTACATATTTGGGCACATCAGGACTTCAGAATTAAGAAAGCCAGCCCGAATGAATAAAAACTTCAAAGTATAGCCATTCATCTTGTAGAATGACCAACTCATGGTTCCTCAGTCTTGCTGGATGTGTGCTTGATTTGATCATCTGACACTCGAACATATCAATCGGGTAAACAACGACCAGCCAAAGATTTTGCCGATAACATAATCCAAGTCTTTTGTTGACTCTCACTTCCTCAGATAATAAATTCTGTCACCATTCTCCCTGCATCTTGTCTAGTATTATCAACCAGGCATCTTTCAAACCAAAATCGATTTTTGAATGTTGGGCGTCCAGATCCAGGAGGTACAGAAAATCCAATTTTGCATATATCCAGACGTAATATGGTATGTCTACGGGAAAAAGTCTTGTGGGGTGCTTTCATCCATCATTTGTGGCTCGGGGACATTCCATTCACATAGCCAGGTTTGATTTGCTTACGAGAATGAGCTCTGTGAAGACAAGATGCTGGATCTGCTAGCTCTGGTACCAAGTGTTGTTGCTCTCCACAAATAGGGGTATGCAAAGGAACTGAGAACTGTCTGAAACCTCGGACTGCCCAAGAACTGGTGGTTCCTCAGGGAACTGGTCCAATTCCTAGTTCCAGGTGGGTCAGGTATGGAACCGCCCACCCACTCACCTGGACCGGACCGGTAATATATATTTAAAAAATGAAAAATTTGAAATTCCTAATTTGAAACTCGCTCATCTTGTCTTAAACTCTCAATCTCTCACTCTCATCTCGATCTTTACTCTCTCTCGTCTCAGACTCTCAGTTTCTCACTCTCACCTTGATCTTTCTGTCTCCGTCTCCATCTCTTGACTCATGGCCTCACTCCTATCGACTCACGACTGTGCCTCTGGCTGTTCATTGCCTCCCTCTCTCGCTCTCGATCGCCTCCATTTGCTTAGTGGGACCAGTTCCATGGACTCACCTGGAAATCGGACTGCTCGGTTCTTGGGTGGGTTCATGGAAACAATGGGCGGTTCCTGGTTCTAATTTTTTGGAATCAATACTTAGTGGGTGGTTCTTGGTACTTGGGTGGGAACCGCCCACCCGAACCATGCTCACCCCTATCCACAAAGTCTGCACAAGTGATGTAATTTGAAGTCTTATTGCATAACCTGTTTTAAAAGAAACTAATAGGAAAAAAGGTTTAATTTTATACTACACCAACTTAATATGTGTTAAAAACCATTGTGCCAGACTAAGAATCTAAGTTCTTGTGTAGCTTTACTTGGACTGACAGAGTGTCACCGGGTCAGGTAGGGCTCTATTTCATGACACCAAACAGTAGCCGCTCATGAGTCCGATAGAAGAACCCAAATTGCGAGAACACATTCACTAGGTCCATCCATTCTCCGACAGTTGACGTTTTTTCTAGTGAAATCCGATGAGGCAACGATCAACTAGCTCGTGCACTGGAATGAACAAAATGCTTCAATGCTCGTTCCTGTCTGAGGCTCTTTGTTCTCATCAGGACCTCCATGTCTGAGGCTCTGCTCCTGCCGAGCTTGAACCTCTGTGTTCATGAACTCGTAGACGTGCCCTTTCCTGAACTCGAAGCTATGCCCCTTCCTCTGCCTCCATTTGCGGGACCCTTTCCTGAGCTCGAAGCACCTCTGATCAGTAGTCCCACCTCACCCAGGATCTCCTCGCTTAGCATGATTTCCTTCAGCGACAGTTTCTTAAGCAATTTCAATTGAATCGGTGGAAGTGGTTAGAAATCACAGGCTGTCAACTTGAGCTCTACATAATAGCTAGACCTGAGAACACTGCTAGACAACCTGCAAGGCTGCAAGGAATAACAGAAATGCCGCACCCTAGGGATCCACAACGAGAAACTTAACCTTTTTCCTCACTGCAAAGCCAATCCATGTATCGATTTTGTTCGACATTCTTCTCTCTTTCGTCACATGGTCCTCGGGTTCAGGATCATTACGGACATCCTCATCCATTGCGTAGTTCATATAGAATTCCATCTTCAGCCAGAACGAATTAATTGCGGCGCTCTCGCTCAGGGTCAATACATGGTCAAATTTAAGAGTTTCTCATCATACTCAAGACCATTGTGCACTGTCCGCTCTTCACAGTTATGGAAAGCATGCCGATCAAAAGATAAGTTGCGCGTAAAAGTCCAGAGGTAACAGAATCACGGGACCGACCATCGCTGTCCTTACCGCGTCCGTCATGGGTAGGAAGGAAAGTATGCAGATCAATACCGAGTCCTGCAAACTACTGATTACATCATTCCCATCATCTTTATGGCCCTTCCGACTTTTCACATTGCAGCTTTCCACGACAACATTATTGCCCTCCATAGTTTATCTACTCCAGGATTCACTCTGCGCATTACACAGGCATGACAGGAAAAGGTTGTCAGAGGATACATGTAAGAGAGTTTATGCGTTGTATACCGCTATGATGTGATCAAAACCACAGCAGTAAAAGAGGAATGGATCTGACAGAAACTTTTAATTCCACCTTTTTGAAAATTTTTTGTAGCTTTCGCAATTAAGCTTTACTAGCATAACAGTATTTTGGTCACTATGAAACTGACAGCATATTGTGAGCCACAAATTCTTTAAGGATTAGACCCTGCAACAATTTATAATCATTTGTTATTTATTTATTTTATCCGAAATGAGCTGTTATTGTCACGGTGGATTAAGGACGGTCACTTAATCATTTCTCTTCACAATTTAATTGTATTTTCAAAATCTTTTTAGAAACTTAAATTACCGTTTTTCCCATATTCTCCAAGATTAGCGCACTCTCAAGGAGAAACTAGGTTAAAAATAAAAAGAAAGAAAGTAGAAACTCGATGAACTCAATTACACATCCATACATCTTTACATGCTTAAGTTATTGCTTGAGGCACTAGTTTTCACCATCGAAGTCATTGCTTGCATCCAGCCTGCTTCATCGAGCTGAAATTCGGATTCAAGTTGTTCTTTCATCCCCAACACTCACGACAGATTGAATGAGATGAATAGATAAAGTCATACTAAATAGGCGGCGAGATCTAGGATAAGCACAAACAGTGAGGGTCTCGAGATGGTAAGAGTTCTTGTACGTGCAATTGAAGCGGCACGAACTTGCAGGTTAAAAATGGACATGACTGAGTTTGTGAGCTCCCATGATATAGTGAATACAAATTCAAGGAAAGTATGATGGAGGAGTGTGAAGAAGCAACTCGGAATAGGATGAAATAGATCGATGCGTGTGCCAATCGACGCTCGACTGTCAGGAGGGGATGTAGTAGATTCATACAAAGTTGGACTGACTTCGCCCAATTCATAGTACAAGGGATCGGTTATCAAATTACCTAACATACAGATCTATGGCCGATCTTCTCATGGAAGGTCTTCAGTTGAGCTCTAACATCATTCGTGAGGAATAATGAGCCGAAAGGCTTGGATCCTCGTGTTTCTCAAAAAGAGAAAGAACTCTCATGCACCAAAGAAGCGACAAAGTGAACTTGTTAATTAGGAAGAGATGCACATAGCATTACAGTTTTAGGGTAGACACTGAGAAAGATACGAATTTGAAGACTGCACAACTCAATACTTTACGGAATCTATACAGTAGCTACGGATTGTACTGATATAGATGTTGAAATATACATCATTCGAGGGCGGCACTCAAGAATGTTGACCTGCATTGACTTCCTTTCAGGACAAAGAAAACTGGTATCCAAAGCTGAGAAGTGAAACATTGAAGACGGCAGCCTATAAAGCGAAAAACCAAGAGAGAACAGCAGCCACGAGAGGAAAGTTTACTGATTAACAGTTTTTAACTGGTATCAAGAGATAATTCGAGTAAATCTATAACTGCAAAAATTTGGCCGAACTATTGGCAAGAGCTGGGAATTTGAAAAGAAAGGCTGTTAAGAGAAATTACTTCGACAGAAATATTCATAAAGCTGCCTGTACAGAGTCGTGGATGTTGCGAATTTGAGACCTGAGGCCAAAAGGCGAATACATCATAAAGGCCAACTACTTCGGTAAAAGTCTGTCAGATGGGAGACATGCCTTACGTAGAAACATCAAGGGTGTCCAAAAGAAAAGGGTGAACACATTTCCAATACCCGTATCTAACCCAGGTGTATTACTGCACTTGTTGAGGCCCTTGGGAAACTTAACAACTTCTGTGAAAACTCTAGCAGCGCATCTGATGTACAATAATCCTTTGATGGACGACAAATGCCACTGGAAAACATGTACTTGCTACATGTTCGCTGCAGAGTCTTCTTGGTAGAAATCTCCATTTTCTCCAGGACCTGTGCATTCTTAAGTAGAAATCCAACGAGCTCAATGACATCAGGCTCCAGTACGAAACCATATATATTAACATGCTTAAGCTGGTGCTCGAGGCAGGGAAATGTGCCGTCCACTGAACTCCAGTACCTGAAGCCATTGTACTCGAATGCAAGCATCCACCCTGCTTCGGCAAGCTAAACGTTTAAAGCAACTGTTCAATCTCTGTTACTTCCAAATTCGAATATTCCAATAAAATTTTACAGTTCAAGATTCATACCTCATCCTCTTCGTCATCTCTTCCACGATAAACATAAATAGCGAGTGTCTCAAGAAAATGAGAGTTCCTTAACAAGCTACAAATGCCCGGGAGGTATTGCTTTCTCATATGCATTTGAAGTGTCACATGCTTCCAGGCGAAAGATGGGCATGGCTGATTTGTCAGCTCCCACATAGTTAATACCTAATTTAAAAAGAATTAATTGGACCGACTTTAAATGAAAATTAGTACAGAACATACATTATGGATGCTCAGGAGCATCTGCATGTATGGACTGACTGAAATGAATTAGTATGATACCATTGAATTCAGAGCCTTGTCAGGAAATTAATCAGATTATGTAGAATGGAAAGACAAATCACAAGAGCATAGATATGCACATTTAAAATGGCAATAAATGTCACATTAAAAATGAAAAAAATATCGTCGACAAAATGCCACGAGGCAGACGGGGACACGAGAAAGACAGGCACCTAACAAGCTGTAGTTTTCGGTTACATGAGTGAGTCAAGGATAATAGATTACATTTGCTCAACGTTCAAAGGCCAGGAGATGCAAGGAAGGCCGCCATATAAAAGTTTAGGTGTGCATAAATAAATGAACCCAGACTAAGTAAATAAAATCTTTTTCTCTTCATCCAGGACGTTACCTCATGAACTGAAGCATAAAAAAAGCAACAGAACACAGAAGCCAAAGCAGAGAAACGGCACAGCCATGGTCCATTTCGAATGAGACCCATTCAAAATCAGTTCACCCAACTTCATATTCTACAAATTTTGGGACAGTTGAAACGTGAGAACACCCTAGCAAACAAATAGTTAAACTCCTTACCTGAAGGATCAGGACCCAAATCATTCAAAAGTACCTCAAAGCAAGACAAATTAGGTCAGAGCAACAGCAGAGAAACCATACCAGTATGCACAAATCGCATGGCATAAAATAAGGACTGCAGCTGAGCTTCTCCAGAAGCAGTCCGAACTCACGATATTCCCCGTATGAATATCTAAGATAAGGATTGAAGTAGAGGGAAGTATCAACCAGTGATGACATGTCAGTCACCTTGACATAGTTTAGACACCCAGCGATATCCAGAATCTTCACATTAGGACAAGCTAGCTCCAGATGCCCACTGTGATCAATGGTTAAACGTTTTATATCTGATCGTGCAAGATCAAGCCTTTTCAAACTGCCACATTCCTTCAAATTTAACTCTTCAAGAGAGAGACCACAACAGAATATGGGCTCGTGGAGGCCACTGCAATATTCAAGAGACAATTCTTTTAGCAACGGGCTACCAGATAGTATGTCAGCCAACTTTCTGTCAGTTAAGTCAATTTGCTTCATGAACAATTTTCTAAGCGACCTTAGTTGGACCTGTCCCACTGGTCCAACCTCACAAGAAGCCAACTTCAGCTCTACTAAGCAGCTACACCTAAGAACAATGCTGGGCAGCACGTAAAGATTACGTGGGAACTGCCTAGCACACTGTAAGAAGTTCAAATCGAGGAACTTAACCTTTCTCCTCACTGCAAAACGAATCCACGTACTGATTTTGTTCGACCTTCTTGTCTCTTCAGTTACACCACCCTCAATATGAAGATCATCGGGGTACACCTTAGCCGCATAGTCTAAATTAAGACGGAACGAATCAATTGTGGGGTTCTCGTGCAGAATTAGCACATGGTCGGTAAAATTCACGTCCCTCAAATTGCAGTTGAGATAGGCATGGTGATCGAAAGACAAGTGGCGGGTGGAAGTCCAGAGGTAACGGAATCCCGGGATCATCACCGTCCTTACTGCGTCTCTCGTGGCCAGGAAGGACAGAATATGGAGGAGCACCGAGTCGGGCAGATTACTGATAGCATTGCATCCGTCATCTCTGTCCATCGTCCGACGTTTCAGCTTGCTACTTTCCATGGAGATATCATCGCCCGCCATAGTTGTTCTCCTGCAGGAGACTCAACATATTCGACGTAAAAATGGGTTTGCAAGAATGAAGCTACTCAGAAATTTCGACAAAGAGGTGTGGAACATAACAACAAACCAATCTCCGGTCATAAGGGTAGCCGTTCAAGTGCCTAAAGGCAAACGGAGGTTGTGGCAGAAGATGAGAAAGTTCTTAATTATGGCAGAAACGCCATGACGATGCAAACTTCCCTCTTCACCCTCTTACACTATTAAACTTCCAAAAGATATGCCCCGTGAGACGATGTTACCTTAGTTATCTATAAGAACAGCCTAGCAGAAGCAACTGCAAGCCAACGGATAATCTAAATGACAGCAAGCGAATTGGAAAGCCATAGCAGGACTTATTGGCTTAAACTTAAGTCCTGGCTTAAACTTGATTGAAGTACCAAAAGGAATCGGTTAGACATAATTATTTCTCAAAGATATTTTTCTATGTTAGAGATAACTAGGATTTTTCTTAGATTCTTTGTATCTCTCAGGATTGTGCATGTATCTTTTTTTGATTGTACATATCATTGATTGATACGTTACCTTAAATAGTTATCCAATAAGGCGAATGTACTCATAAAAAATACATAAATATAAGAAATTACTCAATTCTTTGTTTTGCTTTGTTCTTATTTGAATCTATTACGATATCGAAATACAAATGTAGAGGAAACTTCTATTTTGCTTTGCATTTTATAATTCGAAAGAAAATCTCAAAACGCACATATTATGGGATACTAGAACTTTATAGGCATAACAAAAATTCATTATTAAAATAGATTTGTGCACCTCTCCTATTGCAAACATTTACCTTCCATGCGCAATGGATCAGGACATTTGGCTTTGTCGAGAAAAAAAAAATTTCAGCCAACCGTATGCAATGTAGTAGCTTCCTAAATCGAATTAGTTTAAAAAAACAATACATCAAACCGAAAATCCAAACTGTGATTGATTTCAAATTTTCTTATCTAATGAGAAATAGCTGCTAAAAGTCCTAAACTTTACACCTTTTTTGAAAAAGTTCTAAACCTATTGCACTTGTGTCAATTCAATCATAAACCTACTAAATTAGTACAATTGAAAGGTGAATTGGCAAATTGTCAAAATGTTTATGACTAAATTGGCTAAGTTAAAAGGTTTAGGATTGAATTGGCACAAATGTAATAGGTTTGGACTTTTTTTGGTAATTTCCTCTACACAAAAAAAGTTCTATTTGCCAATTTGGCAACACTTTCTTCAAATGGTTTACCTAATGATGCATATTAGTAACAATCCTCTTTATCTGAAAAAATAATTGGTTGCACTCTGTGCAAGCGAGCCCAATTCGTATGCACCGTCAGATGAAATGAACTCCATGTTACATCTACTCGATTTGATAATGCCTGTAAGTTGGGCTCACATGCACCAATTCAGCCAAGACTTGCTCCTCTATCTGTACATTTGCTTTAAATAAAGTGTCCAAGAGTGCTTTTCAAAAGTGGAATTAATACGTAACCTATGCAGAGATGATGAGACTTGTTGTCACTCGAGCAACTTCTTGCATTTTCCACGAGAGGTTCATTTTTTTTTACCTCCGTTACCCTAAAAAATCCCAATATTGTAATCAAGGGAGATCATTACCAACATGAGGGAGTTCTTAGAATAATTAAGAGTATTTATTTCATAAAAAATGAGAAAAATCCAAATAAAGGCCTGAAGTGCCATTATTTTCTCAATTAACGACCTGAAGTAGATCTTGTTTCAAATAAAAGCCTAAAATATCATCATTTTCTCGAATAATGGCCTAAAGTGGCCATGTAAGTTTTTGTCCTTTACCTTCTTTTTTTTTTTTTTTAGCTTGTTGGCTACCGACCCCCGCCATAATCGAGAGAGGGCTGCAACCCTCAATTAGAATTGGGTGAGGGCTGGCGATTGTCAACCAGATCTAGGAGAGGGTCGCAGCCCTCTGCAAATTCTAGCGAGGCCCAACAGGCCCTCCCCTTTGGTCGACGATGGGGCGACGGCCAATAGGTAGAAAAAGAAAAAAATAGAAAAAAGGGCAAAAGAAAAAATAAAAAAAATTAAAGAACGAAAATGACTTTGAGTTCAAATCCTTTTTTGAGACTGACATGGCCACTTCAGGCCATTATTTGAAACAATATCTACTTCATGCCCTTATTTGAGAAATAAAGACACTTTGGGCTCTTATTTGGAATTTTCCACTGAAAAATTAATGATTTGAAAAATATTCACCTAAAATTAAATATTTGGATCACTAAGAAAAATCAGTCAACAAAAAGTATTTTCTTTATCATCCACACTCCATGCCTAACATTTTCGTTAATGATGAAAACATTTTTCGTTAATATATTTATTTTTATAAGCAACACAACGATTAATTTTAGAAAAATATTTTTTAGATTATTGATTTGACGCATAATAAATGCACTCTAAATAAGAATGCATAATCACCTACACGTTTAATAGTTTATGCTCATATAATGCTTATTATTTCTCTGTTTGCTTGACAATGTATGTCCAATTCCATAGATTCACGGTTACGTTTCCCATGGATATATCACGAGTAATGTTAAGAATGGAAAAAATATAAAGTGGCAGGCGGTAAACGAGAAATTAAATAAATAATCTGTATTTAGAATCCATTAAGAGTTTGTCAGGTCACTTGATGTATCAATGTTGTAAATGTAAACTAGTCTATACATTCCTAGCATTAGTCATCCCTGATAAGTGACAAAAAAGGGATTCCAGGATTTGGCATATGTTAACAGAGATGGGAATGTATCTTGCGTTGGAAAATAAGAAGGCATACGAGTTTCATTCCATCCCTCTGCATTGTTTTGCTACTCGCAAGTTGTCTTCCTGCAAGGCAAAGTAGTGTTCATGCGTGTTTGCTATCGTGTGGGTCGCCATTATGTCCATAGCACTCACCTATGTCTTCTCAAAAGTAGTCTTCACACCCGCCTTACCAAAGGAATTCAATCGACAAGGTTATCTGATTCAAATTCTTCGTGTGGATTGGACTGATGATCCTGCTTCTTTCGGTGCGTGTGATACGCGGACATCTGCTGTTAAAGACAGTCCACAACCTCAGCAGACTCTGGAGTCCTAACTCATAGCCTGTTGAGAGAGAAATTGGAAAGGCTTAAGCTAGTTTATTCATCACTTACAATGTGCCGAAAACTATTGTGCTTGACTAAGATTTCATTATTTATGTAGCTTTATTTGGACTAGCAGAGGGTCACTCTGTCTCCTAGGACTATCTCATGACACTGAGTTGCAGCCTTTCACGAATCCTCGGGAAGAATCGGAAGTGCAAGAAGACTATCCATTAGTGCATCCATCTCCTGACAATTTACGATTTTCAAGCAAAATGCAATGAGGCAGCAATGTTCATCAACTAGCTCACGTCTCTGGAAGAATCAGAGGAACACTATAATGACTATATGGCCATAGCTGATGGTTTATCCTCTTCGATCACATGCCACAAATCTCTCTCCACGAGCAAAGCCTTCATCTTCAACTTTCATAACTCGAAACCCTTTCCTCCGAAATTCTTTACTTCGATTCGTGATTGACCAGCCGACATCTTCCAATATTCAATTTTTTCAGATCTCTCTTCACTAAGAAACTCTAACCTCAAACCTCACTCTAATACCAGATGTTAGGTCTTAACGCACAATCGCAATGAAATAGAAAATAGAAGTGAGAAAAAAAAAATCGAGACACATAGTTTTATTCTGGTTCACTCTTAAACTAGGGTTACATCCAGAAGAGGGTTTCACTATAATTAGCACTTTACACCTCTCTATTACATCACTCAATTACATCCAGCAGTGAGACTCCAGTGCTTTTCTGTTGATGGAGAGTATGAACCACACCCCAACAATTGTGGGGTTGCCATTATGTCCATAGCACTCACCTATGTCATCTCAGTAGTAATCTTGACGCTGTCACCCCAAAGGAATTCAATCTACAAGGTCATCGGGTTCAGAATCTCCATGTGGATCGGACGGATGGTTCTGCTTCTTCTGGGGCATGTGATACACCCTGCTGTTAAAGACAATCCAAAACCTTAATCTTCTAGCGAGGGAGGGTAAATTTCTTCCAACACAATGGTCAGGCACAAAGGGTGGATTCCAACGATATGAGGCTGTATAATGTTACAGTTCTCTTGTTGGGGTCTATGTTGTATATTATCATGGGATGTTTGTGGTGGTCTATGATAGGGTAGGTCTAAGCAAAAATAAAAATTGCCAGGTTTAGCGAGCTTAAATGAACGAGCTTTCTGTGGACAAGATGAAGGATCTGCTAGCTACTTAACGAAGTGTTGTTGCTATCCTCGAAGTCTGCACAAGTGATCACTACTCTAAGTCCTAACGCATTGCCGGTTTAGAGAGAGATTGGAAAGGCTTAAGCTAGCTTATTCATCATTTGGAATGTGTCGAAACCGTTGTGCTGGACTAGGATTTCAGTTTGTATGTAGCTTTTGACGGACTGGCAGAGTCACTGTGTCACTTTGGACAATTTTACGACACTGAGGAGTAGACGACCACTGGTCCTCGGGAAGAATCAAAAGGGCAAGATCACAATCACTTAGTGCACCCATCTCCTGACAATTTAAGATTTTCAAGCAAAAATTCAATGAGGCAACATCGTTCATCAACCAACTTATGTCTCTGGAAGAATTAGAGGAACGCTATAACGAACAAAATGGAACTGCGATTACTATTTGTTGCCCAAAATAGTTGAATAACCACCTGTGGTCGTCTACTTGATCAATGTTTAACAAGAAAGAGAACAGCTAGCATTAGAATGCACAGTTGCAATATCGTCATTAATTCAGCTAAAGAAGTATAACAAGAAACCCAAGTTTCCAGCTTCTCAATCTTATGCGGTTGGTCCTGAAATTGCTCCTCTGACGACTCCTATGGGTGTGGATGATTCCGTTCACGAACTTCTAAAGCATGCTGGAATCTTCAACTTTATGAACCGCTTCCTGAAATCAAAGCTGTTTCGTGAACTCAAACCTCTACCGCTTCCTGAGCTAAAAGTCGCGCCATTTCCTGAACGCGAGGCTGTGCCGCTCCCTGAGCTTGAAGCAACTCTAGTCGCATCTCCTATGTCTCTATTTGTAGGATCATTCTCTGTCTCCTGATCACCTTCATATATTGTCTATGCAATTCCCCAAAAACCTCATATAGTAAGTATTCATGATATGGCACGATCATTAGTTGCAGAGACAGATCTAGAATAAATATTGGGAGAGCTCAGTGGAATGGGAATTATATTTATGTGGTTTTCTTATCTATCTAAGTTCCAACATTTTAATAAGCACGTGATGGGAAGTTAAATTAAATATCGGTCCACCTAGACAATTATCTTCTTAGGACTAGGATGTCTAAATATCGGTCCACCTAGCAATCAAACTGAAATTAGAATAAATCAATTTTCAAACCCTTGAATCCACACACATCTACTCTACATTTTTGAATAAGATGTCGCACCTTGTCTGATTTGGATTCAAACTTTGGTGTATCTAGAAGAATCTCCTCTCTGTATCGCTTCAAAGAGATTCCAAAAGGGTAGCTCGCAGTAGAATCTTTGATGAAGTCTCCACACCCCTGTATTTCGATGAGGCAATCATCTGGTATATTTGTGCAAGAAGCATCAATCAACCTTCTCAATGACGTGCACCCTTTTACATCCAAAAATTTGAGAGACTTTAACTCGTGAAGGCCCTCAACATTAGTAAGTACATCACACAATACGATTACCAATTTCTCCAGGCTCTTCAAGTATGATAACCCTCGTATTCTTCTCAAAGATTTGCACCCAAGCAAAAAGAAGGATTCCATTGATTTCGAAAGACCCAGAACTTCTATCTCAACGAGCTCTGGACAAGATGACACATGTGCTCGTCGTAGCTTCCTTAATTCCAAAGGAATAGTTAATCTCTGAAGCAGTTTACAACCGTAAACAGTTAAGAACTCCAGTCGTGGAAGTCCATTGAGTGGAATGTCTTGCACTTCACCGTTACAGAACTCTAAAGTCGACAAATTTCTCAATTTCAAGCAGGAGGGAAGTAACTCGGCCCACCTGATGCTAAAGGATGCTAAATTTAATCTCAGCAGAGAGGATGGAAGCTGCACAAGGGTTTCTAGGTCTAGGTGAGACAAATTAAGCTCTTCTAGCTGAGAAAGAGAAGCCAACTCTGGAGGTGCAGGGAGGTTTAGAAGATTTAAATCCAACTTCTTCAGTCTAGATAACCTCTCAATCCACCTTAAGTTGCATCCTGTGATTAGGTTTGATTTGTCTGTATTACGAGAGCCATCACTTAGTAGCAGTTCAACCAAATTGGTAAGGTTAGACAGATTAGGGATGGAGACCAATGATTTAGATTCAAGAATTAGTGTTTCGAGGTGATGAAGCATGTTGATTGTCCTTGGAATTCTGCTAATACGGGTGTTATTTAAATTTAGGATTCTTAAAGATGACAAATCTCCAATTCCAACAGGAATTTCGCCTTTCATTTCATCACGCCCAGAAAGATCCAGCTCTTCAAGATTTTCCAACATACTAATGTCGCTAGGTAACTGCCAAACATGATGCTTCAGAGAAAAAAACCCTTTTGATAAACGCAATACCCGTAATGATTTTAACTTTCCAATGGAGTTGGGAAGTTTCCTTATCCTTGTGTCTGTCAGAAGAAAAGACTCAAGTTTCACCAGTCCCTCAATGGAGTTTGGAAGTTCAACAATCCCCGTACCCGATAAGTCTAGCTCAATCAATGAGGCAATGTTCCCAAGCGAGCCTGGAAGTTCTCTCAACCTAGAACATCCCCTCAATGAGAAGCGCTTAAGCTTCACTAGTGCCCCCACTTCTTCAGGCAAATCTGTAAGACACTTGCACCATCCAATCTCTAACTCAATCAATGACTTTAGATCTCCAATGAAGCTTTCAATTCTCTTTAGCCTATTGCAGTGTGCTAGAGTCAACCGCTCCAAACCCAAGCATTTAGAGAAGTTTGGTATTGAAGTTATGCCATCACACCCAGTAAGAGACAGAACTTTCAAATTATGTGCCCTCTGTAAAAATGGATTGCATATCAAGAGTCAGAACCATTGCATAGCACACACTGGAACTATTAAACTAGAATTAAAACATGTAATTCACCTTGATCAAGTCCCATGCTTTTGAATCATCCGCGAAGCCATTCTTGTCAAGTTTAAAAACAAGGAGATGATCCAAATACATATTGTCTGCCCTAAAATCCTAATGAGGAGGATGCCAAGAAAGCCATCTCAACTTTGAATGACACTTTGCAAAGTCCCCAACACAAGTTGCATTGTGTAACTTGAGGAATCTTAGGTTTTGTAACCTTCCAAACTCTTCATTTGTAATCTCCATGAAGTCATTCAGTCCATCTATCTGAAGTGCTTGAACCTTGTCCTTCCTCAGCAAGGGAAATTTTGCAAGGATGTGAAGAAGTTTGTCAACTTCCAACCACAATGTTTTTCAATTCGAATTATAGCACAAAAGATTGTTTTACAACTTAAATGGGCAAGAAAAAATGATAAATATCCTATACAAAAAGGAATCCTTAATCTCAGGATATACAACTACTTGAAGATGGGACGTTTCTATTTACCTCTCCGGTTCTTATGATTTCAAGGGCCTCTTTTGCAATCCAGAACCTACTCCGCTTTCCAAGGTCACTCGGACTTTCTCGACAGACAATTTCCCTTCCCAGGGCTATGAGTTGATCATGCATCCAGAACTTACCATTGTCCACTATCTTTATCAAGCACCTCTTGGTAAGCACTTCAATTCCTCTAATGGGATAAAATTGACAATCGTCCCACATGTAAATTGCATCGGTCTTATTCTCATTGAAAAAGAAGCATGCTATATCAAGAAAAATTTGTTGCTGATATTCATCTAGGTCATCGTAGCTAATCCTCAACTTATTTAGAATCTCCTCCTCTGGTACATTCCTTAACCTGAGCAATGTCTCCTTCCAAAATGCTTTTTGTTTCCCATTAAGTAACGAACCTATCACTTTAACAGCTAAAGGAAGCCCTCCCATACTTGAGACAATTTCACTTGAAAGCCCATAATCATCATCCAAAGGAAAGTCTCTACCAAAGGCATATCGACAAAAAAACTGAAGTGCAAGACCATAATCCATCTTTAGCATCTCATACGGTAAAATTTCACCTTTAAATCCCTCAACTTGTAGAATAGTTGTGTTTCTTGTTGTGATGATTATTCTCGATCCTAAATGTAATGAGTAATTTCCTATTAGTTTCTCAATATGCTCAGTATTATCAACATCATCCAGAACCACAAGGACCTTCTTTGTACAAAGTGTTTCTCGAATCCTCCTCATTCCTTGTTCACTATCCTTGACTTTTTCTGCAAATCCAGAACCAACAATGTTAGATAGTAATTTCTTCTGCAATTGGACTATGCCGTCTTTGGTCAATGAGCTTTCTCGAACGTCCTCAAGGAAGCTACAACACTTCCCAAAGTTGGAAGATAATTGATTGAAAACAACCTTGGCAACAGTTGTTTTACCGATGCCACCCATTCCGTAAATTCCAACGAGCCGCACATCACGACGGTTGACATCTAACAACTCTATCAAGTCTTTTACTCGATCATCAAGTCCAAGTAAATGTTCAGTCACTAGTTTTTGTTTTATCTCCAGCTTCTGCAAAACCTTTTCAACAACCATTTTGACAATCGTTGCTTGGCTGCCATGTACATTAGCACTTTCATTAGTTGGCTAGATTAGTTTCATACCCATGCATCACATGTGGAATGTAAAAATCATAACTTGAAAAAGATTGAAGTACATCATGTATAAATCATACTTGAAAAATTCACTGAACAATCCGTATGTGCTAATTTTGTAGAATTGACTTGATATGTTTTTCATATATGATTATAGAAATTTCTGAAGACCATAATATTGGTTTACACAATGCAAAAAGTTACCTTGTGGCTACTATATTGTGGATAAACAAAATGTCGACATTTATAGCTAAGCCTAGAAAAATTTCAGCACTCTTAATAGGAGAATCTCATGAACCGAGATAACAAAGACAAATTTAACGTCATCCGTTGAAAACTGCTATTTGGGGAAGACTTTAGAAGAAATTCTAGGGAAGATGTTCAAAGCAGAGGATGTAAAGTTGAATAAGAGCAGCAATGGGAGGTTTTTTTTCAATATTTTCTGTTAAACAAGAATAAAAGAAATAATTTGACAGAGCACTGTTGTATCCCCTAATTGAAAAAGGAAGAATTAGGTTGGGATCTTAAAAGAGTATTACCCCTGGTCCTTTTTCACGTTCCATCCCTTGATTTCATCAACCTCTGCAAGAGCCTTTCTCCATGCCTTGACTTCATCGTGAAACTTGTTCGCGTGTTCAAGTAAAGCATCGCTATATCGTGGAGTCTTAAGTTTAACATCCTCAGGTTCCACATCGAGAAAAATGGGAAGGATACTTTTTCTACCCTCTGACTTAGACACGTTGTCTACAATGTGCGCAAGCTCACGTAGACACCATTTACTAGAAGCATAGGTCCGAGAGAAGATGGGTATGTAAATTATGGAGTTGTTGATGGCACATAGAAGGTTCCCACTAATCACTTCGCCGACCCGGAGTTCGTCTTCATCCCTGAATACATGAACTCCCGCATCTACCAAGCCATGATAGAGGAAGTCTGTAAAGCCATGACGAGTGTCGGGTCCTCTGAAACTCAAGAACACTTGGTACTCACCTCCTAATGCTTGTGCAGCATCACCACTCGTTCTGGCTTCTGAGTTTGCCATAGCTAGGAAGCTTATTATCTCCAGATATCTTCTCCCCTAGAGAGAAAAAAAAGGTTGGTGAGGCGTGGCCAAGCTAAGAAATGAGCTGAGGTTTTGGATATGAACTAGGCAATGGGTGCCAATACCTAAAAAACTTGGCCGGCTCATTCAAAGTCAAATATAATAGCTTATTTCCCACCTAACGTTCTACATTGGCAAGTAGATACCGGTGAAGGTGTCCAAGACTTTTAAACAAGTTTGGATATTTTTAAGGAGTCCTTGGGAAACTATGAAGACCAATCATAAGTTCTTTTTTCTTTTCTTTGGAAAAATAAAACAACGGGTCGCTCAATGCTGACGTTGCACCTTACTGCGGTATTATAATACGAAAAATTGTTTGCAAAATTTCTAAAAAATAAAAATCTGGAATGAGAATCTAAAAAAAAAAAAAAATTCAAGAGGAGAAGGGGAAGGATAGTGCAGCAAGGCAACAAGGGCCACGGCCCTCGTTTGGATCTTCAACAAGGGGGCGACACTCGCCCAGATCTGAGGCAAATATCAGTGGCCCTCATCGCTTCCACCTGCATGTTGAAGAAGATTGAAGAGGCGTCTGTGCTGGACCGCAACCTCGCGAAGCTTCAGGACTCGGAGAAGCATGTACACAAGGGGGCGACCCCCGCCCAGATCTGAGGCGAATATCAGTGGCGCTCATCGCTTCCACCTGCATGTTGAAGAAGATTGAAGAGGCGTCTGTGCTGGACCGCAAGGTGGTGGACCTCGCGAAGCTTCAGGACTCGGAGAAGCATGTGTACACGGACAGCATGTTGAAGAAGATCAAAGAGGACAATCTCCCGCTTCTGCAAAAGCTTCGTGAGCGAGTGGAGAGGACCCAAGTGAGCGAAGAAAGCAATCATCTAATTAGAGGCAAAACTAAACGGAGACAAAGGCATTCTCATGATTTTCGTGAATAAATTTGGTTTATTGCAGAATGAATTCGTTTTAGGCAAAACTATGCAATCCAGAATGCGGTACATATTACAATAAAAACTTAAAGGATCGAAGGATCCCGATTATTCATGGACGAACAAAACCATGTATATCCAGGATCGAGTGCGGAAACGTGAAAATCTGTACTGACCTGCAGCCATTGATGAAGTTCGATTGAGAACCGGATTCGCGGAGTCTTGAACGATCGAAATAGGCACTTCTAGCCAATTTATGAGAGAAAGCATGTTGCCGTGTTGAAGATGCTGGCAAGCCAGCAACGCCTAGATCTGTCGAGGCCGTGCGGCCCTCACCTAGAGCCAACAAGGGCCGCGACGCCCTCGCCTAGGGCTGACAAGGGTTAGTCCAAGCAAAAGAAAAGAAAAGAAAAGAAAAAACCAAAAAAAATTAAAAAATAAAAACTATAAAATTTTAAAAAAATATCCAAGTCAGTACTAACTGTGCCATGTAAGATGATCATCGTCCACGTTAGCGATTTTATATCAAAGTTGGCCGGATGGACTTAATTGTCACAAATGCAATAATTTTAGGATTAAATTGGTATAATCAAAAGGTTTATGATTGAATTAACACAAATGTAATAGATTTAGGATATTTTTGACACTTTTTTTCATGATCTGGCATACCTAACACGCGTTTGTTGATTCAATAAAATGAAGAAGATGACTACACATCAGCTGGTTCGAGGCATTTCCACACAATTATTATATGTTAGTTTAGTGGAAATGAGAAAAGCCAGTCAAGGAATGATTATTGTCGTTATTTAATTGTACTATGTCTATGTTAGAAGACAATGCTCATCTGTTTAGCTTGATGGATGTTTAATTAAGGAACAATTCTCTAAGTCGTTGTCTTGGACCGCCATCGATGTCCGCTATCTCCTTTAGAATCTCTTTTGGTCGTAATCGCCCGGCATGCCAACTAATCCAGCAACAACTTTTTATTTTATTTTAAGTTCACACGTCAAATACCACTTGAGTAGTGTAAGCCCGATGATTACTTTAAATGAAGTGCTCCATACTTTTCAATAGGCTCATTATAATACCATAAAGACAAATACGCATATATTTAGATAAATTTTTCAATATTTTCTCCTTTGGCATGATAAGATATGTGCAACCCCACAGATCAGGGGTTGCATTTCCTAGAAATGAACCGAGGTCCCACCCCCATAAAATTATATGTAGTGTTCAATAGACGTCTCTATAGATAAACAACCTCATGAGTAGCTATTGTTGACTCTAATTTTTGTAGAGGACATCAAGGTGATAGAGGGAAGGAAAATAAGAAATTAGACAGATTTAATTCTATTATCCTAGTTAACTACAATACATAAAGTCATACAAACTCGACATTTTTTCTTGGTAAAATAATTCTTAAGAAAGCAAGATATTAGTTGAAGGTTTTGTTTCATCAAATTAAGATAAATTGTTTATGCACATGATTAGCTAAGCCAGATAGACTGCTTGTCACAATCTAATTTCACACCTAGTAATGAGCTGAAAATCCCCTCTATATCGACATAAATGCCACACTTCTGGTATACTTTTGCCCCATGTAATCTTATACACGGTACTTG
>BCNH02000003.1:22190852-22219972 GCA_001662345.2 Metrosideros polymorpha var. glaberrima | reverse complement strand
TAATACCTAATTTAACAAGAATTAATTGGACCGACTTTAAATGAAAATTAGTACAGGACATACATTATGGATGCTCAGGAGCATGTGCATGTATGGACTGACTGAAATGAATTGGTATGATACCATTGAATTCAGAGCCTTGTCAAGAAATTAATCAGATTATGTAGAATAGAAAGACAAATCACAAGGGCATGGATATGCACATTTAAAATGGTGATAAATGTCATATTAAAAATGAAAGCAATATCGTCGACAAAATGCCACGAGGCAAACGGGGACACGAGAAAGACAGGCACCTAACAAGCTGTAGTTTTTGGTTACATGAGTGGGTCAAGGATAATAGATTACATTTGCTCAACGTTCAAAGGCCAGGAGATGCAAGGAAGGCCGCCATATAAAAGTTTAGGTGTGCATAAATAAAAGAACCCAGACTAAGTAAATAATATTTTCTTTTACTCTTCATCCAGGACGTTACCTCATGAACTGAAGCATAAAAAAAAGCAACAGAACACAGAAGCCAAAGCAGAGAAACGGCACAGCCACGGGCCATTTCGAATGAGACCCATTCAAAATCAGTTCACCCAACTTCATATTCTACAAATTTTGGGACAGTTGAAACGTGAGAACACCCTAGCAAACAAATAGTTAAACTCCTTACCTGAAGGATCAGGACCCAAATCATTCAAAAGTACCTCAAAGCAAAGACAAATTAGGTCAGAGCAACAGCAGAGAAACCATACCAGTATGCACAAATCATATGGCATAGAATAAGGACTGCAGCTGAGCTTCTCCAGAAGCAGTCCGAACTCACGATATTCCCCGTATGAATATCTAAGATAAGGATTGAAGTAGAGGGACGTATCAACCAGTGATGACATATCAGTCACCTTGACATACTTTAGACACCCAGCGATATCCAGAATCTTCACATTAGGACAAGCTAGCTCCAGATGCCCACTGTGATCAATGGTTAAACGTTTTATATCTGATCGTGCAAGATCAAGCCTTTTCAAACTGCCGCATTCCTCCAAATTTAACTCTTCAAGAGATGGGCCACGACAGAATTTGGGCTCGTGGAGGCCACTGCAATATTCAAGAGACAATTCTTTTAGCAACGGGCTACCAGATACTATGTCAGCCAACTTTCTGTCAGTTAAGTCAATTTGCTTCATGAACAATTTTCTAAACGACCTTAGTTGGACCCGTCCCACTGGTCCAACCTCACAGGAAGCCAACTTCAGCTCTACTAAGCAGCTACACCTAAGAACAATGCTGGGCAGCACGTAAAGATTACGTGGGAACTGCCTAGCACACTGTAAGAAGTTCAAATCGAGGAACTTAACCTTTCTCCTCACTGCAAAACGAATCCACGTACCTGATTTTGTTCGACCTTCTTGTCTCTTCAGTTACACCACCCTCAATATGAAGATCATCGGGGTACACCTTAGCCGCATAGTCTAAATTAAGACGGAACGAATCAATTGTGGGGTTCTCGTGCAGAGTTAGCGCATGGTCGGTAAAATTCACGTCCCTCAAATTGCAGTTGAGATAAGCATGGTGATCGAAAGACAAGTGGCGGGTGGAAGTCCAGAGGTAACGGAATCCCGGGATCATCACCGTCCTTACTGCGTCTCTCGTGGGCAGGAAGGACAGAATATGGAGGAGCACCGAGTCTGGCAGATTACTGATAGCATTGCATCCGTCATCTCTGTCCATCGTCCGACGTTTCAGCTTGCTGCTTTCCATGGAGATATCATCGCCCGCCATAGTTGTTCTCCTGCAGGAGACTCAACATATTCGACGTAAAAATGGGTTAGCGAGAATGAAACTACTCAGGAATTTCGACAAAGAGTTGGTGTGGAACATAACAACAAACCAATCTCCGGTCATAAGGGTAGCCGTTCAAGTGCCTAAAGGCAAACGGAGGTTGTGGCAGAAGATGAGAAAGTTCTTAATTATGGCAGAAACGCCGTGAAGATTCAAACTTCCCTCTTCACCCTACACTATTAAACTTCCAAAAGATATACCCCATGAGACGATTTTACCTTTAGTTATCTATAAGAACAGCCTAGCAGAAGCAACCGCAAGCCAAACGGACAATCTAAATGACAGCAAGCGAATTGGAAAGCCATAGCAGGACTTATTGGCTTATGGGCTTAAACTTAATTGAAGTACGAAAAGAATCTGTAAGACATAATTATTTCTCAAAGATATTTTTCTATGTTTGAGATAACTAAGATATTTTTCTTAGATTCTTTGTATCTTTCAAAATTGCACGCATATCTTTTTTTGATTGTATATATCCTTAATTAATATGTTACCTTAAATAGTCATTGTCACGACCCTCTCGAGATTTTTCAGATCAAAATTAAGTGTTAACAGTCATCCAATAAGGCGAATGTACTCATAAAAAATACGTAAATATAAGAAATTACTCAATTCTTTATTTTGCTTTGTTCTTATTTGAATCTATTACGATATTGAAATAAAAATGTAGAGGAAACTTCTATTTTGCTCTGCGTTTTACAATTCGAAAGAAAATCTCAAAACACGCATATCATGGGATACTAGAACTTAAAGGCATAAAAAAAAAATTCATTATTAAAATAGATTTGTGCACCTCTCCTATTGCAAACATTTACCTTCCATGCGCAATGGATCAGGACATTTGGCTTTTTCAAGAAAAAAAAAAAGCACTCACCTATGTCTTCTCAAAAGTAATCTTCACACCGTCTCACCAAAGGAATTCAATCTTGGTGTGGACCGGACTGATGATTCTGCTTCTTTTGGGGCATGTGATAGGCCTGCTGTTAAAGACAGTCTACAACCTCAGCATACTAGCAGGGGAGAGGAAATTTCTTCCGACACATGCACCAAGGGGGGATTCAAACAATGAGGCTAAATAATGTTACTGTTCATTTGTTGGGGTCAATGTTGTGTATGGCCCTGAGATGTTTGTGGCAGTCTATCATCGGGTATGTCTGCGTAAAAATGAGTTATCGGTTGGAGATCGATTATATCTGCTTGGGAACAAATTTTCCTGGTTTGCTATCCTCGTCTGCACAAGTGACCAAGACTCTGGAGTCCTAACGCATAGCCTGTTGAGAGAGAAATTGGCAAGGCTTAAGCTAGCTTATTCATCCCTTAGAATGTGCCGAAAACCATTGTGCTGGACTAAGATTTCAGTATTTTATGTAGCTTCATTTGGAGTGGCAGAGGCTCACTCTGTCTCCGAGGACTATCTCATGACACTGATTAGTAGCCGCTCACGAGTCCTAGGGAAGAATCGGAAGTGCAAGAAGACAAACACTTAGTGCATCCATCCCA
Organism: Metrosideros polymorpha var. glaberrima; assembly: GCA_001662345.2. Lineage (NCBI taxonomy): Eukaryota > Viridiplantae > Streptophyta > Magnoliopsida > Myrtales > Myrtaceae > Metrosideros > Metrosideros polymorpha. The sequence continues at coordinate 22,216,645 of BCNH02000003.1, read as the reverse complement.
TGACAATTTACGATTTTCGAGCAAAATTCAACGAGGGAACAACATTCATCAACTAGCTCACGTCTCTGGAAGAATCAGAGTAACACTGTAATGAACAAAATGGAACTGCGATTACTATTTGTTACACAAACTAGTTGAATAACCACCTGTCACCGTCCACTTAATCAATGTTTACCAAGAAAGAGAACAGCTAGTCATAAAATGCATAGTGACAATATGGCGGTAGCTGATGCAGTTGGTCCTGAAATTGCTCCTCTGACGACTCCCGTGGGTGTGGATGATTCTGTTCACGATCTTCTAAAACATGCTGGAATCTTGAGTTTTTTTAACCGCTTCCTTAAGTCAAAGCCATTGCGTGATTCGAACGTCTACCGCTTCCTGAGCTGAAAGCCGCTCCTAAACAAGAGGCTGTGCCCCTACTTGAGCTTGAAGCAAGTCTAGTCGCACCTACTACTTCTCTATTTGCAGGAACATTCTCTGTTTCCAGATAACTCATTCATTAGCAAGGCCTTCATCCGGCTCCTCAGTGAAGATGAACAATGATTAATGAACAGTGCCAACTTGCATTCCGAGAATGCTAATTTCTAAGGCACCTCTAGAGCTGCCTTGGGTTAAGGGCCCTTAGAGCCTTTGGAGATACAATTGCATTTCCCCGAAGTCGAACAAAAAAATTGCCAAATGGGTTTTGCATTAAGCCAAGGGACTTTGAGGCCCAAATGCTCATCCTAAATATTGAACCAAACATGGCCTATTAGTCATTCTCGTTGTCCTCGCAGTCATCTCGCTGAGGAGAGAGAGGTTTGAAAATATCATATCTAAGGTGAATTAAATATCTTTAAGAAGCTAACGTCAAATCTCCAACTATTCTAAAGCATCAATTGAACATAATCCCTTTAGAATCAAGCAGTATTCACAAATTCGCATATCTTCATTACCTCAAAATGGGAACAGAGCAACCCTTAAGCTTTGATCTGCTTCTTCCTGACTTTCCGCACACTTACACAAGTAAGAAAGAAGGAAATCTGGTTTTGGAGACAATAATCGATCTTCTGTTCTATTTATAGCTGGTATTCCTGATGATTTGCAGCAAGAGTTACTGGATTTATCTCATTTAAAGGCAGGTGAACTTCCTATTAGATACTTGGTTGTTCCCCTTGTTTCGGGAGAACTTAAGTAGTGGATTGTAAACCTTTGCTTGATAAAATTTCTAGTAAGTTCAATTCTTGGACTACTAGCAAATTATCCTATGTTGCTAGACTTCAACTTATCAGTACTGTCATCCAGAGCATTGTAAATCACTGGGTGACCTGGTTGAAAACTTACACTTAAGAAGACAGATCCTTTTGGACTGTTGAGAATTCCTGCCAGATGCTTCCTTTATCAGCATGATTTGTTTTTTGTTTGTCAAATCACAGTTATCTGGTGAAGCTTTTTCCGAAAATTTCACTGTGTAAAGTTGCTCAGTTCCAAGATGATATTTGTTTGCAAGTATTTGGGAGTACTGGTTCTTGTAAAATGCTCTTACTGATGAGTCCAAGATGGAGTGTGCCAGTGCTTTAATCTTTTCCTTTTTTTCTAATCTCTTTGAAGCACAGAGATAAGAAGGAACAACTCGGTAAGGCAGCCACTGCAAAGACTAATGGAACAATGACATATGGCTGTGATCATTAGAGTTGGTTGTAATTTCCTCTTTTTTCCGTTGTCTGAACTGTCAACCAACTTGGGAGTTAATGTCCAGTTGGTTTTTTTATGTTGTAATCGTTTTTTTTTTTTTTTGCTCAAGATGTTGTAATCGTTTAAGTTGGCTGTATTTTCTTCTTTTTTCTGTTTTCTGAACCGTATACCAACTTGTCCAGTTGGTTATTTCTATTGTAATCATCCAAGTTCTAAATGAAGAGAGGTTTTTAGATCTCATTTGAAGCATATAATTGGTGATGGTTGTTCTGTTTCTTTTTTCCTTCATCTCCAGGCAAATTCCTCCCCTTCCAATCAGGACCACCATAGTTTTTAAAAGCTTAAGAACCTAAATCCTTTATCTTTTCAGTCCATGCGACATGATAACATGGCTGAATTACTACTGGAATCCGAAATAGATAGGCAGTATATGGAACAAGATATCTTTCACTTCAGACAATTGAACACAGTTGAGCTTGGATTCGCCAATACATTGAACACAATTGAACTTGGATTTGCTAATACAGCTGAACACAATTTCACTTTTTTGGCATCATAAAACATTGGTCTTGCCTAGCATCTGCCCTCCACTTACACTACCCAGAAGCAAAAGAGAGAGACAAACAACACGACCATCCCCAATCCAACATTGTTGCCTATCTAAGGCAACGTAAGTTGTGTTTTTTTGTCCAACTTCAACATCAGCATTGCGCACATCAATTAGAGTGAAGTAAAATCATATTGCAATCTTGTAGACACGATTGTAAAAAGCCTAACCTAAAAACTTAAATTGATAGGTGAAGAGAGTATATAAAATCCGCTATCAAGCGATGTTAGACCATATCTTGACAGAGATAGCATATAAAAACACTAGATGAAATAAATGGTCAAAAATCATTTTCCTCCCCAAATGATTCCATAAGATTTGGAAGCCGTTCTATTCATACTTTAGTCAAGTTTCATATGATATGATCTCAAGGAGAAATGTTTCTAATTTTAGTGAAAAATTAACACACTATTTTAATCAGGGAAAAGTACCAAAAAAGTCTTAAATCTATTACATTAGTACAAATTCAGTCTTAAAATTTTCAATTGGACCAATTTAGTCCTAATTTTCACTTTGATACCAATTTAGTCCATTAGGCTAATTTAAGCTGGAAATTGCTAAAGTAGACATTAGCCATCTTACATGACACGATTGGCATTGACATAGATATTTTTATAATTTTTTTTCGAAATTTTTAATTTTTTTTCCTTTTCTTTTTTCTTTTCTTCTCTTTTTTTTCCCACTATAGCGAGCGAGGGTTGCCAGAGTTCGCCAGCCACTGGGGGAGGGCCGCGAAGCCCTCGCTCGTGGCTAGCGAGGCCATGACCACTTTCGTTGGCAGTCGGCGAGGCTATCCTCGCGGCACCACTGATAGCATTGGCTGCCTCAGTAGCATGAAACCCTCACCTTCGCCTGTGGCCGCGTGCGCCTCGCCCACATCTAGGCGAGGCCGGGCAAGGGCTTTGCGACCCTCACCTAGTGGTTGACGAGCTCTGGTGACCCTCATCGGCCACAATGAAAAAAAAAAAGAAACAGAAGAAAAAAATTAGTTAAAAATTAAAATTTTCAGAAAAAAATGAATATATATATATATCCACGTCTAGCCATACCACGTAAGATGGCCGTGTCAACGTCAGCAATTTCCAACGTAATTTGTCCATATGGACTCAATTAGTACCAATATGAAAAGGCTTATGACTAAATGCATCCTTATAGTTCTCGTAAATTTTGTGCTCCACTCATAACTTCCTTTTCCCATTCGTAATTTTCCCCAATTGATAGTGGTTTCCTATTTTCTCGTGACGTTTCAGGTCCACCGTTCGTATTCTACTAAACATAGTAATTTTCCTTCTTCGCAAGATTTTGCAGGCCTTTATCCTTCACATGATTGAGTCTCATACGCCATAGATCAGGTGTTGCTTCTTCTCCCATTGCATGAATCTGACCCTTGCACACCTTAGCTTCTGTGCGGCAAAGAGCACAACACTTCCTCCCCCTTGCCAAAATGAACGAACCCCTTGGCAAGCTTCTCCCATCCTTGAACCGACTTTCCCATATGTCATCATCTAATTTTCGGGTAGAAATCTAGTTCAATTGAAGATCCGGAATATGCCTCACGTGCTTGAGCATTAGTTTGTTGCCCAAGCTAATTGGAAGACATAATCAGCCATCCCCACAACTTTCGCAACATCATGATCTGGGTAAGTTCAATCCATGTCTATTCGGGAACACCAAAGCCTCTCTGTTAATCCAGTCTAATGGAAGTCGAAGTGGAGTGTTTTACCGACAATCTGATTTCATTTTTTATCAAAGCCGATCAAATATTGGGATCAGCTTGACTCAGAAAATTACTGAACCGTTCATGAACATCACAGCAAATAGAATTAAAACGTTTATAGCTCTGTATACCAATAAAATTCATAACTAAAGCATTCATATCGTGTATATATGCTGACATCCAGGATAAACATACACAACGAGGGTCTCAAGAATATGAGAACTCCTCAATATGCTAGAAATCCCGGATGCCACTTTTAGACTCAGTTCAAGAGTCAAATGCTTCCATGCAAATAATGGGCATGGCCATTAGTGTTAATTCTCATACAATGAATACTTGATAGAAGAAAGGGTTAATATCACGAAAAATTCCAAACTGATATACCTGTGACAAATTTACCCTAAACTAATTTTTTTACCACAAAAAACTCCAAACTGGTACACTTATGACGGATTTACCCCAAACTAATTTTTTTATCACGAAAAACTTCAAACCGGTGACGTTTCTTCAATTAGCTTATTTTATAGCGATAGACTCAGTTACTTCTCCGACAAACCCTAAAATTTGGGGTAAATTTGTCACATGTGTATTAATTTGGGATTTTTCGTGGTATTAACTCTAGAAGAAAAGATTGTTTAGACTTATGGGAAAGGAAGTCGGTCACTCCAACTTGATTGCGACCTTGAAACGGTAAACTGACTTCAACAGCATCGTTATTGTTATTGGCCAGTCAAAAGCATTGACTTGAAATCAACTTTTAGAGTCTGATTTTGGTTAATCTAGAGGGAAGAGAGGTGGCATAATAAGAATTTTGGAAGTCAGAGTGTAATTACTCCATTGGAACAAAACAATGGACATGCCTCAGAGCGTATTAATGAAGGAAGATCTATATTGTACAGTTTCTTCCTTATCTTCAACAAATTTAAGCCACCAAATTAAAGTCTGCATTTAGAACATTACGAAATGATTCAAGAGAGCCCTTCTCATTCTCATTCGAATGGTTGCAGATGACAGAATATATCAATGAATGAGACCACAAAGTATTATATGCCAAGTGAAAGGAAGACACGTTCATAACAATGCAAAAAACCTCGAAAATGTCTGAGTTACATGAGGGGAAGCCTGCAATGACAAGTTTAAGGGCAGGAAGAGTAAAACAGATGCCGGTGTAAGTTAATAGTTTTTTCCTTAGTATTACTTCATGAATTAATAGACTAAGGACAACAAGTACGAAGAGACTAAGATAGATGGAACATTAAACCCAGTTTCAAAATCCTCTGAGAAAATCATTCGATCAAAGAGTATTACTTCTTGGTCAAGGAGTACCAATTGAATCATATAGAAGTACCTTAAAAGCAAGATGAATGAAGTTAGAGCAATAGTGGAGAAACCATACCAGCATACCAAGTGTACTGCATAAAATACACACTGCTTCTGAGCTTCTGGAGAAGCATAAAATACACACTGCTTCTGCTATGCTTTTCGAGAACATTTGAAATGATGACCAAAGAGCGACGCATCAATCAGAGATAGGTAATTGGTTAAATTGACACACTCTATTGACCCAGAAATATGCAGAGTCCTATTATTAGGACAAACTAACTTTATTACACAATTCACAATATCAACGACAACGGTTAATTTGTTTGTGTCAGAGCAAGCAAAATCAAGCTTCTCCAAGCCCTCACACATGTCAAGGTTCAATCCTTCAATATATGAGTGCCTATCGATATGTAGCTTCTGGAGACCATAGCATTATTCAAGAGACAACTCTCCAAGCAATGGGCGAGCAGATACTGTCTCACCCAAGAATCTACTCACTTAGCATGATTTCCTTTGGTGACAGTTTTCTAAGCGATTTCAATTGAATCGGTCCAAGTGGTTTGACATCACAGGAAGTTAACTTGAGCTCTACTAAATAGCTACACCTGAAAAAAAAATACTAGGCAACCTGGCTGTAAGGAATAACAGAAATGCTGCACCCTAGGAAGTCCAAATCGAGGAACTTAAACCTTTTTCCTTACTGCAAAGCGAAACCATGGATCGACTTTGTTCGACATTCTTCTCCCTTTCGCTACATGGTCCTCGAATTCAGGATCATCACGGACATTCTCATCCGCTGCGCAGTTCAAATAGAATTCTATCTTGAGCTGAAAAAAATCAATTGTGGGGCTCTTGTTCAGGGTCAATACATGGTTTGATTAAATTTAAGAATTTCTCATCATACTCAAGAACATTGGGCACTGTCCGCTCTTCACAGTTATGGAAGGCGCGCTGATAAGAAGATGATAAGTTGCACGTAAAAGTCCCAAGGTAACGGAATCGCGGGGCCATCACTATGGTCTGATCAAAACGACAGCAGTAAACGAGAAATGGATCTGATAGAGAAATCCTGGGCTAAACAGAAATATGTCAGAAACGGGGCTGGAAGTTTGAACCCAGTCAGGACATTCTACAAACACCTGGAGTGCAACAAGAAACAAGCCAAGTGACATCGCGTGCCAGGAACTTGGATGATTCGTCTTCCACTTGTCAAACGTTTTCAGTTCCAGTCCGGCACACGGTGGAGTGCTCGAATGATTCAACTGTGAATTGTCTTTGGTTTGGGGAAATCAAAGACGAGCGAGAAAGGGAAAAAGCAGCCGGTAACATGGAATGGATGATTCAATAACTCATGGGAGAAAAAAGAAGAAGGTAGAAATCGTTATTAACTTTTAATTTAGTTTTTTGAAAAGATTCTGTAGCTTTTACTTGTATTTCATTTTTTTCAACTTATTTAGAAACTTAAATTACCATTTTCTCCATCTTCTCCCAGATTAGCGCCCTCCCAAATAGAATAGAATAGGACTAGACAAAAAAAGAAGGTAGAAACTAGATGAACTCAATGACATATCCCTATATCGTTACATGCTTAAGCTATTGCTTGAGGCACTAGTTTTCGCCGTCGAAGTCGTGTGCTTGAATCTAGCCTGTTTCGGCAAGTTGAAATTTGAATGCAAGCTGTTCTTTCAACTTCAGCACTTGCAATAGATTGAATGGAAATTCGTACATAAATATGCGGCGAGATCCAGGATAAGAATAAACAGTGATGGGAAGTGCCACTTGCTCAAGAGCAACTGAAGCGTCACCGAACCGAGACGGCCAATCAAGCCGAAAATATATATTTGATTCAGAAATCAAATCCCATTTGGTTCTATTTGGTTAATTCTGACATTGCTTACGTTAAGTTGCCCAAAAACAATGTGAGAGTGCTCTTTTTGTGAAATCTCATATTACAGCACCACATATTATCTTGGAATTGCGGCGGTTGAAGTGCGTATACGGATATGTTACTTTGAAAAGTCTCGTTGAAAACAACCCGTGTCAGGAGGGGACGTCGTAGATTTACTCAAAGTTGGACTGATTTCGCCCAATTCATAGTATAAGGGGTCGATTACCAAATTACCTAAAGTACAGATATATGGCTCATTTTCTCATGGAAGGTCTCCCATTGAGCTCTAACATCATTCGTGAGGAATAATGAGATGAGAGGTTTGGATACTCATATCATTTAATGGAAGGTCTTCCATTAAATCAAAGCTTTCACTGTTTTATTAGCTAATGCTTTGTATTAGCAAGTAGCAACTGGTGAAGGTTGCTATCCTTCAAACCATAATGGTCTATTTAACTAAGATCCAGGATGACTTTGAATAAAGTGCCCCAGGATTTTCAACAAGTTTAAATTTTTTTAGTCTCCTTGAAAGACCATAAAGATAATTGTGCAAATAAATAATGGACCAAAAACGTGAGACTTTTGAACAACGTGCAATACACGGGCCAAAATCTATCATAAAAGAACGGGTAAAAAAGGACACCAGAAGTACAAAAATTAGTGTATGGTGCTCACTTTAGTGCCAAATTTTTTTTCCGGATTACTTAAGTGCCAAAATCAGATAAAAATGATCACTTAGGCTCTATTTGGTAACGTTTCTGTTCCTTTATTTTTCCGTTCTTTTGTTCCCCGAAACAGAAAAAAAAAAAAAACAAAAACCTATTTGGTAACGTCACTTACAATTTCTGTCCCCCAGAACAAAAAATGTTTACGGGAATAGATTTGGAAGAGAAACAAGAAGTAAAAAAAAAATTATTTTTTTGTTCCAAGGAACAAAATGAGAAACAATGTCATTTTGGAAAAACAAGCTTAGCGTAACCTAATACTCATCTTTACACTCACGAGTCCACTTGCCACTGGTTGTCGCCACCGTCGTCGTTGCCGATCACTGACCACCGTCGTTGCCACCACCTCCGATGATCGGTTACCATTGCTGTCGATCATTGGTCCCCACCGTCGCCGCCCCTAGTGGTCGGTTGCCACCATTGCCTCTGGTGGCTGGTCGCTACTATTGTCACACCTCTGATCACCGATCACCATTGCCCATGGTCGCTAGTTGCCAACCACCACCCGCTGCCGCCGCCTCCGGTGGATGGCCAACACAGTCGTTAGCCACCATCGCCGCCGCCTCCGGTGGTTGGTCACCGCAGCTGCCGGTTGTTGTTGCCTCCAGTCGTTGGTTGTTGATCACCATCGCCAATCATCACCCACTGCTGCTGCCTTTAGTGGTCGGTCGCCACGGCCGCCTGTCATCGGTTACTGGCCACCAACCACCATCTCTGGTGGCAGTCACTGCAACTGCCGATTGTCACCGCCGGTCAAAATTACTAAATCAAAAATTTTGAAATATAAATTTTTAGAGTTGTACCAAACGCATTTCTATTTTTTTCTATTTCGGGAATAGAAATTTTGTACAGTTTCCAAACATGTTCCTATGCTTAGAAACTCATTTAGGGAATAGAAATAGAAAAAAATATTTCTGAATAGAAATTGTTTCCGGGAACAGAAACGTTACAAAACGCACCCTTAAGTGCAAATTTTTTTTTTTGATTTTGGCACTTAAGTGATCCGAAAAAAGTTTTGACACTTAAGTGATCGTTTCAAAAAAGTTGACACTTAAATAATCTGAAAAAAAAGTTTTGACACTAAAGTGAGTGTCATACACAAGTTTTGACACTTCTAGTGTAGTTTTGCCATAAAAGAACTGTGTGACGGTCCAATGGGACCCAAATCATATCGTTGGGGACCCAGCCATGTAACTAACTCCCCCGTTTCTTGTAAAAACTCCAAAAAGGATGTTTTTGATGAATTTTTATTAGGAATAATACCACCAAAAAGTTTAAAATTTTTTCAACCGTCGTATTAAAATTTTAATTTTTTTTTTGCGTCACAAAAACCCAAATTTTGTACCATTATGGCAAACATACCCTCTAATATAATTCCTTCCTATATAGAATCATATATGGCGGCTTACGTGGACAACGGCAAGTAAACAAAGCCGACGTGGATCCAACGTGGCTTTAATGAAGCCAAAACGATATCCTATCCACATCAGCTTCATTTGCTTGTCGTTGTCTACATAACGTACGGTTTTTAATGGCCGCCTCGAACGAAACTGTGGCAGAGGGTATATTTTAGATTCAGGAACTAAGAAAAATGTGGTCACACGCTTTATACCGTGACTTTGCAATCGGAGAAATATTTGTTGAAAGGATAATAGATTGTTGATACTACTAATCTTCCTGCGTCAGTTACGGAAGCTAGCTGCAGATTAAAAAGTCAAGAGGGCCTAACGTGTCATCAGCTATGTCTTCACAAATGAGAGCTCCAAAATGATATCTTTGCCTCGTGATATATGGCATTGTCTCGTCCGTGCATATAATCTGTAAAATCCTCAGATGGAAGGGTGAAGAAATTATCGGTGAATGAATTGGAAGTAGTTGATCCCACAAATCTTCTTCCAAAATAATGGATTAACAGTTCTTGGGGATGCGAATCTATTGTCCCTCAGCCCAACTGCATATGCTATTCCTTCCATAAAATGATAAATCTAGGCAGGAACGCTTCGCATATTGAAATCATTTATAAATTACGGCATAAACTTACATTTTAAATTCATCACTTAAAAAAGTTGATATATTTCAACTCTCCCTATTTTATTTTATTTTATTTTCTCTTTTCTCTCTTTTCATTCTCGACCTTATCTGTGTGTGTATGTGGTAAAATCGAGCCGTGACATGAAAATCGAGGTCGCCTGGAAGCATGACCGCCGACCCTCCACATCTAGGGGCAGCCGCATCGAGAGCTCAATTGAAGTGGTGGAGACGCCAAAGCTTCCTAGAAAAGAAGCCAATCACGAACACAACCAAGACAGAGAGAGAGAGAGAGAGAGAGAGAGAGAGCTGCCTGAGGGGGGCGACAAATGTGGTTGTGGCATCGGCTTGTGGGCGGTCACAATTTCATTGGCTATTGTGAGGATTAGAGTAAAGTAAAATCATATTGCAATCTTGTGGATGAGACTATTAAAAAATCCGATCCAAAAACTTAATATGATACATGGAAGGAAGCCACATGTATATAAAGAGTATATAAGATCCGTTGTCAAGTAATGCGAGACAATATTTAACTAGAGATAGCATATAAAAATACTACATGAAATAGATGTTCAAAAATGATTTTGCTTAAAAAACGATTCCATAAGATTTAGAAGCCGTTCTCTTCCGGCTTTAGTCAAGTTTGATATGATTTCATCGCAAGGAGAAATGTTTCTATTTCCAGTGAAAAATTAACATGCGGTTTTTATTGAACTGGAAACAGGTTCACTTCATCTTCCCCGTACCATGATCCGGCATACCTAACACCCGTTTCTGGATTCAAAAAATGAAGAAGATGACTACACAGTGGCTGGTTCCAGGCATTGCCACACAAATATTATATGTTAGTTTAGTGGAAAGAGGAAGAACCAGCCAAGAAATGATTATTGTCGTTAGTTAGTTGTACCATGTCTACGTTAGAAGATAGTGCTCATCTATTTAGCATGATGGATGTTTAATTATGGAACAATATTCTAAGGCGTTGTTGCCTTGGACCGTCATGAATGTCCCCTATCTCCTTTAGAATCTTTTCTAGTCGCAATGATTCGACATGACAACTAATCCAGCAACAATTTATCGTCTTATTTTAAGTTCACACGTTGCACGCCAAAATGAACTATACCACTTGACTAAGACCGATGATTACTTCAAATGAAGTGCCCCAAACTTTTCAACAAATTCAATTTTTTAGGTTCCTTGAAAGAACATAAAGACAAATCTACTGCCATTCAGATAAATTTTCAATATTTTTTCTTTTATTGGCTTAATTAGATTTGTGCAACCCCACATATCCAAGGTTACATTTCCTAGAAATGAACCAAGATCCCCCCCTTCTTAAAATTATATATACACACGCTCTATAGTTAAATAATATCGTAAACAGCCATTGTTGAGTTTACTATTGACATATGTTCACAAAGGAGGGAAAGAAAATAAGATATTACACAATGCGCATGTGGTAACGTTTCTGTTTTTTTGTTCTTCGAAATAGAAAAATAATAGAAATTTATTTGGTAAAGTTAGTTAATTTTTTTGTTTCCCAAAAAAGAAATTTTTCATCGAATAGATTTGGAACGGAAACAATAAGTAAAAAAAAAACTTTTTTTGGTTCTCGGGAACAAAATAAGAAATAATGTCATTTTAGAAACATAAGCTCAGCGTAACCTAATACTTGTCTTTACACCCACGAGTCCACTTGCCACCGGCCGCCGATCGTCGGTCATCATCGCCGTCACTTCTAGTGGCCAGTCACCACAGTCGATCGCGGGTTGCTGCCGCTGCCTTTGGTGGTCGGTCACCACCATCGACCATTGGTCACCACAGCCGCCTCCGATCGCTACCATCGCCAGCCAAAATCACTAAATCAAAAAAAAAAATGGAATAGAAATTTTTAGAGTCGTACCAAACGCATTTATGTTCTTAGTCTATTCTAGGAATAGAAATTTTGTGCAATTATCAAATGTGTTCTTATGCTTAGAAACTCGTCTAGGGAATAGAAATAGAAAAAACTATTACTTAATAAAAATTGTTCCCGTTGAACAGAAACGTTACCAAACGCGCCCTTATTAAATTGTATTACCCTACTTAACTAGAATACATAAAGTCGCACAAACTCTGATACTTTTTTCACGGTAGTTTTAATTTTTAAGATAGCAAGATATCAATTGAAGGTATTGTTTTATTAATTTAATATAAATTGTTTATGCACATGATTAGTTGAGCCATAGACTACAAGTTGCAATCTAGTTCCACACCCAATAATGTGCTAAAAATCCCGTCGATATTGACGGGCACCCTAGGATGGTCATGTCAGCGCGAGAATCTTTCTTGGAGAGATTTTTTCTGGTCTGCACTAGGGAAGAAACAAAGTTTGAATGCCTAATTGTACTTTGATAATAAAGTGTAGAGTTTATCTTTATAAGCACTTCAAGCATGTTGTGCTTTTTGCACGCATTTGTGAGTTTTGCACTTGTTGTGGATTGCCATTCACGTTAATCTCGTTTCCACTCCATCACTCATCTTGCCTCTTCTGTTAAGGAGGTCAAAAATACAAAACCTAATTGGCTACTATGGATTGGCGTAATTGAACTTGTATCGACATGGGTCACACTCAATCACGCCGGCAATGAATTATTTATAAACTTAAAAATGTCGTGGTCGTAGCTGAATTTCCATTACGGTGCCTCGCCGGCGGACGCGGAGGGAATTCTTTCGTTGACCATATTGGGGAGCTACGTTCTCTGCAACAACAATATGAGCACCAACTCTTTAACTGTAACGTTCTCATGGGTTCTTGTGCAAGACTTTTTTTTTTTGCCTGGGGAAAAAAGAATTAATGTTTATTTCTCACATTAAAGAACCAGAAACACATAATTCACTGATTTATTGAAAAGGATTGAAGATTCCAAAAAGGAAAGACAACCCCAACCATTGTAGGTTTACGTGCAGAATTAGCAGAAGTTAAAAGAGAAATAAAAGATTTAAGACTCAGGGTTCAAATTCTTGAACTAGGAAATTTTTCTCGGGTGTGTCGCAATTAAATTTAGCAAAATTTGAGGAAATTGATCAATGTGAAAAGCGAAATAATAGAAAAGGAAAAAATGGTATCATAGAAAACTGGGAAAATTACAAAAAAATCCTAAACTTGTTGCATTTGTGTTAATTCATTTTTAAATCAGCTAAAGTACACTAGAAGTACCATAATTTGGCATGGGTGGACACTTTAGTGCCACAATTTCTAAAATGTACACTTAAGTGCTAATTTTTTTTTAAAAATAGGACATTTAAATGCCAACTTCGACGAGCTTGTCGGAAATTCGATGTGGCCTTATTTTATTAATAATTTTAGCCTATGTGGCTCGCTGGTGCTGACGTGGCAATTTTTAAAATAATATTATAATATTTTTCAAATAATTTTTTAATTTTCTTAATTTTTTCAATTTTCCTTTTTTTCCATTGTCTTCTTCCTTTGGCTCGCCGGCCAGAGGAAGGGTCAGCAATGACCGACAAGGCCATGGGCGAGGTCGGCCTCGCCGTTGCTGGGCGAGGCTCGACCTCGCCAGATTTGGGCGAGGTCGAGCCTCGCCCAACGACGACGTCAACGTTTTGGCCGATCAATCTGGAAACTCCTTCCTCCATGGTAGTTTTTGTCAAATGAAGTCAGAAATTTCAAAGCACAAAGGCAAATTTAAGAGCGGTTAGAGAGTGCCGCTTTTGCAGCAGAGCAAAGAAAGAAGTGCAGAGGCGACCTTGGTCCTTTCTTGTCGATATAGAAACCCAAAACCCAAACACAATTGAAAAATCATTGCCCATCGTCTCTCGTGCAAGGAAGAGAACCCAGAATTTCGCAATGTGAAATCAAGATAGCCACAGATCGAACAAGAAAAAGTAACCCCAAATAATCAGATTTGAGAAAAAGGAAGGAAGAAGAAGGAAATTTGGGGCAAAAATTGTTGGAAGACAACAGCAAGGCTTAGATTCAACTCTCCTCCATACACGTGCAAATCATCACGGCCTTGTCTCTTTTTTTTCTACGCATTCTCGTTCTTTCTCAAGAGGAAGATATTGGTTTTGAAGTTCAGGGAAGTTGTCTATGAAGAAGAAGATGATGATGAAGATTACGAGGAAAATGAAAGTGAAGTAGAAGCAGAAGCAGAAGTAGAAGCATTTCCAATGATCTTTCACCTTTCTCGGCCTCGACGTAAAAAATGACGTCATCTCTTGACGTCTAAAACTACGTCGTTTCAATGACAGAGCCAAGAGACGTGAAGCGACGTCATTTTAGATGTCTACGTGGCTTGCATTTAAAAAAAAAATGCCACTTCTTTTAAAATACTTGCCGGAAAAAGACATGTTAGCATTTTTGCCGGAAAATCTCGCTGTTGCCACTTAAATGTTCCTTTTTTCTCTGATTTTGACACTTAAGTGTACCTTTTAGAAATTGTGGCACTAAAGTGTCCACCCGTGCCAAATTGTAGCACATGTAGTGTACTTTAGCATTTTTAAATCTTTCAATTTGACAAATTTAGTCTAAACCTTTTGACAATTTATGAATTGAGTCCTTTTGGCAATTTTGACTTGAAATCGCTGACATAGACGTCGGCCATCCTACGTGGGACGCCGGCGCTGATGTAGAGAATTTTTGCAATCTATTTAATTTTTTTTAAGTTTTGATTTTTGATTTTTCTTTTATTTTTTCCTTTACTTTGTTTTTTTCATTGTGGTAGGCGAGGGTCTGGCCACTGGGCTGCTGACGAGGCCCTCGCTAGCATAGTAAAAAAAGAAAAAAGGAAAATATCAACTCAATTGACACGTCACTAAAAATTCATCTTTCGGGTTGATATCATGAAAAATCCCAAACTGGTATTCCTGTGACAAAATTATCTAAAACTAAATTTTGAGTCACCAAAAACCAAAAATCAAAAACTGGTACACTTGTGACTATCTACCCTCCTTTAACTTTCCTCAAATTTTACCGTGAAATTTCTGAGGTGGATGACACACATCAATAACTCAATTGACATGGCAAGTACATGTAGAAATCCATGTCAGTTTGGGGTAAATTTGTTACAGGTGTATCGAATGGGGTTTTTGATGACTCAATAATTAGTTTGTCATGTGTATCAGTTTGAGATTTTTTCATGGTATTTATCCTTAATGATGTCTATGTTAGAAGATAGTGCTCATCTGTTTTGCTTGATGAGTGTTTAATTAAGGAACAATTCTCTATGTTAGAAGATAGTGCGACCGCCAATGATGTCCGCTATCTCCTTTAGAATCTTTTCTGGTCGTAATGGTTCGACGGGGCAACTAATCTAGCAACAACTTTTCATTTTATTTTAAGTTCACGCATCGCACGTCAAAGTGGACTTTACCACTTAACTAAGACCGATGATTACTTTAAATGAAGTATCCCTCAACAAATTCAAATTTTTTAGGCTCCTCGGAACACCATAAAGGCAAATCCGTGGCTATTCAGATAAATTGTCATTTTTTTCTCCTTTGGCTTGATAATATATGTGCAACCCCACAGATTCGGGGTTGCATTTCCTGAAAATGAACCGAGGTCCCACCTTTTTAGCATTATATGTAGCGTTTTACAGACGTCTTTATAAATAAATAACCTCATAAGTAGCCACAGTTGACTCTAGTTTTTGCGGAGGACATCAAGGTGATAGAGGGAAGGAAAATAAGAAATTAGACAAGTGTTAATTGTATTATCCTGGTTAACGACAATACATATCATACAAACTCGACATTTTTTTGTGGTAAAATAATTCTTAAGATATCATGATATCAGTTAAAAGTACTGTTTTATCAATTGATATAAATTATTTAAACACATGATTAGCTGAGCTTGATAGACTGCTAGCTGCAATTTAGTCTCACTCAAATACGCAGGCAATGGAATATTTGTAAGTTTAAAGTTGTTGTGATCGTAGCTGAAATTTCAATTACGGCCGCTCGTCGGTGAACACTGAACACGGAGGGGATCCTTTTGTTGACCATATCGGGGAGCTACATTCTATGCTACACCACTATGAACCAACTCTTTTAGCTGTAATGTTCTCATGCGTTCTTGTGCAAGCTTGTTCTTTTTTTTTCTTTTTTCTGGGGCAAAAAGAATCGAAGTTGTTAGGATTCATTTGTGAGTTATGTTAGAGAAATCCCATATTGGAGAATTGGTGTGGTGTAGAGAAGATAATATATCCTAGTCGGTTTATAACTCATTGGCTTAATCTTTTGAGTGAATGTGAGTCTAATTGGATATATTAACAGGCTCGGACTTGGGCTCTCTTTTGGTGATCTCCTCAAGCGAAAAGTATCAGGCTTTTGCGGCGTGCTCCCTAAGAAAAGTTTTTCTTTAATCGGAGAAAGTGAGAATATACTATATACGTAAAAAGTTTCATATTGACGATGTACGTCACAATTATTCATTTTGAATCAGCAAATTGACAACTTTTTAGCAAGCCCTTACACTTTTATTGCACATAATTTATTCTCAATTCGCCTTCTTCTTCCTCATGAGCGATGGTGGCCGCAGATCTTAGCACATGCACCGCCACATATGACGCCATATGTGAACATGCAATTTTTTACACTAATTCATGTTTTTTTCTTTCTTTTTGGCTTGGTAAGATATGCACAACCCCACGGATCCAGGGTTGCATTTCCTGGAAATGAACCGAGGTCCCACCTTTTTAGAATCATATGTAGCTTTATATAAATTTCTATAGACATCTCTATTTAAAAACAGCCTCATAGGGACCAACTGTTGACTCTAGTGTTTGGAATATGTTCATAGAGGACATCTAGGGTGATTGTCGGAAGGAAAATAAGAAATTAGACCTCTATTACATTGCATTATCCTAGTTAACTAGAACATATACAAGTCACACAAACTCGACCCTTTTTCTTGGTAAATTTATTTTTTTAAGATAGCAGGAAAATCCTCTCGATACTAAGAGACACAGTTATGGACAAGTCAGAATCTTTCACAAAAGAATAAGAGAGTGTTTCTGGTGTGGTTTTAAGGAGAAACAAAGTTGGCCGGCTCACATTAAAATCAAATATAATTGTCTATTTCCCACCGACTGTTCTGCATTACAAGTGGGCACCGTTAAAGGTGTCAAGACTTTCTAACAAGTTTTATAAATTATTAAAGGCTCCTTTTGAGACCATAACGGCCAATCAAAAGTTTTCTTATTGTCTCTTTGGGATTAAGGAATCAAGTCTCTAAATTATTGCAAAATGTTCAGTCAGATCTCTCAAATTTGTTTTTTGTGCAGCTGGATTCTTAACATGTATATTTTTTTTGCTCTCGTTCAAATCAATGCGAGGGGGCGGCCCTTGGTTAGATTTGAGGCGAGGATCAGTATGGGTGTAATTGCAAAGACGATAAATGAAAGTAGCACTGACCAGCAACGAGCAAGTATTTCATGTAGCTAATACGTCTACTAACCTCAATCGGGCCGTTAGATGTGATGAACGAGATCAACATGGAACCCATTATTTTCAGCACCAAAGTTCAGTTTAGTATATATATTACACCCATATATACTAATTTCTCATTAGCAACGGCAGTCCATCAGCCAGAGGATGCTAGAAAAAATTGCAAACGTATAGCTTTTAAGTATGTTTATTTTTGTAATATAGAATAGGAATAGGAATAGGACCAGACAAATATATACATATGTATGTATGTTTATTTTTACCAGTAACAGCGTACCCGTGGTCTAAAATGCATAAGTTTTTATCTACGCATGATATACACCACTCAAAACTGTAATCGTTTTCGCCCATACATGAATTAATCATGCCATACTGTTTTTTTTTTTTTTTGGCCTGATGACTTGGTCAAACAAACTTAAAAAATTTCTAATGTCAACAAGACGATGGTTCCTATGAAGGATGTTAGAGTTCGATTTAGGAGGAGTTTACCTTCGTGGCCATCTCAAAGCCAAATGCGACAAGCAAAACGCAATTATGAAGCCCGGATTCAATTCGAAGTGAAATTGGAGAGGAGGCTTTACAAAGCAGAAGCTCGAGGAGATGCGACTACTTTGCTCGATTTGCTCAAAGGCGATCGACCGATTCTTGGTAGATGTATGGCGTGGCGTGGTCTTTCAATGAGACTCCATTACATACAGCAGTAATGTCTGGACATGAGAAATTCGTTGACGAGATTCCGGATGGAAAACTCGAGCTCGCAAGAGAGCTAGAGTCTCAGAAATTATTTAAAGGTTATCTTGGAGTAGTGAAGAAATTGGTGAGCGTTATAATGCGGATATGTACTACGCTCGTGAAAAATACGTGGGCTTTAATGAATATTTTGTGCCTAATATTTTAACTTCTTTATCCAGTGGCCCAATATCTTAATAACAAGGAAACAAGTCGATAAACAGAAGTGGAAGGGTTTTTGCACGTTGTCTTCTTCTCTAAGCCGCCAATGCTCCTATTTTTCGTGAGTTCTCGAATTTGTGTCTCCTTTGAAATTTCTATTCATCTGTGTGGGTATATACGATTGTAAGTTCTTGATTCGTCTCGCTTTTCATTGATACTATTTACGAAATGTCATTCGACTTAAGCTGACTTTGACCCTTTTAGAAATGTAGGTCACGGAGAACGTAATAACTATTGGTTGGCATGGTGTTCAGAGCGAGCAAGATGCCTAGGATTTTTACAGTACATACGCAGAATAAGTAGCGTTTGGTGAGATTTATTTGTGTAGTGCTTGTCATTTTACTAAGATTTTGATGCGCAGATTGACTTTCAGGTGTACTTATTCATTTGGTATTGGTATTATATGATAACATTTTTTTAGTTAGTTTTATGTTGGATTTGGTGCTTTAGTTAATAAGACTCAATATTTAATGCATGTTAGATCATTAATCGACCAAGACTGCTTGCAAAACATTTTTGAAATAAAGAGAAAATGTATCGAAAGGGCGTTAGATTTATGTAGCGTGATTAAGTCCCCATATCCATAATCTCTGATCGCAGAAGTAACATATTCCCCCACATTTTACTTGAGTTTTTAATCGACCCTTAATGGGTTAGTGGCAACTCTAAAATGAATGGATTTGCATGTTCAATTGATTAAATTGAAGCTCCAAAGTTGCGATTGGTATGGGCTTGGGAGAGTTTGCGATAAGTGTTTACTTAGTAATCCATTAGCTTTCCTTTGGTGGTATGGCCATTTTCGACTTATCCAAATTCGACCAGACCAACCCATTTGACGGGTTTACTCCGGACCATACATGCACTAGCCGGACCATATAGCTCAGTTTGGGTCTGTTAATTATTTTATGGGTGCTTTCTTCTTTATCATAACTTTTTTACTTTTCAGGGCTTGGAAGCAAAACAAAATAGAGAATTTTTTTTTCTCCAAGACACAAATATCCTTCGTTTAGCAACTCAATCTGTCCGACGACATACAAATATGAACTAGAATGTTTATTAAACTACAGCACATATAAAAGACCATATGCCCCGAAGCTTCACACAGCAAATGGGAAAAGGAATTGAAAAGAATAACAGAAGACAAATCCATCGGCTCCCAACGAGAAGCAAGGCAGCTTTTTATTAGCCAACTACGTGTTGGCCAAATAAATGAAGACTAGAATCACAACCTTGAAGCATCTCTCTATGGAGACGAAGCCACGATTGACAATGCCACTGAAGACCTTTCATCCTGTCGCATGAGAAATACAAAGCTTTATCGATGGCCTGCAGATACTTTTTCTACTTAACCGAACTTCAAAGCTTCAAACCAGAACCACGCAACTTCTCTTCCATGACACCGTCAATTCTCTCCCCCATCTCAGCACTCAAGTAATTCACCCAATCTCCGACCTCGCCTCTCCTGAAGTACCACTTGTTCTCTTGTCCACTGGACAACTTCCCGCTCTTATTCACCTCCAATGCGCTCAAGTTGTCGAAACTACACATCCTCAGTATTCCCTCCACCGTCCCGTCTCTCAGTTCTTCTTCACTGAATGGACACCCCAAGAAGTCGGCCAACCTCCTCACATGAACATGCGGGTCCACCTTCATCTGTTCGTACATCACGAACACCGCCTTCTCGGGCATGTCCAAACTCGCCTTGTGGTAACCCAGCACATGGTCCCAGTAAGGCCCGTAAGAGCTCACCCCTCGACAAAACTTGTCGAGGCACTCCTGGATCGGAATCTGGCCCTTCTCTTCCGGCCTCATCTTGTTGAAGAAGTGCCACATTGAGACGAAGGTGTCCTTGGGGTTCCTACACAGGTAAACCAGCTTGCAGTTGGAGTCCCTCACCGACTGTGGAAGCGAGGAATAAGGCATGTGGGTGGCGAAGAGCCTCGGAGACGCTAAAGCAGCGAGGTCGGGATTTTCTTGCTCGAGATAGAGCTTGATCTCCAAGGTGGGCACGAGGTCGTGGGGGTTTTGGGTTAGGAGAGGGTGACGTCGTTGTGAGTCGGAGTTGGGGTACTTGGCACGGTTCAAAAGAGCGAAGAGGATGGCCTTTAGCCAGGTGGTGCCGGATTTCGGGCTGGTGACGAGGAGGATGTCAGAGGGGTGAGCTTGGAAGTGGTTTTGGCAAGTGAGGACGCGATTCAAGATCCAAGAGGGGAACCAGGAGCCCTGGTACAACCAGAGAGAGTTGCCGACCCAGTATTCTTCTGAAGGGAGAGAGGAGAGCAGGTCCTTGAAAGCTTGCGGCATGTCGTTGTCTCGCAAGAACCTTAAATGGGGTGGAGGAGGAGGTTGAGAGGCTTCCATGGTTGTGATGATGAAGGAGGAGGTGGAGAATTGGAGTGAAGAGTTAGTTGACGTTTAGTGAAACAATGACCTTAAATAGAGGCTTCTTGCATGAGAAAGATCGTTGCTGGGACAAGATCTGAAACATGAATATACATATATATATATGTATATGAAGATGGTGTTGGGTGTCTCATATAATTCATACATTAAATGTTGTCTAATTACATCTTACCTTAAATTTGAATAAATTTTTTTGATACTCCTAGCGTTATTAATGCTTTCATATAACTCGCTAACAACTAAACAAGCTCACTCGCAAAATTTAAAAACAGTTGATAATCTACTATGGAAAAAATAGGGTAAAGGACACTAGAAGTGTCAAAAGTTGCGTATGGCGCACAATTTAGTGCCAAAACTTTTTTTTCCAATCACTTAGGGTGCGCATGACAAAATTTCTGTTCCAGAAATCAATTTCTGAAGCAGAGAAAAACGTTTGATAACGACACAAAATTTCTATTCTTGAAATAGAAATTCGTTTGATAATAACATAAAATTTCTATTTCCCTGACGGCGATGGACGACGGCGATCAATGGGCGGCAAACGGGGGCGGCGACCAGAGAGTGGTGGCCGACGAATGGTGGCGACGATCGGCGGCGGAAGGCTGGTGGCAAGCGGCGGCAAGCAGGGAGGAGGCAAATGGTGGCGATCAACGGGCGGTGGTGACTGGCAAGTAATGGCAGCGATCGACGGCGGAAGGTGGGGGTGACTAGCGGCGGTCGACGGGCGACAGTCGGTGACGATCGACTACCGACAGCGACTGGTGGCAAGTAGCGGTGACTGGCAATGGGTGGCGATCAGCAAGCGGCGGGCGGCGACGGGTGATTGGTGGCGGCGGCGGGCGGGTGGACGGCATTGGCGATCGGTGGGCAATGACAGCGGGGAGCCGGAAGAGAGAGGAAAGTGAGTTATGACGAGAGAGAGAGGAGAGAGAAAATTTCTGATTTCTGTTCCATAAATTAAGAAGTTGAAAATTTTTAACTTCTGATTTCTATTTCAGAATGATTTCTAAAACAAAAATTTGTTCCAAAAATAGAAAAATGAAATTGCGTTACCAAACGGATTTCTGTTCCAAACCTGTTCTAGAATGATTTCTGAAACAAAAATTGTGAAATAGAAATGTTGTCATACATAGCCTTAAGTGCCAACTTTTTTTTAAAAAGATCATTTAAGTGTCAAAAAAAATTTCGAATCACTTAAATGCAAAAATATTTTTATTCGGGTCACTTAAGTGCCAAAATCGGAGAAAAATTATCACTCAAAATTTTTTTTCGATTTTGGCACTTAAGTGATCCAAAAAAAGTTTTGACACTTAAGTGATCGTTTTAAAAAAAAGTTGGCACTTAATGAATAGAAAAAAAAAATGGCACGAAAGTGAGCATCGTACACAAGTTTTGGCACTTTCGGTATTCTTTTGCCTGGAAAAATACGTAAAAGTCATTATTTTGTCGATAACTCACTGACGAATAAACTAGTCCACTTGTGAACCTTAAAAGCAATTGTAATCTAGTATGGAATTTGATAGTGGTAAAACAATGGGCCCCTTTGTGGAACTAAAAGCCGTTAGGTTTTGGCGCACAATCACAACGAAAAAGAGAGAAAATCAAAAGAGAGAAATTGAGACGCAAGATTTTATTCTAATTCACCATTAAACTAAGCCTACATCTAGCATATGATTCCATTATAATTAGCACCTTTCAGTTACATCGCTCAATTACAAAAGAAATAGAGTATATCCAAGCAATAACTATTCATGAGTCCAAACCCAAACTATTAATAAAATACGGATTTAACCGGGATCTCAGTGCTTCCCTGTCGATGAGGAGTATGAACCACATTCCAACAAAAGCAATTGAGAATCCACTATGGGATTTGAAAGTATAAACCCATTATATTGGTGACAATAGTTTGATCAATAAACGAGCCTACTCGCAAAATCCAAATTTTATGGATAATCAACGATGTAATTTGGAAGTGGTAATATACCGCTCAATTTGAATGTGTAAAATGGTAATTTTGTTGGTAAGCTAGCGACAAATATATGGACCCCCTTGTGAAATTGGAAATTTGTTCATAATATACTGGTCAGTTTGAAAGTTGCAACTTCAGTTTTGATCCTTCTCAAATAGAAAAGCAGCTCATAATCTACTGGAACTTGAAAGAGGTCACTATTTCAAGTTACTAAGTAATAAAAGGGTTGACTTGTAAAATTGAAGAACACTTGGTAGTCTTCTATTATGGAATTCGAAAGTGAGAAGGTCACAACTTGAAATTACTAACCAGCCAAACTTACTAGTAAAATATAAAGCAGTTTTTAGTCTATGATTGAATATGACACTAAAATCATTATTTTGTCGGTACCTATCTAAAACCAAATCAGCATCAATAAGTTTTCAGTTAACTATTTTTCTTCCCGACATTATTTGAAATTTACTAACTATTGAGTACTTTAACTAGCACGGAATTTTGCTCCCTTTTCTAGCCTGCGGAACGATAGAATTCTGCCTCAATTTGCAAACGATTAGTTAACAATTTGCTTATATTCATTCTTAATGAGTGATTATGGCTTACTTCTCGCAAGAAAAAAATGCGGTAATAGTCAAGACGCTATCAGTTGATAATTGTTGGGAATTATTTGGGGCAACTTAAAAGAATTTGTCATTTTCTTTATCTGATACAAGTGGAGGCTTTTACCTAGTTCACATCACATAAATTTAATTGATTCTCCATCAATCAGGTCACCGAAGTAATAGCAGATAATCTTCACTCAATGGTCCAAACCTTGGCTGATGCAGATTTGCGAAGGATGAGAAACCTTTCTGTATTAGGGGAAAGAAACAGATTTGAGCTAAGTATGGCGAAAGTCCTAAATGTTTAACTTTTGTTAATTGAGACATAAACGTTTTAAAATTATACAATGAAGTCCTTTAACTCATCATTGATCTAATGTGGCTTATTTCATTGCGGAAAAGTGTCAATCATTGTATGTGCTAAGGACAGTGATTTTTAATAACATTTAGGACTCTACTAGTTAAAATTAAACAATTAAGACTCAATTGACCAACCGGTGAAACATTTATAACTTTCAGAGAATTTAGCCCTAGGATTGGGTGTGAAGTTCGAGGCACAATTTTTAAACCTCATTTCCATCCAACTCCGTGGTAGTCATGGAAGGGTCCTACTTTTCTCTCATCAACTCTTTGATTGAAGAATGCAACTCCCTACTGGCCCAGCTTCATGGAGTTAAAGTCGTGTACGAGCCCAAAGAAATCAATCAAGCTGCGGATTGGATTGCGAAGACCCACAGGGCTGGACTCATTCCCTCGACGTGAACTACTATTCTTCCCCATCCTCTTTGGATGATTTTATGTCTTGATTTCGGATAATTATGTTATCCATCCTTTGAGTAGTAATGGAAACTGTTTTTTCACGATTAAAAAAAGAAAAACTCTTTGATTGGTGGTTGATGGATTACAACTGATATGACAACTTTTCCAAAAAAAATTTCTATACCGCGAATGTAAAAAGTAATAATGCAAAGAGATATATTTTGTCAAGTAACACTTATTTGTGCAATTAAAGTCAAAAGAGACCGATGAACTTTTTTTTTTTTTGGATAGCTCAAAAGCATGACTTTAATCGTTTGGTTCTCTGGTGGCTGATGGAGCATCTATAAGCCACGCAAAACGGTTAAATGTTTAAGTAGTCTTTACAAGTGACTGACCCAAACCAGCTTAGCGTTGATGTAGGTCAAGCATCTCTAAATTGAGTGGTCTTTATTTAATTTAACATGTGATGTGCCTAATGCGCATGCCTAGTTAAAATACTCAAATACAAACTAGGTTCACGAAACTCGAACCTTGGTGAATGGATGCCCTGCATGTGGCATTAACGCATGGACGTTGTATTATATCGTTCTTCTATTTCTATTTGAACAATGTAGTGCAAAGACGCACGACATACATTTGAAATATGTTTTCTTTGTGACATGCATATTATAATTTATATACAAGTAGGTATCGTGTCAACTTCGCGTCCGTCCATGAATAATAATTGAAAGGTAGCCCACCCAACCCTTTTATGAGCTAAGCGAATCAACGTATTGAAATATTCATTTGGCGATTCATATCCAGGGCAGTGTGGATCTCCAAAGGGATCATATGTCTGGCAGCCAATTTCATAATCTCGATCCGATATTGGATCAACCATTGAATCGGAATTGAGAAGTCGCCAAGCACAAGCCAAGTCTTTCAATAATATACTTGAACATCTGTCTGCCAATTTCCCCCTAAAGAGGGATTTCTTTAAAAAAAAATCCAAATAAATAAATAAAAGAGAGATTAGAAAGTCCAACAAAATAACTTAAGCTGGTGGACGCACATACATAAGAGTTTCAAAATAAAATGTTACCAACTCTTGTTAATGGTTCTTTTCTTATGATTCTACAGGAGGTACTCAAGAGTTAGCAAGTAGACCCTTGGTTTATCTGGTGGTAAGGACTTAATAGCTGTAATACGAGCCTCCAGTGCTACAAGTCGCGGGGTTAATATCCAAAAAAACCTTCAACTTTAGCTTTTGTCCCAATTCTACCTTTTGTCTCATAAAAAACCTTCAACTTTAGGTCCAGTTCCATTTCTATTTTATGCTTTTTTTTTTGTCCCATAGAAAACCTCAAACTTTAGGTCAAATCTCAACTTTACCTTAAACTTTTTTTGTCTCATAAAAAAAAATCCCAGCTTTAGGTATGGTTCCAATTTTACTTTAATTTTTTTGTCTCATAAAATATCACAAACTTTTATTGAGTCCCAAATTTGCCTCTATTAACCCTCCATTAAATCGCCCTTAGTAATTTTGTGCTCGGTCTTTGATCTCTCGTGCTTGGGATTGTTACATGTCTCGCGGTCAGAAATTTCATGCTCGAGACGCTTGATCAACTCATGCTTGAGAGTTTTCCATCTCTTGACTGTCAACGAGAAATCTTGGACAAAGGGTTGGAGGTAGCTAGCACAATCACCTAGAGGGGGGGG
>BCNH02000003.1:22169224-22186756 GCA_001662345.2 Metrosideros polymorpha var. glaberrima | reverse complement strand
CATTAGCAAAGGAGCAACCGGTGAAGGCTGCTATCCTTCAAATTATATAGGTTTATTTAACTAAGATCGAGGATGACTTTGAATGAAGTGCCCGACACTTTTCAACAAGTTCAAGTTTTTTAGACTCCTTGGACTGACCATGAAGGCAAATGTGCAAATCAATGATGGACTGTCACGTGAGATTTTTTTAAAGAACGTGCTAGCTTCCAGATATACAATACACGGTCCATAAATCAAACAAAAAAAAGTTTAAGGTGTATAGTTTGGGGTTCTCAGCCATATTCTCCCTTTTTATTGTCTTCAATGTCAATAAAAACGATTTTTTTTTTTGTACATTCACTGTGACATAAGTATTTACAGGTGGTTGTGTAATCAATTTTATTCCTATATCACCTATCTAAAGATGAAGATGTAAAAAAAATTATATTTATTGACAAATTGGCAACTTTTTAGCTAGCCCATACGGGTGCATCGCACATATTTTATTCTCAATTTGTCTTCTTCCTCCTCGCGAGCAATGCTGGCCGCGAATCTTAGCACAATGACTGCCACATTTGACACGATATTTGAACTTGAACATGCAACTTTTTAAAATTTTCAATTTTTTTTTCTTTTTTGGCTAGATAAGGTTCGTCCAACCCCACACGTTCGGAGTTGCATTTCCTGGAAATGAACCGAGGTCCCACCTTCTGATAATTTTTTTTTTATATTCCTGAGTAAAAAAGCATATTGTTTTTTTTTTTTCCTTATATTGGAGAATGTGAGAATATACTGCATACGTACTGGATATTGTTATTTGACCGAGCATATTCGATTCGATTAAGATGTGGCTCGATGGTGGCTACTGGCTACTGATCCAGGTTCTAAAAATTGTTAAAGCCCAGTCCACCCAACGAATACAGAAATCAAAATAAGGGCATGCATTTCATGACAAGTAGAAGATATTCAAGGCTAGTGGACAGGGTCCAAATAGAGCGTTTTCTCCGGGCCAACCCGAATTGATATTGTCTGTAAAATGGACCCGGCCTCGATTACTCAAAATTCATGTGAAAGCCCGATTCTCGGAGAGAATGGATATGTCTATTAGCCACGGACGAATCATGCCATTAGATGAAATAACATCAATTGATCTGCTCCAAAACCTTATAAAATTAATTCTCATGCTTATAAGCACACACAACCGATGTCGGATCCAGAAGCTGAGCCACAAACCGCATATAAATCAGCACAAACATAACTCTTAAACGCACTTGGTATTGTTACCAATAACAGACCACGACATTAGATTAAAAGACATATTCTATACATTGTAGAAGCTTATACATCTATATCAAGCCACAAGCGGCGTACAAATCAGTACAAACATAACTCTTAAAAGTAAATATTTTCAGTGGTAATAGCATGCCAATGGAATGAAATGCATAAGCTTTTATCTACGCATGATGTACACCAATCAAAACCACATTCATTTGTGCGATATATGAATCAATTATGGCATTGTTTTTTTGGCCTGATGACACGATCATCAAATTTAAAAAAAATTCAAATGTCAATAAAAAGATGGTTCCTGTTGAGGATGTTGATGTTCGATTCAGAAGGAGTTGACTTTTGCAGCCATCTTAAAGCCCAAATGCTTCAAGCAAAACAAACTTAAGAAGGCCGGATTGGTTTCGGAGTGAAAATGGAGAGGAAGAGTTACTGGATTGTCTAAAACTTTTCTATTTACAGCTGGTATTCCTGATGATTTGCAGCAAGAGTTACTGGATTTTATCTCATTTTAAGGCAGGTGTACTTCCTATTAGATACTCGGTTGTTCCCCTTGTTTCGGGAGAGCTTTCAGTAGTGGGTTGTAAGCCTTTGCTTGATAAACTTTCTAGTAAGTTCGACTCTTGGACTATTAGCAAATGATCCTATGTTGCTAGACTTCAACTTATCACTACCGTCGTCCAAACCATTGCAAATTACTGGGTGCCCTTGTTGAAAATTTACAAGTTAAAAAAAAACACACACACATCCTTTTGAACTCTGAAAATTCCAGCAGATGCTTCCTTTATCAGCATGACTTGTTTTTTGTTTCTCAAATCACAGTTATCTGGTGAAGCTAATCCCGAAGATTTCACTGTATAAAGATACTCAGTTCAGAGATAATATTTGTTTGCAAGTATTGGGGAGTACTGGTTCTTGTGAAATGCTCTGACTGATGAGTCCAAGATGGATTATGCTGATGCTTTAATTTTTTTTCTGTCTTCGGTATGGCAGCCACCGCAAAGACTAATGGAACAATGACATATGGCGGTGATGGCTGCGCTGTGATCATTAGAGTTGATGGTAATTTCCTCTTTTTTCCGTTGTCTGAACCATATACCAACTTGGTAGCTAGTGTCCAGTTGGTTTTTTTCTGTTGTAATCATTTAAGTTGGTTGTAATGTTCTCTTTTTTCTGTTTTCTGAACCATATACTCACTTGTCTGGTTGGTTTTTGCTGTTGTAATCATCCATGTTCTAAATGAAGGGAGGTTTTTAGACCTCATTAGAAGCATATAACTGGCGATGGTTGTTCTGTTCGTAGATGCATTGTTGTTCTGTATAATCTCCAAGCTAATCCCTCCCCTGCCAATCAAGACCACCATAGTTATTTAAAGCTTAGAAACCTAAATCCTTTATCTTTTCAGTCCGTGCGACATGATTACATGATAGTATTACTACTGGAAATTGAAATAAATATACAGTATATGGAACAGGATATCTTTCACTGCGGACAATTGAACACAGTTGAACTTGGATTTGCTAATACAGTTGAACACAGTTTCATTTTTTTGCATCATAACTATGGTCTTGCCTAGCATCTACCCTCCACTTTCACTACCCAGAAGCAAAAGAGATAGAGAAACAGCACGACCATTCCCAATCCAACATTGTTGCCAATCTAAGGCAACGTAAGTTGTGTTTTTTTGTCCAACTTCAACATCAATATTGTACACATCAATCCTTCTAATACAACTATGCCTTTAAAATAGATATTTTCCTTGGCTTCTTTCTAGTTGAGACACTTCCACTTGTATCTTGTTGTTATGTCGCGTAGTCCTTTCTAACTGCGTTTTGAGTATGTGGACTTTCTCCTCAGATACTTTCAACTGACTTCCATACTTTCCAACGGTTTCTTTTCGTTGATCAATCCAAAAATCTGTTGGAAAAAACCGCAATCATCAACCTGTCCAATTCAAGCAAGCAATTCAAATTCTAGTAGTGCACGCTTAACTCGACAGAAACCTAAAATTCAACAATGCACAGCATAACACATAGGAAAGCAGGTTGATTTATTGTAAACACTAGAAATTATGTGAAACAGAGGCCTTCAAACACAGCACAACAAATCCAAATTCAACAATGCAAGCCAGCCGCAATGAAGGACACATAACAGTGAAACTGGTCCTGCACTCAAATAGTGACTACAAGCAACCATTTTAAATGACAATGGACTAACTTATCAATCCCAAATCTATTGCAGATTATCGACAAACCATCACCTCTGACGATAGAACCTCCTTCCACTGGCCAACAAAAGATCATCAGAAACTAAATTATGGAATAACAATTTGGAAGTGAAACCTTTTTAAGTATAGTCGCAGCTAGCTCGAATAACTAAAGAGAAAGCCAAGACAAAGACATCTGCTCCTCTGTAGCTCAGGGATCTTAATTTATTGTAATCTGATCTTAATCTACTGTAATCTTCTTGCCCTGGCATTCAAAAGCACATGCCGCGCAACAAGAACATGGCCTCAGCAAAATGATTTCGACAAACAAATCAAATAAGCCCATTAAATTCAAGTATGGTGGCCTTTCGGAGCTCCAAACAACGATGAGAGCCACCAAGTTCATACCAGCAGTATCTCAGTCCCAGGTTCACAGTGGTACCTTCAACTACTACATTTGCACCGAATTATTAAATACTACTGGTATATAATCCTGGTCAAATTACAGAATACTGGCAAGTTAGAAGCACCAAAGATACAATAAAATTGAATAATTACTTTTGCCTTTTTTATGGTATCTTTTCTAGTAAATATAAAGATAAAATAATAGAAATTAAGTTTAACAAGAGTAGATCGATGAAATTGAACATTGGAGAATTAAATGAAGAAATTAGTCCGATGAGAATTTCATATAAAGTAACTTCTAGATCATCACGCTCACTTATCTTAGAAAAAGTGCTTGAGGGAATATTTTGCAATGGATTTAGAAAAATAGAAAAACAAGTAATACTTCTTCCGATATTTCTAGAAAAAGCGCCTACGACAATTCATCCTAGCAAATGTAGGGTACCACCAAGGCCAACCTCACTCATGTTTTCGGATTTCCAAATACACTTACTAGCAAAGGTTTGCCAAGAAGAATAATAAGTAGAAATAACAAAAAGAAAGTAAATCTGAAATTCTACATATAGTAAAACAAGGAAGTATAAATGACAGAACAACTCATATCATGGCATATGGAAAACCCCAAAGATCCAATCATCCTCCTGTGGTTGGATTAAAACTAGGAGAGAACACTACAACATCACCATATAATGTTGAGTGGCAAGAAAGAAGAATGAGTAAACCTGCTGCTTAACAGAATGGAAATAAAACTAGGGAAGAGGTCAGGAAAAGAACTGGAAACACCTATAACAGAATGGAGACAGCAGATTGGCTCATGGAAGGAGACAGATGGTCCGCGTCCTATAACCACTTGTTGGTTTTGGGTCTCCTTAAGAGAAATGTAGGAAAATTCAAGGAAAATAGAGTTCTACCGTGACACATTGGTCTTGAGTCTCCCCCAAAATTTAGAGTTTGTAATCTTGCATTGTCTGTGGGTGAGCACACACAAAGAATGAAGAACGTGCATACCTACTAAATATGTTATATTACTTTAGCTCTTCCGCTTGCTTCTGTGCTTGTTCATGCTTGCCTTATTGTTCTTCTCGTGATCTTGATGTTTGAGGCTCAGCCTTGGCCGAACTTGAACCTTTGTTCGTCCCTGATCTTAAACTTTTGCCCATTTTAGTCGTGCTTCTTCCTAAACTAAAAGTGGTGCCCCTTCTTGAACTCAAAGTTGTGCCCTTTCCTGAAGTTGAACCTCTTGCCCTTCCTGTAATCAAAGTCGCCCTGCTTTGTGAACTTGAAGCTATGCCCCTTCCTGGACTTGAAGCTGTGCCCATTTTAGTTGTGTCCGTTCTTGAACTTGAACCCCTACCTGTTCCTAAACTCAAAGTCATTCCCCTTCTAAAATTCTCAGTTGTGCCCTTTCGTGAAGTTGAATCTGTGCCCCTTCCCGTACTCAAAGTCATGTTGCTTCGTGAACTTAAAGTTATGCCCCTTTTTGGACTTGAAGCTATGCCCATTTTAGTTGTGTCCTTTTTTGAACTTGAACCCCTACCCTTTCCTAAACTCAAAGACATGGCCCTTCCTGAACTCAAAATTGTGCCCTTTCTAGAAGTTGGACCTCTAGCCCTTCTTGAACTTGAAGTGGGGCTGCTTTGTGAACTTGAAGCTATGTCCCTTCCTGAGTTTGATGTCGTGCCCTTCCCTAAAGTAGAAGTTGCGTCTCTACCAAACCTCAAACCTTCACCGTTTCTTGAACTTGAAGCTATACCTCTTCCTCTGCCTCTTTCTACAGGATCCCTTCCTAGGTTTGAAGCACATCCTGTCGCACTTCCCCTGCCTATTTTTGCAGGTACTCGGTCAGTCTCCACAGTCCTGTCCCTCTTCACCTGGACCACGTTTTCAACGTAAGTTTTAAGGACAATTAAGATAATTCAAATCTTAAGTACTTACAGAAGAAAAGTCTCTTTGATCCTCAACTTCAGTTGTAGCTTTGCAGGATCTCTCATAATGTTCAAATCCTTCGCATGTTTGGCAACTCGACCCGACAACATCACCTGGATTGTCAGGTTCCCCAATCTCATCCTTGTACTTCTTCCTATTTTCCATACTCGCCATTTCTCCCCCATCGACACTGTCATAGCGCCCAATCCTTCCGTCTCTCATTTGCCTCCTATTTCTCCTGGCCTCAAAACATTCAGTATTGCCCGGCTCTGACTGGAAATCATCAATGGAGGAGGTGCCATCAGTTTTGCTTTCACCCACAGACGTAGAGTTTGAGACGTCATGGGAACCTGAAGGGTCGAACTCAGCCCCATCCTGAGTTTGGGACGGAGAGCAGATTTGAATCAGAGCAAACACACACACATATATATAACCTTATGCTTTGTTCCACATAATCTTGATGGTTTAACTATTAGATTAATTTACTAATTTTATTTATTTAAAATTTATCATCATTTGCACTAATTATTCCATATTATGCCAAGTAAAGCCAAAAAAAAGTAAGAGTCTTGCTATTCTAATTCCATATCAAGTTCCGTTTCTGTTTCTAACTTTAATGTTATTTTAGTGAACTTAATCCTTCATCTTATATTCACTTTAATTACAATAATATACTCTTTTTGGATAATTTTATGTACTTCATGCACTACTATCTTTTAATGTTAGCTATTTATTTTAATTATAATACTAATATAGATTCAATTGCTTTGCATTTGGAACTAAAAAGGAGTTTTATTTTCTATTTTTCGTATGAAAAATCCATAACTATGGGACACATTGTTTTAAATCAGTCTATGAAAGTCTGTATGTTGTATTCTTTCTTAATCTAAAGTAATATGCTTCAAAATCAATTAGGGTCGCTTTTTGTCCTTAAGTTGCACTTTTTAGTAATATGAGTATTTGTTCAAGCAATGTATGCTTTAATTTACTCTGAACTAATCATGTACTATAAAAAGACTTTAATCCTGCGGGTTGGCAATTTGCAGTGGTACTAAAAATTCATTGTCAACTGCTCAAGCCCATTGGTGGCCAAAAATACAAAGCTAGTCAAGCCCACTCTATATGCATGCACAGGCAAAGCAACAAATAAATGCGACACACAGTTATTGCTTAATCTACAAGTGGATAGATTAGCTCTGAAATTAAATTGCATGAACATTCTAAGAAAATTATTAAAGAAAGAGGCAAAACAAGCATTCTAAGTATCTTTACTCAAGAGGCCAACAATAAATTCATAGGAGATGGATCATCATAATATCAAACATATATACCACGTATCAACCCCTTGTTCATCATTCATTTTCCCATGTGACGACGCATGGTAGAATTTAATGAGTTATTTTGTTTGTTCTTTTGTATAGCTATGATCAAATTATTTGACATTAATTTCTCCACAACTCATTAATGCAATAATCGAATCAAATAATTGATAAGTACTATTATTATATAAAACACTAAGTTTGTGCATTAATTATGCCTATTGCAAAGTAATAAAAAAATTATTAGAAAAAAAAAATCATATGATGCGTTTGAAATTTGTAATTGGTAATCTATCATCTAATTTCTTGTCTATGAAAGTAATTTGGATGATTAATATTTAAAGAATGATTAAATGAGTTTACTGGCAATATTAAAGAACTAAAGCAAAAAAGGCAAGTAGAGATAAGTGAAGTGAGTAAGATAATACAAAATATGCAACCTAACTAATTAAAGTACAACACAAAATGGGAACCTCAAAGATGGAGGACAGATTGCTTTAGGAACCGCAAATATCCAACACCAGAAAACAGCCACCTAAGAAATTACGATGCAACAAAAAAATCGCAACTTTGAAAGGGTAGATATAGTGTCGCTAAAGAAAGGAGGACATCTGGCCTAAAAAGGAATTAAACAAAAGTCCCACACATTGATGAAGAAGATGTCGCACCTTGTTTGATGTATTCAGCAGAATCTCCTCTCTGTAACGCTTCAAGAACATTCCAAATGATGATTTAGAATCTTCGATATTTGTGCAATGCTTTATATGGACGACGCAATCATCTGGTATTTTTGTGCAAAATGCATCAATTAAACATCTCAATAACCCGCAATTTTTGACCTCCAAGCATTTCAGAGACTCTAGCTCGTTTAGGCCCTCAACTTTAGTAAGTACTCTGCACCAAGTGATTTCTAATTGCTCCAGGTTCTTCAACAATGATAACCCACTTATTCTTGTCAGAGAATTGCACTCATGAATGCTCAAGTATTCCAATGATATCGAATGACCCTCAACTTGTATCTCAACTAGTTGTCGACAATGTGACACTTTCACGTGCCGTAGCTTTCTCAGTTCCAAAGGAATAGATAATCTCTGAAGCCGTACACAAGTCTCAACAGCGAATTTCTCTAGTCGCGGAAGTCCCTCGAGTGGAATGTCTTCCACTTCACACCAACCGATCCATAAAGTCGACAAATTTCTCCAACTCCAGTCGGAGGACGGAAGTAGCATGTCGGTTTCTACGTGTAGGTGAGACAATATAAGCTCTTCCAGATAAGAAAGAGAAGCCAGCTCTGGAGGTGCAGGGACGTCAAGCAAATGTAACACTTTCTCAGTCTAGATAACCTCCAAATCCAACTTATGTTGCATCCTCTGATTAGGTTTGATTCGTCTGTTTCATAAGAGCCATCACTTAGTAACAGTTCAACCAAATTAGTAAGGTTTGACAGATTAGGGACTGAGAGAAATGATTCAGATTGAAGAAGTAGACAAGTCAAACTTGTGGGAAGCTCCGGCAATTCTTGAATCTCATGACAATACGATAAATTGAGTGTTTGGAGGTGTTGAAGCATGTTGATTGTCCTTGGCATTCCGCAAATACCGGTGGATTCTAAATTTAGGATTCTTAAAGATGACAATTCTCCAATTCCGATCGGAATATTACCTTCCATTTCCTTATGCCCAGAGAGATCGAGCTCTTCAAGATTTACCAAAGTAGTGATGCTAATAGGTAACTGTCGATTATGATTCTCCCAATCAACAAATGATTTTACTGGAAAATGTAAGATACATAATGATTTTAACTTCCCAATGGAGTTGGAAAGTTCCTTTATTATCGTGTCTGTCAGAAGAAAAATTCTAAAGTTTTAGCCAACAAATATTTGGATTTTAATTTTCCAATGGAGTTTGGAAGTTTGAAAGTTTGGCAATGCCCATACCTGATAAGTCTAACTCCGTCAATGAGGTCAAATTCCCAATTGAGCTTGGAAGTTCTCTCAACCAGCTACATCCCGACAATGAGAAATGCTTAAGCTTCACTAGTGCCCCAATCTCTTCAGGCAAAACTGTAAGATCCCTGCACCCTTCGATCTTTAACTCAATCAACGATTGTAGATTTTCAATGAAGCTTTCAATTCTCTGTAGACTGGAGCATCGCTCAAGAGTCAATCTCTCTAAAGCCGAACATCTAGAAATGTCTGGGATTGTCGTTATGCCAGAACACTGAGTAATAGATAAAACTTTCAAACTCCGTGCTCTCTGTAAAAATGGATGGTATGTCTAGCGTAAGAACCATCGCATTGTACACAAGGGAACTATAAGACTAGAATTTAAAACATGTAATTTACCTTTATCAAGTCCCATGCTTTTGAATCATCCTTGAAGTCAATAGCCTTAAGTTTACAGACAACAAGCCGATCCAAATACAAATTGTCTACCCTGAAGTCCTTCTCAAAAGGAGAATGCCAAGAAAACCATCTCAAATTTGAATGACACCTTGCAAAGTCCCCAACATAAGTTCCCCAGTTTAAGTCGAGGAATCTTAGGTTTGGTAACCTTTCAAAATCTTCATTTGTAATCACTATGGTGGGACCATACTTAAATATCTCAAGCGCTTGAACCTTGTGCTTCCTCTGCAAGTGGAATTTTGCAATGATATGAAGACGTTTTGTCAACTTCCAACCACTATGTTTTACAACTCAAATGGGCAGGAAAAAATTGATAAAGGTCCTAAACAAAAAAAGGAATTCTTACTTACCTCCTCGGTTCCTATGATTTGAAGGGCCTCTTCAGCAATCCACAACCTACTTTGCTTTCCAAGGTCATCTTGACTTTCTTCACGGACAATTTGCCTTCCTAGGTCTATTAGTTGATCATGCATCCAGAACTTATCATTGTCCAATTTCTTTATCAAGCACCTACTGGTAAGGACATCAATTCCTCTTTCGGGATAAAATGAACAATCATCCCACATGTAAATTGCATCGGTCTTTTTCTCATTGAAAAAGAAGCATGCTATATCTAGAAAATTTTGTTTCTGATATTTGTCCAAGTCATCATAGCTAATCCTCAACTTCTTTGGAATCTCTTCCTCAGGTTCTTTCTTTAACCTAGCCAACGTCTCATTCCAAAAGGCTTCGTTTTTCCCCTTAAGTAATGAACCTACCACTTCTATAGCCAAAGGAAGCCCTCCCATACGTGAGACAATTTCACTTGAAAGCTCATGATAAACATCCCAAGGAAAGTCTATACCAAAGGCATGTCGGCAAAAAAGCTGAAGTGCAAGACCATCATCCAATTTTAACATCTCATACAGTCGAATTTCACCTTCAAATCCCTCAACTTGCAAGATAGATGTATCTCTTGTTGTAATGATTATCCTAGATCCTAAATGTAATTTTGAATTCCCTATCAGTTTCATAATGTGCTCTTTCTTATCAACATCATCTAGAACCACAAGGACCTTCTCGAGAGGGAATGTTTTTCCAATCCTCCGCATTCCTTCTTCACTATCCTTGACTTTTTCTACAGATTTAGTGTCAACAATGTCGAACAATAATTTCTTCTGCAGTTGGACTATGCCCTCTTTGCTCGACCCTTCTCTAACGCCTTCAAGGAAGCTACAACGCTTTCCGAAGTGGGAACATAATTGATTGAATATGACCTTGGCAATAGTTGTTTTACCAATGCCACCCATTCCGTAAATTCCAATGAGTCGCACATCACCATAATTGACGTGTAATAACTCTCTCAATTTTTCCACCTGGTCATGTCCAACTAAATGTTCAGTCACTGATTTTTGTTTTATGTCGAGCTCCTCCAAAACCCTTTTAACAACCGATTTGACAATCCTTGGTTGGCTGCCATATACACAAGCGCTTTCATTAGTTGACTGGATTAATTTCATACTGACGCATCACACGTGATTTTGTCAAGATTTTAACTAGAAAAGATTGAAGTACATCACAAACATATCTAAATTCACTGAATTATCAACATAGGCTAATTTAGTAAAATTCACTTGATATGTTTCTCATAGCAAATAACTAGAGCTATTACTCACTACATCAAAAATTTCCATTAATGAAAGATGTAAATCCATTGGAAAATCAAAACTATGCAGAAAATATAGAAATTTCTGAAGCCTATAGAATTAGCTTACACATGGCTAGAGTTACCAATTGGCTACTATATCGTGCGTAAGCAAGATTTCGGCATTTCTATCTAGGCCTAAAATTTCAGCACTCGTAGTAGGAGAATCTTGAACCGAGATAATGTAGACAAATGCAACGTCATCCATTGAATACTGCAGTTTAGTGAAGAAAGATATAATCCCAAAATTATAACTATTTTCGATCTCCAGCGGTATAGTTGTTCTCACATTTATATTGCCTAACTTATGCATGCAAGTCTTCTGTGGATCTGATTATGTCAAGTATAATGGCATTTGCATTGGAGAGGCCAATGGGCGCCCACATACTATATATTAAAGCATAGTAGGTTTTAATTCACCATATGTTAGATTCGGATTTATCAATTGACAGCCAAATTATGTGTTGTTATTGATGAATGATGATAAGCATATTACGTTGTTAGTGTAAATGCCATGCGGGGCCACGTCACTGCCAGGTTGGGCCCCAACTCATCCATAGCTCATGTTTGAGCCGTGTGATCCAGTATACATTTCTATACTTTATTACCATATCAAGGCTTTCTAGTTTGCCTAAAACAACCCTTAAGAAAGGTGAAAAGGAAAATAATAAGGACAAATTACATATACCATATACCATTTTCCACACATATCAAATTGCATTCGTCGCCCTAATTATTAATCCAATTGCTATTTCCTTATCAAAATTACTTTCACCACTCTCCTTGACCTGTCGCCATCAATCTTCACCGTCGTTAGGGGTGTCAAAACCGAATTGGAAAATTGAACCGGAATTAGAACCGAAGTGAAGTTTCGTGCATTTTTTATTTGGTTCGGTTCGGTTCGGATTTCTGATTTCTTATTGTTTTTTCCTTCCCTTAGCGCACACTCTCACTTCTTCTCTCTCTATTTCCCTTTACTGCTTTATTCTCTCTCTTCCTCTTCCCTCGCAGCATTTTCATCTGCCAAAAAGTGACAAAACACAAATTCCAGTGGAGATAGAAGACGGGAGGATTAGGGATAGGGCTCAAGAGCGAGAGAGGGAAATGGGCCGAGAAGACGAGAGGCGAGTCGATGGGCGAGCCGAAGAGGCCAATACCGGATTTGAGGGTGAGAGAGAAGGGGGAGCCGGCAGACTACGTGGCGATTGGAGAGTAGGAGAGCTTGAGGGAAGGGAAGGAAGGGAAACTGGTGGAGAGAGAGAAGATGAAGTATAACGAAGGTGGCTATTAGGATACACGTGTGAGTTATGTTATAAAAATCCCACATCAGATAATCGATGTAGTGTAGAGCAGTTAATATATCATAATTGGCTCATAACTCATTGGTTTAAGTTTTTTAGCGAAGGTGGGTCCAACTTGATATGTTAACATGCTTGGACTTAGGCTCCCTCTTAGTAATCTCCACAGGTGAAAGGTATCGGACTTCTGCTTCGTGCTCTCCAGCAAATTGGTATTAGAGTTTATGGTTAATGAAATTGGCCATAATTTCCGGGCGGTGGGCGTTGTGATGTAACAATGCAGGCCCGATGTCGAACTTCATATCTTGATGCAGAATAATACCTAGATCAAGGAAAAACAGACCTAACACTGAATTCACACGTGAGGGGGAGATTGTTAGGATACACGTGTGAGTTATGTTATAGAAATCCTACATCAGATAATTGATGTAGTGTAGAGCAGTTAATATATCCTAATTGATCCATAACTCATTGACTTAAGCTTTTAAGTGAAGGTGGGTCAAATTGGATTTGTTAACAAGTTTGAACTTAGGCTCCCTCTTGGCAATCTCCACAGGCAAAAGGTATTGGGCTTCTTCTAGGTGCTCCCCAACAGTGGTGGTGGTGGTGGCGGCGGTGGTGAATGGGTGGTTCAGGATAGTGAGAGGCAGGTTGGCTTTAAGGATTGGGTGGTAGTGGTGGTGGTTGGAGGTTCGGTCACCGCCATGGTCACGGCGGCGCCGGCCGTCGTCAAGGAGTTTGAGGGAGAACTTCATGGTTTCGTCTCGACCTCCAACGGGGGGCTTGGAGGGAAAACGACGGTGTATCTGAGTGGCTTTTGTGGCTCTATCGGTCTAGGAGCGCATGTTTTCATGGCTGTGGAGGTGGGAGATACACTATTGGTTATATCTCAGGGTCAAACTGAACCAAAAAGAGGAAAATAAAAAATCAAAACGAGTCAAACCAAACCAAACTGAGTTTTCAGTTTGGATCATATATAATTCGGGTCACGTTTCGTTTCAGATCAAACACACCCCCAAACGGTTTAGTTCATTTCGGATTTCTTAAAAATCCAAACTGAACCGAACCGTTGACACCCCTACCGTTGCCTATCCTTAGTTACTGTCTCAATCTATGGCCCACTGCGTGTGCTGGTGAGAAATTTTGGCACCCTTTGCTTGACCCTTTCCTCTCTCCCCCCCTTTGAGCATGCGGGCCCACCACTCGGAGGCCTCCATGCCGTCGCCGACCTCAGATCGGAGGTCAGCAATGGTCGTCACCTTTGGCCTAGTCTAGATCGAGGTTGGCCAGCCTCGATTTGGACCACCCGCAAGCTTTGCAGGGTTTGACGCCCCGAGATGACGGCCCTCGCATTCTTTACATGGCCAGCCTCGATTTGGTTTTCCGAGGCACTCCGAAATGTGTAAAATTACTTTGGCACTAGATGCAATCTCTGATTTTTTTTTTCCCCGTCTTTTCCTCGTAACTGGTAAATGGAAGCTGATATAGTTTTATAAGGGTGAATAGATTTACTGGTTCGAGGGAGAATGCAGATCGATATGGGTGCAAAATCTGAAGTTGAATTTGGTAATCATCCCAATTAATAATTGCAAATCGGTACTCTAGAATTTCTTAGCCTTACGAGCCAGTGAAGAGGAGAAAAATGGTCAAAAGGAATATGTACGTCCATGTTATTGAAGTTAATCATATCGCAGGGGGAAGTTTTAGGGGAGCAGCAGAGGAATTAAACTTTGAATGAGAGAGCAGACCAAAAAAAAAAAACTTTGAATAGGAGCAGCCTTGGAAGGTGTTTTCAATATTTTCGTTAAAGAAAAAGGATAAAAGGAAATCATTTGACAGGGCAACGTTGTATTCACTAAAGCAGAAAAAGAAGAGAAATAGGTAGGGATCTGAAAAGAGTTTTACCTCTGGTTCTTTTCCACGTTCCATCCGCTGATTTTCCCTACCTCTTTGAGTGCCTTTCTCCACGCCTCGACTTCGTTGGGAAACTTCTTCTCGTGTTCCAGTAAAGCATTGCTATATAGTGAAGTCCCAAGTTTAACATCCTCAGGTCTCACATGAAAAAAAATGGGAAGGATAATTATTTTACCCTCCGACTTAGACTCGTCTACCATGCGCACAAGTTCACGAAGGCACCATATACTGGAAGCAAAAGTCTGAGAGAAGACGGGCATGTAGATTATAGAGTTGTTGATAGCTTTTAGAAGGCTGTCGCCAATCACATCACCAGCCTGGAGTTCATCATCGTCCCGGAAAACGTGGATTCCGGCATCTCTCAAGTCATTGTAGAGGAAGTCTGTGAATCCGTAACGAGTGTCAGGTCCTCTGAAACTCAAGAACACTTGGTAATCACCTCCTGATACTTGTGCAGCATCACTACCCATTTTGGCCTCTGAGTTTGCCATAGCTAGGAAGCTCATTACTTCCAACTATTTCTCTCTCACCCAAAGAGAAAAAAAGGTTGGTGTGGTGTGGCCAGGCTAAGAAATGCACTGAGGTTTTGGATATGAATGAGGCAAGGGACTTCCAATACCTAAAGTATTGGGCTGGCTCCCTTTAAAATCAAATTTGATTGTATATTTCCCACCTACCGTTCTGCATAGGCAAGTAGACACCGGTAAAGGGGAGGGAGGGGAGAGAGAGCACATGAAAAGAGCACGAGAAGAAGGAAAATGATAGCAGGACGGTACTGTTACTCGTAGGAAAGTAACGGTATGGTTCTGCACCACATATTTTCTCAATGAACCAGGTGACTTGTGTACCCGGTTCCTTGGGAAAATAAAAAATCCCACTTGGTGGGTTTGCTAGCCCACCAAGTGGGATTTATTGTATTAGACAAAAAAAAAACAGCCTATATAAAAATAAGGGAATAGAAAAAATAAACTTATTAACATTATCAGTATTATATATTTTTACATTAAGCGCAAAAACAAGAAAGATCTAAACATCTTTATTTCAAGAGAAAATAAATGTAGGATTACTATTAAAAGCACTGTTGCAAAACATTTTACACTTGTAAGTTTTTAATTAAGAACTTGTCTGTTTCACTAAGAAAATAGAAAAATAAAAAAATTAGACGCCCCACATTGAAAGAGCCAAGATTAGTGAATCGAGTTATTTTTACCCAAAAGTTAGTGTTTCAAATTGATGATTTCGAACAAATTCATCGATTTGTAGGGATGAAAAACTTAACTGCATGTTATTTTATGCTCTAAGTAAATGTTGATGCATTTTTTTCATTTGAAAAGTGAGGATAGATTTGTTCTGTGTATAATCCGTGCAAATTTTTTTTTTTATTGAAAGTATCTTAAGAGAAAGCATTTTTAATGCCCCAACCTCCGGTTGCCAAATCCTCACAGATAGGATTATGTGGCCATCGTTGCACCGTTATTTGTGATAAGCAGCACCCCGTGAAGAAAGAGAGATTTTGGACTTTTGGAAGATAGCAAAGGGAGGGACAAAAGAGGGATAAGGCGTGTGAGCCAGAGCGTGGGGATTCGGTGCAAATAAAGGGTCATGCGTTCTTTTTTAATTCTTTACGAATATAAAAGGTAATGTTTATTAATGGCAAATAAAAAAAAAAGGGGTGGGGTGCTATTGCAGTACTTAACTTAATGGTCATGTTTATTTGCACATTTACCTTTATGGTCTTTCAAGGAGACTAAAAATATTTTAACTTGTTGAAAATTCTGGGGCACTTCATTCAAAGTCATCCTCGATCTTAGTTAAATAGACCATTATGGTTTGAAGGATAGCAACCTTCACCAGTTGCTACTTGCTAATACAAAGCATTAGCTGGAAAAAAATAAAACAGTGAA
The DNA here is from genome assembly GCA_001662345.2 of Metrosideros polymorpha var. glaberrima. Classification (NCBI taxonomy): domain Eukaryota; kingdom Viridiplantae; phylum Streptophyta; class Magnoliopsida; order Myrtales; family Myrtaceae; genus Metrosideros; species Metrosideros polymorpha. The sequence goes on along the minus strand of BCNH02000003.1, from coordinate 22,170,430 downwards.
AGCTTTTATTTATAGGGAGTTGTCCATCAGCCCACCTGCATTTGCTATCCCGTCCACAAAATGATAAATTTAGGCACGCACGCTTCGCATATTGAGATCATTTATAAATTACGACATAGGATATCAGTTGAAGGTATTGTTTCGTCAAATTAATGTAAATTGTTTATGCACCTGATTAGCTGAGCCTAATAGAATGCGAGTTGCAATATAGTTTTACACCAAATAATGAGCTGAAAATCTTATTGCACTGACGGACATCCTGCGATGTCATGTCAGTGTGAGAATCTTTCTTAGAAAATAAGAGAGATTTTTTCTGGTCCGATCTGGGGAAGAAACAAAGTTTCAAAGCCTAATTAAACTTTGATAATGATGTGTCGAGATAATATCTATATGCGCTTCAAGCATGTTGTGCCTTCGCACGGGTTTGCGAGTTTTGCATGTGTTGGAATTGTGGTCTACGTTATCTTCGTTTCAACTCCGTTACTCATCTTACCTCTTCTGTTAAGGAGGTCAAAAAAACAAAACCTGATTGGCCACTTTGGACCGGTGTAATTGAACTGGTATCGACATGGGTCACACTCAATCATTAAGGCAATGGATTATTTATGTGAGATTTTATGAAATCACTGTCAACTGTTCTAAAAGTTTAAGATATTAAATGGAGGCGTGGTGTGTGATACTAACAATTTATAAGTTTAGAAATGGCGTGGTCGTGGCTGAAATTTCAATTACTGCAACTTGTTGGCCAACACGGACGAGATTCTTTGGTTGACCATATTGGGAAAGCGAGAGAAACGGGAAAAGGGCATAAATAGAAAAAGGAAAAGGAAAATCATATGGAGCACTAGCAGCCTCGTTGGCTGGTTCTAACCATTGCTCCTCCCAAACAAACGCACCATCGACGGTGCTCATGGAGATAAAGCATGCCTCCACGAGCTCTTGCCTTATCCCTAGACCTGTCAAATAGGTGGGTCGGGTTGGATTTGGATCGGGTCATAAATGGTCCGACTCAAAATGACCAATTCATTCGTTTATAACCCATTTATCAGTAATGTAAATTTCTTGACCCATACCCAATCTATACCCGATCCGACCCATATTGCTAAAACACTTCTATATTTAATTTTTTTTGTCGGACTTCTATATTTAATTAAAAATCTAGGAAAACTTGTTTCTTATGATTTTTTTAAAAAATTATATTGCTAA
>BCNH02000003.1:22148874-22167732 GCA_001662345.2 Metrosideros polymorpha var. glaberrima | reverse complement strand
TGTGAATTGTCTTTGGTTTGAGGAAATGAAAGAGGAGCAAGAAAGGTAAAAAGCAGCCGGTAACATGGATGATTCTGCAACTCATGGGAAAAAAAAGGCAGAAATAGTTATTAACTTTTAATTTAATTGTATTTCATTTTTTTAAAACTAATTTAGAAACTTAAATTACCATTTTCACCATCTTCTCCCAGGTTAGTGCACTCTCAAGTAGAAAATAGATGAACTCAATGACATATCCCTATATCGTCACATACTTAAGCTACTGCTTGAGGCACTAGTTTTTGCCGTCAAAGCCATGTGCTTGAATCCAGCCTGGTTCAGCGAGCTGAAATTTAAATGCAAGCTGGTCTTTTCTTTCAACTCCAGCACTTGCAATAGATTGAATGGAAATTCGTACGTAAATATGCGATGAGATCCGGGAAAAGCATAAGTAGTGAGGTTCTCGAGATGATAAGAGTTCTTGTACGAGCTGGAAATACCAAGGAGGTCTCACTTGCTCAGAAGCAGTTGAAGTGTCATGGACTCATAGGTTAAAGATGGACATGGCTGATCTGTGAGCTCCCAAATAATGTATACAAATTCCAGGAAAGAATGATACAGGAGTGTGAAGAAGGAACTAAAGTAACTCGGACTCGAATGTAATAGATCGAGTGAGGACAAGTTCGGTTCAAATGTTGAACCAAACCGAGACGGGCCAATAGCCGAAACTATCTATTTTGTTTAGAAATCAAACCCCATTTGGTTCGACTTTGGTCAATTCTGACATTGTTTACGTTAGGTTTCCAGAAAATAATGTGACAGTGCTCTTTTTGTGAAATCTCATATTAGAGCACCACTTATTATCTCGGAATTGAGGCAGTTGGAGTGCGCATACCGATCGATGCTTGGCAGATTGCTTTGAAAAGTCCCTTTGAAAACGATCCGTGTCAAGAGGGGATGTAGTAGGTTCACACAAAGTTGGACTGATTTCACCCGGTTCATAGTATAAGGATATTTTCACTTTAGAGATGATATTTTCAAACCTCTCTCCTCAGCGAGATGACAGCGAGGACGATTTCGAGGATGAGGAAGAAAGCGACGATGAAGAAGCCAAAGAGGAGGTAAGAGATGATAGCAATCTAAATTCATTTGAACTGCCTTCTCTGTTCAAAATTCTCACTGATTTTCAAAAAGCTGAAATTAAATCTGGCGATACTTCTTCATATCGTGAGCTTGCTGAAACTTAAAATGGTGATCGAAGAGATTGGTATTGAAACTGTCGGTTGGTTTTCGATCTAAAGAAGTGATTTCAGCACATTGTCGTCCCCTGCTTTGCAAAAAGAATAGATTATTGTAATTAAAGTGAATATAATATGAAGGATTAGGTTCACCAAAATAATGAGATTAAAGTTAGAAACGGAAACGGAAATTGATACGGAATCAGAATAGCAAGACTCTTTACTTTTTCCTTTTTTTCTTTTGCTTTACTTGGCATGGTATGGAATAATTAGTGCAAATGATGATAAATTTTAAAGAAATAAAATTAGTAAATTAATCTAATAATTAAACCATCCAGGTTATGTGGAACAAAGCATAAGGTCATATATATATATGTGTGTGTGTGTGTGGTGTGTATGTCTGCTCTGATTCGAATCTGCTCTCCATTCCAAAACTCAGGATGGGGCTGAGTTCGACATTTCAGGTTCTGATAAGGTCTCAGACTTTGCGTCTGTGGGTGAAAGCGAAACTGATGGCACCTCCTCCATTGATGATTTCCAGTCAAAGTTGGGCAATACTGAATGTTTTGAGGCCACGGAAAATAGGAGGGAAATGAGAGATGGAATGATTGGGAGCAATAATAGTGTCGATGAGATAAAAAGGATGAGTATGAAAAATAGGAAGAAGGATAAGGATGAGATTGCGGAACCTGCCAAACCAAGTGATGTTGTCAGGTCGAGTTGCCAAACATGCGAAGGAGTTGAACACTATGATAGATCCTGCAAAGTTACAACTGAAGTTGAGGATCAAAGAGACCTTTCTTCTGTGAGTACTGAATATTTGCACTATCCTTTAAGAATTACACTTGTAACTGTTAAAAATTCTAAGAAACCAAATTTTTATTTACCCACCCAACTCAACCGGAAATATAACATAGGTTATATATAAATATTATGTTGAGATCAGCATATAGAACATGTAGAGATTTATGAAATGACAGAATGTAATGAATTAAATCTTATAGAGATAGTGATATGATTACCTTCCTTCATTAAAATTTTGCTAGGCGAATAATTGTCAATCCTTAAGTTGACAAGGATTTACTGCTATATGAAATAATTCAACAAAATGCTCGCGACTCTTTTACATCGTAATGATCCAATTTAATATCGAATGTTAAGTTGATTATAAAGTTTCAAATTTACCCTAATCATGAAAATTCCCTTTTTTTCATACAAGCAATCAAGCTGTAGTTTTCGGTTACATGAGCGGGTTAAAATGGATAATACATTTGCTCAAAGTTCATAGGCCAGCAGATGCAAGGAAGGCCACCACGTAAAAGTTTAGGTGTGCATAAATAAAAGGACCCAGCCTAAGTAAATAACATTTTCGTTTACTCTTCATCTGGGACGTTACCTCATGAACTGGAGCATAAAAAAAGCAACAGAACACAAAAGCCAAAGCAGAGAAATGGCACAGCCACTGGCCATTTCAAATGAGACCCATTCAAAATCAGTTCACCCAACTTCATATTCTACAAATTTTAGGACAGTTGAGACGTCAGAATATCCTATCAAACAAATAGTTAAACTCCTTACCTGAAGGATCAGGACCCAAATCATTCAAAAGTATCTCAAAGCAAGACAAATTAGGTCAGAGCAACAGCAGAGAAACCATACCGGTATGCACCAATCGCATGGCATAACATAAGGACTGCAGCTGAGCTTTTCCAGAAGCAGTCTGAACTCACGATATTTCCCAAATGGACATCTAAGATAATGACTGAAGTAGAGGGACGTATCAACTAGTGATGACATATCAGTCACCTTGACATACCTTAGACACCCAGCAATATCCAGAATCTTCACATTAGGACAAACTAGCTCGAGATCCCCAGCCTGATCAATGGTTAAATGTTTTATATCTGATCGTGCAAGATCAAGCCTTTCAAAATCGTGGCAATTCTCCAAATTTAACTCTTCAATAGATGGGCCACGATAGAATTTGGGCTCGTGGAGGCCATAACAATCTTCAAGAGACAATTCTTTCAGCAACGGGCTACCAGATAGTACGTCAGCCATTTTGTCGTCAGTTAAGTGAATTTGCTTCAGAAACAATTTCCTAAGCGACCTTAGTTGGACCCGTCCCACAGGTCCCACATCACAGGCAGCCAGCTTCAACTCTACTAAGCAGCTACACCTAAGAACAATGCTGGGCAGCACGTAATGATTACGTGGGAACTGCCTAGCACACTGTAAGAAGTTCAAATCGAGGAACTTAACCTTTCTCCTCGCGGCAGAACGAATCCACGTACCGATTTTGTTCGACGTTCTTGTCTTGCTACTTTCCGTGGAGATATCATCGCCCGCCATAGTTGTTCTCCTGCAAGACACACTCAACATATTTGACGTAAAAATCCCCCAAAAAAATTAATGAAGGCAAAGAGATATCCCAGGACAATGCTTCAAAGAGATCGAAACAGAGGACCCAGAAGAGCAACACAAAATGGGTTTGCGAGAATGAAGAAGCCACTCAGGAATTTCGACGAACAGTTGGTGTGGAACATAACAACAAACCAATCTCCGGTAATAAGGGTAGTCATTCAAGTACCTGAAGGCAAATGGAGGTAGCGGCAGAAGATTGAAGCGTTGTTTTTGACGTTGCGCGCGACAGGCGTACAAATTCAACCTCGAATGCTTTGGAAAATCAAGAGGACCTCCACTTTCGGCACTACAGTTCAGTCGCTGCACGGAGGAGAGCAACGTGAATCACGCGGACATGGTTTGTTTTGGATCGAAGGAATTGGAGAGGTAATCGAAATGTTAATGCCTTTGGGAGCCCGAAGAAGAAAGCAGAAACGCCACGACGATTAAAGGCACGTGTACAACACCCAGACAATTTTCGTATATATGCCCACGGGACAATTTTACCTTTATTATTTATAAGCACAGCCTAGTAAAAACAGCAACAAGCTAACCGGATAATTCAATGGTGTGTTTGTTTCGCGAAAAATAAATGATTTAAAAAATATTTTTCTAAATATTATCACTCGTATTGCTTACAAAAATTAACAAACGAAAAAAAATTCCATCTTCCACAAAAATGTTTGGACATAAATCGTTATCCATAATGCAATATCTTTCATTGGCCAATTATTTCAAGCGAAACAAGCGATTATTTTTTTAAAAAAATATTTTTCAAATTATTCATTTTTATGAAACAAACGGAGCCTAAATGACAATTTTATTTCGCTCTAAAAGCTATTGGATGGTCTGATATGTGAAATAACGGTGTTTTGTTCACTTCAGGTACTCCATTTATTAGCGATGCCACTTTTCTGCGACGAGCTAGCAATTTAACAACATTCATATAGACGGCTAAGATAACCGAATACAAAATTAGCACTCAGACCTAACGTTGAAGTGGGGTAACCAAATGTTACCATCACTTAAAAAACGTTTCAATAAATTTATAAATAGGTCGATTGATTTCATTCATGATCAACAAAAATTTTATGAATCCAAACAGCACATTACTTATGAACAAGGAAACATTTACGGTCATTGAAGTTGATGCAATTTTGTTTCTTCAAAGTAACTTCCATAAGCATTGTGAATCGTCCGTCAGTGGCTATTATCATTATTTCCACGTGACTTCCCTATGGACTTGAAGTTTCTTTCTCCTATTTATCATTGATCCCGATTTTCTTTTGTACGTTGTAACGTTCTTTCAATGATAGTGAGTAATTTGTATGGCTCTTGCGATTTGTGTGCTCTACCATCGTACATTTCTCTTCCCATTCGTAATTCTCTCCAAGTGATGGTAATTTTCCTTAATTTCTCGTAAAGCTTGAGGTTCTATCGCTCGTAAATTTCGGCTAAACATAGTAAGATTTTGGAGGTTTCTCTCGCTCATGGGAGCGAGTCTCATGTGCCATAGCTTCTGGTGTCACTACTTCTCCCACGACGCGAATTTGGTCCTTGCACACCTTAAGCTTGTATGCAGTAAAAGAGCACAACACTTCCCCCTCCTCGCTAGAACGAGCGATTCCTTGACAAGCTTCTAAGTTTGGACCGACTTTCCAGCTCGTCATCATCTTAATTTTCTGGTGGAAAATCGAGTTCAACCGAAGGTGCGGGATACGCCTCACATGCTTGAGCATTATTTTGTTGCCCAAGCTAGTTTGAAGACATGCATCGCCAATCCCCCTCAATTCTTGCAAAATCATAATTACCCATCATCTCCAAGAAATCAACACATGGGGTGCATGACATGAGGCATTTGCAACCGCAACTCAATGATCATCCCAAGTAGACAAAACAAACAACTCTTCCGGGGAACTTACGATAGTTACCGCTATAGTGTCATTCTTCTCTTGCTTGGCGTCTACTTTTACGTTCTTTCTACCTCTTAACGACCGATGATCTTTCTTCATGTGACCAGGCTTACCGCAAATATGACAATTTATGCCTTTTCTTGACTCGGATCTTCCCTTGGATCTATCCCGGTTGTAGGAGTCTCGAGATTTACTCCTTCCTCTATGCTCCAAGATGACAAGTTGTTGTTGTTGAGAGGGAGTCCACACTTTTCTTCCGAGTCTCATACTCAAGCAAGCTACATTTCGCTGCAACCAACTTGATTTTTCCATTAGGTGCCGACGAGATAAGAGTCGTCACCGATATACCATAGCTATATGGAACCCCACTACGGAAGAACAGTACTTGTAGCTCATCTTCAAACGCCATTTCCACGCTAACAAGTTCATTTGTCAAGCTTAGCAACTCACTCAAGTGATCCGCCATTGGAGTGCGCTATTGATATTTCAAAGCGATAAGCTTCTTCATTCAATAAAGGTGGTTGTTTGCCGAAATCCTCTCAAGCAACTCTTCTAGTTTCTTCATAAGTGTTTTTGCCCAAGTTTCGTTCGCCACATGGTGATAAACATTGCCATCCAACCATTACCCGACAAAAAATACAGATTGCCTATTTAGCAACTACCTTAGTTGATCAATGTAATCAGGGTTAATAGTCTCGTCACTCTCTATGGGACCATGCATTTCCTGGCAATAAAGAAAATCAAGCATCTTGACTTTCCATGTTCTATAGATGGCAGTATTTAGGCTAACCATTCTACTGGTATTCACCTCCATAGTTCACCTGGGATATTCACATATACCTAGTGCGCACCGAACCTCGTCGCTCTCCCCACAATGCGAAATATGGAGCACTATGATTTCTCAATTTCTGCACCATTTGGCGCCATAACTTAAAGAGTACTTGTTGAATGCAGAAAGAATCAGAATCTCGAACGAAGTATTCAAAGGCAGTGCAACTGAAGGAAGAGGAGGAGGGAGATGAGGAGGTGCACGGGGAAACTCTTTGTGGGGCATGTGGAGAGAATTATACCTCGGATGAGTTCTGGAATTGCTGCTATATCTGTGAGAAGTGGTTTCATGGTATGTGTGTCAAAATCACTCCAGCTAGGGCTGAGCACATTAAGCAGTACAAATGCCCATCTCGCAGCAACAAGAGAGCCCGGCCTTGATAGTTGCTTGGGAGGTAGCTGTTCAAACGATTCCTTTTCCTTGACTGCTAATTGTGTAGTTGGTCACTCTTATTAGTTCAGCGTTCCTTGGTTAGAGAAAGTTGTGTAGGTTGCAGATCAGTTGTTCATTAACTAAAGATTCATATTTTGTTGTTGAGTCGAGGCAGAATTCAGACTTTCCTGTTAAGGGCACCTTTATTTATGTCAGTTTTTGTAATTTTAATTCACGGAAGATGTATTGTCTCCTCGTTCTAGCTTCTGCCTGGCCCAACGCATGTAGAATTTGATGCGTTTGTTCATTGACTAGTTTTTGTGCGAGCATGATTCTGTGAGCTAGTCTACGTAAAGCAAACTCTCGAGGGAATCCAACAATTGCTATATATTGCTGGGACTTGAAATTGGGCTGTGTGAGTCGTGTTCGAGCATAGGGCCTGTGACAACTTAGTTTTGCAAGCTACAGAGAGTTTGGTTAAGCTTTCGTGCTCGACCCTACTGTTGGTTTTAGCTGCATATCTTCTGTACTAATTTCAGAGTGAATTCGCAACTGCAAGTCGGTTGTATGATTGTCTGGCAAACACTAACGCAGATGATATCAGTCTTGCAATGGTAGCCATCCATCGTTAATAACCATCAAATTTGCTGAGCACTTGGATGTTTTTTTACGTGTGAGAAAGACAATTCTCCATTCTTGAAGTAAATAGACCTTTGAACAAGGCTAATTCAGAAGGATCACGCACTAGCAATGGCCGTGCTTTAAGCATTTGACACAGAGACGTCATAGGCTTCTTTGTTCATCCTTTCGCTCTACCTCTTTAACTTCGAGGCTCAATTTTGAAAGAACTTCTTATGGACTGAATATCTCTGTTTCCTTCCTGTTTTTGGTCATGGATGTGGGATGTCTTCGATCTCACCTTCATCTGTTCTCTGCTGTGTTTTCTTTGTCTCGTGACAATCAGTAAACCAAGCTTCTCCACTCGGTGAAAAGAGAAGAAAAGTAAGGGCCGGAGGGAAACGACCGGACTCGTTTCCATCGATATGGTGGATCACCACCCACCGATGAATGTTGTAACTTTCATATGAGAAATATACGAACAGTGCATAAGATTGATCCTTCCATAAAATGGATTCATGCAACTGTTTGCCCTTTTGGATAATCTTTTTCATCAATTACACATTTTTTATGACTCATCAATCACTCGTTTTCTGAACTTTTCTGTCCTTACTTTTGCAAGTGAGGTCGCCTTATCCACATAGTGACATAAAACAATGATCAAACTTTTCTATCGATTTAATCCATGTATATCTAATACTTGGTTGTTGGCTATGATAGATTCCTTCTAGTTCCAATGAGATCCAATCATAATTGTAATAGGTTGAACGAGTATGACGAGATAGTAACCGTCCACATAGAAACACCAAATAAAATGTGACATCCGGTCAAAACCTAGATAGATGATGTGTTTTCAGTTTGGCAAATTGTACTAAGAGAAGTTGTTGCTAGAAATCACATATCGGTGGTCCATTTGCTGAAAGTGGGTCCCAAAATCTTATCCATTTTCGAAACTTTCCTGGTAATACCAACCGAGGTATTCTCCATTCCCATGCTGCACATATGGGCAACAAATTGTAAGGAACATTGACTTTCAGATGATGGTTATACCATACCATACGTGACCAATTAAGAAGACCATGAAAGGGGACATAGTCATTTTTATTTTTGTTTTATCTAAAAGACGGTACTTTCATTCACTTAATATGGTTTGAAAAACAACATCAAAACATAACAAATCCTGAAGAATGCATCCGCGGGGGGGAGGGGGGTGCTTAGACAGCCAATTTGAAGGGAGATAGCCTAATCTATGTGCCTTAGCTAGTCAATCCGCACATGAGTTTGCATTGCGAGGAGAGAAGATGATTATGATATCCTTAAGCCGGTCCAGCATCCTTGTACAATCTGCAATTATATTTGAAATGGGCCACGGGCTGGTAAGCAGTTGGGCCTGGCTTGATAGAAGTTTTACCGCTGATAAGTTCCCATGGCAGAGTTGAGAGGTCATTGTGCAAATCGGTTGAAGTCTTTAGCTTCTTCTCTTTTTCCTTCGGTTCGAGAATGAACTTCAAACCACTTCTCAAAGCTAGGGTTTCCGCTGAGAGAGGGGAATCAGCTTGGATCGTCTCTGTGAAGCCGTCGATCAATGTACTGTAGCCGTCTCTCACTATTTCGGCAGCCGCTGCTTTCAATTTGCTCTTTGTCATTAACAAGAAAAAAAAATATTAGGAACAAGTCATCATGAATTGTGTTTATCCGTAAGACACTAATTAAGGATGGTGTTTTCTACGAATTCTCAAAGGATCGATTCTCCATTGTAACGCATCATACTCGAATTTATTTTGTTGTAATATATCTATAAAGTATAGTGATCAAGAGCATATCGTGAACAAATAAAAAACGAGATTGAGTAAAATAAAATGTATATCATGCTTAATATAACTCAGCAAATGCCTTGAGTTAAAGCACACCTAATAATATTTATCATGTCCTTTTTATTCCTTTTTAAAAATAGGGTGTACACCGCTTTTTACTTTTTTCTTTTCCTTTTACTGAGACTGTGTTGGACAGTTTGGACTGGGATCTGCTGAAATCCAGATCGAAGTGGTGCTCAAGGTTTGCCTTGAGGTTAGCGCAAGTGAATCAGCAAAGAAAGGGAAAAATCCCACAAATTATATTGGGAAATAAAAAGAGGCTCAGATTTTCAACAGTGGATAAAACTATTGAGAATGATGAGATTGAGAGGACTAATGTTGAAATAGCCCACTGTTTCATGGTCCATAGAAAAGACAACAATATATGGTGAGGCCCGAATGGCCCATAGAAAATTGGCGTTCTTGGCCATTGGGATTGTGCTGCTGCCCAAGGTTATGTGTCATTTTTCTTCCCATTTTACAAATTTTTAAACCAAAAAAAAAAAAAAATCCTATCATCTTCACTGGATGAGTTCGAAAACTACAGAAAAAAAAGCTGATTAAAAACTTTTTTTGGTTTCAATAGCAAATTCCATATTAATTATGATTCATTGAACTCCTAGACAGACTATTTTATAATGTACTCGCATATGAGAGGTGAATAATCACAAGGGAGAAGATTGCACATTTTTTGGCGTTGATTTATGTTTCATTATCCATTTATCAAAGACAGAGATTGAGCAAATTTCGTTGTCCATTCTTTGATGTTGGAGTATGTTCGAAGTGTTACAAGTTCAAGAGGTTCGGTTCTTGAGACCAAAAATTGGGAGCTGACCCAAACAAGTTACCTTTCAGATTCCTGATCTGGAAGATACTTTGTAACCGATCACATCTAGTTTTTCATTATAAGATATTTGTTTCTTGGTGAGGCCAACAAAACTGGAGTTGATAACAAAACTGGAGTTGAATTCCATATCTTTCCTCTTGTGTATGATTTGAGCTGGCCCACTACTTTGCCATTTGATTTGATGATAAATTAATAATATATTTCCCATAATCTGGATTTAATTATATGTCTTTTGGAGAACTTCTATTCGGTTCTTCCGAAAATTTGAATCTATACTTCCTTGGATGTATTAAGAAACAATTGGAGTTTACGATGAGAATTAATTTCTTTCATAGATTCATGAAATTCTCATCACCTTAAATTCAGTTGCTCAAAGATTTTACCCTCTACATTCAATGTAAATATGGAAATCTATTTATTAATTCCAAACCACCAATAACAAAGTGCTAATTAAGCACAACCTATTTGAAAGAACTTGGCATCTGCGAGAGAATCCTAAACACTCATCCTATCTACAGACACGGATCAGCTGATACGTGTCCGAGTGAAAGCATGCTGTGGTTGTGAAAATGGGGGCTCTGTATGTGGGTGGGCTTTAATGAATTTTATAGGCCTTTTGTTGTAACCTTTCTCTAGTGGAAAGGTTTTGGACGTCGGCTGGATTTGGTTTAGCATTTTCAATGAGCTTTCAGCTTTCAAAACTCCTTGAGGAAATGCTGGGGTGTTTGGCAAACATCTTTCGGCTAAATTTTGGTCTTGAAAATGCTGAAAGTCCAATGTTGGAGGGATTAGCATTGAGCTTTGAGCAGTTGCAAAGCTGAACCAAACCCATCCGTTATCTTCTTTTCTAAGCCGCCAATACTTGTATTTTCTAGTGAGAATTCTGTGTTTCCTTCTAAATTTCTATTCACTTGCATGAATATGTAGGAGCATCAGTTCTTGATTTGTCTTTCGTTTTTTTGTTGTACATCTTATTTTGACCCTTTTAAAGTTCTAGGTCGTGGAGTTTGTATCAACAGTAGAGATGGTGCTCGAAAGTAAGCTAGATGCCTAGGATTTTGACAGTAAATATGTTGAACTAAGTAGGCTTCGATGAAATTTACTCATATGGTGCTTGTTATTTCACTGAGTTTTTTTTTATGCACATAATGATTCTCGGGTGCACTTAGTGATTTGGTATTGATATTATCTAATATCGATTTTATTCGTTAGTTTTTTTTCTATTGGATTTGGTGTTTCGGTGAATGAAACTAAACTTTTAGTGCATGTTGGATCATAAATTAGAAGAGATTGTGCTTTTAACATTCATACGCCAAAATAAGAAATCAAAGTTGACTGGACGTGATCAAGGGATGAAATTTCAAGAGCAGGTGATGGTCCACTATTTTTAAAAGTCACCAATACATGCGTTTTCACTAAAAGAAATAGGGGAATAAAAGAATTATAAAAATTAAAATGAAAAGTTAGCAAAAGAGTTCGTGTGCAAATTAATCAGTCCAGGCCCACAAGGTCAGGCCCACCTCGGCAGAGGTCACCACTTGTATCTCAGCATGAAGGGACGGTCACAGAAAACTTTGAACACACGTGTCAGCATCCCCTTTCTTCAAGACACCAAACAAATTGGCCCATGGAAAGTAGCCAACTGATCCGCTTCCCATTACCTTGCATTGCCTGTGAATGATGTTCCCAACTTAACTACCTAAAAACCGCTGAATGGTCTCCGTGACCATGTCCAGGTTCATCCCATCACGACAAGACTCATCCTAATTTAGTTTAAACCCAAAGAAAAGAAATAAAAGAGAAACAAAGATCACCACAAAGTCCTCACAAAGACCGAACCCGCGCATTCCAGCTAATTGCCCGATTTCCCTGGGAAACTCCAATTTTAGCCGGATAAACAGGGAACAGGCAAGGCAGAAGAAGAAAACTAGAAAGTGGTCGGTGCAGCCCACTTGGCTGGCCCTAACCATTGCTCCTTCCAAAGAAATGTCAACCCCTCCCTCGACGATCAAACGGATGAATCCTCTTTTAGATGCCCGTTGCACCATTCCCTTCACTTGCTCAGCACTCTTGATCTCAATGAGCAGCTCCGGGTATTCACCATGATCCATGTACCACATTCTCTTAAAAAGAAAACCGAAACCTTTAACTTCAGCGATCAATCCTTCATATGTCACCGAATCAGAGGTGACATCTTCTTTTTTCCTCCATGTTACAGAAAACTCACCACCTGGCTGCTTTATCTTCAGGATGAAATCGATTGCGAAGGGATGTTCTATCTGGGATGCAATAAGTTCAACGTGAGAGCCGTACAACATATGAATTGGATATACTATTAAAACTTTTTGCATGTTTACCGCGGACATCATTCATTATAAGAGACAGATTTGGGATTAAATACTAAGATGTCCATCGGAATACCAATAAATAAGTTAGATAATTATCTACCTGGGAATACTAGCTCATCATAGATTCGTTTTTTAGGGGAGCAAAAAAAGAAAAAAAAAGAAATATAATGCTCGTGTAGATAAAATTTGCCAATATCCGTTTTTCAGCTATTGATTGGAAGATTGTAACTACTCACTTTCTCACTAACCATCAAATCAAAAATAAATTTGATCGCTTGTGCAATATTTTATTTCTACTGCTATAATTACTCAAAAATGGGGTCAATAGTTTGAGTATTACAGTGACAAAATTTAGCTTGACTAATTTCTATTGATACGCATAAACTACCATGTCTGTGTACTCCAAGTAAGGCTTTATCCACATCTTGAAAATTGCCGCTCCTATTGTATCTTGCAATGTCTATTGTTTATCAAGCTAAACAACCAAAAAGCTGTAGTCAAGGTGACACAACAAGTAAAATTTCATAGGATGTCCGACCCATGAGATGTCTTTTGCAATTTATTTTTAATGATTATAACTTAATAAATTGTACAATTGATGTCAAAGACAGTATGAATGCTAGATCTAGTGAAGTAATGTATTTACTTCTAGTTCGTTAATGCTAGGCTAGAGTCACTGGGTACTATTTCCTTTTGTTTATGATTCCTATTTGCAGATTACCTTACACGTAAGTAATGTACTAATCTACTAACGACTTATAAAAGCACGAAAAGAAAGCCCTTTTTTTTTCTAATTTTTATTAGGGTTAATACCATCAAAAAACCCTAAATTAGTACAATTGTGATAAATTTACCTTAAACAAATTTTTTTACCACCAAAAACCCTAAACTGGTATACCTGTGACAAATTTACCCAAAACTTTGACTACAAAAAACCCAAAATCGATACACTTTTGACAAATTTACCCTCAATTAAATTTTGTTAAATTAGGTTAATAGCATGAAAAATCCCAAATTGTTACACCTATGACAAATAGAGGATAAAAATCCAAAACTTGTACACCCGTTAATTGACACAGGTTATCTAACTCAGCAATTTGAGAGTAAATTTACCTGAAACTAACAGAGGGTAAATTTGTTATAAAATGTACAAGCTTAGGGTTTTCGTGGTAAAAAATTTTGTTTGGAATAAATTTGTCGCATGTGTACCACTTTGGAATTTTTGGTGGTAAAAAATTAATTTGGGATAAATTTGTCACAGATATACTAGTTTGAGGTTTTTCGTAATATTAACCCTTTTTAATATTGCCAGTAAGCGAATAATGATGAAGACTGTAATAAAAAAGGTTAATATCACGAAAAATCCCAAATCGGTACATCTGTGACAAATTTACTCCAAACTAATTTTTCGATCACCAAATACCTCAAATTGGTACATCTGTGACAAATTTACCCTTCGTTAGTTTCTGTTAAATTTTACCGTTAAATTGCTAAATTGATGACAGTTGACAGTTGACGGACGTACCAATTTTGGATTTTTACCTTCCATTTGTCACAAGTGTAACAGTTTGGGATTTTTCGTGCTATTAACCCAATTTAACAAAAATTAACAGAAGGTACATTTATCACAGGTACACCGATTTGAGGTTTTTGTGGTAAAAAACTTAATTTGATGTAAATTTGTCATACGTGCATCAGTTTAGAGTTTTTCGTGGTATTAACCCTATTAAATAACCAAAACTATCCAACACCAAAAAGGCAATCGGAGATAAGTGACTAAGATAAGAAAAAAAAAAATGCAACCTACGTAACTAAAGCACAGCACAAAATAGGAACCTCAAAAGAGGGAGGAAAGATTGCTTTAGGAACCGCAAATATCCAACACCAGAAAACGAAGGAAATAAATCAGCCACCTAAGAAATTACGGTGCAACAAGAAAAAAATGGCAACTTTAAAAGGGTGGATATTGGGTCGCTAAAGAAAGGACTAAAACGGAATTAAACAAAAGCCCCACATATTGATGGAGAAGATATCGCACCTCGTTTGATGTATCCCGAAGAAGCTCCTCTTCCCTCGGAAAATATTCGTTAAGGCCTACTAAATTCTTCCAAAGCTTTCCAAAGACGGGTATATGGACGACGCAATCACCTGGTATTTTTGGGCAAGATTCATTAATCAAGCTTTCCACTGACGGGTACATCCAGACGTCCAAGTTTTTCAAAGGCTTTAGCTCGTTAAGGCCCTCAACGGTATTAAGTCGATCGCACCCTCTGATTGATAATGTCTTCAGGTTCTTCAAGTGTGATAACCC
The DNA here is from genome assembly GCA_001662345.2 of Metrosideros polymorpha var. glaberrima. Taxonomy (NCBI): domain Eukaryota; kingdom Viridiplantae; phylum Streptophyta; class Magnoliopsida; order Myrtales; family Myrtaceae; genus Metrosideros; species Metrosideros polymorpha. The sequence goes on along the minus strand of BCNH02000003.1, from coordinate 22,153,021 downwards.
ACTTATTCCTGTCAGAAGCTCGCAATAATCAATTTCCAAGATTTCCAATGATTTCGAAAGACCCACAACTTTGATCTCATCTAGATCTTGACACCATAACACATGCACTTGTCGTAGCTTCCTTAGTTCCAAAGGAATGGACAATCTCTGAAGCTGTAAGCAATGGTGAACTCTTAAATTCTCCAGTTGTGGGAGTCCCTCGAGTGGAATGTCTTCCGCTTCACAAGGACCGATCTCTAAAGTGGACAAATTTCTCAAACTCCAGTCGGAGGACGGAAGCTGCACGAGGGGTTTTAAGTTTAGGTGTCGCAAAACAAGCTGTTCCAGATGAGAAAGAGAAGCCAGCTCTGGAGGTGCAGGGACCTCTAGCAGTTCTAACTGTAACCATTTCAGTCTAGATAAATTCCCAATCCACCTTAAGTTGCATTTTGGTCTTAGGTTTGATTTGCCTGAATAAGTTGAGTCATCACTTAGTAGCAGTTTAACCAAATTAGTAAGTTTCGACAGATCAGGGACTGAGAGCAATGATTTGGAATGAAGGAGTAGACAGGTCAAACTTGTGGGAAGCTCCGGCAACTCTTTAATCTCATGACACGACCTTAAGTATAAGGTTTGGAGGTGATGAAGCGTGTTGATTGTCCTTGGAATCTCTCTTATTGTCGTGTCTGTCAAAACAAAATTTCTCAAGTTTGAGACTACAAATATTTGGATTATAATTTTCCAATGGAGTTTGGAAGATTGGCAATGCCCATACCTGTTAAGTCTAACTCCGTCAATGAGGTCAAATTCACGATTGAGCCTGGAAGTTCTCTCAACATGCTACATCTCGACAATGAGAAGTGCTGAAGGTTCACTAGTGCCCCCACTTCTTCAGGCAAATCTGTAAAATCCAAGCACCCTTCAATCTTTAACTCGATGATTGACCCTAGTTTTTTAATGAAGCTTTTAATTGTCTTTAATCTAGCGCATTGTCCAAGAGTCAATCTCTCTAAAGTTGAGCATCTAGAGATGTCTGGGATTGTCTGTATGCCACAACACCTAGTAAAAGATAGAACTTTCAAATCCTGTGCCTCCTGTAACAATGGACAGCATGACGAGTATAAGAATCATTGCATACTACACACAAACTATAAAACTAGAGTTAAAACATGTAATTTACCTTGATCAAGTTCCATGCTTTTGAATCATCCTTGAAGTTGATACCAACAAATTTACAAACCACAAGCCCTTTCAGACTCAAATTGGTCGCCCCAAAATCCTTCTTAGGCGGAAAACACCAAATAAGCCATCTTAAATTTGAATGACACCTTGCAAAGTCCCCATCAAAAGTTCCCTTGTTTAAGTAGAGGCATGTTAGGTTTGGTAACCTTTCAAACTCTTCATTTGTAATTGGTTCAGATATCTCAAGCGCTTCGACCATTTGCTTCCTCTGCAAGTGAAATTTCACAATGATGTGAAGAAGTTTGTCAACTTCTAACCACTATGTTTTACAACTCGAATGGTTTGGAAAAAAATGATAAAGAATCTGAACAAAAAAGGAATGCTTAACTTCAGGATATACAACATCTATTTGAAAATGGCATGTTTCTTACTTACCTCTTCGATTTTTTTTATTTTGTTAGCCTGTTCTACGGTCCACAACCTACTCTGCTTTTGAAGGTCACCTTGATTGTCTTCACGGACAATTTGCCTTCCCAATGCTCTAAGTTGATCATGCATCCAAAACGTCCCATCGTCCAAGATCTTTATCAAACACTTATTGGTAAGGACTTCAATTCCTTCTATGGGATAATATTTACAACTGTCCCACATGTAAATTGCATCGGTCTTCTTCTCATGAAAAAAGAAGCATGCTATATCAAGGAAATTTTTTTTCTGAAATTCATCTAGGCCATTATAACTAATCCTCAACCTCTCTACAATCTCTTTCTGAGGGACTTTCTTTAACTTATCCAACGTGTCTTCCCAAATTTTTTTGTCTTTTTTACCCTCAAGTGATGAACCTACCACTTCAATGGCCAAAGGAAGCCCTCCTGTTAGTGAGACAACTTGCCGTGAAAGCTCACGATAATCATCCGGAGGATAGTCTTTACGAAAGGCATGCCGACAAAAAAGCTGAAGCGCAAGACCATCATCCATCATTGGCCTCTCATACCATTCAATTTTAACTTCAGATCCCTCAACTTGCAGAATATTTCTGTCTCTCGTTGTAATAATTATCCTAGATCCTCGATTTAAATTGGAATCTCCTATTAGATTTTTAATGTGCTCTTTCTTATCAACATCATCCAAAACCACAAGGACCTTTTTTTCGTTGAGTTGTAGTCTAATCATCCTCATTGCTTCATCACGATCGTTGATATTTTCTGCCAATCCAAAACTACCAATGTCAGATAGTAAATTCTTCTGCAATGCGACTATGCCCTCGTTAGTCGACGACTTTTCTCGAACGCCCTCAAGGAAGCTACAACACTTTCCAAAGTCTGAACATAGTTCATTGAAGACGGCCTTGGCTATAGTTGTTTTACCAATGCCACCCATTCCATAAATTCCAATGAACCGCACATCATCATGATTCACATCTAATAACTCTGTCAATTCTTTTATCCGATCATCAAGTCCAACTAAATTTTCAGTCACTAATTTTTGTCTACTCTTCAGCTTCTCCAAAACCTCTTTAACAACTAATTTGACCATTGCTGCTTGGCTGCAAGGCACAAAAGCGCTTTCATTAGTTGCTAGATTAATTTCATACCCATGCATCAGATGTGGGATTGTCAAAATCTTAACTTGAAAAGATTTGAAGTACATCAGAACGAAATTTAAGCACAAAAAATAATCATTACAGGCTAATTTAGTAGAACTCACTTGATATGTTTTCATCTATGATTATATAAATTTCTGAAGACTATAGTATTGACTTGCAAGATGTCCACAGCTACCAGATGCCTACTATATTTTGCATAAGTAAAATTTTGGCATTTATAACTAGGCCTAGAAACAATTTCAGTAATCGTAATGGGAGAATCATGAACCAAGATGATGCTGACAAACGCAGCGTCATCCATTGAACATTGTAGTTTGGCTGAGAAAACTACAATCCTGAAAAAGAAAAGGCCCACAATATTTGTATTGGCTTAGCTTTATGCATGCAGGTTTTTGATGGATCTGATTTTGATGGCATTCAAAGAGCCGTGTTCACATTCAGATTTGTTCAAAATTGAAATCAAGAGACCCGACTCCTAGGTCTTGGCTTCCATCTTACCTGGTCAAAGAGTTATTAGCATATGTCATAGTTTCGTAATTTACCTATCTAAGGTGGACTTCTTTGTCAATATTAAAACAAAATGGAGAGATCCTGTCTGTTTGCTTTCCAATAACTCCCGTCTTTTGCTTAAAAATCCGGAATTCTCAAGCCGCACGTTGGTCACATTGACTACGTAACCCCCAAAAACATAAGAGATTGCTCACTCTAAAACATTGTGCAAAAACAGCTCATTTACTTTGGTGAAGCTAGTGGGCGCTCACATGCTATATAAGCAATCGATTGGTTTGTTAATATAAAATTTGTGTTAGATTTATACTTATCAATTAACAGCCAAATCATGTGTCGTTATAGATAAATTACAGTGAGCACATTAAGCTGTTAATAGAAAGGACATGCGATGACCCCCAAAAGAAGATACACATGGCATGCGGGGCCACGACACTACCATGTTGGGCCCCCAACTCATCAATAGCTCATGTTCGAGCCAAGTAGCCCGCTATTCATCTCCACCTTTTATTACTTTGGATTAGATTAGATGGATGATTACTATTTCAAGGCTTTTTAGTTTGTCTTATACAACCCTTAAGAAAGGTGAAAAGGGAAATAACAATAAATCCCTAAAACCATATCCCACACACATCAACTTGCATCTGCACATTTCACAATATACAAATTGAACCAAATCTTTACGGTTTTTTTTCTTCTTAAATTGCATCCGTTGCCCTAACTTTCTTATCAAAAGAACCCTCAACAATTTCCTCGACCTGTGACCGTCAACCTTCAGCCGCCGCCCGTCCTCGGCCAATGTCTACTGGCTCGCTGCTCGTACTAGTGCGAACTTCCAGCACCCCCTACACCCTTTGTGTGTGTGTGTGTGTG
>BCNH02000003.1:22134149-22148491 GCA_001662345.2 Metrosideros polymorpha var. glaberrima | reverse complement strand
GACCCGTCCCTTGTGTTCATCTACCTTTCCAAGAGCTCCTTTCCATGCCTCGACTTCATGACGAAAGTTCTTCTCGTGTTTCTTGAAATCAGCTTTATATAGCGGTTTCTTAAGTTTAACATCGTCAGGTTCCACAAGAAAAAAAATGGGAATGACACTTTTTTGACCCTTTGATTTAGACACGTTGTCTACCATGAGCGTCAGCTCACGGAGGCACCATTTACTGGAAGCATAAGTCTGAGAGAAGATGGGTATGTAGATTGTGGTGTTGTTGATAGCTTGTTGAAGTTTCTTGCTAATCACTTCCCCGACGGGGAGTTTTTCTTCGTCTCTGAACACATAGACTCCTGCATCTACCAAGGCATGGTAGAGAAAGTCTGTGAATCCATGACGAGTGTCCTCTCCTCTGAAATTTAGGAACACATCATAATACTCGCCTTGCGATGCTAGTGCAGCATCGCTGCTCGACCCGGCCTCTGAGATTGCCATAGCTTTACTTCTTCAAGAAATCTCTCACCTTAAGAGAAAAAAGGGTTGGTGTGGGGGTGGCCAAGCTAAGAAATGAGGTGAGGTGAGGTTTTGGATCTGAACGAGGCAAGTGAGTGTCAATACCTAAAATACTTGGTCGGCTCACATTAAAAACAAATTTAATTGTATATTTCCCATCTAACGTTCTACAATGGCAAGTTGACACCGGTGTTGGAAATTTTTAATGACTCCCTGGAGACCGTACAGGCCAATCAGACTTTTTTTTTCCTTAGAAATAAAGACATCGGTTATTTAATTACTGCAAAATATTCAATCAAATATCTAAAACTTTTTCAGAATAACAGGCCCTCACATGTCCCAATTTAAGCTCACAAAAAAGAGCCCATCTTTGCATTAGTAATTCCTAGCTCTTCAATTTTTTGGGAGACAGTTTCTGACAACTGAATGTTAGATGAATATATTTTGGACATATAGTTTAAGGCAATGCCTAGCAAGACAGGCTGGTATTGGTTTGTCTCTTTTCTAATCGATGTAATAAAATGGATTTGTTTATATGGTTCTTGTAGTCGAGCACTGTGCAAATTTATATGGTCATTACTATGAGATTGCTAGCACTCTCTCACTCACACGTTCTATGTATGACTTTATCTCTATTGACCTTATCTATGGATGTCTTCAACTTAATCTCAGGATGTAAAGAGTTGCTGGGGAAACACGGGGTATGGGATCTGTAATTATGTCTATATTAGGGGGTGCAAATTTCTAACTTTTTCTAATCTTTTATGCGGGTAGCAACACTGTGCAACGACTGTGCACTTACTGTACAAAAAAAAGAGAGATTGAGTGAGACCAACAAAAGAAAAAAATACTCCCTTTCTAAAGTAAAAGGTGGGTCGTTGGGGCTGGAACTGAGTGGAGGTTTTCAATATGAACTAATAATGTGTGAACCCTCGCCAGCAAAAAAGCGAAGACGACCAAGACTCACTTGGTCTTCGTTGGTCGGCTCACTTTAAGATTAAAGTACCTTTATCAATCGCGTTATGCACGGCATCAAAATGATGAAACAATTTCTTCAGTGGAAATATGATATGAAATGCTCTAAGATGAAGTATTAATAATGAAAGGAGAGAATTGAAAACGATAGTTCTTATCATATTATTCTCACTGGTGCTCTTAATTTTTCGGCACTACCTCTTTGAGAGATTTTCATAACATTGCTCTTTAGCTACTGTTGGTTGTGAAAATTTATGGCCCGAGTATTGGGGAGAGATTCAATTTGTCAGTATGAGCTAGGGGAGCAGAGCGAAGTACGAGGAGTCAAGTTACACTAAGCCCAACTTTGATCTCGAGCTTATCCGGTTTAACTTCACATGGAGGTTGTGTGACCTGACATCGATGAGGTGGACTGTTGACCATTTCAATCAGACTAAGGAAAGAATACCTCGAGCTGTTTGAGTTAACAGCTAGAATGGTTACAGAATTAGATTAAATTAAGAATGAAATGGCAGCTTATTGCCTAAGGAGTTACTAAAATCGTGAAAATAGAGAAAATCATGGAAATATGGAGCAGTTAGAGAGGGAGATCACACATGATTTCCAATAACCGTCGAAGGAAATCCCAGGAGTATAAATAAAAAGAACACAGAGAAAGAGGGATCGCTCAAGCTGTGCCAAAACACTGCCAAATTTTCCTCCGAAGCATTTTCTATGCTGAACCTTTTAGTTTTAAAGTTTGTTATTCTTCATGTGCACTGTGAATAATAGTGTAGCATTCATTTCAATGTTTTTAGTTAAGCATCAATGTGTCTGTAACTTTGAGGATATTTCAATTTCAGTGAAGTTTCTTAGTGATTTCTTTTACTTTGTTTGCACTTTAATTTTAATTTCAGTGGTCGTTGCTCTAATCTTCCTTTGATTTCCTTTGACTCCAACACCTTTCAGTGGTCAGCGGGCAAGCGGCGAATGGCTAGTGGCGGGGGAGCGAGCGAGCAAGCGGCGGGCGGCGACAACGGGAAGCCATGAGAGAGAGGAGAGAGAAAATTTTTGATTTTTGATTTCTGTTTCAGAAATCAAGAAGCTGAAAATTTTAACTTCTGATTTCTGTTTCAGAATGATTTCTGAAACAAAAAGTTGTTTCAGAAATAGAAAAAGGAAGTTGCGTTACCAAACGGATTTCTGTTCCAAACCTGTTCCAGAATGATTTCTAGAACAGAAATTAAGAAATTGAAGTGTTGTCATGCGCACCCTCAATTGTCACCATCCATCAATATAACTAAATAGTTTGAGTAAATTACTTTTAACTACCCTGAAATATATCAATGACTTATTGGCTTAAGTTAATTAACATATGAAAAAGAATCTAGTAGAATATCGAATTGAAAAAGAAGAAGGAAATTTATATTTTGCCATGTCTTTTATATTTTGAAAGAAAATCTGGAGATACGTGTATTATAGGAACCTAGACATGTTATTGGTATTGAAAAGATATTCAAAATTACTATTGATTTGTGCAACATTCCTATCACAAACATTGACGAAAAAAATTTCTTAAATGCAACATAAAAATTTAGTTAATAAGACATTTAAATGGTCGTGAGTGGCAGCATGAACAAGTCAAGGTCAAGCAATTCAACGCAAGTGACTTGCGAACCACCTTCTTTATTCGTTTACTTCGGAGGGTCCACCTCGTCCTTCACGCGTTTTGTGGTCGGCTCTCTCCTCCATGAGTGATGCGATGCTACATCACGCTAATAGGGAATAAATGCCGAGTCAATCCTTAATAGTGTCATCGTTCAATCGAGCTTTTAAAAGTGTTGATTAGGTCAATCACATATGCTCCACCGGTGTTGATAGCCCCACAGAAAAGTGGAGGAGGTACACAAATAATGGACAGATTAGGATTTTATACTGTGGAAAGTTTTTGAGTGTTCACACACATCGCCGAAGACCTTGACTTTAACATCACTTTCCTCAAAAGACTTTTCTGTCAGAAACGTAACCTACGAAGACTACAAAAGCAATATCAACGCGAATTTTGTTAGTCTTCACTAGTTGGTCGTCGTTATTGCATTCCCATTATCATGGAAAGTTGTGGGGAGTTGATTTTTCACAGCCTTTTTAAGCATCGCTCTGCCTCGGGAAAAGAAAAACAAACTTACCAGAACCAAACGAGAAGAAGAAGAAGAGTCCCATGGGTTCTTCATCGGATTTCAAGAGGGTCATGAGCCTTGTGGCTGCCCTTTCCCTTTTCACTATCTTTGTCATTCCACTTCATGCTCACGCTTCCCCTGCAGAAGCACAAGCCCTCCTCAATTGGAAGTCCAGTCTTAACAACCACTCGGTTTCTTCCCTCTCTTCTTGGACTCCCGCTCCTCGAAAGGCCACCGGTTCCAATTCGACCGTGAGTCCGTGTGCTTGGTATGGCATCTCCTGCAATTGGGCCAAGAGTGTGATCAGGATAAATCTCACCAGCGCCTTTATTGAAGGTACGCTTGACGAATTCCCATTCTCATCTTTGTCTCATCTCATGCAAATGGACTTAAGCGTAAATAATCTCTCCGGCCACATTCCACCTCAAATAGCTCTCCTGAGCAATCTCACCTATCTCGACCTCTCTATCAATCGGTTCTCGGGAGAAATACCGGCAGAGATTGGCCGCCTAACTAAACTGGAGGTCCTACACTTGGTTTTCAATGAGTTAAATGGCTCCATTCCCCTAGAAATCGGGCAGTTGCATTTGCTCAATGAGGTCGCACTATATTCGAATCAATTGCATGGAACCATCCCTTCTTCATTGGGTAATTTGAGCAAATTAGCTAGACTGTACATCTACAACAACTCCCTTTTTGGTTCTATTCCTCCTGAAATGGGAAATATGACAAATCTGGAAGAGCTCTACATGGACACCAACTTCCTAATAGGACCGATTCCTTCCACTTTCGGGAAATTGACCAAATTGACAATGTTGAGCCTATTTACTAATGAGCTTACTGGTTCCATCCCACTGGAGCTAGGGAATTTGAACCTTCTTAGCTTATTGAGCCTTTACCATAATAATCTTACCGGTTCAATCCCACCGACATTAGGCAATTTGACGGAGCTTACCCTTCTTTATCTCTATAATAACCAACTTTCGGGTCAGATTCCTGATGAGATAGGAAATCTCCGCGCTATGCTTGACTTAGAGCTAAGTACAAATCAGCTCACCGGCCCAATTCCTTCTTCTTTGGGTAACTTGATCAACCTAAAATCTTTGTACCTCCGCGACAATCACCTTTCCGGTTCAATTCCTAGATCCTTAGGGGATCTAGTGAACTTGGAGGTGCTGCAATTGGATACCAACCAGTTAAGTGGCTCCTTACCAGAGAACTTGTGCCGAGGCGGGTTGCTCCAAAACCTTACGGTGAGTAGCAACAACTTAACTGGTTCTATCCCTAGAAGCTTGAGAAATTGCACTAGCTTAGTCAGAGTACGTCTCGAGAAAAACCAGCTCACTGGAAACATATCTGAGACCTTCGGTGTCTACCCCAACTTGGTCTTTATCGACATGAGCTTCAACAAGTTCTATGGAGAAATCTCAACAAACTGGGGAAGTTGCATGCGTTTAAGTGATCTAAGAATTGCTGGAAATAACATCAATGGTAGCTTGCCTCCTGAGATTGGAAATGCGACTCAACTAGGTGAAATTGATCTTTCTTTCAATGGTTTACTTGGCGAGGTTCCGAAAGAATTTGGAAAATTGACTTCTCTGGTGAATTTGAATCTAAGCAGGAACCGACTTTCTGGTCAAATAAGTCCTGAAATTGTGTCGCTACCTGATCTTCTGAAATTGGATTTGTCCTGGAATAGATTAAGCATGTCTATCCCGCAAACTATAGGGCTTTCTTCAAAGTTGACCCACCTAGATCTGAGCAACAACCAGTTGAGCCAAGATATCCCAAGGCAATTAGGGCAGCTAACTCAATTGTCTGAGCTAGACTTGAGTTATAACTTGTTAAGCGGTGAGATCCCAACTGAATTTAGCAAGCTGCGAAGCCTAGAGAAATTGGACCTTTCACACAATAATCTTTCTGGCCTTATAAACGATACTTTCGAGGATATGCCAGGTTTGGTGGAAGTTGACATCTCCCACAACAAGTTTGAGGGTCCAATCCCCAACACCACGGCATTCCAACATGCAACAAAAGAAGCGTTACAAGACAATAGTGGATTGTGTGGAAATGTTGAAGGACTTGAGCCCTGTAAGCCAGCGGTGGTGGATGGGAAAAACTCTCCGACGGGAGGCATTGTGTTTCTTATTGTGTTTCCTTTGCTAGGAGCAGTTCTTCTGTTGATTTTCTTTGGAATATTCTTCATTTTCCATAGAAAGAAGTTCCATCCAATAGAGGAACTAGCACCTAAGATAACTGAAGTCTTTTCTCTATCAAAGTCCGATGGAAAGATCTTATATGAAGACATCATAGAAGCCACCGGGGCTTTTGATGAGATTTTCTGTATTGGAAGGGGAGGCTATGGAAGTGTCTTCAAAGCCAAATTACGATCAGGTGATGTAGTAGCTGTAAAGAAGCTCCATGATACAGCTGATAGCGGGCAAACAGATCAAAAGGAATTTTTGAATGAGATTAGGGCATTGACGGAAATTCGACACCGCAATATTGTGAAACTTAAGGGCTTTTGTTCACGTCCACGACACTCATTCTTGGTGTATGAGTACTTGGACAGAGGTAGCTTGTCTACAATTTTGAGCAATGAAGAAGCAGCTAAAGAGTTGGACTGGAACAAGAGGGTGAATATTGTAAAAGGCGTGGCTTATGCTCTATCTTATATGCACCATGATTGTATCCCTCCAATCGTTCATCGAGATGTTTCAAGTAACAACATTCTGCTTGATTCTGAGTATGAGGCGCATGTTTCTGACTTTGGCACAGCTAAGCTTCTCAAGCTGGATACATCAAACTGGAGTGCAATCATCGGCACATATGGTTACATAGCTCCAGGTTAATTTCTAAAACCGTCTCTTGATCCGAATGTTAAGCAAAAGCGATGTCTTCATGCTAATAGATATATGTCCCTCTTTGTGCAGAGCTTGCTTACAGAATGAAGGTGACGGAGAAATGCGATGTGTATAGCTTTGGAGTAGTGGCCATCGAGGTGATCAAAGGAAGACATCCGGGTGATAGCATTTCATCTCTATTAGCTCCACTTGACATGGAGATCTCAGTTGCTTTGAGGAATATATTGGATTCACGCCTGCCAACGCCCACCCCAGGCATTGAGAATGAACTTCTGACCATCTTCAAGCTTGCAGTTGCTTGCTTATCTGCTGATCCCCAACTCAGGCCGTCGATGGAAATGATTTCTCAGGTGCTGTCAGCTCATTCAACCACTTTCCATGGCGTTAAAAATTCACCTATAGCCACTGGTCCTGTGAGGCATGCAACAGCTTCAAGCCGTCTACCGGATCAATTTGTAGAAGATATCGTCTGATAAATGACATTGCTCTGTCAACCACATGCAAGAAGGTCTAAGATCTTTAACGAAAATCAGAGTAGTTTAAACTAATTGATTTAAGTCTCAAACTTTTTTCAATATATTGTTTCGCTCACTGATGTGTTCACTTTATTTGCATTTAGGAGAAATATTTTGACCATCCACAAACGTTGAGTGTTTAGCCCATATCAGCATGAGGATGTGGACTATGTTTCGTTCATGCCCAGGTAAGTATAGAACTGCCTTTCGTTTCAGAAGAAGCAAAACCAGAACTTACTGGCATCTAGCTTCGTTTGTGGAGAGAACAGCTGAAGTCAAGCGATATTTCAATCTGTTTCTGTATTTAGTCTTAATCAGATTAGTGACTGCAGAGTGAAAGTTAAGTATCCATGTCAAGTTAGAGTGAGAAACTATTACTTTTATATCAATGTAAGGTCGATGATGTATCTAGTGTTATCATCTTGGAACCGAAATGTCTACGTAAAGTTGAAATGGAATATTTATATGAAGTCTCTAAAATCTTGTCCATTGTTAGTCCTTTCTATACGTTTATTTCAGATTTATGTAGGCGCAAAATCGTCTTACATGCAGAAGAGTTCCAATCATGGATCTTTTCAGAGTGCATTCAATCAGAAACTAATTGTTTCTAATTGTGGCCATCCACCATAATTTTGGGTTTTGTGGGACTTACTACCCCTGTGAAACATATCAGAGAGTGCATTCGATCAGTTCCTATACGAAGTGCTATGCGCATGTTGCCACGGCATGAGTCTTTAATAGAAGTTCAGTAGCTTTTGATCGCTCCAAAATGGAGAAATCAGGAGTTCATTTTAGTCACACCCCGAAACCAACAAGAATAGGGGATGACGCGGCTGTCCTTCTACCTAAAAAACGCAACCTCAAACATAACCAGCGTTAACCTGTTATTAGAATATATATCTCCATCTAAGGAACTACGTCTCAACAAAGATCATTTGCAGCATGTCCAACTATCTAAAATCAAATCCACAAACCAACTCCCAACAGACCCCGTCTGATATTGCTCTCATACTACTCATCATTAGTCGAAGAACCTGAAAAGGATTGGAAGGAATGGGGTAAGCAACCACAGCTCAATGAGTAGTACATTTAAAACTCAAAAATATAACTCATTTATAATAATCCAAAATATAACAAATTTACAAGAATAAAGTAAGTTATACATTGCTTCAACATAACTATATTCATAATAGAAATACCAATTCATCCACAATATCAAACAAGTCCAGTTCAATAATCAAACTCATCAAATTCATGTCAAATGTCCATTTCATGCTCTATATTCAACTCAAGGCTCTAGAGGTGGCTTCCACAAATTTACGTTATCGTGTGGCACTTAGTCCTTGACCAACGTATATCAATGGTACAAGGCTCTAAAGGTGGCTCCCACGTGACTCAAGTCGCCATGTAGCACTTAGCCTTTGACCCACACATATCAATGGTACAAGACTCTAGAGATGGCTCTCACGAGATTTGCATCACCGTGTAGCACTTAATCCTTGACCAGTGCGTGTCATAATCAGTTTCACAAACCACACCATATAGCCTTTCACAAATCAATTCCTTTCACAAGACCAATCCAGAATACATTCCACAAGCCAAACACATAATATTTTGCAATTCAACTCATCTGCCAGAAATACTTTTCGTATAACATTTCTCAAATCATTTCATGACTTATCTCATAAATCGGTTTCACAAATCAAATCACATCACCTTTCACAACTTAATTTATCAAATAGAATGCATTTCATAGAGTATTCAACAAATCAATACATATAACCTCTCACAAGCCATACTAAAACCCTTCACAAATGACAAACAAGGCAGCAAATGTCCGTTCAAAGTTATGGATTGAAAATCCATTCCATAGGTCATAACATATCTAAGCCATATACTTTCAAGTGAGTTTACAAGTTTGAAAAAGAGATAGCACCACTCACCTGGAAACGCTTACGACCAAACAACGCGTGGCTAAACGAGCCGACAATTTCGTAATCCTATCAATTAAACGAGAATCGACGTCAAAATCAAGTAAAACTCTACCTCAACTACGAAACAAATAAACGACGCTTAAACGCTAACAGAAGAACTCGTACGCGCCAACAAATTGCACACCCGAAGCGATTGTACAAGCCGATTGCAATGCGATGCTCGCATGTAAAACCCAAAAATTCTCACTTTGTCCAAACCGTTGCTTCAAAACGACTCTCATTAAACCCACAGCTCCAAAACAATATAATCCACCATTTCCAAGAAAATCCAAAGCTCAACGGCTTAAAAATCGGACTACATGGCTCAAATTTCATAAAACTTCCATATTCGAGCCCTATACTGAAAACTACTCCGATTAGATGAACAATGGGCGTGAGCACTTATCGAGTGTTGCGATATGTAGTGGAACAGGTCCCCGTAGCGCGAAGGCACTCTCTTTTCCCCCTCTCTTCTTCTTCTTTATCTTTCCTTTTTCCCCTTATTTGTCTCCTCTTTGTTCTGTTCGGTGAGCTCTCGGGCAAAATGAAGAAGCTGAAGCATCAACTTCACTATTCCCTTTTCCCGCTTTATTGACTTTTTCAACTTTCCTTTTTCTTCTTGGAAAAAAAAAAACTTTCCTTTTTCTTTTTTATTTAACTCCTTGTGGGCCCCACCGTTAACTAGGACCAAAATATTGCAGTTTTCATTAGAGCTTCGGACTTAAAAGTGCTTACTGGTCACCGTTTCATCTCAAGAGGAGATTCTCTAGTGTTTCAGAGAGAATGCAAGTTCTGTTCTGGTGCTACCTTATATTTCAAAATCTTGAGGAATTGCATGTTACACTCTGGCGCTAACAGGAACATATTCCCATTGTGGGCTCTGGCAGAGTATTGTAACCGGGTTCCTTTACAGTCAAAAGGCCTATGAAGAAACAAGGCATACCATCGCAGCTTCCATGGCAAATGAACTGTCGCGACCTAAAATTCGTAACTTAGGTTAATGGATTATTAGGTTAATTGTTCGACTAACCTAATATGGACACTCCCAAGCCCTACCAAACCGCAACTTTGGTTTTATCAAAAGATTTTAGATTTAGAATCGCCACTAACCATTTTTGGTAGGTTGGTTAGAAACCTAAATGAAATAGCGGGAAAACTATTTTATTTCTACGAACCAGAGATTAAAAGTTCGGGGACTTGATTACGTTAGTTAATTAAAACTAATGCCCTTTCGGTATCTTAATTCCATGAAAACCTAGGTTTGGCAACTCAAGCTTGATTAAATTTAACTTTAAGTTCAAAGAAATTGAGTGATTTTTTATTTTTTTTTATTTTATGTTTTCACTTTTTAGACGGAATTGTATGCATGTCATGAGAAATATCTAATGATGGAATGTAAATGCAAAACATGCAGATTTAGAGTCAAATTACACTATATGAAAAAATGTACTAATCAAAATTAAAGCATGCAAGTGACATATTCTAATAAAAAACATGAATGACATGGATAGTATGCAAGCAATCCTAAATGTAAACAAACTAAACATGAAAGTTTAATTCATTAACTTTAAATGAAGACTAAACATGGTTTCTATATAGCATAACACATCATGACAACTAAAAATGACATAACAAGTGATGATATGCAATGCATGATATTTAAAAAAAAAAAAGATGAATGATTATGCAATTTTCGGGAAAAATATGGTGTATGATATAGGTGATATTCAAAATGTGCATATGAATGACATATGATATGCAAAGCAACATGGGATATGCGAAACAACGCATGACTATTTATGCAAAAAATTGGAACATGCATGTATGTGATTTTCAAAAAATATGGTGGATAGGATTCGATGATACTCGAAATACGATATGAAATATGTGATATGAGATAATGTGATAATATGCAAAAAGATATAAAAAGATGATGACGAGAGATATGCAAGACATGATGCAAGATTTTTTTTTGTATTTTTTTTTTGAACTACTTGAAGATAAGCATGAGGATTTCATTATCTTGATTTTTTTTTATTATCCTAAATTCTGATCAGATAAGGTTTTCTAAGAAACCAAATCTTCCAAAAAATTTAATTAGGTGCGATTTCTAGAAAACCGTATCTTCACTAAATCTTTTAGGAATTTTATTATGGAATCAACATCAGGATAAAATATGATCAAGATAATCACAATCTCCAACCAACCAAAAGATAGCAATTAAAGCAAATCACAAGCAAAGCTTCTTCAATTTTTCAAAAAAAATCCCTAAATCCAAAATCGACTTTTTTGAAAAATAACGAACCGGACATAAATGACAATAGATTGGGTTGGTTATTTTTCCCAATTTTTCTAAATCAAAGAATCGTTCCCGAATGGTAACGGGAAGAATTGTCCAATTTAAAAAAAAATCGTTGCCTATTAGGAAAGAATCTTTCATAATTTGGATTTTAGGATTTCAATTTATTCAGAAAATTGTATCTAACATTGATCAACGCAATCAATTCAAATAACTTGATTTCTGAAAATTGTGACAAAAATCAGAACTTTTGGTCAATGTTGCGAAAATTGCTTCTTTTGATCGTCAAAACTTGGAATTCAAAAAGGTTCATGTCTCAATCCTTTAATAGTGAAAACATGTCAATTCAAAGGGAGCACTAATCATACGCAAGATCAGCTCAAACATGACATATTTTGTAACCAAAAGGATGAGAAATTACCTTGTTTTGCTCTAAAAATTAGCACACATCCAAGTTGGGCAATTCGTCGAATGGTTGGCAGTGGGGCTCGAGTTGCAAGTGAACAGAAGTAGCACAACGTGGCTTCAATCACGGGATGGTCTACCAACCAAGCCTTTTGGCTTTTTCCTTAATGTATCGTGAAGAACTCCCGCGCGCGTCTCTCCTAGAGAGGACCTCCAAGTGGAATCTTCTTCTTCTTTCTTTACTGAATGGTCCCACTTTAGATTTGCCTTCAATATTCTTTAATAAATTCCACGAAAAACTCCTTTGACCACCGCTTGAAAATTTCCTTTCACTGGATTGCGAGAGATTTGTTGTGGATTGCACTAGTAATGGTGCACGTGGCAAGGAAGCGCAACAATGATATGGGAACTCGGCGAATAGGTTATGGTGCAGATACGATAAACGTATTGTCAGGACAGCAGCTGCTCGCCAGGCCAAAGGGAAGGAATCGTGACGGTAGACAGCTATGAGCAAAGCAAAGTCGCGGCCATGTGAATGGATGTTCGGCCGCGACTTCCTCTCTCACGTGTTTCTCTCTCTGAATTTTTCTGAATCGGATCCCTATGAGTCTCTCCTAAATTCTGAAGCTTTGTGGTGTTTATATAGGAAGAATTAGGTCAAGCTAGGTGCTTCAGCTCTTAATTATTTGTAAAATTGATCTCAAAATTATAGCACTTTTCAGTCTAGTCCCTGGAGGGTCAAATCGCGTCAAATTGGCTCCAATTTTGTCACCGGTCCGATTTAAATGCAAATGCATGCTAAAAATTAAATAAAAAACTATATGAAAACTATAATAAAAAATTATTTAATATTTTTGGAGGGGCCGGGATCGGTCCCTAATTTTTTAACTAATGAAATAAATTCTAAATTAAATCTAAATGGTGGGTCAAAATTTAGGTGTCAACAGCTGCCCCTCTTTAAAGGTGAGCTCACAAAGGTTGCGTTCAAAGACTAATTGATGCCTAAATTTTGACCGCGCGATGCAATTCATGTTATTTTTGTTGAGATTGTCAAATCCCATTTTTATGCAATATATCATGATGCGTGCAATGTGTATGCGAACAATAAGTAACATACACTAAGGCTTCTTATTTCCATCGGAGTGATAAAAGAGACTTAGTGTACGGATCGCGTACAGAGCATTCAGGTTTTACTTCTAAATGCTTTGTAATGCTGACAATTCATATGAACCCCAAACTGAAAAAAAATAAGGTTTTTAAGTTACTAATTGCTTGTTTGTTACCCAAGGTTTTCCCTCAGATGCGAAACAACGCGAGATATTTGAAAAAGTTTTGGAGGACAACTTAAGCCAATTAAGTATCCAATTTAAGAGTTGTGCTACCTAAGCGGATTAGGTGAACACGAAAAGGAATGTGACATCCAAGCTAATCGATGTGAACACAAAAAGGTGTGACGCCTGAGCTAATCAGAATGAACACAAAGGGGTGTACAACATGAGCTAATCAGTGTGAATACAAAGGGGTGTAACGCCTGAGCTAATCAGAACTAACACACAGGGTGTGCCACTTGAGCTAATCATTGTGAATACAAAGGGGTGTGACGCCTGAGCTAATCAGAACGAACACATAGGGGTGTACCACCTGAGCTAATCAGTGTGAATACAAAGGAGTGTACCACCTGAGCTAATCAGTGTGAATACAAAGGGGTGTGACGCCTGAGATAATCAAGTGTCAATGTAAGGTAAGATTTTAAAGGGTAATCAGGAAACATACCTGAGTTTTTGATAAGTAGATTTGACGGAATCGGACCCTTGAGTTGTTAACAACAAGCTAAGCCAATCGAATTGCACCTGCCTTTTTCATTCGAGGAAGGATTTAAAACAACACATGCACATAGACAAGATGAATCAGAGGTCGGCCGCGGTCATCGCCTCCGGCTCGGTCCAGATCGAGGTTGCCCAACCTCGATTGGACTGCGAGCTATGCCGAGCTAAAGGCCCCCAGATGACGGCCCAACATTCTTTACATGTTCTCAGGATGCTCCCGCTTCTATTGTATATTTAGACATGAACTTTTTTCACCGAATCATAGTTCCGTGGTGTAATTGGTTTTTCTTGAGGAGCACCGAGAAATGTGTAAAATAAAAGTTGGCACCAGATGCAATCTCGAATTTTGTTCGTCTTTTTCCCGTTAATGAAAAATGAAAACTGATATTCTTATCACAAGGGTAAATAGATTTTTTGGGTCGAAACTAGCGAGGATGCAGATCAATATGGGTTTAAAATCTGAAGTTGATTTTGGTAATCATCCCAATTAATAATTGCAAATGGGTGCTCTTGAATATTTCGTGGCCTTACGAGACAGTGAAAAGGAAAAAATGGTTAACAGGAATGTGTAGGTACATGTCATTGAAGTTACTGACATCGTAGGGGAAAGCTTCGGGGAAGATGTTAAAAGCAGAGGATGTGAAGTTGAATGAGAGTAGCAAACAGAGGTAGTTTCCAGTAATTTCCGTTAAGAAAAAGAACCAAAAACAAAAAATCATTTGACAAGGCAAAGTCGTATTCCCTAAAACAGAATAAAAATGAAAGAGGTAGGGATCTTTATAGAGAATTACCTTTGGTCCTTTTTCACGACCCGTCCCTTGT
>BCNH02000003.1:22101674-22123075 GCA_001662345.2 Metrosideros polymorpha var. glaberrima | reverse complement strand
GTGTGAATACAAAGGGGTGTGACGCCTGAGATAATCAAGTGTCAATGTAAGGTAAGATTTTAAAGGGTAATCAGGAAACATACTTGAGTTTTTGATAAGTAGATTTGACGGAATCGGACCCTTGAGTTGTTAACAACAAGCTAAGCCAATCGAATTGCACCTGCCTTTTTCATTCGAGGAAGGATTTAAAACAACACGTGCACATAGACAAGATGAATGCTAATGCAACATGTTATCAACAAATTTCATGAATTCGCTCGCATTACGAGCTTCACTGGGGAAGTTTATCAACAAGGGAATTTGTTTCATTCTTTTAACAACTTGATTACATTCGGGGAGGAACCTTCAGTCAGAAAGGACTTCATTCCCCTCGGACATTCAAAAGCGTACCTGAAATTCCAATTAGGCATTTGAATGGTTCAAAACATTTAGATGAATACGAGGCTATGGTGAGTGACTCGAATGTCAATGCTGGTCCTCGAGGAAATGCACCTGTCAAACATAATTAGGGCAACATGCATATGCATTCATAGACAATCAAGGCCATGCATGTAAGAATATATTCAGTCATCTTTTAAAACATGTGGTTTATGCACGACGAGTCTGTCGAGCCATGCATTACCAAATTCCGCCAGGAAAAGTTTAATAAGACAATCCATATTAGCTGTGCAGATGTCATGAATCGTTAAGTGAGGACTTTTAGTTAGAAAGGACTCACTCTCACTCTCAGGGGAAAAGCTATTTTGAGGATCACTCAATCCCACTGTCATCACATTCGACAAGGGTCTGAGAGTCTCGCATTAGTATGACCTTACCAATTTGACAGGACTTTAGCAGGACTGTAATGTTGGCTTGGTCAAATGGTTTTCAATTGGGACTCTTTTGAGTTAAGGCATTTGAAAGAAATGTCTTCATCAGTAGCTTCGGGTTTACAAGTCAAGAACCTTGTAAAATGAGAAGACATAATCTTGCTCGCACTTCTTCGAGCGAAGCTTGAAACATGTAAACCTCACGTTCACTTAAATGCCCTAATCAAAAGAGACTTTTAAAGGGATGTAACGTAGGTTCGGATTGGGGACTAAAGAACAAAAAGGCTCATTTTTGCTCAGAAAATATAAGTGTGGCTAAGGTCGGTGATCATTGCTATGTCGTCACCGGTCTTTGGTCTTCAATCTTCAGTCTCTGATCTTTAGTCTTGAGGATTATTGATGGGGTTTACGGCCTTTGGATTCCACTGCGGATTGTGTAAATTCTGTTTGGGAAAATTTTGCTAGAATCACAAACTACTCAATTTGAATTTATTACTTTGCCAAACTATTGTTATATTCACTTTTGCGAGTAGACTTCAACTAAGGAAATTTACAAACTTGTTCTACTGAAGATGCTTTTTTTTTTTTTTACAAGTGGACTCCCATTGGGGAAAATTTTGCTAGAGTCACAAAATTACTAATTGAGGAATTCATTTTGCTAAACTTGCAAAATTCCCACAACTAAAGCAATTTTTGCTTTTAGTTGGGGATTTCTTTTGAATGAATTCTCAATTAGGGATTTACATTGCAATTTACATTTCCTTGGGGATACAATTGTAAACCTTGGAAAACTTGGGGCACACTATTTTTTCTGCCCCCATGCTATTGAGACTTCCGAATTTTCTCATCACATTTTTTCTTTTTCTTTTTTTCTTCTCTTTTTTTTTGATGAGAAATTTGAAAACTCATACAATTCAGTCCTAAATAACTTTGAAATGAAAGGACTACTAAGTGATCTTCAATGTCTCTATCTGCACTTGATGTTACCTGGATTCACTTGCCCCAGCACATGGTTGATGATCACCAACAAGGGTTTAAAGAAACGAATATACCAAGCTCAAAAGGGCTAAACAAATGATAAAGTGTTTAGGATAAAGAAAGAATTGCTCTTCATCATCCTAGGGCACTTAAATTTCAGCTCGAGTTTAATGTAAAGCAGTTCCAAGAAGATTAATGCAAGTACAAGCAAGAAAATCTCTAATCATTTTTTCTTACCTTTTGTCGTTATGCTTACCTCCAATTGCCCCAATGTGGGGTGGTTCTTAACAGGGGTAAAGAAATGAGACTTCAAGTGTATGGCTTAAAGAGGTTAGCAAGGGATAAACCTGTAGTGTTTAGATAAAGAAATGAATGCCTACCGTCATTTCGGTTATCGTACTTTTTGCGAGATAACCGTTTACCTTAAAGAATGTGAAATTTTTCCGCTCAACTCACCGAGTGTATAAGGGACGTGTATGAGAATGGTTTGCCTCTCGTCGTCTTGACTTTCCTCAAACTCAAGTGTTCAATCCGTTTCACAGCTCAATTAAAATCCTCCTTTTGGGATCAATGATCTAGAGAATATTCATAACCATGCAAACATTTGCAACATGCATTTTCATTAATGAGCACTCGAGTATGCATGAATTTCGCAATGGACTCGAGCAATTTACTTCTAAATGACGAACATGTGCTCCTAATGCGAGAGGATTCACATTCTCAAAAAATATTCTACGGGAACTGTTAGACATATCAGGCATAGGGGGAATGAATCGAGTGTTGCCCCTGTTCACATTGATCGACTAGAGTCTGAAGTTGAATGCTTAATTCGCCCAACTTTGGTTTCCAACCTCGCACAGAAGAAAAGGGTTCATGAATTAAGTCCTTTTATTACCATTCAAGAAAACTTACCGTTCCACGGTAGCCATTGTTGTCAAAACTTACCGTTCCACGGTAGCCATTGTTGTCACGTACTTTGACTCAGAGTCTGATTATGGAGATCGACTTTCCTTTGACTCGAATCTGATTCTTGTGAGTCCTCAGATCGGTGACTGGCGATCATAAGCAGGAGGCGGCTAGCAGATGGCATCGGGACTTGGTAGCTCGTGAATTGCATTTGACAGAGACAATTCGCGGTTTACTTCATGGTGGATAGTGACGAAGATCTCAAATCATTAGAGCAGCAGCGTATGAGCATGCCAACGGCGACACGATGACATCATGGTAACAAAGCAAGCGGAGGACAACGACCACGAAGGGGGTTATGGCATAGCCAAAGAACTTTTGGGCCACCAAGTTTGTCGTCTTCGTGTTTCTTGATGTGCATTCTGCAAAACAAAGATGAAAGTTAGTTCCAGATTGTGCCATTTTCCAAGGAACGATACCTTACCGTTTCTTTTAAGTTGATGGACCCCGATTAGCCTTTCGTTAAGACTCTTGCTTGGGTTAATTCACGCCTCATTATGCCCCTGTGCCTTGCTGCCGACGATCTTCTGTCTTGCCCCAGTATCGCGATGGATGTTCCTTCGGGAGTTGTTGCCCCACAAATCCTTCCCATTTCCAATGGATCTAGGTCTAATTGACAGAAGTATTGAACCGTTCCATTTCATGTGATGTCTTTGCTTTGGTCCTGCGCCAACAGAGTTAACACGGTACAAATTTTTTGTTGTTGACAAAACGACTTCAACTTTCAAAAGGATTTTTTTTTTTTAAAGTGAGAAAAATGTGGAAGCCTAGCGCTTAGTTTTCTCGATGGGTGTTTGATTTTTCATTCGTTGGATAACATCACGGGTTGGTTTGGAATACTTCCACATGTTCTCAAAAATAATGAAAAAATAGACTTTTGCAATTTCATTGATGACGATCAATTGATTACAATTATTGAATTGAAAATGCAACAATGGTTCCACCAGTGGGAACAAATCCTACGAAAATTCAAATATCCTAGACCTAAGAGGGTAAGCAAATGACCTAGACCTACAAATACCCTAGAAAGCAAAACGACATAGAACTAGAAAGCGGAAATGTCCCATGTAGGGCGCACTTATTCAGAACAGGATTACTCTCGAATATTTCCTGCACTGCAGACTTTGCTTGATGGATTGGGATCTTGGAATTCATCACCCCAGCCTTCAGGAACTGGGTTTGGAGCGAAAAAGCTTGGAGAGGCAGAATATTTCACCATGTAATCATATCTTCCGCTTGGATGTCCCAATGTGTCCCTAGCTTCGGTACGTGCGGCTCTGGCCTACTCAAGGAACTCAGTTCGAAAGTTGGTGACAACTAATAGGTCATCATTCCCATGGCATAATTCAAGGCTTCAGAATGTGAATATGTCAGCATCCAGGAGTTCTTGGACTCGCTTTTTCAAGATTTCACATTCATTCATTGAATGCCTGATCTTGCCTTCATGAAAGTCACAAGTCTTTGGAGGGTCATAACGAGGAAACATCTCAGGGCGGAGGAATTTTGGCTCTCTTTGCAATAATCCTCTATGCTGCAGCACGGGCCATATTCGAGACATCGGTGTGGGCAACGTAGCATGCAGTCTTGGGCACATGGGAATGGCCCACCTTGCGTGGCGCAACGGAGTCCTAGGCCTAGAACGTCTTCTTAATCCAACTGGACCTCTTTGATCGATGCGAGGTGGTGTAGCAAGTGGGTGTTGAACAGGCCGTGTCTTGGCCATGGGACGCGGGCCTAGGATGCTAGGCGAGTTATCCCGAGGATGTGGCCGAGTCATGATGCCAGTTGGGTTCAATCCTTCGCGTTCCATGATGTCTTCAACAACAAACTCAACATATTCTACTAGCTTCGAAATGGATGTCCTCATTCTGTTGATTTGGTCTTGGAGGTGTTCAATCTAGGCACTGTTGCAAGTCATCTTGTCCCTTGTAATGCAGAAAAGAAATTGACAATAAGAAATTGCAATTTAACATGGTCAATCCGTGGCAATGGATTAATCAACTCTCTTTTATTAATGAACTTTAAATGACAATTTAGAATCCGCAAACCTGAAACATTGACTCTAAAAATAAAATCAAACAAAACAAAAACTCCTAGCTAGAAAAGGAAAACTAGACTGTCTTTCTTTTCTTAGAGACGGCATGATCTATAGACGAATGGGAAGCCAATGCCAGACGGAGTTGTCTATTTTCCTTGGCTAACGCCTTAGCTCTCCTCGTGGCCTCCTCTACCTTTGGAGTACGGACAAACCGTAGATCGGATCTTCCCATTGTATATAGACCACGCCTAAATCCTTTGCCACAGACCGACCAAAATAATTACAATGAGTAAATCGATGAATGAGGTTTAGAAACTTACTTCACCTGTAGAACATTGACAATCACAAAGACATGTGCATGATACGTGGGTTCAATTTCTATCTAACATGGCTTGACAAAGGTGGAGCCCCAAGAACGTCCAGACTGAACCACCTTAGCTTGTGATTGAGTTGGGGATCCCCGTAGACTTCCGGCTCAGCCAAGTAACGACCCGCATCACATGGCTAATGACGGGGGTGGTAACTCTTGGCATTGATTTGAAAAGTTCGGGACTTGAGAAAGGCAACTCGGGCCAAATGGCGATGGCCGGAGTGTCCCTAATCAAATACCATCCTAAGCCTAGCCATTCAGGTTCAACGGCGGGTTGTGTGTGTTAAGTGTAAATGCAAAAACAATAAAGACATGCACGACAGTTCATAGCACTCAACACTTCAATATAAACCATACACAATCTCCTTCAACCTGCAAGAAAAGGTTAGCAATCACTCGCCCCCTTATCATTCCAAGTCTGCAAAAACATTTAACACCTTAAAGGTGAGATTCAACCAAGATTGCCAAAAGCGAGACATCCATGGAATTTTCTTTAGGTCTAAGTCAACTAAAGCTTTTAATTATTTCGAAAAATTCAAACAATCAAATTAAGTCTTGATTTTTACGAAAAATTAAAATTTTTCCCCAATAGAGTCACCAAGCTATCACGACCTAAATTTCGCTGAATCCAGGCTAATGGATTACCAAGTTAATTTACCAAAATTAACTAACCTAGCTCGGACTCTCTCAAGTCCTACCTAATCGCAACTTAGGTTCATTTAATTTTCAATCAAAAGATGTTTAATTTGGAGTTGTCACTAATCATTTCTTGGTAGGTTGATTAGAAACATAAATAAAATAATGTAAGAATTACTTTATTTCTACGAACCAGAGATTATGAGTCCGGGGACTTGATTACGCTAGACATTTATCTAACGCCATTTCGGTACCTTTTATTTTTATGAAAAAATCATTGGTAGGTAGCTTGATTGGATTTTAACCTAAAACACTAAACATAGGTTATCACACAGGTACGCAATTAATAAATAAAAAATCCACAAATCAAGTGATAAATGGCATAGAGTACACGCCAAATAATTAAGTTCCCTTTTTTATTTTCGCTTTTTTAGGAAAAAGACTAACTTCTATGAAATGCATGAAATTAATCTAAATGCACGACCTAATCAAATGACGGGCTAACATGAATGCACCTAAACATGATACTAAATGAGCCTAGACTATATAACGTACCCAACTTGACATGCACATGTGATGAATGTTTTTGGTATTTTCTTATGATTTTCGGAATTAAAATTTAATGGAATTAAAACTACGCTAAATGATGATTATCTTAAATATTTAGGAATTAATCTAAATTAAATCCTAAAATATTTTGGAAAATCTTATCCTAGTTCTAAATGTTTTAAGAATGGAATAAATCTAAATGAATGCAATCCTAATCTATATGCAAGATTATTTAAATGAAACTAAATCCTATGAGATATCGTTTTTAGGAAACGTTATCTTTCTAAAATGGAATGAAACCCATGAGATACGATTTCTAAAAAATTATATCTTTCTAAAGATGATTTTAAAGATGGAATATCTAGTAAATTCTACCTTCCTACTTATTTTGATTTAAAAAAGAATTTCGAATTTTTTTAATTTAGGAAAGATATCCGAATGATTTTAGCAAAAATAATTCAAACGACTAATAAATTTGGAGAATCAAATCTACATGGTTGTAGATTGGACGGTCCAAATTTCCATGCGAGGGGGCGCAATCTTATGGTTAAGATCAGTTCGCGTTCGTACGTTGTCGAATAAAAGGAAAATCCTTTTATGAATTATTTTTTATTTTAGAAAAATTTCCATAATAATTAAAAATCAAGTTAAATATGGAAATCTTCTAAAATATGCACATTCAAATCATATAATTCGAAATTAGGTCATATTATCAATAAGAAATATTCGGATGAGAGAGTTACATAATTTGGACTTGCGAAAATTAACTTTCCTTCTTTGGAAATTGCAAATCGCGGGCTAGGGCTGGCTTTTGCGAGTGCCGTGGGACTTCTAGGGTCACCGGAGAGCTACTGGAGACAGCGGGACGGCAAGTGGCAAGCAGCGAAGCAGCTAGTTCTCCACGAATTCCCTCTGGACTTTCGTTGAACAGGTGGTGGGCGGCTCAAATCGAGGCTATTTTAGCTCCAATCTCGACTTGGATCGCTGCGGCTTTGATCAAAGGACTCCTTGGGACTTCAAGGAAGGTCAGTGGTGGCTAGAGACATGGCGGAATGCGGCGAACGGAGACAACCAGAATCGGCCCCTGTTTTTATGCAGAAATAAGGACCATGACAGGCTTTGTTCGTGGGCTTGGCTCGTCTCGGTCATGGCTTTTCTGGGAAATCTCTTAGACGGATGCAAAGAGCTTCACACAAGATTCATTTTGACTACTCATGGGACTCGGGGGGTGGCCAGAGCTGATTAGAATTCACTTCATAAAATGGCCAGCCGAACTGTTTTTCAGAGTTTTCTGGGCACGAGGCTGGTTGATGGACACTCTTCTTTGCCTCAGTTCTTCGCGATGGATGGATTTCTGGAAAATATATCTGAATGGATTGAAACTACATCGCACAAGCTTCAATTTGATAGGTCACCGAAAGGAAACGGTGGCCTGAGGTGGCAGCACGATGGCTGCAAAAATGGCTTGGTGAGAGGGTCTCGTCGAGCTCTCTCTCTCTCTCTCTCTCTCTCTCTCTCTCTCACGATTTTTTTTAAGTATTTTGAGACTGAATTGTGCGTCCCTCCTTGTCTCAGAGCTTAATGAAGTATATATAAGCAAGCTCGAGGGTTTTTGCCAATTTTTCAATATTTGCACTTTGGCCCCCGAACTTTTCCATATTTGCAAATTGGCCCGATGAGCTTTTTTTGTTCAATCTGGTCCCACATGGTTCAGCCAGCCCATTTTATGGGGTTGGTCGAAATTCAGCCCTCTCATGGGCTTATCGTCCCTTTCGAGCTTAATTTCGACATTTTTTCTAATTAATTAATGAATTTTTAATTACTAAAAAGGTTTTTTTCTCAAATTTCGATTAAAGTGGGTTGAATTAAGCTCAAATTATGCCCTAACCTCCTAAAACACGGCAGCCCTCTCCTCATGACATGGCCCAAATTTGCAATGTGTTCTGGCCCTATCCGCAAGTCCTTTTTCGAATCAATTTTGCCTCCAATTCAATTTTTAATGGGGAAAATGCATGATTTAATTATGCTGAAAATTAAAGGAAAATGCTCCTAAGTCTAAATGCAAACTAAATGTAATCAAATTAAATATTTTTGGCAGGGGCCAAGGTTGGTCCCTATTTTTTTTTTGTGTAATTTAATAAATTTATAAATAAAAACTAAATGAGGGTCGAAATTTAGGTGTCAACATGAACAAATACAAGTTTATAAAAATTTTATCTACACCTTATGTGGGTGGAAACATCGAAGCGTTTATATCACTGTCCTGATTCCTTTTCTTCTGGTCTTGAGTGAAAATTGTTTGTCAGTTTCCTCTTATAGTAGAACAGGACTGATACACGATTCACAGACATTTGTTCATTTTCTCTTATTCACTAGATGATACATGACGCAAGACAATTCCTCCATTTATCATATGCAAATATAGCCTATCTGATCTGTATAAGATTCTATGATGACTATTCTTAGATCCGTTAGCACACGTATTTATAGACGATATTGTACTTTCTTTATCCTAATGAATCAATTTAGAAATTGAGTTTCTCTTATTGGCATTTTGTGGGACTAGCTTCAGAACAAGAAAGGTCCTCCTCAATTTAAGATATCAGAGAGAGAGAGAGAGAGAGAGAGAGAGAGTCATCTTTATTTTCTCACCTGTTTTGTCATCTTCATTGAACTTTTCACAGAGAGAGAGAGAGAGAGAGAGTCATCTTTATTTTCTCACCTGTTTTGTCATCTTCATTGAACTTTTCACTTGTAGAGAAAGAGGAGAATGAGATTTGCACATTACTCGCAATACGAATGCTACAAACACTAGAGTTTACATAGCTCTGCCTAAGATCGTTTGTTTTCTCCGACACATTAAAGTCTTCGCATATCCCAAGCAGTGAACCGAAAGGGATATTAGATCTCTACACCATTTATGTCATCTCCAGGAGAAAGTTCTCCTCTGCGCGGAATGCTTCTCGTCCGGCCCCTCATGCCTCCCCTCTTCTTAATCCAATGCGGACCCTCAAAGAGAAAACAGCATGTTCTGAAAGATATTTGCAGAACACTTTAAAGAGGTCCTTTTCTCTCCCCAATCACTTCAGATATGCTTCAGCATTACAAGAATGTTAATCATCGTAGTTAGAGTGAGATTCTTGATACGAGTGATAAGCATGTTCCACGAAAGATTAATCATTGAGGTACAAACGAGATTCTTACATGATGTCTTTCAACCTCTCTTTTTATGTTAAAATCATGCAGGACAAAGTTGATGCTGAAATGAGGAGGCTGAATTTAGAACTGAAGCTGTTGAAGATATGATTTGATCTGATTCTGATCCTTAGATTACGGACTAATTGATTCAGCCATGGATATTTAGTCTGTAAAATAGGAAAATGTTATCTTGTATATTTTTTCCTATTTGTATTTTCATGTACTAAAAATATCCTTATGTACATTGTACAAGCAATACAGAATATACAATTACAATTCCTTCAAAACTCTTCTTCGATTTTTGTCATGGTATCATAGCGCTGTTTTCTGGCCTAGCTTCCGCAAAAATTTTCAAGATTGCCACCGGTCAATTTTCTAACTTCTTGTTGCAAACCATAACCTGCAAAACAAAGTCAGCACTCCAAGTAGGAATCCACATATTTATTTATCAATGCTACCACGTCAAAAAATCAAAATTCAAATTCCGATGAAAACCGTGATCTGGACATACCTGATTTGGAGGAAGCTCCCAATTCAACCCAAACCAGACTTTAGATCAAGCTGATTCGACTCAAGTGGAGCGGTCTTCCGCCAAAACCCTACTGAATCTGTTCAATATCCAGGTCCGGCCCAGTGGCCGCCGGTCCATTGGTTTCCACTTCAAGGCCAATGGGCCGCCAAGCCAAGTCAACCGTGGGTCCAGCATGGTCCATTCGAAGAAGAAGCAGCTCTGGGCCTTGGAGCTCAGCCCAATGGTGGTGGGTCGGTTCCATTTGTTCTCGGGACCTACCCGAATGGTAAGTCGGGCTGGCCGCCTCCGGGTCAAAGACCCGAATTGACTCCGACGGATTTAGGGACAAATCCCTACCCAGGTTTTCAACTTGATTTCCTACCCTATGCCATTCTAGCCACCGGTGACCCACTCTATGCATCACCGGCCGATGGACTGGAACTACGACTCATCAATCAACAACTTGCTGGACCGGACAACTACTCCACCTAGGCTCAAGATTTTCAGTGAGCTCTAGTAACAAAAGACAAAGACGGTTTCCTCAACAGATCGTAGCTTTTCCGACTGATGATCGGCTATAACGATATTGGTGCAAGTGCAACCAACTCGTTTGCAGATGGATCGAGACTATGTAGCTCCTAAGGTGGCGGCCGGACTCCCACCGACCAAAGACTCAAAAACCATGTGGGACAACATCCGTGAAATGTACTTGAAGCTCGACTGAGCCAAGATCTTCTCGCTCACCCAACCCTTGTCGGAGTTGAAGCAGGGGGAACCTCTTGGTCACCGCTTGTTTCAACCGACTCTCGACTCTATAGAACGAGCTTGAGGCTGCTGAGGAACAACTCGAGTGTCTGAGGCGATTTCAAACAATACCAAACCATCAAAGAATGAGAAAAGGTGACTTGATTCTTCCTAATCTTGAATGAGAACTACTCACCTTTCCAGTCACAGATCCTCGCCATGGAACTATCTCGCTGCTCGGCCAAATCTACCAACTGGCCATCTAGGAAGAGAACAACCATCTAGCTATGGCCAAATATGTATGGGTGGGTGAGAAAGTAGAGAGAGGGAATCGGGTGATCAAATGACGCCGGTAAATTTTATTTGTTCGTTAAAATTTAGTATATTTTATTTATTTTTCATTTACATTGTCTTTGAAACCCTAACTTCTCTCTCATACAGTACCTACTTGTTTTTCAAGCCACATTAATATTTCACATTCTCAATCGGTTAGAAATACATAATTCCAACATAATTTTATGTAATATTTCTCAAATGACTCGAGAATGTTGGCGAAAGAAGCAAGGATGATAATTTAGTTGTGATGTGCATCTACCGCATTTCTGTATTAATTTGTAATGTTTTGGAATATTTGATATAACTACAAGTTAAACTTCAAACACCATGAGAGAAAAGAACAATTCTTTTTTTTTAAAGGCTATAAACACAGGAAAAATTATAAAAAAAAGTCATAAACCTATTGCAATTGTGTCAATTTAGTCCTAAACCTTTTGCAATTGTTCCAATTCAGTCTATCCGACAAATTTTCACTAGCTAATGCTGACGTGGATGTCGGCCAGCCGGCGATAGAATATATATATATTTTTTACAAATTTTTTTCTTTTCTTTTTCTTTTCTTTTTTTCCCTCCCCACCCTTTCTTCTTCCTTTAGGCGATGGCCGATGAGGACAACCTCACCGTCTCTAGCGAGGCCTAACCTCTCCTTGGCTAGGCAAGGCTTAGCCTTGCCCACCGATGGTGAGTGTTGGGATGTGGTTCATACTGCCCATCGACAGGAAAGTGCTGGGGTCCCGCTCTTTGAATAGCTACTGCTTATATATACTCTCTTTCTCTTGTAATTGAACGATGTAATGAAAGGGGCGATGTGCTAAATTAAAGTGAAATCCTCAGCTGGACGTAGCCTTAGTTTAAGGGTGAACCAGGATAAAATCTTATGTTTCGATTTCTCTCTCTCGAATTTTTACTCTTTTTCGTGTGATTGTGCGTCGATACCTAACAGTGAGGTCGAGCTTCGCCGTGGTTGGGTGAGGTCGGGCCTCACTAGTGACGATGAGGCTTGCTCTTGCCAATGGTGGTGGGGGCGAGCCTCCCCCGACGGTCGACGAGGTCGTCCTCGCCAGCGGTCGCCTTTGGCTAGTCGCTGGAGCTCGACGATCGGTTGGAGGAAAAAGAAGGGGAGGGGAGGGAAAAAATGAGAGAAACAGGAAAAGAAAATAATAATAAATAATAAATAATAAAAAAGTTTGAAAAAAATATGAAAATATTATGTCGCCAGTCGGCTAACGTCCACGTCAGCACTAGCCATCCAAAATTCGCCAAATGGACTGAACTAGAACAATTGCAAAAGGTTTAGGATTAAACTGGCAAAAAATAAAAAGTTTAGGACTGAAATGGTATAATTGTAATAGATTTATGATTTTTTTGGTAATTATCTCTATAAACACGCCTTCAATGCCTAAATAGCAATACCTGATTACGTAATTCATTACGTGGCATGCATCTTTATCACCCCTAAAGTAAGCCACGTAGATCAGTTTAACATATGTTTTCAATCCTTCTATATCATTAATTTTAACGTGGGAAATCATTAAAATCCCCGTGTAGTATGTGACATCCTAGATTTCGACCAATGTACTAAAATTGAATTCGATGGGTTGTAACCATAAATTCTAGTTCAATAAAGAGTATTGGACGTTTCGTTACCGATAATTCAAAATTCATCGGTAAACTCTAAATTTTCGAATAAGAAACAGTAAGTCGAAACTTAAGTATCAAAAAGATGATACGGACTTGGCATGAACTGACGGACCTATTTTCTATTAAATTCGGCCATCAAGAGGCCCTATTACGGGAAATGACTGTTTTGCCCCCAAAAGCCCATTTTTGGCCCAAAATGAAGAACCCATTGGATATCAAGCCCATTAGGCCCACAAAAATTCAAGCCAAGCCCATGTGAATAGTGCCAAGCCCACATGAATAGTGCAAGCCAGTATGAATAGTGCCAAGGGTGGAAATTATCATTTTACCCTTCTTGAAAGTGGGATATTTTGAAGATCACATTAATGGACTTAAGACAAAACTCTTTAAAGCTTTTGTCTTTCTTTTCTTCTAATCCCCCCCTTGGCCAAACCATCCCCCTTGCCCCTCTCCTTATCTTTTTCTTTCCTTGTCTCATTAATTCTTGCTAAAGTGGTCTTGAATTCAAGAAGACAAAGATAGATATTTTGAGATTGCATTAATTGAGGAGACAAAAATGCAATTTTGAAAGGATTTAAGGCAAGACAACTCTCTCTCTCTCTCTCTCTTCTCATTTTCACTTTCTCTCTTTCACTCTCTCCTTCTCTCTCTCAAATTCGTAGCTCCCCCCTCTCTGCTCCATTTTCATCATTTTTCCTTCTTGTTTCACCCTCCTCACCTTGCCGCCACACTACCCAAGATGTGCCTTGAAGCCGTGCCCTTGCCGCCGACGTTCGAGCCGCCGTTGCTAAGCTGTGCTGCCGTCGTCACCGCCCAAGCCAAGCCACCGCCACGCCAAGTCGAGCCGCCGTTAATACCCATTTTCTGTCTATGCGCCGTCGCGGAGCCACCGCCGCCGCCACCGCCTTCACATCGTCACCGCCGCCTGTTAAACGGTGAGTTAACTCCCTAATCTTTGATTAGGTTGTTTAAGTGCACTTATGGTTAGTTTAGTTGACTATGGTTAGATTAGTTAACTAGGGTTGGTTTAGTTAATCATGATTAGGTTAGTTAACTATGGCTGGGTTAATTAACCATGGTTAGGTTAGTTAACCATAGTTAGGTTAATTAATCATGATTGGATTAATTAACCATGGTTGGGTTAGTTAACCATGGTTAGGTTAGTTAACTGTGGTTGGGTTAATTATTTTAAATATGCTATTAGTATGTTTTGAGGTGAAGATTGCCTAAGAAAGGTATTGGTTTCATGATTGATGACTTTATAGTGGAAAATAATGCATTTTTGGCATGTAAATGGTGATCGGTGTAATGTCGCGCTTTTATACTGAGTTTCATGCATTAAAATAATCTAGTATGCTTGAAAAACGAAGCATGGGAAGTTTGGCATGAAAAGCACGTTGGTGTGGTCACATGTGATTTATTCATTGCGTTTTATGTGAGAAAATGACAATACGTTTGATTTTTGAGCACGATCATGGCATGAGCATGATTCATGATGGCATTGGTTAGAAAAATAAGAAGAACTAAATTAGCATGCATGATTGAGGTGCTCATGTGATCACAAAAAGGGAACGGACCCCCAATGGTAATTGGGGATGATGCTTGATTTATCGTAGTCTCAGATAGGGTCGGGATGATGATGATTTATCGGATGCCCGGCGGGGTTGAATGACGGATTGCGGTTGAGGCCGAATCGATTCTCCTTTATGGAATGCCATCTTTCTCCAAAGAAGGTTGTGATGTTACCGCGCCTGATGGTTTTGGGGAGATGCTCAGTCATGCCGGATGATTGCTAACCTGTGAGAGGCGCAGTGGCCTAGAGAGGTCGAGATCGCCACCCTTTGGGTCATGCGATGGCCAAAAGCGGTCATAATTATTAGGCATAAAAATTGGAACACACCTGGATGCACTGCACATGAGGAATAGTGATATTTGTGTTCTAATTGCCTTGTTTGATGCATTTTTTTTTATAGAATGCCATAATTGATAACATGCAGGGCGTGTGCATGTGCCGAGGTGAGGTAAGAATGCCTGTGATTTGTCTGTTAATTAAGTTGAGTCACTCGAACCTGATATAGGTTGTATAGAGCGAGAGTTGCTCGCTATTGGTCTGCCATCGATGTTGAGTTGCATGTTTATGACATGCTTTAGGTGAATCAGCATCCTACACGAGGCTTATGTTGTTAACTTACTGAGATTTTATTTCACTCGTTGTTAACCGCTTTTCAGGACCATAGATCGAAAGGTCTACATGTGCGGTTCAAGATGCCATCACGTAGAAAATTTTAAGTTAACCCGACCCCCAGTACCTTTTGGTAGTCCTTTTAGAAAGTAGCCCGAAAGTGAGGGCTTGTAATTATAAACTTCCTAGGGTTAACATGTATATAAATAAAATGCGAGTTTTGCTAATGAAGTTTGTTCTACTATTTTTCCTGCTATCCCTACTGTTGTATGTTGTCGGGTGTTTGTTATTCGTTTCTACATGCATTAATTGAAAGATAAAATGAATGGGTCGATGACGCATCCTGGGACGTCGCATTTTTAATGACCCAAAGGAAAAGTGTATCGAGATGGTCGCGCGCTTGAGGGTTGGGGCGTGACACAGTATATATATAGTTTGGATATAATCAACTAATATTAGTCATTTACAAGTAGGGCCACCAACTTCTATTAATAGGGATAATCCGTCAATACATCTAGTATTATTATAAATTCTTGATCGTAATAAAATAATAACTTTGAATTTCTTTAAGGTCCAAAGAATTCACGCCCGTTTCTTTATGCTAACTTGAAGGTTCCTCCTTAGTTCTTTTGTCGTTGACGCCATATTGAAAGAGTCATGCTTGAAATTTATGTTAAGTATTGCCCAAAATAAGCGGTCGAATAATAAAGTAAACTAAACAAGAAAATAAATCGAACATTTGATTATCATGATTTGGTCGGCAAAACCTCTTCCGAGGAGAGTAGTAAAAGATTCCACGATCAAGCGATATGACAAATATTACAATCATACTCGAATCACTAGACACTATCAGTTTTTCCCAGCCTCCAATAACTCACATAGTTTTAGTCCTCAAAATTTCTCGAAAACAATCTTTCAATCTCACAAAAGAATTACACAAAATCTTAACTCGAGATTTTCACAGCATCAAACAATATAAAACACTCCTTTTGGATTGCTTCATAATGTAATTCACGAAGAAGCCGCTTATTGGATATGATTCATGAAAAACATTGGCTCCTTTAGTCTGAAAAATGTTTCTTATTTTGGATCTAAATCTTTTCTAAATGAAAAGTGGGGCTTCTTCGTGAATTACACTCTAAAGCAATCCAAGAAGAGGATTAGATTTTCTTCATGGGCTCAAAATTGAAACATATTCTCAACATGAAGATGAGTGTGTGTAAAATTAGTATATTAAGTGATGCATATCAAGATTTTAATTGAGGTGTCATGTATGGGCCAATCTTTTCAATGGTCATTCATAATCTAATGAAATATTTTAAACATCTAGAAAGCTTGTTTTCCTTGACCTTCATGTATAGTTGTTGTCGAAAAACTAAAGATCGAGGATTATACTTCGTAATTCACTCTTTGAATAGGGTTATAATTTCCTACGTCTTTAATAAGGAATAAAATCTCTTATTAGTGAGCTACAAATTTACCTATATCCATAATTTACTCTTTGAATCAGTTTATATTCTCCTCCGTCCTTAATTAGGAATAAGATCTCTTATTGGTGAGCTACAAATTTACCCATCACCTGCATACAAAGTCAATTAAAAATACATTGGAATGTGAGAGTGTAAGTGTTTAAATGTGAAGTTTCATCATTTCTTCAACACAGTATCCATGTCAAAACTAGGAATGCACGAAATTGAAATCATAATAACAAGACTATGAAAGTGATCGAATACTACATTTATAGTCTTTTTTGTTTTTTCTTGGTGATACACAAGGCAAGATTGTTCTTCCATTTATCATATTGTATAAGATTCTATGATGACTGTTCTTAGATCCATTGACACCCGCATATATCGATGATTTATACTTTCTTCATCCTAATGAACCAATTTAATGATTGAGTTTCTGTCATTGGCATTGCATTTTCTTGGACTAGCTTCAAAGAAAAGGTCCTCCTAAATCTAAAATATCAAAGAGAGAGAGAGAGATCATAGGGGAGTCTCGTTTACAAGAGATTTCATTTCTAAAACCAAAGGTGACACCCCAGGCGCGTCACCCTTGTAGCGACCCGTTTCTTTCTTTTCTTTTCTTATCTCGTATGCATGCGGAAGTGTTCAAAATAAAAATAAAAATAAAACAACTAACACATCAACACGAGTACACAAAGCACATTACTTCTATTATGCATCATAATATTTTACATTCTTATGCTAATTATTTACATCATTATTGTAGCTTCGGTTCTTCTGGGACGATGTGGGGGAAGCCTAGCTCTACTACATCAGTAATTGAGAACTCGAGATTCATCGGGACTCCAAACTGAGGGGATGTGTCATTCGCCATCCTACAAGTTCGAAAAATAAAGGGGTGAGCAATGCTCACTAAGTAAAATTCCTAGGCCTAAGGTAAGAAAAATGGCTTGTCACCAAGCCTACATCTGGTGCTTATGCATAGATGGCACATCAGACCATTATCACATCATGACATGCATGTAACTTACTCTTAACATGTAACCTTGACATGATCTTGACTTAACCTTGGCATAGCATGAAAAACATGATCATGCACATAATTTCAATTTCATTCATTATCATCATACTTAGTCCCGTCATCAAACAGGCCTTCCAGCATCAATTGGGCATCGCTTACCACGGCATTCCGCTTAACAACCCTTCCACAAGGTCCTCTCGACTCAATCGAGGCATCACCTAATTCTGGCGGCATCCTGAATCACTCCCCGGGGCATCCCAGCTCAACCGAGGCATTAGCGTCACCATCAAGTGACACCGGGTCTTATCTTACATTAGGTGATCATACGAATGCAATGCAATCATCATAACATAACATACATTCACCAATTCTTATTCCTTGACTTAGCTAGCAAGCATATGGCTCAAAGGCGTGACATACAGCATAAACATGTGTGACATGTATGATTCTTTAGTAATTACTACATGTCATGCTCAGGCGTGGGGCGGGGCGAACGATCGAGACCAAAAACAACCGATCGTGATCCACAGTTGCACCGGTCTGTGACCCAACGAGGCCTGTCCATGGCCTGGGGCAAGTGGGCCCATGGCCTATTCGTGACCCAAGACGTACAAATACGGGGCTCGTCTATGGTCTCGGATAAAGACCGTTCGTAGCTCGTCCATAGCCCAGGGATGTGAGTAACCCAAGACATAATGCACAATAATAACCTCGAACCGTCATCAATCACACAAGCAAGCCAAGCATCAAGCCAATCGTCCTAACTAAGAACTAGAAATTCTACTTACAAATGAACAGCGAACAGGCGAGTGACAAGTGGCAGGTGTGGAGGCCGAGCAGCCTTAGGCTAAGAGGGAGAGAGAGTGGGCATGAGAGAGAGAGAGAGAGAGAGAGAGTGGTGTTGATGGTTTGGTGTGGTGAGGATGGATGGAGGTTGATCTATTTATAGGCATTTTGGCAATGATGACCCTCATTTAATGAGAGCAAAGTATCCCAATGAAATCTTGACATGTTTCTAGCTATAGGGCATGGGTGGCATCTACCAAGCTTAGTTGTCATCTAGGCTCATTATGGCATCAATTATGTGGCCAATAATCTTCCCAAGTGTCCTTTATCTTTATGAACCTAAGATTTGATCATTATAAGCCTAAGATTATGTAAATCTATTTTAAGCACAAATGATCCAATAAACTTGAGCCATTTGGCTAGCCTAGATGGAAATGTGGCTTAGAATATCTCTTATCAGGCCAAGTGGTCCATGAGTTACCATAGTAATCATGGCTCAAAGATTTTCTCATTATCACTTTTGGATTCTATTAATTATTGTTAGGCTTAGGTTGTCCAATAATATTTGGCTACTTATCTTAGCTAGAATTGAGGTGGCAAACCTAATATGCTTAGTTGTCCCTTAAGTTTAATTAATGTTTCATTTATGTGGCCATTATTTACCTATCATTAAGGTTTGCTATTATGACCTTTAGATTACATTAATAAACACTAAACTTAGGTGGTCCAATAAGAATGCCTAAAGTGGCCCTTCATTAATTAGCTAGACCTAAAGTAGATGATGTAAATGAGTAAGCTTCTAAGGTAAGCCATAAATAGCTTCTTTCATAAGTTAGGGAGAAAACTTCTACACCAAGCTAAGGAGTGGCTTATTCCATAAGCTAGAGAGGGAACTTCTACGCCAAGCTATAGAGTGACTTACTTCACAAGCTGGACATGAAAATATCCTGTTGTCATAAAAGGGTGCATAATATCTTTCATGTACTAATTGTGATCAATCCGGCCATAGACAAAATTGACCTATTACTGTAAAAAAAAGGCCAAGAAAAAGCAAACCCAACGTCACCTTTTGTGTCTAATAAGAAAGACCAAAGAAAAAAATGAATTTATGTTTTTCTTATTAGCATTCGACCCATCGAAGATGAAGAGGTCAAAATGATATCCTGATAGTGGATGCTCATGACATATAACGGGAGAAAAATGTCTCCTTGGTTAATGGATTGAATCTTAATTTGTTGAACATTAGCCAACTTGGCAATAAACACTACAAGATAAGTTTTGAGGAAGAAAAAATGTGTCGGATTGGACAAAGATAAGAATGAAATTTTCATTGGCACGAGGTATGGAAATACATACTTATTGAATGTAGAAGAAGCTAACTGTCTGCAGGAGTTTCTGCAAGAGCATTGTCATGTTTTTGCAAAAGATGAAAACAAAATATGGCATAGGAAACTTGGTATACAAGTCTCAAGCAAATTCTATAGCTATCCAAAGAGGATATGGTGTGTGGTTTGCTACAAATAAGGTTTGAAAAGATTGAATTGTGCATAGCTTTCACCTCAGGTAAGCAAATCGAGAGTTACATTCAAATTGAAAATTTTCTTTTCACTAAGATATGGACTTGTTTGGGCTGACAAGAAGCAAAAGCGCCGATGGTGAGAAATAGGGTTAAAGCTATGAAGGGTGGGTTTGGTTCAGTTTTGCAAATACTAAAAGCTCAATGCTAGTCCCTTCAGCATTGAGCTTTCAGCATTCCCAAGGCCAGAATTTGGCCGAAAGCTGCATGCCAAACATCTCATCATTTCCTCAAAAAGCTTTAGAGGCCAAAAGCTTATTGGGAATACTGAACCAAACCCAGCCGAAAAAAGAGAAAGCAGAAGCAGCCGATGAGCATGAAAAAGGAAGGGATAGGGAGTTAAAGCTATGGCTAGAAGATTTAAAAGTCACCTATGTTTTTTTTTTTTTCAGACCTTGTTCTAGACTGAATATGAGGATGCCATTGTCACATGTGGTAGAATTAATGTTAATGAGACTGTCAATGTAATAGGCACACTTGTATATATAGGAATCATCATTTAGTAATTGGTCTTGATTTGACCTCATCGTAAGAATTTTGGATAGAAATATGATGAGAGTAATTACATTATTGTTTGAAAAGTAAAAGAGGGCTTACTTCACTAAGACAAAGTGTGGGGA
This sequence comes from Metrosideros polymorpha var. glaberrima, assembly GCA_001662345.2. Lineage (NCBI taxonomy): Eukaryota > Viridiplantae > Streptophyta > Magnoliopsida > Myrtales > Myrtaceae > Metrosideros > Metrosideros polymorpha. The sequence goes on along the minus strand of BCNH02000003.1, from coordinate 22,102,645 downwards.
ATAAAATGGATCGTTCCTAATGGTACAGGGATCAAAAGTGTAATTTCCTTTAGAGGTTGGGACACATGGGCGCCACGTGTCAATAATCTAGTAATGACCAAAAATTCCCAGCAAATGTCAGACGAAAGCTTGACGGAAGAGTTTATCGGCGATGGAGAATAGTTTCAAAAGTAGAATTGTAACTAAATAAAACATTTGTATCAAAAGTTAATTCACCTAGAACTACGAGGCGAAGAAATGTAATTTTCGCAAAAAATAATGTATATTGTCCGTCTTAAACAAGTTTTCGTGACAGAACCAAAAATATATATATTTAGAGTGTATTGGGCAATGAGATTAGTAACCATTACTAAATCCTACAGGTGATTTATGATTTGCTAACGTTGGACATCCTGTGAGGAATAAAAAATGGTTAGCCCACACAAAGTTACTGAAATTCCACTTAAATGTTTGTAAACTTGTTTGGTTTCATCTCGATAAATCAAGTCAATTTTTATGGAAATTGAAGCCATGAATAAAAGAATAAAAAAATAAAAAAAGATGCATGAAGTAGTTTTGACACACTCCACGTGCCGATACCATGATCCCGATGCTATCATTGTGCAAAACATGAATTGAATCTCCCAAACAACTACTTCGAACTAGTAGTTAACTTGAACCTTACCGTTTCGGGTTGTTCACCGTCAAAAGAGAAACAAAAAAAACTCAACCCGGTTGTGTAAATTCGATGCCGGCTCTAAGCAATCTCTGCTCAAGCTCGCATCGTTGTAGAAACGCATTGCCAAAGTTTTGATGGACGCGGTGGGTCCGTAGAATGAGTTAGGTAAATGATTTGCATGGAACACCAAGATGGACTCCCGAAGTTATTTTAGGATGCGTTTGATAACCTACCAGAATTTTTAATTCTCTGCCAAAAGTAATTCTAAAGCAGAAATACGTTTGATAAAGAATAACTTCTGGAACAATTTTCT
>BCNH02000003.1:22056550-22101466 GCA_001662345.2 Metrosideros polymorpha var. glaberrima | reverse complement strand
TTTATGGTTTTTTTCCCTTTTTATTTTCACTTCTCATTTTTCTTCTCACGCTCGTAGGCCGCCGGACGTTAGTCCCCTGACTCCGGCCGTCGGACGCGCGGACGCCGGTCGCCGGACGCACGGACGCTGGTTGCCGGACGCATGGACGCCCACCGCCGATCCCCGAGCCGTTTGGTAAACTTGCTAAAAGTAGAATGAGAATGATGATGCATTTGGTAAATATAAATTCTCATTCTCTGTCAGAATTGATTCTTGAAAGAATGAATTATTGCTAGAATAAAAAATTCTGGCAAGAATTGTTTTCATGTAGGCCCTTAGCTGCCCAGTCGGGATCAATGTCGTAAGGCATACCAGTACGGCACCCTGCATCAGCAACCACTGTCTTCTTGTCGTGCTCAGCGTCACCTAGGACGATGACATGACCGAAGTGCTTGGCTGAAGAAGTGGAGATAAAATATGGAAGATGTCACGCTGCTGTTGTCAATGTCGAACCGTGTGAGATTTTCAACGAAGGAGCCTCGCATGCGAAAGCCAAACCCTACAAACAGGCAGATCTTCCATAGACTTGGCGCCTAATGAACATCGTCAAATTCAATGGCGGTCAAGAAGATAATAAGGCACGTGTGAAATAAACGGAAGAAACATGTACGCGCTACATCATCTCACTTTTATAAAGTTTTGCTACGTCCAAAGAACCTTTACAGTCTTGGTCATAGTTGGGGGTGGTTCAATAATGTGAGAATACCTCTATGAATATCGAGATGTTGCCCGTGATAGCATACGGTTCCTCGACGACCGACGATTGATTCTTTTTTTCTTTTGTTGTTGTTGTTGTTGTTGTTGTTGTTGTTGTGCTCAACTGAAATTATAGTTCCGCTCCTATGATATTCCTGGATTAACTCATTCGAAGTATTATCCTTTTTTACCCGTCCCATACCGAGTCTCACGATTTCGTTCTTTAGCATACAAGCAGGCACTTTCCTATGAGCTCACCCATCCTGGTAGTGTTCTAGCCTAAGCATGCTTAATTTTAAAACAAAACTTGCCGTTATGTCAAAATGCGCCTCTGTAAGTTAATTCCAATTTTTAAATATATATCACTAACACGCTCTCCTCCTATTCGGTGTGCAATTCAATTCATTCCTATCCCTTTTGGTCATCCTAAAAACCTATCACGAGTCGCTTTTTGCCCGATCTCTCTATCCCCGGCAACCACTCCCCTCTCTTGTCGAACCAAGTTGTTATAGTTCCCACTTGTCATGAGACATAATGTGTGCATTCTAGTCAAAGGGGTATCCCTCAGTGAGATTAAATTAATTTTCTCCAAAACAAACACACTCTAAATTTTTGGGACTCACAATCATGCTGATAAAACTTTTGACTTCAATCACCTTCATGCACTAATTCAAGCTAGCCATATAAGCCTTGAGGTACTTGGCTCTAATATGAGTTAGAGAGAAAAACATGAGATTAATTAGGGATGATTGGTTTCAAGGTGAGTTGCTTCTCGACCTACAACAAGAATCGATTCATTTTATGTTTTGTGTGAAGAACCAAATGTTTATATTAAATATAAAAATTGCACCATTTCACTACAAAAACATATCTTACCTAAGTATCACAGGAAGGTGAAGGGCAGCAACGCCCTCACCATCCTACGCAGGACCTTCCACACGGTAGTACCTTACCACCTCGCCAACAACCACATCTTATTATTGAACCTAGAAGTTAAAACGTCGAAGCCAAACCAAAAATCCACTTCATTTGCGCTTCTTAGCGTGACATGTACTCTCAAGTTTTTACGTCTTCCCCAACTTGAAGAGTTGAAAAATGGAATTTTTATACAATGTCAACTCCCTCGAACTTTCAATACAAGAAACGTCACCATCTGAATAATTTTTAATCTTTGTACAATCTGAAACGCAACGATTGCTTTAATGCAATAGGTTCGCGGGGCTGAGCTTAGAGTGAAAAAGAAGCACTCTTACGGCATCTCCGCGATTCACTGGAAACAGAACACGGCATTGACCCAAGATGGCATCTCCACTTCCCAATATGAAGGCAAGTAGTAATTCCATGAGCATGAGCGTGAAAGGCATAAATTAGGCGTTGGAGATCCACCAATTGCGAGAGCCATCGCACACGAAGCTAGCAAGAAAACGGGAATAAAGTCCCAAAAATGAGCATTTTGCGCAGGAACGACAAATCATGATTGGATGGCATTAACTATGCTCAACTTCAAGAGGAGGGTGACATTACTGAAGAAGTCAATACTTTGCATTCCTTGCAAATCACAAAAATGATGGGTACTAGCAAAGCATCTCCAGTTTTGACATCATTGAAAACGAAATCGGAGGACTCCTTTGGCTCAACCTTCGTGCATTGTTATTGTGGTCGAGCAGCTACTGACTGAGGATTATATTCATTATTCGCTCTCTAAATAGGGTTATACTTTCCTCGGTCCCTAATTGTGGAGAATAAGGGAAAATGTTACCGTCGTCAAACTAGATTCTTGAAGGAAAACAAGGGAAACTATAATTAAGGCTTTGTACCGTAAGTGCTTCCATAGAACATAAAAACCCCTCACTTTAATGTATGACTGAGGTTTCAATGGCAAAGAAAAAAGTAGTATAATTGAGCTCGCGTTTGAAAAGGGAATTGCAAAAATACTAGCGATCCATGCATCCGAGCATAACATTGAGCAATATCATCAGGCGATTGACCAATCGAGTTTGATAGCTCGAGCATTGGAGTGGACAAATTAATCGGCAACAAATACAAATACGTACATAGTATAATCCATAAGTGAATCAGGAGGGAATTTCCTGTGATTGTTGGAAATACCAATTTTATTCTAGAGCCAAAATGCTATGATGTGATCAAAACCACAGCAGTAAAAGAGAAATGGATCTGATAGAGAAATCCTGGGCTAACAGAAATATGTCAGAAACGGGGTTGGAAATTTGAACCCCAGTCAGGGCATTCTACAAACACCTGGAGCGCAACAAGGAACAAGCCAAGTGACGTCGTGTACCGCGAACGACCCAGAATCAGAATTCAACCTCATTCCGTTCCTTGATCAAAGTCGCCTTCCACATGGCACACGGCGGAGTGCCCAATGATTCGAGTGTGAATTGTCTTTGGGTTGGGGAAATCGAAGAGGAGCGGGCGAGAAAGGTGAAAAGCAGCCGGTAATAGGGATGATTCGAGTAACTCATGGGAAAAAAAAAAATATGCAGAAACCGTTATTAACTTTTAATTCGACTTTTTTGAAAAGATTTTGTAGCTTTCACAATTTAATTGTAGGATTAATACCATGAAAAACTCCAAACTGGTATTCTCATGATAAATTTATCCTAAACTATTTTTTTGACCACGAAAAACCCCAAACTGATACACATGTGACAAATTTATCCCGAACAAATTTTTTGACCACAAAAAACCTCAAACTGAAACATCCCCCAAACTGGTACACGTATGACAAATTTATCCCCCATTAGTTTCCGTTAAATTGAGTTAATATCACAAAAAATCCAAAATTGACACACTTGTAACAAACGAAGGATATAACCTCAAACTGGTAAACCCTGTCAATTGTTTTTTTTTTTTTTGGTAAAATCAGTATATATATATAATCCAACCAACGAAACTTACAACAAAACCGAAAGACAGACAACCCTCGTACCCTTAGTGACATAGGCGAATGTCACTACGGGTACGAAGGAGTTGACCGGAAAGGAAGCAAAAAGGGGACAAACCGTCCCAAACAGAACCAAGGCAGAACCGCAACAGAACAGACGGAAACGGCCAAAATAAACAAAGCCAAACAACAGCCAAAGGGACAAACAACGGCGACAGGCTACGTAAAGATGGCCGGGGGAATACCCCAACATCGTTGGAACCTACAATTACTCGGGTTGTCGGGAACGTGTTGGAAGGTAGAAGCTTTGTCCCTCACCACCTTCTCAAGATGATTTTTCATGACCGGAACACGAGGAGATTTATTCCTAAAGAGGATGTGGTTCCGTTCCACCCAAATAGTGTGGCAAAGAGCTGCAAAAGAGTACCAAGTCACCACCTTATGAAACTGGTCACCACTGAGATGGTGGATTGCCCATGCCAGATTTGTATGCCAGTCCCCATTACGCCACACGAGATTGCAACGCGCAGCCCAAAACACAGCTAAGGAATTGGAAGAATTGCACCCAAAAAATAGATGGTCAATGGAGTCCGGCCTAACCCTGCAAAACGGGCAAACGCCCTCATGGATCCTTCGAGAGTTCAAAAGGTAGACCTGCGTCGGGAGGCGCCCTAGCGTGTTAAGCCACAAAAGGAAGGAATGACGAGGCACAATGCTGCGATTCCACACAAACGAGTGCCAAGGAACACAGGTTTTCTTGGTATGGATATACTCCCAGGCCGAGCTAATAGAAAAAGAGCCGGTAGGGTGAGCAGCCCAGCAAAACCGATCTGGTTGAGACGGCTGAAGGGGCGGGACCAAAGGCAACCAGTCAACAAGATTCACCAAAGCACGACCCAGCATATTAACATTGGACAGCACCTCACAAACAGAAGCCGTGCGGGGTATAGTTGTCTCATAAATTTGTCTATCGGAAATAGCCTTATAAAGAGGTCCCCGGGGATTCCAAGAGTCAAACCAAAACGAGGTAGATCTACCGTCACCGATACGCCACTGGAATAGATGCTGGAAATCCGAATGGAGATCCAATATTTTTTTCCACGCCCACGAGCAAAACGTAGGTTTGGTAGCACGCTAGAAGTTTCGATTCTTCAAAAAGGTGGAGTGAATCCACTTACACCAAAGGGACTCTTTGTCCGAAAACAGGATCCAAATATGTTTGAGAGTGGCTGCCCGATTGCAATCGACAAGCTTGCGAATGCCCAGTCCTCCTTCCTCCTTAGGGAGGCACACATCGTCCCACGATACTTTAGCCCTGCCCACGCCCAAGTTGGGACCCTTCCAAAGAAACTGTCTAAGGATTTGTTCAATATGTGCGAGGACTTATTTAGGCAAAATGAAGATGTTAGCCCAGAATACTTGAATAGCTTGGAGCACCGATTTTATAAGCAGAATGCGCCCCGCAAACGATAAGAAACGATGTGCCCAAGATTGTACTCTCGAAGTAATGGAATTAACCAACACATCACAGTCCAATTTCCCAAGTCTAGGTGAAATGAGGGGGACGCCAAGATAACGTACCAGTAATGTGCTTTCCTGGAATCCGAAGGTAGAAAGCACCAGATTCCGAAGATCGCCATGGACTCCCGACAAAAAAATATCGCTTTTGCGCTGGTTAGGGATCAAGCCGGACCATGCAGAGAATAAGTCCAATCCCGCTGTGAGCAATGCTATAGCTATCGAGTTAGCCTCAGAGAAGAGCAATACATCATCGGCAAAAAACAGGTGAGACAAGCGAGTCTCCTTGCATTGCCAGAAGAACTTGAACCCGGGCTCACCGGATTGTTTTCAGAGGATCCCGGAGAAAACTTCCATCACCAAATTAAAAAGGAAAGGTGACATAGGGTCGCCTTGGCGAATACCCCGGCCACTAGCAAAGAATTCGTGAAGCTCGCCATTGATTGCCACCGAGAACTTAGCCGAATTTACACAAGACATCACCCGGTCAGTAAAGATAGCCGGAAATCCAAAGGCCAGAAGGACTGACTCAAGGAACCCCCAATCCACCGTGTCATAGGCCTTTTGGAAGTCCACCTTAATCGCACATTTAGGGAGATACGGCTCGTGGTGAAAATGGGAAAAGAGTTCCTGTGCGAGTAGAATATTGTCGCTTATACGACGTCCCTTAACGAAAGCGTTCTGGGGGAGGCCAATAAGCGACGGGATGACACTAGCCAATTTATTTGCCAAGATCTTGGTAATGCATTTATAAATGATATTGCAGCAAGAGATTGGTCTGAAGTCCCCCACGCTGGAGGCATTAGGCACTTTGGGGATCAGGCAGAGAATGGTAGAATTAACTTCCCGCAGCAGCGCACCAGAAAGGAAGAAATCCTTAATGGCAGCCACTACAGAACCGCCGATGATCCCCCACGTGAACTTGAAAAACTCCACATTGAATCCATCCGGACCCGGCGCCTTACCAACCGGAAGAGAAAACAAAGTATTTGTAATTTCTAAATCCGAAACAGGTCTGGAAAGGAATAGAACCTGTTGATGATCCAGCGGCCTAAGAATTGTATCCCACAGGTCTTGAGGACTAGGCCGAATCGAGAGAGGGTGCGGGGCAAGAAGCTCCTCAAAGGACGACACAATATGCTGTTGCACCTGGGCTGGGTCGATGATGGAATTTCCTTTCGCATCCGAGATAGAAAGGATGCGATTGACATTGTTCCTCTTATTTACAAAGTGGTGAAAATACTTGGTATTGAGATCACCTTCTTTAAGCCAACGAACCCGCGCCTTTTGTTTGAAGAAAGACTCTTCTTTATTCCTGAGGTCTATAAAGACACTGAGGCTGTTTTGTTCTTGATCAGCAAGCAATTGATTCCGGGGGTCCGCAAGTAGTTGCTCCTGAATAGATGAGAGGGCCACCCGGGCTTGTAACGTTCTAGCGGATATGTTCGAGAAAGCAGCCTGGTTGAGAAGCTTCAACCGGGTCTTAAGCAACTTCAACTTGCGGCACAGAGAGAACATGTGGGAACCAAAAACATGGGTGCCCCAAACCTGCTCAACCGTGGATAGGAAATCCGGATGGTCCATCCAAAAATTAAAGAACTTGAAGGGTTTCTTTGATGAGAGAGGGGCAAGTACCTTGATAACCATGGGGAATGGTCCGAGACACCCGGGGCTAAGAAGGCCGCCTCCGAATATGAGAAGCTAGTTCTCCATTGGACATTGGAAAGCACACGGTCTATCTTCCGCTGTTTACTTAGCTCCCCCGAGGAAGTAGACCAAGTGTATCGGAACCTTGTGTATCTGAGGTCATCCAAGCTCGCCTGAAGGAGACATTGGCCAAATTCATTAAACGAGGGAGGCCACGCATTAGAACTACCGATCCAATCAGAGGGGTCTTTTATGGCATTAAAATCACCTGCCACAATCCAAGGATACTCCTCAAGGCCAGCGCCAGATTGTATAAGATCTGACCAAAGACTTCTACGGGAAACAAAAGTATGCTCGGCATATACCACTGACAGATGAAACTCAGTTGGGGGTTCCAAAATCCTCAAGCAGCCGTGAATAACCTGAGAGGATTTAGAGGAGACCGAAAAGAGGGCTGAAGAGGGGTTCCAACCGACCCAAATCCTTCCCCGAGGAGAAAACTCGTAGTTGGTGATCCAAGACCATCCCGGCAACAAGTCTAAAGAGAAGCTAGGCAAAAGATTCTGAGCGACCTTAGTCTCCAAAATACCAACACATAGCAGCTTATGGACGCGGACAAAGTTTCTTATTTCCGCTTGTTTAATAGGGTCACCTAGACCCATAATATTCCATATTCCTATAAACATAACAAGGAAGAGGGGTGTTACCATTTCCGGGGCCCTGATGGCTTCTTTTTCCGAACAGTAGGTCTGACCTTGCTACTACTCGGAGGGGCCAATTTGTGCGTGCGCTGAGCAGAGGATTAATCCACAGCCTGTTTGCCAAGGGCTGTGTTCGAGGCTTGGGAGTCAGCGAGCATCTTCCGAGTAGTTGGGGGGATAGGGGGGAATCCTCCTCCTCATCACTACCCACATTACTAACAGCCTCAGCCGAAGAAGACTCCTCCTCGGAGGATGCGTGCACTGATGCCTCCGGAGTTGGGCTAACCGCAGCAGCCACAGCTATATTAATGTCATCATCCAGGGGACAATGCTAGTTGAGGGACTGAGGCTCCTCCACAGCCGCCGGAACTGGAATAGAAGGACTTGGTCGGTTTTGCTTCCGGCCAACTTGTGTCCACACTTCAGAGCCTATATCCACCGTCGCCAGAACTGCAAGGACCACAGGAGGGTCTGGTTTCACGGGCGGGCACTTGTGGCCAAACGTGCCACATATGGGGCACGACGCTGACTTCCATTCATATTCGACTGCAATAGTCTGAGAGGCACCACGGATGAGAATCTCGACAGACTCAGGCCAGGGCTGTGTGGCATCAATTTCAACACATACACGTGCATAGGAAATCATCCGCATGCTCTCCGTCTGGAGATCAACATAGAGCGGCTTGCCAATGGCACTGGCTAATGTACTAATTCCCGAGGCCGACCACAAAGAGAAGGGAATGTTCCGAAGCTTGATCCACACCGGTAGGGAGGTGTGCTGGCCATGCTTGAGCTCAATGAGCGGGTGCCACTGTTGCATGATTAGTGGAACCCGAGCAATTGTAATTGGGCCATTGTCCAAAATGGATCTTTGAAACTCATCATCCAAGATATGAAAGAAGTAAAACCCGTCATCGTTGGCCAAACTTTTCGATAAATGGGGGTCCCAAACATGTTTCGCAGCATATTCTACAAGACGGAAGGGAAGCTTCTTTTCCACAAAATAACCCACCAAACAAGCCTTCTATTTAGGATCTGTGGCTTCAAGGAGCTCTTCCGGAATATCAATCAAGATTTTACCATCAATGGAATTAGGGGGAATGTAAGAGAGGGCGTACCCTTTCGCAACCGACTTCGCGACAGCAGCCCATGACCATTGTTCCGGACGGGGCGGGTTGGCCTAGGTAGGAGTGGCCGCGCTCACTTGGCGGTTGGTCCGGGTCTGAGGTGGCTTGGACGGAGCCCTACCTCTACTACGGCTACGCCCCACATTGCGAGAGGATTGCCGTGCTTGCGCCTCCGCTGGAACAGAAGACGCAATCTCAGGAACTGCCGAGCCATTTCTTTGGTCAGGGTTGATGCTTGCCGGGACGCTTGGGCCCCCCTTAGCCAGATTCCAGCGGGTATTAGCACCCATCAGATGATTCCTAGGAGCCTCCGCAGAGGAGGAATGAGCAGCAGGAGCTTTAGACTCCCTGGTAGCCATTTCTGAACAGGCGAGGACGAACCCAGAATCCTCAATCCAGATCTGTCATCACGGGCCAGAGAGGGAATGAAACCGAGATTCCTTCGGTGGGAAGGATGTATATGAGGAGACGCCCTCCCACATCGAAAATCGAGCCAAACCGCCGGAGGAATCGGCCGGAACAGCACCCAGACCGACGCAGGAACAGTAGCGAGTGGGAAAGTTCTTTGAGAGAGAAAATGAACAGTAATGAGCGCGCATAGGCAAATGGAAGGATCTAAACCCTGTCAATTGTTATGTGTTATCAAACTCAGTAATTTAACGATAAAATTTGACGGAAACTAATGGAGGACAAATTTGTCACAGGTGTACCAATTTGGGGTAAATTTGTCATAGATGTACCAGTTTGAGATTTTCTGTTGTCAAAAAAATAGTTTTTGGTCAATTTGTCACAGATATACTAGTTTAGGATTTTTTATGGTATTAACCCTTAATTGTATTTCATTTTTTCAAAATCTTTTTAGAAACTTAAATGACTGTTTTTCCCATATTCTCCAAGATTAGCGCACGCTCAAGTAGAAAATAGATTTAAAAAGAAAAAAGGAAATAGAAACTAGATGGATTCAATGACACATCCATACATCTTTACATGGTTAAGTTATTGCTTGAGGCACTAGTTTTCACCATTGAAGTCATTGCTTGCATCCAGCCTGCTTCATCGAGCTGAAATTTGAATTCAAGTTGTTCTTTCATCCCCAGCACTTGCGATAGATTGAATGAGATGAATAGATAAATTCATACTAAATACGCGGTGAGATCTCGGATAAGCATAAACAGTGAGGGTCTCGAAACGGTAAGAGTTCTTGTTTGTACAATTGAAGCGGCACGGACTTGCAGGTTAAAAATGGACATGGTTGATTTGTGAGCTCCCATAATATAGTGAAATACAAATTCAAGAAAAGTACGATGGAGTGTGAAGAAGCAACTCGGACTAGTATGAAATAGATCGAGCGGGAAAAGTTGTGCGTACTCCAATTGGGTCAGGAGGGTATGTAATAGATACATACAAAGTTGGATTGACTTCGCCCAATTCATAGTACAAGGGATCGATTATCGAATTACATTGAGCTCTAACATCATTCGCGAGGAATAATGAGCCGAAAGGCTTGGATCCTCATGTTGTTCGAAAAGAGAAAGAACTCTCATGCACCAAAGAAGCGACAAAGTGAACTTGTTAATCAGGAAGAGGAGCACGTAGAATTACAGTTTTAGGGTGGACACTTAAGACAGACACGAACTTGAGGACAGCAACAACTCAATAACTACGGAATCTATATAGTAGCTTCGGATTGTACTGATATTGATGTTGATATACTAATCATTTGAGGGCGGCACTCAAGAATGTTGACCCGCATTGACTTCATTTCGAGACAAAAGAAATGGTAGCTAAAGCTGGAAAGTGAAACATCAAAGACGGCAGCCTCTAAAATGAAAAACCAAGAGAGAAACAGCAGCCGCAAGAGGGAAGGCTACTAATTAACAGTTTGTAACTGGTATCAAGAGACCGTTCAAGTAAATCTATACTGCAAAAATTTAGCCGAACCATTTGCAAGGGCTGGGAATTTGAAAAGAAAGGCTGTTAAGAGAAACATAATTTAACAAAAAAGACACATCCACTATCAAAATATTCATAAAGCTGCCTGTACCGAGTCGTGGATGTTGCGAATTCGTAGACCTGAGGGAAAAGGGCCAATACATCGTAAAGGCCACCTACATTTGTGAAGTCTACCAGACGTGAGACATGCCTGACATAGAAACATCAAGGGTGTCCAAAAAACAAGAGGTGAACACAATATCAATACCAGTATCTAACCAGGTGTATTACTGCTTGTGTTGAGGCCCGAGGGAAACTTAACAACTTTTGTGAAAACTCTAGCAGCACATCCGATGTACAATAATCCTTTGATGGACAACCAATGTCACTGGAAAACATGTACTTGCTACATGTTCGCTGCAGAGTCTTCTTGGTAGAAATCTCCATTTTCTCCAGGACCTGTGCATTCTTAAGTAGAAATTCAATGAGCTCAATGACATCAGGCTCCAGTACATAACCATATATCTTAACATGCTTAAGTTGGTGTTCGAGGCAGGGAAATGTGCCATCCACTGAACTCCAGTAACTAAAGCCATTGAACTCAAATGGAAGCTTCCACCCTGCTTCGGCAAGCTAGAAATTTAAAGCAACTTTTCAATCTCCGTTAATTCCAAATTCCAATATGCCAATATAATGTTACAGTTCAAGCATTTATACCTCAGATTCATCTTCATCTCTTCCAGGGTAAACAAGGATAGTGAGTGTCTCCAGAAAATGAGAGTTCCTCAACAAACTAGAAATGCCGGGGAGGTACCGCTTATTCAGATGCAGTTGAAGTGTCACATGCTTCCAGGCGAAAGATGGGCATGGCTGATTTGTCAGCTCCCATATAGCTAATACCTGGTTTCAAAAGAATTACTTAGACCGACTTCGAATGAAAATTAGTACCAGACATACATTGTGGGTACTTGAGAGCATGTGTATGTACGGACTGACTGAAATGAAATTATATGATACCATTGAATTCAGAGTCTTGTCAGGAAATTAATCAGATAATGTAGAATATTTAGAAAGGCAAATCACAAGAACATGGACATGCACATTTAAAATGGTAACATATGTCACGTAAAATGTGAAAACAATATCGTCCACAAAATACCACGAAGGAAACAAGGACACAAGGAAGACAGACACCTTACAGGCTGTAGTTTTCAGTTACATGAATAGGTTATGGATAACAGTTTACATTTGCTCAAAGTTCATAGACCAGCAGGTGCGAGGAGGGCCACTGTATAAAAGTTTAGGTGTGCAAATAAGAGAATCCAGACGAGGTCTATATTTTTTATTCTTACTCTTCATCCAGGGCATTACCTCATGAACTGAAGCATCGAAAAAGCAACAGAATGCAGAAGCCAGAGCGGAAATAATATTAGTTCATCCAACTTCTATTCTACGAATTTTAGGACATTTGAAATCTGAGAATATCCTAGCACACAAATAATATTACTCCTGACCTGAAGGATCAGGACCCAAGTCATTTAAAAGTCCTTCAAAGCAAAGACAAATTAGGTCAGAGCAACAGCGGAGAAACCATACCAGTATGCACCAATAGCATGGCACAAAATAAGGACTGCAGCTGAGCTTTTCCAGAAGCAATCTGAACTCGCGATATTCCTCATACGAATACCTAAAATAATGACTGAAGTAGAGGGACGTATCAACCAGTGATGACATATCAGTCACCTTGAAATACTCTATATGCCCAGCAATATCCAGAATCTTCACATTAGGACAAACTAGCTCCAGATCCCCAACCTGATCAATAATTACATGTTTTATATCTGATCGTGCAAGATCAAGCTTTTTGAAACCGCTGCATTCCTTCAAATTTAAGACTTCAATAGACGGGGCACTACAGAATTTGGGCTTGTAAAGGCCATCACAATCTTCAAGAGACAATTCTTTTAGCAACGGGCTACCAGATAGTATGTCAGCCAACTCTCTGTCAGTTAAGTAAATTTGCTTCATAAACAATTTTCTAAGCGACCTTAGTTGGACCCGTCCCACTAGTCCGACCTCACAGGAAGCCAGCTCACAGGAAGCCAGCTTCAGCTCTACTAAGTAGCTACACCTAAGAACAATGCTGGGCAATATGTAAAGATTATCTGGGAACTCCATAGTACACCCTAAGAAATTCAAATCGAGGAACTTAACCTTTCTCGTCACTGCAAAACGAATCCACGTACCGATTTTGTTCGACCTTCTTGTCTCTTCAGTTACATGATCCACCCATTTAGGATCATCAGGGTACATCTCAGCCGCGTAGTTCAAATTAAGACGGAACGCATCAATTGTGGGGTTCTCGTGCAGAGTTAGCACATGGTCGGTAAAATTCACGAATCTCTCATCGACTCTAAAAGCAGGGTCCTCCTCCTTGCAGTTGTGGTAAGCACAGTGATCGAAAGATAAGTGGCGGGTAGAAGTCCAGAGGTAACGGAATCTTGGGACCATCACCGTCCTTACGGCGTCTCTCGTGGGCAGAAAGGACAGAATATGGAGGAGCACCGAGTCTGGTAGATTACTAATCGCATCACGCCTGTCATCTCTGTCCATCGTCCGACGTTTCAGCTTGCTACTTTCCATGGAGATATCATCGCCCGCCATAGTCGTTCTCCTGCAGGACTCTCCCAACATACCCAAAACAAATAAATAAATAGAGGCAAAGAGATATCACAGGACAATGCTTTAAAGAGATTGAAACAAAGGTCCGTTAGACAATACTGGGACCCAAAAGAGCAACGCAAAAAATGGGTTTCCTCGGATGAAGCTACTCAGGAATTTCGACAAACAGTTGGTGTGGAACATAACAACAAACCAAACTCAGGTAATAAGGGTAGTCATTCAAGTACCTAAAGGCAAATGGAGGTTCTGTGGCAGACGATTGAAGCGTTGTTTTTGACGTTGCGTGAGATTGGCGCACAAATTCAACCTAGATTGCTTTGGAAAATCAAGTTGACCTCCATTTTCGTCACTATAGTTCAGTCGCAGCAGGGAGGAGAGTAATGAGAATTTGTAATAATTGGACAAGACCACAAAAACAGGAGAGAGCTCTTTTGGCCAGCTGTCATATTTGCATGTTTACAGCCTAGAGCCATAGATCCGTTTAATAACCTGACAGAATTTTTAATTCTCTATCATAAGTTATTATGGAGCAAAAAAGCGTTTGGTAAAAAATGACTTTTGGAACAGTTTTCCACTTCTGAACGAGATTTGTATTTGGTAAAAAAGTGATTTCCTAAGACCAAAATCAATTTTTGCTAGAAGTGATTCTTTTACCTTTTTATTAAATAAAATATTTAGAAGTATTTAAAAAAACAAAAAAAGGGGGCGTTGGGGGCAAGGGCCTGCCGCCCAGGCCCAAATTGTTCTTTTTTAAAAATATTTTGAATGTTCTATTTAATAAAAAAGTGAAAATAAAAAAATAAAAAAAGTTTAGAGGTAAATACGTCTTTTTATTTCAAGTGAGGTAAATGTGTCACACAATCATAAAATTGGAATTTTTTTGTGGTTTTTTCCCTTTTTATTTTCACTTCTCATTTTTCTTCTCACGCTTATAGACCGCCGGATGTCGGACGCCAGACATTGGCCGTCGATCCCCGAATGCCATTTGGTAAGTAGAATGAGAATGAGGGTGCGTTTGGTAAACATAAATTCTCATTCTCTACCAGAATTAATTCTCGAAAGAATGAATTCTTACAAGAATAAAAAATTCTTGCAAGAAAAATTTTCATGCAGGCCCATAATATATGGCCTTCTTCGAATTGAGAGAATCGGCAGAAGGATTCACTTAGCCAAAATTGGAAAATAACGAAAAAGAAAGAGAGAAAAAAAAAATAGGTAAGAGGGAAGATGGAAAAAGAGAAAGGAGCGACCATAATAAATAACAGGAGAAAAGAACGTGAAGCAAGAAAGAGACTGTAAAGAAACGAATGAAAGACAGAAAATTTTGTTGCGCACGCGTTTCAGAATCCTGACGAGCCGCGGATTAACTACCATTCAGAACGCACCCTTATTATAGAGAAAAAGGTGCTTCCACATCTTCTTAACTCGAAATGGCTAGGGAGAGGAAATGTTCCTTTTTCTTTTTTTAAAGGTACTCCCAGGAACGGATCCAGTAAAGATAGGACGAGGCCTATAGCTCAAAGGATTAGAACATGTGGCTACAAACCACGGTGTCGTGGGTTTGAATCCCTCCTTGCCCACAATCAGCCCAAAAATGAAAAGACCTTTCCCTATGTAAGAGGAGGAGGCCGGTGAAGAAGATGGCCCCTGCCAACACATTTGTGTACGTGGCAACCAATCCAATCGAAGCAAGAACACGTTGAGCGTCCCCGTCAAGACTTAACCTACATGTAGGTGACGGAGTTAACCTACATGTCAATTATTTTTAGGTCCTTCTTTATGTATACCACAACCCAGCTTATCACTCCTATGTTTGCCCAAATTCAAATGAGAAATCTTATTTATCATCACAATGTTTTCACGTAAATCATAACCATATACAAGAAATTAAAAAATAAATATTTTGTGCCCTATTATCCTCCTTTTTCTTTGAGTTTATTTTCCTAATTTATATAGTTATGAGATAAGAATGATGAGAAATAATAATTACGATGGACTTTTTCTGAAATTAACTTGCTTGGCTAAAAAAAGAAAAAAAAGTTGATGATGCTATCTGAAATTAAGTATTATTTTTTAACTTTTTGCTCTCTCTTTTTTTCCATTTCATACATATTAAAAATAGTTGAGGAAGTTATCTTGATTTTGGAATATTGGAATGACTATCGGATGCTTCTTCTCTAATATAAGGACAACAAGAAACAATCATGATAAGGGAGGACGTCACACAACCGTATTGCATAATGTGAATGTGAATATGTGCGAGTGAAAAGAGAGATGTTCATTCCACGCATCATCCATGAAGCTACGATTTGCACAAGAATTCTAATAATTCATTTTTTTTCACGTCGAAAATCCAATTCAATTAGATGAACTAAATTAACTCCCTAAAAAGCCAAAAAGAACCTTTGCACCTAGCTCTCAACCGAAAGTTGGTGGAAAAACCTATAAGAAGAACCTCTTCTATATATAGACATCTCTAAAACTTCATATGAAGGTAAAAGAAAATATATCAAGGAGGAAAGTGAAGATAGAGAGCCACATATCATGAACTAGGAATTTGAAAAGAAAGGCTGCTAAGAGAAACATACTTAAAAAAAAAAAAATTTAAAAAGGCACATACACTATCAAAATACTCATAAAGTTGCGAATTCGAAACGTCAAATTCATCATAAAGGCCAATTACTTTCGTCTAGTCCATCAAATGTGAAACATGCCTGACATAGAAACGTCAAGGGTGTCCAAAAGAGGGGTGAACGCAATTCCAGTACCAGTATCTAACCCAGGTGTATTACTGCACGAGCTGAGGCCCTTGGGAAACTTAACAACTTCTGTGAAAACTCTAGCAGCGCATCTGATGTACAATAATCCTTTGATGGACGACCTATGTCACCGGAAAACATGTACTTGCCATACGTTCGCTGCAGAGTCTTCTTGGTAGAAATCTCCATTTTCTCCAGGACTTGTGCATTCTTAAGTAGAAATTCAATTAGATCAATGACATCAGGCTCCAGTACACAACCATATATCTTAACATGCTTAAGCTGGTGCTCGAGGCAGGGAAATGTGCCATCCACTGAACTCCAGTACCTAAAACCTTTGAACTCAAATGCAAGCTTCCAACCTGCTTCGGCAAGCTAAAAATTTAAAGCAACTTTTCAATCTTCGTTACTTCCAAATTCGAATATTCCAATAAAATTTTACAGTTCAAGCATTGATACCTCAGATTCATTGTCATCTCTTCCAGGATAAACATAAATAGTGAGTGTCTCAAGAAAATGAGAGTTCCTTAACAAGCTACAAATGCCGGAGAGGTACTGCTTTCCTAGATGCAGTTGAAGTGTCACATGCTTCCAGGCGAAAGATGGGCATGGCTGATTTGTTAGCTCCCACATAGTTAATACCTAATTTAAAAAGAATTAATTCGATCAACTTTAAATGAAAATTAGTACAGGACACACATTGTGGATGAACGAGAGCATGTGCATGTATGGACTGACTCAAATGAATTAGTATGATACCATTGAATTCAGAGTCTCGTTAGGAAATTAATCAGATTATGTAAAATATTAGAAAGACAAATCACAAGAGCATGGAAATGCACATTTAAAATGGTAATAGATGTCACATGAAAAATGAAAACAACATCGTCCACAAAATACCACAAGACAAATGAGGACACAAGGAAGACAGGCACCTAACAAGCTGTAGTTTTTGGTACACATGAGTGAGTTATAGATAATAGTTTACATTTGCTCAAAGTTCATAGGCCAGCAAATGCAAGGAAGGTCGCCGTATAAAAGTTTAGGTGTGCGTAAATAAAAGAACCCAGCCTAAGTAAATAATATTTTCATTTACTCTTCATCTAGGACGTTACCTTATGAACTGAAGCATAATAAAAAGCAACAGAACATAGAAGCCAAAGCAGAGAAACGGTACAGTCACTTGCCATTTCGAATGAGACCTATTCAAAATGAGTTCACCCAACTTCATATTCTACAAATTTTGGGACAGTTGAAATGTGAGAATATCCTATCAAATAAATAGTTAAACTCCTTACCTGAAGGATCAGGACCCAAGTCATTCAAAAGCACCTCAAAGCAAGACAAATTAGGTCAGAGCAACAGGAGAGAAACCATACCAGTATGCACCAATCGCATGGCATACAATAAGGACTGCAACTGAGCTTTTCCAGAAGTAGTCTGAACTCATGATATTCAGTATTCGGATATCTCCAATGATGAAAGGAGAGGGATGTATCAACCAGTGATGACGTATCAGTCACCTTGACACGCTCTACAAGCCCAGCAATATCCAGAATCTTCACATTAGGACAAATTAGCTCCAGGTCCCCATTGTGTTCAATGGTTAAATGTTTTTATATCTGACGTTGCAGAAAGGACTGAATATGGAGGAGCACCGAGTCTGGCAAATTACTAATCGCTTCGCATCCGTCATCTCTGTTCATCATCCCACGTTTCAACTTGCTTCAGTGTTGACCAATAGAGACCGATATCACAGGACAACGCTTCAAAGAGATCGAAACAGAGGTCTGTTAGTGAAAACCGGGACCCGAAAGAGCAACACAAAATGTGTTTCCTCGGATGAAGCCACTCAGGGATTTCGACAAACAGTTGGTGTGGAACATAACAACAAACCAATCTCTGGCAATAAGGGTAGTCATTCAAGTACCTAAAAGCAAATGGAGGTTGTGGCAGAAGATTGAAGCGTTGTTTTTGACGTTGCGCGTACAAACTCAACCCTGATTGCTTTGGAAAATCAAGTTGACCGCCATCTTCGTCCCTATAGCTCAGTCGCTGCACGGGGGAGAGCAATGTGAATCACGCAGACATGGTTTGTTTTCGATCTAAGGAATTGGAGGTAATCGTGATGTGGGAGTGCCTTTGGGCGCCCAAAGAAGAAAGCAGAAACGCCATGACGGTTAAAGTTCCCTCTTTACCCCAACACTATTAAACTTAAAAAAAAAAAAAAAGCACAAACTTTGGCAAATATATCCTCCAAAAAAAAAGAAATCACAAAAAATTTCAAATTTATACCTATGTGACACATTTACTCCAAAATTTTTTCTGTAACATCAAAAACTCAAACTTATACATGTGTGACACATTTACTCCCAATTTTTTTTTCCTTTTTTTATTAAATAGAATATTAAAAAACATTTAAAAGAAATGAAAATCAAGGTCAAGGGCATCAGGCCCTCACCGCCCCCGTCACCAGAGAGGGTCGGCGGGGGCTTGGCCAGGCCAGTGGGGGTCGCCTAGGCCTTGACGAGGGCCGGCGACCCTCGCAACCTCTGCCCAAAGTTGGGCAAGGGTTGCCGATCCTCAGCGAGGCTGTCGAGGGTTGTCGAGGGCTAGCGAGCCTCGCCCAACTTTGGGCAGAGGCCGCATGCGACCCTCGCTTAGCACTTGCGGCCAGCAAGGGTCGCTGGCCCTCTCCAACGATGGGGGTGGCACACCCTTACTCTTGATTTTTCTTTTTTAAAAAAATATTATTAAATATTCTATTTAATAATAAAAGGTAAAAGACGAAAATGTCCTTGGATCATGCAATTTTTTGTGGTAAATGTGTTACACAAACAGAAGTTTGGGATTTTTGGTATCACAAAAAGAAGTTTGGGATAAATTTGTCGTATTGGTATAAGTTTGGGATTTTTTGTGGCATTTACTTAAAAAAAAAAGCACAAACTTTACTCTAGCCCAAACTTGGGCAATGTCGTCCCTCACTTAGGGCAGTAGATGACCTTGCCTGCCTAAGGTGAGGCCTTGCTAGCCCCAAGCAAGGGCTGATGACCCTCGCTAGGTCAGGACGACGCCTCACCAGCCTTAGGTGATGGCTGGCAAGGCTTGCCAACCCAAATCTTGGCGACGCAGACCTGGGTAAGCCTCGCCAACCCCAAGCAAGGGTCGGCACGACCTCCACCGTGGCTGGCAAGCCGACCACCCTTGCCTAGCTAGCCCCTCCGGCAGTGAGCGGCAGCACCCTCCAGCCCCCTTCCTTTCTTCTTCTTTTTTTTTTTTTCTAGTTTTGTTTTTTTAAATAATTTTTTAGTTTTTGAATAAAATTTAAATAATAATAATAATACTAATAAAGCCCTAGGAGAGAGAATAATTTAAAAAATGTCACGTCAGCATTTTTCGTTAACTAAATTGACTATGTTGACGGAATGGCTTAATTGGACAAATTTGACAAGTTTTAGGACTTGATTACACTTTTTGAAAATTTTAGGACTCGATTGCATTTTTCAAAAGTTTTAGGACTTCTCATAAACTTATCCTTTTTTTTATAAATAAATTGTTAGGGTTTTTTAGGGAAATAAAAAAAAACCATCTAGGAGAGAGAAAATAATTTTAAAATGTCATATCAGCATTTTTCATTAACTAAATTGACGGTGTTAACGAAAGGATTTGATTGCACCAATTTGACAAGTTGTAAGACTTGGTTGCACTTTTTAAAAGTTTTAGGAATTAATTGCATTTTTACAATAAGTTTTAGGATTTCTAGTGAATTTATCCCTATCTTCGTTCGACAGTGCATATCATTCATTGATATGTTATGTTAAATATCTTTCATCCCTCTGCATTATTATGCTACTCACAAGTGTCTTCCTTCAAGGCAAACTAGTGTTTGTGCGTGTATGCTGTCGTGTGGGTCGCCATTATGTCCGCAGCACTCATCTATGTCTTCTCAAAAGTAATCTTCACACCGTTTCCCCAAAGGAATTTAATCCGCAAGGCTATCTGATTCAGAATATTCGTGTGGATCGGAATGATGATTCCGCTTCTTTCGGGGCGTGTGATGCGCCTGCTGTTAAAGACAGTCCACAACCTCAGTAGACTAGCGGGGAAAGGAAATTTCTTACCACACAATGGTCGTGCACCAAGGGGGTATTCCAACTGTGAGGCTAAATAATGTTACTGTTCTTTTGTTGGGGTCAATGTTGTATATTATCCTGAGATGTTTCTGGCGTTGGTCTATCATAGGGTATGTCTACGTAAAGATGAGTTATGGTTTGGAGATCCCTTATGTGTGCTTGGGAACAAACTTGCCAGATTTGGCGAGCTTAAAAGAATGAGCTTTCTGTGGACAAGATGCAGCATCTGCTGGCTACTTGATGAAGTGTTGTTCTTGCTATCCTCGAAGTCTGCACAAGTGATCAAGACTCTGGAGTCCAAACGCATAGTTTGTTGAGAGAGAAATTGGAAAGGCTTAAGCTAGCTTATTCATCACTTAGAATGTGTCGAAAACCATTGTGCTGGACTAAGATTTCAGTATCTATGTAGCTTTATTTGGAGTGGCAGAGGCTCACTCTGTCTCCGAGGACTATCTCATGACACTGAGTAGTAGCCGCTCGTGAGTCCTCGGGAAGAATCAGAAGTGCCAGAATACAATCACTTAGGGCATCCATCTCCTGACAATTTACGATTTTCAAGCAAAATGCAATGAGGCAGCAACGTTCATCAACTAGCTCTCGTCTCTGGAAGAATCAGAGGAACACTATAACGAACAAAATGGAACTGCGATTGCTATTGTTTCCTTGAATAATCACCTGTCACCGTCCGCTTAATCAATGTTTACCAAGAAAGAGAACAGCTAGTCACAAAATGCATAGTGACAAAATGGCAGTAGCTGATGCAGTTGGTCCTGAAATTGCTCCTCTGACGACTCTCGTCGGTGTGGATGGTTCTGTTCATGATCTTCTAAAGCATGCTGGAATCTTGAATCTTGTGAACCGCTTCCTGAAGTGAAAGCTGTTGCTTGGACTCGAACCTCTACCGCTTCTTGAGCCGAAAGCCGCTCCTGACCGCAAGGCTGTGCCCCTACTTGAGCTTGAAGCAACTCTAGTAGCACCTACTACGTCTCCATTTGTAGGATCATCCTCTGTTCCCTGATCACTTCCACATATTGTCTATCCAATATGGCAGAGACATCATTCATTAGTAAGAAACAGATGCAGGATTAAGTACTCAAATGTGCAATGAAATATCAGGGGTGAAGGACACAAGGGTTGCCATAAGTTTTGTACAGAGATCACTTGAGTGCTAAAACTTTTTTTGGCTCAATTGAGTACCATAACTTTTTAAAAATGCTCACTTGAGTGCCATCGGCGCCGGAAATCCGACATGGACGCCAAAAATGTCGGAAGGACTATTTTATTTTTTATTTTAATATTTTTAAATATTTTTTCTTTTATTTTTTTGCCTTTTTTTTCCCAACCCGCAAGGATCACCGGTGACCCTCGCCGATCCTGCTCGCCCGCAGCCATTGGCGAAGGCCCTCACTGGCCGCGAGCGAGGCGGCCCTCGCCTAGTCTGGGCAAAGCCTTTGCGATCAACGAGGGTCACAGGTGACCCTTGCCGGCACGGAAAAGAAAAGGCAAAAAAGAATTAAAAAAAAGTAAAATTAAAAAATTAATTAATAATTAATAATAATAAAATAGTCGTTCCGATATCCACGTCGAATTTCTGGTGTCGATGGCACTCCAGTGAGTGCTTTAAAAAGTTATGGCACTCAAGTGATATCCGTAAAAAACTTATGGTGCTTCTAGTGTCCTTCTCCCAAATATCACTAACTTATTTGACTTTTTTTTAGGGATAAGTGTACTATATGTCCTAAAACTAGTCTCAAAAGTGCAATTGAGACTTAAAACTTTCAAAAAGTTCAATTAAGTCTTAAAACCTGTCAAATTTATATAATCAATGCCCTCTCTTAGATCCTTTAAATTTGACCAACAAAAAATGCGATCGGAGGTCGGGGAAACGACTATAGAGCCTCTTGGACATGTCGTCCTTGTCAATACCATATCAAAGGTAAATTAAAAATCTTAAAGAAGAAAATGTTAAAATCCCCAAATATCAAATGACAACCCGGTTTGAACACCCAACCGCAATGCTTTCTAAAGAATCAATTGTTGACCCCTGCCGGCCCTCTCCGGTGATGGCAAGGGCTTGTTGCCCTTGCCCCCGATGCCCTTTTTTTCTTGTTTTTTAAATATTTTGAATATTTTATTTAATAAAAATGTAAAAGAATCACTTCTGGTAAGAATTGATTCTGGCCCTAGAGAATCACTTTTTTACCAAACGCAATTCTCATTCTGAAATAGAAAATTGTTCTAGAAGTCATTCTTTACCAAACGCATTTCTACTTCAGAATTACTTTTGGAGCAGAATTAAAAATTCTGGCAGGTTATCAAACGCACCCATCTTCTCCCATGGCATGAATTTGGTCCTTGCACACCTTAGCTTGCGTGCAGTACAAAGCACAACACTTCATCCTCCTCGTTAGAATGAGCGACCCCTTAACTAGCATCCAAGTCCCATCCTTGAACCCACTTTCCAATCGGTCGTCATCTAATTTTCCAGTAGAAATCGAGTTCAACCAAAGGTCGGGAATATGCCTCACTTGCTTGAACATTATTTTGTTGCCCAAGCTAGTTCGAAGACATACATCAACAATCCCCACAATTTTTACAACGTTGCAATTACCGATCTTCACAAAAAAAATCGAAGCAATCATCATCAC
The DNA here is from genome assembly GCA_001662345.2 of Metrosideros polymorpha var. glaberrima. Lineage (NCBI taxonomy): Eukaryota > Viridiplantae > Streptophyta > Magnoliopsida > Myrtales > Myrtaceae > Metrosideros > Metrosideros polymorpha. Next base: position 22,078,679 of record BCNH02000003.1, on the reverse strand, counting down.
AAGTAGGCAAAACAAACAAGTGTTCTTGGGAACTTACCGCGGCTGTGTCATTCTTCTCTTGCTTGGTATTTACTTTTACTTCCTTCTTCTTTGTAAGGATCGATAATCTTTCGTCATGAGGCCAGGCTTACCACAATTAGACCAATCTATGCCTTTTCTTGACTTGGATCTATCATGGTTGTAGGAGTCTCGAGATTTACTCCTCCCTCTATGCTCTGAGACAAGAAGTTGTGGTTCGGAGTAGTCAGACTCTTCTCTTCCATGTCTCATACTCAAGCAAGCTAGGTTTCCCCACATCCAAATTCAGCTTTCCATCAGGTACTAATGAGATCAGAGTTGTCACGACACCAATCCCATAACTATCTGGAAGCAAACCAAGGGAGGAACAATGCTTGTAGCTCATCATCAAACGCCATTTCCTTAGTAACAAGTTCATTTATCAAGCTCTGCAACTCGTTCGAGTGTACCACCATTGAAGTGCCCTCTTGACATTTCATTGCGAAGCTTCTCGATACAATAAAGCTTGTTACTTGCCTATTTCGTCTCGTACAACACTTCAAGTTTCTTCCGTAGTGTTTATGCTGAAGTTTCATCCTCCACATGGCGATTTGACTGTTATCCAACTAGTACTTAATGAAACCTACACATTGCCTATTTAGCAACTACCATAATTGATCAGTGTAATCAGACTTAGCCTCGTCGCTCTCCATGGAGCCATGCATTTCCTTGCAATAAAGCAAATCAAGCATCTTGCCTTTCCATTCTCTATAGTTGGCAGTGTTCAGGCTGACCATCCCACCAGTATTCACCTCCATAGTTCACCTAGGAATCTCCACAAACATCTACTGTGCACCGGACCTCGTCTCTCTCTCCACAAACACATCGCGAATTCGAAACTGTCTGGCAATCGCTAACACAGCTAATGTCAGTCTTGCAAGGTTAGCCATCCGTCAATGAGTAAACAATTATAAAATTGCTGAGCACTTGGATCTCTGTTTACACAGGAGACAGACGATTCTACATTCTTTCTAAGTAAACAGACCTTTGGCCAATCCAGTAAAGGATCACGGCACTAGCAACGGCAGTGCTTAATGATTCGACGCGGAGACGTCGCTGGCTTCTTCAATGATCCTTCCGCTCTCCCACCTCTCTAGACTAGGAGGCTCGACATCGAAGGCACTTTGTGCGGGCTGAAGAAACAGGGGGTCAATCCGAAGCGAAAGTGATGACGAACGATGGACTAAAACAGTGGGTAGTGAAAGGGATTGAGGAGATTTCTGATGGTTGACGGACAAACCTGATTTGAAAAGGATGGTTCTTACCAGAGAGAAAAGCCATGGATGATGATGATGATGATGATGATGATGATGATCACGCCCTTCCTCCAACCGGCGATCAACTTCATGTAAGAGTACACAGAGCGAGACAGATGGCAGACTCCAGAAAAATAGAGAGAGAGAGAGAAGTCACAGAAAGCGATTTATTAGTATTGTTTATAATAATTATGCATATTAATCAAATCAACGAATTATCTATTGAGAGGTCATTCCAATATTTAATTTTATTTAAGTCGAATATCACCATTTACAAAATGAATTTTCGTGTCAATCGGAAAACTTGGGCCGGTCTAGGGTATAGCTGATTGTCCTGTGCGGGTGCAATGTTGAGGCGCCACCGATTTCCTCGGCAACCGTGGGCGAGGGATCATTTCGGGTGAATGGGTTTTGGTTAAAATTAAAGGAGGGATCAATTGAATTTCATGGTGCGCCTTCACTTTGCCTATGAAAATTTGATGACCCACCTTAATCCAAGCAGTCAAGAAAATTTGATGAAAGGCAACGATTATCATATTTTTATAATTGATGTGCCGTTTGACTAAATTTATATGTAGTTTTTTCTTGAAATCAAAAATCCATTTTAAAAGCTTATGTTATACGAGACCACGGAAGCATAAAACAAACGTGAACAATCGAGCGAGAAATAAAAGCAGAAAATAAACTTGACATATAGGATTCAAGTAGTTCAGCTAGGCGTGTATGCTCCATTAAAAGAGATCGACGAGATAGTCCACTAAAATCAACAAGAGGAGATTACAATCGCTCAAAACACACGGCTCTCTAGTGTTTTCAAAAACCCAATTGCCCTAAAAAAATCTCACAAACTCAGGCTATCTACTTTGAAACACAACCCAATGTATGTTGTCCCCAACAAAACCAAAGCATCACAATGCATATTTGAATTAGCCGTGTACATTCTCCCAATAACATGTGAAAGGTAAGGCTCAGTATCATACCAACGATTAATAATAGTACCACCACGTGAAGCATTGGACACATGCTCCACCTCTAGCCCAGTGCACCATGATAGCCTAGATGATTTAACATGCAACAAAGGAGGTGCTTAGAGATCTGACTAGCTACATTGAAGCAGTTCAATGCTTTCTCGACTCAACTCCCTCGAGCCTCTCACAACAGCCGCCGTCTCTCTATGGATTTCCATACCCGACACTTCCTTCGCTGCCTCCAAATCATCCATCTACACGTCTGCATTCAACAATCGCTCCAACTCATCCACTTCTGCTGACCACTTCGAAGCTTCAGACACAGTTCTCGCCTCGTAATATTTGTTAGCTTCTAGGGAATCTGATGATATCGCAGAAACCGTCACATCTCCAGCACCTTCCTCGTCTATAGGTTCTCTGTGATATCCAAATTTCGACGGTATGGAATAATGTAATATTCTGAATTTTCGATAGTATGAAATGATCGAAGGACGACCGTCGAAATTAAATTGCTAGAACAAAATGAGCGGTCGAAACTTTGGACAAAATTGCAAAAAGAAAAGAAAGAAGAAAATGAAAACAGAAGCCGTCGCTCACGAGTTTCGAAACGCAGACCTTCGTTGTCTCGTGCGCATCTCGTGCGCTTGCCACTTGGCTAAGGCACGACTATTGGGATATCATTGCCAAAGGATTTATTTAAAATATACGGCGTGCGAGTAAGGGAGGAGGGGCGACCGGAGCAACCGAAGTCGCCGCCTCCAAGTTTCGAACCCAGGATCGGACCATTTGTTTCATTCCCGGATACCACTCGGCCGAGACGCGAGCGGCGAGGTTAAGGTGCCAAAATTTATATTTAAAGGAATCGGCGCGCTATAAACGTCGTCGTTTTGGATTAACAGAGACGATTCCAATTTCTGCAGTTAAACCCTAAAACTTCGCAGAAGGCACAGTAAGCCGAAAATTTTGGAACAAAGAGACGTTTTGGACCGGGCACGAACCAACGGGCCTAATTTCTATTATTTTCGGATTTCAAGAGGGCCCATAATGGAAAATGACCGTTTTGCCCCCGAAGCCCATTTTTGACCCATTTTAAGAACCTATTAGGTTTTTAGCCCATTGGGCCCGCCAAATTCAAACCCGAGCCCATGTGAATAGTGCCAAGCCCACTGGAATGGTGCGGGCCGTGAATAGTGCCGAATGAATAGTGTCGAGGGTGGAAAAGACCATTTTGCCCTTCTAGAAGCTTGGACTTTTTGAGCAAAAATCTATTGGATGAAAGACAAAAATAATTAAGGGCTTGCTTGGTCTTCTCTCTCTCTCTCTCTCTCTCTCCTTGTCCCTTTCTCTCTTGTCAATTTATTAGATAAGTTGTCTTGAATTATTAGAAGACAATAATTCAAGTTGTCTTGAAATTAAGAGCCAAATTGGATAAAAATTGAGTTGCATTATTTGAGGGGCAATAATGCAACTTGAAGACAAAAGGGGCAAGGCAACTTTCTCTCTCTCTTTCACTCTTCATTTCTCTCATTTCCTCTCAAAATTCGGAGCTCTTTCTCTCCCCTCCATTTTCTCCACTTTTCCTTCTTGTTTTGGCTCTCAAACCTTACCACCGAACCCCCCAAGCCATACCACACCTTTGCCAAGCTCAAGCCGCGCTCTTGGGGCCGTTCGGGACGCCGTTGCCGCCGTACATCGCCGTGTAACCGCGCCGTGTCGAACCGTGTCGAGCCGCCGTCAAGACCCATTTTTCCGTCTACGCGCCGTAGCCGAGCCACCACCGTCACCGTCTTCGCGTCGTCGCCGCCGTCGTCGTCGTGGTAGTCTCGCCGTTAAACGGTGAGTTAATCCCCTAATCCTTGATTAGGCTATTAATTGCACTTAGGGTTAGTTAAGATGCAATTAGTCCTTTAACTATGGTTAATTTGGCTAATCTTGATTAAGTTAAATTAATCCTCGTTAGGTTAATTAATCCCTGTTAGGATAATTAATCCCGATTAGATTAATTAACCCTTATTAGGTTAATTAATCATGGTTAGGTTAATTAATTATGGTTAGGGTAATTAACCATGGTTAGGTTAATTAACCCAAGCTGAGTTAAGGTTAGAATTTTATGCTGATTGTGCTGGGCACGTTTATATCGAGATTGGCTATGGAATTAACGTCCCTCGTGCCTAAAATAATTTTTGTAGAAAATAATACATTTTTAATGCGACATTGGAAATTGACGTGGAGATATGCCGAATGTTGAATTTTATGTGATCGAATAATCCACTAGGCGTGAAATGTGAAGCATGCAAAGTTTGGCGTCAAAAGCACGTCGCTGTGATCACGTGTGAATTTTATTGTGAAAATGGCATTAATTGATGTGTGATCATGATCGTGGCCTGCATGCAGAAAATGTGATATTTCCATGATTGTTTGATAACATCAACCCTGAGGCGTGTTGATGCCGGGTTAAGGAATTTTTACCCTGAGGCGTGAACTTTACGCGGGGTTAAGGATTATCACCCTGAGGCGTGTTTACGCGGGGTTAGTTGAGCCTGACGAGGCCAACTGTCGCACACCTGAGGCGTGAACCTTACGCGGGTAGTGGCGACGTCGTACACCTGAGGCGTGAACTTTACGCGGATTGTGACGACGGGTTATGGAATGAACACGTTTTATGAGTGCGTTGGTGAAATGGCAAGAGGAAATGAGATTTTATCTGAATTCATGTCTTGACTGATGCATTGTTTTAGTATGCGATTATAACTGATAATGTGCAGGGCGTGTGCATGTACCAAGGCAATGTAAGAGTGCCTGTGAATGGTTAATTACTTGGTGAGTGATTTGCTCGAACCTGCATTAGATGGCATGCTTAGGGATGCTCTGGGTGAATTGGTATCCTACGCGAGGCTTAGGCGGTTGACTTACTGAGATTTTATCTCACTCGTTGTTGTTAACTGTTTCTCAGGTCCGTAAAATGGAAGGTCGACGGGTACAGTTCAAGGTACCCCTGGTGTAGAGGAGATAGGTTAACCCCGACCCCAGTTCCTCTTTTTGTTGGTCGTGTAGGAAGTGGCCCGATAGTGAGGGCTTGTAAATATAAACTTCCTAGGGTTAACATGTTGATAAATAAAAAGGTGTGGTTTGTTAGTGCTGTTCGTTCTGTTATTGGTGCTGCTGTTTTTCTTGCTATCCCTGCTGTCAGGGGTTGTTCGTGTTTCCGCATGCGCTAATTAAAAGAAAAAAAAAATGGGTCGTCGACGCGTCCTGAGACGTTGAAATATTTATTGACCATTGGACAAGTGACAGGGATGGTCGTGCGCTCGAGGGTCCGGGGCGTGACATTCTCCGTGAAGCTCCACCTGTCTTTTAGTACTGTCTTGATCTTTTTCTGCAATTGATGTCGTAGCCTGAAAACATTCAGCATTGCCCGCTTCTAACTCGAAATCATCAATGGAGGAGGGGCCATGAGTTTCGCTTTCACCCACAGATGTAGAGTCTAAGCCTTCATTAGGACATGAAACGTCCCACTTAGCCCCATCCTCATCGGAATACACGTCAGTCTTCATTCTCCGTTCCTGTGTTAACATCTCCATCATCTCGTCATCGTATTCTCCCTCCCACTCGCTGTCGACCTCTCCCTCAACGAACAGATGCATTAATAATAATCCTCTTCTAAATACTTTTCTCAACATATCATTCACGTGCCAATCACTCTTGATCTCCATTAGACAAAAACGAGGAATCTCCCACCACATTCTCTTCAAACGAAAGCCGAAATTTTTCACATCCGCAATCAGTCCTTCATATGTGATTGAATCGGGGTGGACACCTTCCTTATCTCTCTCTATTCCACCAACAGACCCAAACCGGAAACTGGACTTCTTTACTCCAAGGTGGAATCGGATTGTGAAGGATATCTGTGACGTAACAAGTTCAACAGGAGAGCCAAACCACATATTTATTGGATATACACTCAACTTTTTGCATATTTACCCAAAATCCAATGAGGACAAATATAAGCATGCGACGTAAATTTAAATTAAACATCAAATAAGTTAGGTAACTATCTACATAGGAGTACTATCTCATCACATATTCCCTTTTTTAAGGGAAAAAAGAGAGAAGAAAATTGGAATGCTAGTGTAAATAAAATTTTCTAGTAGCGGTTTTTTCCCTATTGATGGGGCAGTAACTATTCACTTTTTCATTAACCATTAAGTTAAGGGTAGATGAGGTCGTTTGTCAAACATTTTCTTTATTCTACTATAATTATTCAAAAATGGCGTCGATAGAAATATTTTTAAATTTCTTTTTAAGTATCATAGTGCTGACATTTAGCTTGACCAATTCCTATTGATACACATAAACTACCGTGTCTACGGACTTAAAATACTTTATCCACATCTTGACAAGTGTCACTCCTAAGATTACTTTGTATCTTGCAATGGTATCCTGCTAACAAATTGTAGTTTTTTTTTTTGGTCAGTTAACAAATTGTAGTTAAGGTGGTACAATAATTACAATTTCATACACTTCCGGATACGTGAGATAGTCTTTTGCACTTTATTGCATAAAATTATTTGTAACTTAATAAACTGTGCGATTGATGTCAAAAGATTGGCCTTTTGTTTATACTTCCTATATGTAGATTACCTTACATGTAGGGTTGCCTTCTTAATGTCTTAATCTGCTTGCAGTTACAGGCGCCAATCACTAAAAAGTTACTGACGATTTATTTCTAGCTTGTTTCTTTCCATTAAACCCAGCCACTTGAAAGGGATACGATGCTTCTTTCTTACTTGTTCCTTCTTATCAATTGCTCTTTTCAATTCCCATCCTATTGCAAACTAATAGAAAAAAAAAATTAGTAGACAAAAAACATCATATGATGCTTTTGAAATCTATAATTGGCGATCTATTGTCTAATTTCTCGTCTATGAAATCAATTTTGATGATTAATATTTAAACAATGATTAAATATGAGTTTACTGGCAATAATAAAGAACCTAAACTGTCCAAAACCAAAAGGCAAGTAGAGATAAGCGACTATGATAGAAAAGAATATGCAACCTAAGTAATTAAAGGACAACACGAAATGGGAATCTCAAAAGAGGGAGGAAAGATTGCTTTAGGAACCGCAAACATCCAACACCAGAAAACGACGGAAATAAATCAGCCACCTAAGAAATTACGGTGCAACAAAAAAAAAAATTGAAACTTTAAATGGGCGGATATTGTGTCGCTAAAGGAATTAAACAGAAGTCCCACACATTGATGAAGAAAATGTCGTACCTCTTCCGAAAGAACCTCTTCTCTGTAACGCTTCATGCGCATTCCCATACAATTTTTGAATGGGTATGCACACCCCGTCATAGTGACGTCGCAATCATCTGGTATTTTTGTGCAAGATGCATCAATCAACCTTCTCAATGATCTGCAACTATGAACCACCAAGGATTTCAGACAATCTAGCTCGTTTAGGCCCTCGAGATTAGCAAGTACACGGCAGTCTTCGATTCTCAAAGTCTCCAGGTTCTTCAAGTATGGTAACCCACTTATTCTTGTCAGAGATTTGCACCCATAAATGTCCAAGTCTTCCAATGTTTTCGAAAGACCCACAACTTGTATCTCAACTAGCTCTCGACATGATGACACACGCACTTTCTTTAGCTTCCTTAATTCCAAAGGAAAGGATAATCTCTGAAGCCGCGTACAACACGTGACAGTTATTTTCTCTGGCCGCGGAAGTCCCTCGAGTGGAATGTGTTCTTCACAACAACTGATCTCTAAAGTCGACAAATTTCTGCAATTCCAGTCGTAGAACGAAAGCTGCTGGAGGGGTTTTAAGTCCAGGCGTCTCAAAACAAGCCCTTTCAAATGAGAAAGAGAAGCCAACTCCAGAGGTGCAGGGACGTTTAGCAGATTTAACTCTAACCGTTTCAGTTTAGATAAATTCCTAATCCACCTTAAGTCGCATCCTGGTATTAGGTTTGATGTGCCTATATAATCAGACCCATCATTTAGTACCAGCTCAACCAAATTAGTAAGTTTCGACAGATTAGGGACTGAGAGCAATGATTTGGAATGAACAAGTAGATTGGTCAAACTTGTGGGAACCTCCGGCAACTCTTGAATCTGACAACCCCGTAAATTGAGTCTTTGGAGGTGATGAAGCATGTTGATTGTCCTTGGAATTTCGCAAATACCGGTGGATTCCAAATTTAGGATTCTTAAGGATGACCATTCTCCAATTCCAACAGGAATTTCACCTTTCATTCCATGATGCCCAGACAAATTCAACTCTTCAAGATTTACCAAAGTGTTGATGTCAGGTAACTGCCAATCATACCGTTTTAGAAACCATGCTGGAAAACGCAAGATGCGTAATGATTTTAACTTTCCAATGGAGTTGGGAAGTCCTCTTATTGGCGTGTCTGTCAAAACAAAAATTCTCAAGTTTTAGACTACAAATGTTTGGATTTTAACTTTCCAATGAAATTTCGAAGTTTTAGAATGCCCGTACCTGTTAAGTCTAACTCTGTCAATGAGGCTAAATTCCCAAGTGAGCATGGAAGTTCTCTCAAACTTCTACAATCTGATAAGGAGAAGTGCTTAAGTTTCGCTAGTGCCTCCACTTCTTCAGGTAAATCCGTAAATTCCCAGCACCCTTCGATCTTTAATTCAATTAACAACTGTAGATCTCCAATGAAGCTTTCAATTCTCTTTAGACTAGAGCATCCACGAAGAGTCAATCTCTCTAAAGTCGAGCATCTAGAGATTTCTGGGATTGTTGTTATGCCAGAACACCAATTAATAGATAGAACTTTCAAATCACGTGCTCTCTGTAAAAGTGAATGGCATGTCGAGTGTAAGAATCTTTGCATTGTACACAAGGGAACTATCATACTAGAATTTAAAATATGTAATTTGCCTTGATCAAGTCCCATGCTTTTGAATCATCCTTGAAGTCAATATGGTCAAGTTCACAAACAACAAGCCGATCCAAATACAAATTGTCCGCCCTAAAATCCATTTCCAAATTGTCTCTCCTGAAATCCTTCCCAAAAGGATTATAACTCCAAGAAAGCCATCTCACATGTGAAAGACACCCCGCAAAGTCCCCAGCATAAGTTCCCCCGGTTAAATGGAGGAATCTTAGATTTGGTAACCTTTTAATGTCTTCATTTCTAATCTCTATGATGGGACCATCTCTAGATATATCAAGCGCTTGAACCTTGTCCTTTGTCTGCAAGTGAAATGTCGCAATGATGTGAAGAAGTATGTCTACTTCCAACCACTATGTTTTACAACTCGAATGGGCAGGAAGAAAATTGATAGAAGATCCTAATCTAGAAAGGGAATTCTTAATCCTAGTATATACAACTTTTATTTGAAAATGTGAAGTTTCTTACTTACCTCTTTGGTTCTTATGATTTGAAGGGCATCTTCTTCAATCCACAACCTGCTTTGCTTTCCAAGGTCACCTAGACTTTCTTGACAAACAATATGCCTTCCCAGGTCTATTAGTGTATCATGCATCTAGAACTTATCATTGTCTAATATCTTTATCAAGCACCTATTGGTAAGGACTTTAATTGCTCTTATGGGATATACTCTACGACCCGCCCACATGTAAATTGCCTTAGTCTTCTCCTTATTGACTAAGAAGCACGCTATATCAAGAAAATTTTGTTTCTCATCATCTTTTAGGTCATCATAGCTAATCTTCAACACCTCTAAAATCTCATCCTCAAGTACTTCGCCTAACCTGGCCAAAGTCTCTTTCCAAAATTCTTCTTCTTCCCCCTTAAGTAATGAACCTATCACTTTAAGAGCCAAAGGAAGCCCTCCCATACGCGGAACAATTTCACTTGAAAGCCCATTAAAATTATCCGGAGGGAAATCTATACCAAAGGCATGCCGACAAAAAAGCTGAAGTGCATGACCATCATCCATCTTTAGCATGCCAAACTCTTGAATTTTACCTTCAAACCCATTAACTTGCAGAACAGTTCTATCTCTTGTTGTAACGATTATCCTGGATCCTAGATGTAATGGAGAGTTTCCTATTAGTATCTTGATATGCTCTTTATTATGAACATCATCCAGAACCACAAGGACCTTCTCTGTGGGGAGTGTTTCTCCAATCCTTTGCATTCCTTGTTCACTGTCCTTGACATTTTCTGCAGATTTAGAACCAACAATGTCAGTCAGTAACTGTTTCTGTAACTGGACAATGCCCTCCTTGGTCGATGAGCTTTTCCGAACGTCCTCAAGGAAGCTATAACGCTTTCCAAAGAGCAAAAATAGTTGATTGAAGACTTCCTTGGCAATGGTTGTTTTACCGATGCCACCCATTCCGTAAATCGCGATGAGCCGCGTATTGGGATGGTTGACATCTAATAACTCTATCAACTCTTGTACCCGGTCATCAAGTCCAACCAAATGTTCAGTCACTAATTTTTGTTTTATCTTTAGCATCTCCATAACCCTTTGAACAACCGAATTGACAATCGTTGCTTGGCTGCCATGTACAAAAGCGCTTTCATTAGTTGACTAGAATAACTTTCATACCCACGCATCACACGTGGGATTGTCAAAATATTTAAGTGGAAAATATAGAAGGACATCACGAACGATATCTAAATACACTCAATAATCAGTATGGGCTAATTTTATGAAATTCACTTGATATTTTTTTCATATATAACACGATGGCCAAAGTTACCAAGTGGCTACTATATCATGCATAAGCAAAATTTCGGCATTTATAGCTAAACCTAGAAAAAATTTAGCACTCATAATAGAAGAATCATGAACCGAGATATTGTAGACAAATATAATGTCATCCATTGAACCCTGCAATTTGGTCAAGAAAAATACTATCCCGAAACCTGTAACTATTTTCCCAGCAGTGTAACTAATGTAACAATTGTATTGCTTAATTTATGCATCTAAGTCTTCTATGTATAAGAAGAACGTCAAGTATGATGGCATTTAAAGAACTGTGTCACATTAAGATTTGAGAGACATGACTCCCGTGGGGTTAACTTGGTGGTGATGAAGATATGGGTGTGGATTAGGTGCACAATACAAATTTGATTCTCCATACCTTAAGTGGAAACATTCCTATGATTGGGCCACCTATTTGGGGATTGGCTTGCACCTTGGTCCATAGAATTAATGGAATAAGTCATAGTTTCGGAATTTACCTATCTAAGGGGACTTCCTTCACAATAAAAAACAAAATGGAGAGGCCCGTCATTTTTTTTTGGTTTGATTCTATCATATCATATTTCTATTGTACAAGCCATTGTGTGTGTTGTTGTTGTGTGCAAATTGTGAAACCCTGCTCTTTCACTCACGCGTCCCCATCCCCAACCCCACCTGAGAAAGTAGGGAATCGAACTTCCCATCTTCCCTTTCTCAAATGGGAAGGGTGGCCACCGGGGCAACCACTGCAGGGGTTGTGGTTGCCCTGTCAATTTGCTTTCTAATAACTTATCTTTTGTTTAAAAATCGAAGATTCACGGGCGGCATGTTGGGCACATTGACTACTAGGTGTTAATTCACCATATGTTGTTATCTATAATGTGATCCCACATTTAACAGATGTGGTTTTTAAAATAAAAACTACCCACACCACATTTTTATCTCTTGAGCGACGGTTATTCCACCATGCGGTTTTTCATGTTCATACCCTTTCGTTGACAGCCACCCATTGAAAACCGCCTTGATGGAAGACAGTTTATAAAGACGTTTATTTTTTGTTTTGGGCATCACAAGGTCTAAACCAAACTCTCTCTTTCGGGAATACACCATAAGTACGCTAGGGGATTATGTTAGTAGAGTGCACCCATAATCCACGCCGTCGCACACAAACTCGAACAATGGCTGGAGGTCAAATTATTTTACGTCCTTTTTTTCCGCACATGATTCTGATTGATGCGTGAACTTTGTTCTTCAATGCATGATCAGAATCGCTCATTTTTGTCTTACATATGTTAGATTTATATTTATCAACTGACAAACAAGCTATGTGTTGTTATTGATGGGTGATGATAAACATATTAAGTTGTTTATATAAATGCCATGCGATGACAACCAAAACAAGAAACAAATGCCATTTTCTTATCAAAATTACCATCACCACTCTTCGTGGCTTGCCTGTCACCGTTGACCTTTAGTCGCCGGCCGTCCTCGGCCGCTATCATGTGTTAGATGCTCAGCTCCAACACACCCTTCACCATGTGTCCCTACTTACTTACTCTCTCTCTCTATCTCCGTGCATGCAACCTCGCCACTTGGAGGCCTCTGCGTTGTCGCTGACCTCATATCAGAGTTCGGCAAGGTCATTGCTTTTAGCCTAGTCCAATTGAGGTTGCCCGGCCTCGGTTTAGAACTCCCGCAAGCTCCGCAGAGCTCGGGGCCCCAAGATAACGGCCTGTCTTTTTTTACATGTTCTCACGATGCTCTTGTTTTTATGGAAAAATTTCAAATAAGGATCTGAAGTGCCATCGTTTTTTCAAATAAGGACTTGAAATTGACCTTACTTCAAATAAGGGCCTGAAATGGATGTTGTTTTAAATAAGGGCCTGGAGAGGCCATATAATCTCAAAAAATGGCCTGACTTTGCTAGGCGAGGGCTGCCCTCGCCAAATCGGGCGAGGGTCGCCCTTGCCAGCTCAAGCGAGGGCCGCCCTAGCCCAACGCCAGCGAGGGGGAGGGCTGTCGGAGGCCGGCCAAAGAGTTGGCTAGGGTGGGGGGATGGGGAGGGGGAGGGAAAAGGGAAAAGGGAAAAAGAAACACAAAAAGTAAAGTAAAAAAATTTAAAATTTAAAATTAGTAATTTTTTTACTGAAATACCCTTCTCCAATGGTCAGAATAGTCGCCGGAATAGTTGCAGGCCAGTCATGCCCTTATTTGGGACGATTTGGCCACTTCAGGCTCTTATTTGAAATAATTTGGTCACTTCATGCCTTTATTTGAAATGATGTTCATTTTGAGCGTTTATTTGAAAAAATAATAGCACTTCAGACCCTTATTTGAAATTTTCCCTACTTTTATTGAAAAATTAGACATTTGTTCACCAAATATTAGTTTCTTTGTGTAATTAGTGTTTCTTGAGGAGCACTCACAAATGTATAAAACAAAGTTAGCACCAGATGCTATCTCTGATTTTTTTCATCTTTTTTCCCGCGGATGGGAAATGGAAACCGTGACTCTTACCACAGGGGTAAATGGATTTTTTGGGTTGAAAATCGTAATTTTTGATCAATGGGGATGATAAACGTGAATGCAAAATCTGAATTGATTTTCCCAAATAATAATTGCAAAGGGGTACTCTTGAATATTTCGTAGCCTTACGAGACAGCGAAGAGGAATAAACGGTATGTAAAAGGAACTTGGAGGTCCATGTCATTGAAGTTATTGACATCGTAGGGGAAAACTTTAGGGAAGATGTTAAGAGCCGGGGATGTAAAGTTGAAAGAGAGCAGCAATTGGAGGTTGTTTTCAAAATTTTCTAATAAGAAAAAGAGTAAAAGAAATCATTTGACCGGACCGGGCAACGTTGTATGATCCCCTAAAACAACGGAATAAGAAATAGGTAGAGAAAGAGTTATTACCTTGTCTTCTTCTCCACGACCCATCCCTTGCGTTCATCGACCTTTCTAAGAGCCGTTTTCCACGCCTCAGCATCTTCGGGAAAATCCTTCTCGTGTTGGTCGAAAGCAGCCTTATAGAGTGGAACTCTATTTGGTCGAGGCTTAAGTTTAACATCGTCGGGTTTTACGAGGAAAAAAATAGGAAGGATACTTTTTTGATCCCCTGAGTTGGACACATTATCTACTATGAGCTTAAGCTCACGGAGACACCATTTACTGGAAGCATAATTAGGAGAGAAAATGGGTATGTAGAGTGTGGAGTAGTTGATAGCACGTTCAAGTCTATCACTGATAAAATCACCGGGGGGGAGTTCTTCTTCGTCCCTGAATGCTCGGACTCCGGCATCTACCAAGCGGTCGTAGAGGAAGTCGGTGAAATTATGACGAGTGTCATATCCTCTAAAATTTAGGAACACTTGATACTCAGCTCCTGCAGCATCACTACTTGTTCTAGCCTTCCAGTTTGCCATAGCTAGGAAGCTTGTTACTTCCAGATATCTCTCTCCCCTAAAGAGAAAAAAGGGTTGGTGTAGCGTGGCCCGGCTAAGAAATGAGCTGAGGTTTTCGATATCAGCGTGGCAAGTGAATGCCGATATCTTAAATACTTGGCCCGCTTACTTTAAAATCAACTTTAATTGTCTTTTCCTTTTTTGCAATGTATTACTTATTAAGCGCTACGGAGACTCACTTGACATTCCAAAGCCTTTTAAAACCCAAACCCAAGAAATAAATGAAAAATAAATCACCACACAATCCATAGAAATCATATAATGTCTTCAGGTTCAGAGGAAAGACTGAACCAAACATCCCCAAAAATCCCAACAATATCACCGCGCATTTCACTTAATCACCAGATATACCCGGGAAAATCCAATTTTGCGAAAGGCCAAAAAGGAAACAGGGAAAAAAAAAAAAACAATTATACGGAGCAGCCCCATTGGCTGGCTGGCCCTAATTATTGCTCTGTCCAAACAAATGCACCATCGACGGTGTTCATGGAGATAACGCACGTCTCCGCGGGCCCTCACCTCACTTGACCGCGCTGCTATTGTCATCAGTGGCGGCTCTGTTTATTCGGTCCATATTGTTAATTTGTTATACCGACAATAGTTGAAGGGACTAATTAAACATTTTGCAATGCTTCAGAAAGTCCCAACACATTTATCTTCTTCTTCTTTTCCCTCTTCGGTGCATATTATAAGGCTCGTCAATGGTCAATAGCTTGTGTCGCACCTTGCATTTTTTTAATATAAACGCCTTGCATTTTTTAGAACTATTTCAGGAATGGTATGTTCTGAAGTTTTGAAGCTTCAAGGACTACTTCCAAACACTACTGATTGTTGTAGGGAAGGCATTTTTTGCATTAAAATATTTTATACACACTAAGGGTGGGTTTGGTTCAGCTTTGCAAATATTGAAAGCTCAATGCTAATCCCTCCAGCATTGGGCTTTCAGCATTTTTAAGGCCAGAATTTGATCGAAAGCTGCTTGCCAAACACTCCAGCATTTCCTCAAAGAGTTTTGGAGGCCGAAAGCTCTTTGGAAATGCTGAACAAAACCCAACCTAAATACTTTGTCAAAAATTGTACACATGCAAGGAACCAAACTGAACAAGCCTACCTCATTATAACGTTTTTGCAATCATTTAGGATTAGCTCATCACTCTTCTTCCTCCACGTATCTATGTAACGTAGAAGGAAATAGAAAGAATGTGCCCTAATTAATGATTAATATTAGTCTTCAATTCTCCTAAAATGGGAACAAGGAAAACAAAAAAAAGGCCAATTGACAGGCTGGTATTGGTTTGTCTCTTTTCTAATCGATGCAGTAAAATGGATTTGTTTATATGGTTCTTGTAGTTAAGCATGGTGCAAATTTATATGGTCATTACTATGAGATTGCTAGCACTCTCTCACTCACACGTTCTATGTATGACTTTATCTCTATTTCTCTTATCTATGGATGCCTTTAACTTAATCTCAGGATGTAAAGAGTAACTTGGGGAATACGGAGGATGGGATCTATAATTATGTCTATATTAGGGGGTGCAATTATCTAACTTTTTCTAATCTTTTATGCGTGTGGCAACACTGTGCAACCACTGTGCACTTACTGTACAAAATAGAGAGAGATTGAGTGAGACCAACAAAAGAAAAAGACTCTCTCTAAAGAAAAAGGTGGGTCTGGGTCTGTGGGGTTAGAACTGAGTGGAGGTTGTCAATATGAACTAACGATGTGTGAACCCTCACCAGCAAAAAAGTGACGACGACCAAGAATAACTCGGTCTTTGTTTTGTTTTGTTTTGTTTTTGTCTGATAACTTGGTCTTTGTTGGTCGGCTCACTTTAAGATCAAAAGTAGCTTTATCAATCGCGTGATGCGCGCCATCAAAATGATGAAAAAATTTCATCCGTGGAAATATGATATGAAATGCAGGAAGATAAAGTGTTAGTAAAAGCAGAGAATTGAAAACGATAGTTCCCAGCATATTACTCTCATTGGTGATCTTAATTTTTCAGCAGTACCTCTTTAGGAATTTTTACAACATTGTTCTTTAGCTTCTGTTGGTGCCGAAAATTTATGGCCCCAGTATTGGGGAGAGTTTCATTTGTCAGTATGAGTCAGGGGAGCAGCGCCAAGTATCAGGAGTCAAGTTATACTAAGCCCATCTTTGAACTCAGGATCTTATCCGGTTTAACTTCTTATGGAGGTCGTGTGACATGACTTCGATGAGGTGTATTGTGTTAAGGTTGTCCCATATCGATTATAAAAGAGTTAACTTTTGGGATGAGAGAGGCTCAAGACCATCTAACATATTGATGACCATTTCAATCAGACTAAGGAAAGCATACCTCGAGCTGTTTGAGTTAACAGCTTGATTGGTTACAAAATTAGGTTAAATCATGAATGAAATGGCATTTTTTTTTTTAGGAGACATGATTGCCTTGGGAGTTGCTATAGAGCAAATCAATGGAGCGGCATAGCTTTCATTCCAATTTCAGTTCTAAAGTTTATATTCTTCAAGTGCATTGTGAATACCGGCATAGCTTTCATTCCAATGTTTCCATATAAGCATCAATGTTTCGGTAATTTTGATTCCTATGTTTGCACTTTCATTTTACCTTTAGTGTTCATCAGTCTAACTTTCCCATAATTTCCTTTGGTTCCAACACTTTCCTCTCGATTTCCTTTAATTTGAATCTTCGCACTTTACTTTTCAAGCACTTTAATTTCCTTTGTCATTTAGATCAAAGTAACATTTTCTACGGCACATTTTGCTCTCAAGAGCTGGCAGGCCTTTTACACACACATTCACCATGGATCCATCGTGAAAAATTTTGTTTTATGGGAGTTTGATCGCTTTGTGGTCGAGCTAAAATCAGAGAACAAGTTTTGATTGGTTTTCCCAATCATCTATTGGTCCGATTTGTCTTAGATCGATTTAAATCCAACATGTTCAAATTAGGTTTATACAACCATTTTGAATATTACGAAATTGCATGTGGTCGATAAAAAGCATCACTCAATTAATTGCCATCATCCATCAATATAACTAGATAGTTATATAAATTATTTTTAACTAACCTATACCACATCAACGACTTATTGGCTTAAGTTAATTAAAAATTACAAAAAAAAATCTATTACAATATCAAATCGAAAATGTAGAAGGAAACTTATATTTTGCTATGTGATTTATACTTCAAAAAAATCTCAAGATGCGAAAATTATAGGAAATTAGACACTTTATAGGTCTAGAGAAGATTTTCATAATCACTATCGATTTGTGCAACATTCCTATTGCAAACATTTACCTTCCATATGCAATGGATCAGGGCAATTGGCCTTTTTGAAAAACAAAAAATTGGACAATTGTATGCAATGTAAATAGCTTCATAAATTCAATTAGTTCAAAAAACCAATACTCCAAACCGAAAATCCAAACAATGGTTGATTTCGATTTTTCTTATCTAATGAGAAATAGATGCTATACATTAAGTACAATAATAAAATATATAAAATATACATACACTTATGACAATGAAAAGTAGTTCTATTTGCCAATTTCACAACACTTTCCTCGAATGGTTTACCTAATGATGCATATTGGTTGGTTGCACTTAGGACATGTGAGTTCAATTGCTTGAATAGTCAGATGAGATGAACTTCACATTGGACCCCTGTTAACACCTAAATTTTGACCCATCGCATTTAGATTTAATTTATTAGTTAAAAATTAGGGATCGACCTCGACCCCTCCAAAGATATTAAATCATTTTTTTATTATAGTTTTTATATATTTTTTTATTTAATTTTTAGCATGCATTACATACATTTACATTTAAATCGGACCGGCGATGAAATTGGAGCTAATTTGATGCGATTTGAATCGTAGGGATCCAATTGAGAAAACAATTAAATTTGATGTCGAATTTGCAAATAATAGAAAGTTGAGGCTCCTGACTTGACCTAATATCGTCTATATAAATACTGTTATACCTCAAGGTTTAGGGGTGTGCCATTATTCTCAGAAAAGAGGCAGAAAATTCGAGTAAGAGAGAGGAAGAGAGGGAGAGAGGTTGGGCTCCACCTCAACCGACGGGCCACTTTGTCGCCGCCGCTCCGCCCTCATCGCTGCTCCTCCAGCCGCAAGCCACCTATCAATACGAAGCTTGTGTGGAGTACTTCGCATCCATGTAAGCAGTACGTCCAGAAGATCATCGGTCGCGGAGAACCGAGCTTGAGAAAACCCCCAGTCGCTAGTTCGCACGCCCAGAAACCCAGAAATTCCAGTTTGCCAGGCCAACTTCCGACGCGATTTCCGATCAATTCCGATCGTCCCCCGAGGCCCACGAGTATTAAAAATGAAGCTTGTACGAAGCTCTTCGTATCCGTCTAAGCCGATTTCCAAGAAGATCCACGACCGAGACGATCCGAGCCCACGAACAGGACCTGTCGCAACCCCTGTTTCTGCACAAAAACAGGGGCTAATTCTGTTTCGTTCACCGATCGGAGCCACTCCGGCCAACGACGACCACTCCCAGGTATCCAGTGGTGTTCCTTGAAGTCCCAGGTGTGTCCTCAATCGAAGCCTATTCGAAGACGAAGCTGCGGAAGTCCGTAAACCAAGTGCACGCAAGGTGTTCGACGAATTGTCCAAGTGAAGTCCGGCAACCTGCTGCTGTTCCGTCACTATCCCAGCATCTTACGGTGGTTTGGTGGTCCCCTGGTGGTTCGTGGGTGGTCCGGTGATCAACGGTGGCCGGCTCTAGCTTGGGGATTGCGATTTCTAAAGAAGAAAAGTTAATTTTTGCAAGTCCAAATTAGGTAATTCTTTCATCCGAATATTCTTTATTGATAATATGACCTAATTTCAAATTATATGATTTGAATGTGCATATTTTAGAAGATTTCCAGATTTAACTTGATTTTTAATTATTATGGAAATTTTTCTAAAATAAAATATATATATATTTCATAAAAGGATTTTCCTTTTATTCGACAACGTGCGAACGTGGACTGATCTTAACCACAAGATCGCACCCCCTCGTATGGAAATTTGGACCGTCCAATCTATAGCCATTTAGATTTGATTCTCCAAATTTATTAGTCGTTTGAATTATTTTTGCTAAAATCATTCGAATATCTTTCCTAAATTAAAAAAATTTGAAATTCTCTTTTTTAAATCAAAATAAGTAGGAAGGTGGAATTTACTAGAGATTCCATCTTTAAAATCATCTTTAGAAAGATATGAGTTTTTAGAAATCGTATCTTATAGGTTGCATTTCATTTTAGAAAAATAACGTTTCCTAAAAACGATATCTCATAGGATTTAGTTTCATTTAAATAATCTTGCATATAGATTAGCATTGCATCATTTGAGTAACAATTCATCTTAAAATCTTTTAGAACTAGGATAAGAATTTCTAAAATATTGTTGGGATTTAATTTCAATTAATTCCTAAATATTAAAGATAATCTTCATTTAGGATAGTTTGAATTTCATGCATTTTTTATTCCGAAAATCATAAAATACCAAAAATAAATAGTTATGGGCGTGTCACATATTTGGTACGTCATTTAGTCTAGGTTCATCTTAGTACTATGTCTAGGATCATTTTAGTTTCATGACTAGGTGCATTCATGTAGTATCATGTCTAGGTTCATTAATTTAATTTGATAGCTTAAATTAAATTCATGCCATTTAGTATAGTTGCATACATTTTACCCGTCATTTAGTGAAGGTAAGTTTAGGATCATAACGTGTGACATTTATTTCATATGTCATTAGATTCATGTCATTTAATTTAATGCCTTTCATATAGTATAGTTGCATTGCACTTTAGTATAAAGTTGCATTTATTGCATTTCATTAAATAAGTGAAAACTCCAAATTAATTGCATTAGTCTAAGTCTTACGCTTTGGAAATAAGCGTTAGGGATTAGGCTGCAGCGTCCAGGTACGTCATCTTTCCCTCTTTGCAATTTATTTTTTGCTTTAGTCTATCGGGTGTTTATTTTTATCTGTTTGCGTACCCGCATGATTATTTTCACATGTTAGGACTTTAGTCTAAAAAATCTAAGTTGCATACCAAACATTTTTTTTTCTTAAATAAAGAACGGTACCGAAAGGGCGTTAGAGTAATCTAGCATAACCAAGTCCCTGGACTCATAATCTATAGTTCGAAGGAATAGAGTATTTTTCCCGATACTTTATTTAGGTGTCTAATCGGCCTATCGTAAACTGATTAGTGGCGACTCTAAAGTTAAATCATTTGCATGTTAATTATTTGAACTTAAGTCACGATTTGGTAAAGCTTGGGAGAGCTCGAGCTAGGTTAGTTAATTTATTAATTGACTTAGTAATCCACTAGCCTAGGTTTCGGCAAAATCTAGGTCGCGACAACCCCCTTGATCTAACAGTGCTCACGTGCACTAATGCAGCCCATACTTGCTCCTGCATCTGTACATTTGCATTAATTAAAGTGCCCGTGAGTGCTTTTCAAAAGTGGAAATTACACGTAATTTTAGAGATTTAAGGTGCGAATGATAACCATTATATTTTCGGGAACAATTTCTCATTAGATTTTTCTATTTATATTCCCTAGACGAATTTCTAAGTAGAAAGACACATTTAATAATAACACAAAATTTCTATTCCTCGCAATAGAAATATAGGAAAATTGGTTTAATTAAATAATAATTTTACAAATAATGAAAGAATCAACACTTCCATTTATCCAACGAAGCTCTAGTTTTTTTTAGATGCTATCATTAGTCTTTTCTTTTTTTGCAATGTATTAAATATCAGGCATTAAAGAGACACTTGACATTCCAAAGTTTTTGAAACGTGAATGATTTTCTCAACTCACAAAAAAATAAAATAAATGCACCATCGATGGTGTTCATGGAGAAAATGTATGCGTCCACGAGCTCTCGCCTATTTTTCTTGATCCCCCATCAGCACTAGACTGCGTCACCATAGTTGTCAGCGGCAGCTCCTAATTTGTTCTACCGACGATTGTTACACCAACGATAGTTGAAGGACCTCTCACGGATAATTTCATTACCCTCACGAGCAAGATCACGTCCCTCATTATATTTGGCAACAGGGGTTCCTGATACCTTTTATCTTTTCATCTTTTTTGTGCAAATCGTCAATCAACTTACACAAGGTCAATAGCTCGTGCAATGCACGGCATTGTCAAAACTATTTCAGGAATGATATTTTCTGAAGTTTTGAAACTTTAGTGACTACTCGTAAACACTACCGATTGTTGTATGGAAGACATTTTGCATTAAGATATTCCGTACACACTAAATATTTTGTCAAAGAATTCTACATGTGCAAAGAACCAAAAGGAACAAGCCTAGCTCATTATAACTTTTTTGCAATCATTTTGGGGATAGTTCATCTCTCTTCTTCCTGCACGAATCTCTGTAACGCCCAAGGAAATAGAAAGAATGTACCACAGATAATGATTATTGATTAGTCTTCAATTCTCTTAGAACAGAGGAAGGGGAACCGAGGAAAACAAAAAAGAAAACGCAAAGGCCAATGTGCATGCACATGGTCCTAATACTCCTAAGTCATTTTGCGACTGCAACCTCAATAATCGCGTGCCCTCACATGTCCAAATTAAAGCTCTCCAAAAAGAACCCATCTTTCATTATTAATTCTTAGCTATTTTTGA
>BCNH02000003.1:21986987-22011623 GCA_001662345.2 Metrosideros polymorpha var. glaberrima | reverse complement strand
AGAACTGAGTGGAGGTTTCAATATGAACTAATGATGTGTGAACCCTCACCAGCAAAAAAGTGACGACGACCAAGAATAACTCGGTCTTTGTTTTGTTTTTGTTTTTTTTTGTCAGATAACTTGGTCTTTGTTGGTCAGCTCACTTTAAGATCAAAAGTAGCTTTATCAATCGGGTGATGCGCGCCATCAAAATGATGAAACAATTTCTTCAATGGAAGTATGATATGAAATGCAGCAAGATAAAGTGTTAGTAAAAGCAGAGAAATAAAAAATGATAGTTCTCAACATATTATTCTTTAGATTCTGTCGGTGGTGAAAATTGATGGCCGACATACTGAAGAGTGATTCAATTATCAGTGATTCAGTATGAGTTAGGGGAGCAGAGCGAAGTATGAGGAGTCAAGTCGATAAAATCCGATGGTCCAAGGGACATCATTCATGACGTCATTGTCAAGGAATATTATCTCGTCCCTTAGATCGATCAAATCTTCCCCACCATTGTAGGTAGCCCCACATAAAAGTGCAGAAGGTACACAAGATAATGGAGGAATGGGCCCACATTATATTCCTTAGGTTTGAAAAAGTTGGATACAAAATGATAAAGATGAACCTCAAATTCCACAAATGGAGTACAAACATCACGTGATGGATGAACAATTACAAGGATGATAAATGAAAGCGACACTGACAAGCACCGAGCAAATATTTCATGTAGCTAATACGTCTACTAACCTCAATCGGGCCAGAGGATGCTCGTATATAATAATTATTTCCAATACCAAATTCAGTTTAGTATATATATGACACTCGTGTATAATAATTTCTCATTGGCAACAGTACTCCATCAGCCAGAGGATGCTAGTAAAAATCGCAAATACATAGCTTTTAAATATGTTTATATTTTACCGGTAACAGCACGCCCATGGACTAAAATGCATAAACTTTCGTCTACGCATTATATACACGAATCAAAACTACATTCATTTGCGCTGATCTATGAATTAATCGTGTCCTTTTTTTGGGGGGGATAGGACTTGGTCAACAATTTAGAGATTTTACATAATCAACAAAACAATGCTTCCTGTCAACAGTGTTAGTGTTCGATACGGAAGGACTTTCACAGCAATCTTAAAGCCAAATGCTAAAAGCAAAACGCAATTATGAAACCCGGATTCGTTTCGAAGTGACTATGGAGAGGAGGCTTTACAAAGCGTGGCCGGCGGAGGTAGTTGGGCTCATGACAAATACGTGGGCTTTAATAAATTCTTTAGGCCTTATGTTTTAACCTTTCTCTAGTGGCCCAATATCTTAATAACAAGGAAGCAAGTCAATAAACAGTAGTAGATTTTTATTGATGCGGTTGCGTGCGGAGGGCGAGTTTGTTTTGAGTGATTATGGAAGGAAGCAAAGGTGGATCAGAGTGTATGGTGATATGTATGGATGGATAATTGCAAATGCATGATAGATTCAATCAACACCAAGACGTAAAGGATGCACCACCGGTTAAGGAAGAAGATCGGAATCGACGAAGTTCACCACCAAGGCCTAAAAGACGCACCACTAGCCAATGATAAAGGATTTTGGGATAGAAAAGCTCACCATCAAGACCTAAAGGACACACCACCAGCCGAAGATAAAGGGTTTTTGGCTCATCACTAAGAAGTAATCCACTCTCTAAGGATAAAAAAACCTTGATAGAAGTTATCTACTCTCCAAAAAGATATTCGCTCACTCTTGAGAAATCTCTCATATATTCATACACTCGAATCGTTGTCTTATTACAATGGAGATTACACCTCTATTTATAGAAATGATTTATAATTGTCGATACATTACTATTCTCGAGTAATGCATAATTAGTATTTTGAAAAACAAATTATCTTTTGTATAAAATATGTTCAATAGATGCCTCGGTGAGCTGTAAAGGAAGATTGCCAAGAAACGAGGTGCAGATAAGGCTGAAGGCTGATGTGTGAAAAGATGATCCCGAGATGGTCCTGAGTAGCACCAAATGTGAGCCTTTTTCACTATTGAATGTCAAAAAGGAAGTTGTTGATTGCACTGTGTGGGATCGAGAACATCACAGGGTTCAAGCAAAGCGGTAACCGAGCCTGATGGCGATTAGTGATAGGTCTATTAAGATGAAAGCGGTATGCAAGACAGGTCGGCATCCGGAAATTTCAGACCTCCCTACAGACTCGAAGGTGGTGCTGTTTATTCTTTGCTATAAAACTCGTAATACACCGTGCCGAGGTAAGAAACTCGTAGCTAATTTGATCGAGACATCAACCACGACGAATGGCTACTTACAAAAGACAAAGAGCTTCAAATCTACCGAGAACCATATGAATCAAAGATGATCGATTCCTTATTATTTTTTGTCAGTTCATGCAAGACACGGCGCATAAGGTGTCACTCAATCTATGCATAATAATACTTAATCAGAAAGCGTGAATCAAGATTCATTTCTTCTTGTCACTCCATGTGAGACGCTGCATGTTCACCTCCCCATTCTCAAGCCACCTGCTATACATGATTCAAAGAGAATAAATGGACAAAACTCAAGCAAAGATACAGAAGCTGAGAGGAAGTTAATCATTCAACTACGCAACCTCGGATCTCAAAGACTTTCAGGTAAAACACCCTCTTTCAATGAGAGCTCTGACACGAGGTCCTTCCTTAAAAAAGATACCCTCTTTTTTCAATGGCCGTGTATTGGAGGATTTTGGCATTGGGATCTCCAATTTCACAGCCGCCAGGACACAAAACAAAAAACTAAATCATCGGAGTGGTCCCACAACTTCCACTTTGTTCGGACATGTACTAGTGCTGATAATTTCAAGGCTCGCAGCGGGTAATGTTGGAGTGATCTCATTGGACAAAAGAGGGGGTAAAGAAAGAGGGAGGCACCCGAGTCCTTGTATAGCAATGGGAGGAATACATCCACAGGGTACAACAACATGGTCGTCTTCCATTATGCTCCGGCTGATTGTATGCACCTCACTTTTGCCAAGTCCAATAACAGAGGATGAACATAGTTGATGCACAACAGTTGGAAAAGCAAAAAAATTGTAAATCGTTTTAAGTCGAAAATGGGAGGGAAGGGGGTGGATACCAAAACTAAAGGTTTTAAAAGGGAGTCATGCAAGCCACAGTTTAGAAAAGTCGCGCTGCGTCAGAATATGGGGAGGGCTTGCATTGCAAAAAGCGCTCTTCATATTTTAAAATGCTGCCGATACCTGGTCCCATGAAGAAATCAAAATGGTTTCACCATAGTTACTACCAAAATAGTCATCTTCCTGTAACAGGAAAGAGCTTTTTCCATTATCATATCGAGCCAGATGCTTAAAATTGGCTTAACGTATAACTGAGTAGTTCATCTTCAATGAATACATTCTATTTTTTATTTTTTTTAATGATTAGATTCTATCTTTTACCCTTTTGTTTTTCAGTCAGGTGATCATTTAGATTAGCACTCAGACATAAAAAATAAAAAAATAAAAAAGGTCCATTCCCTTTAGTCTGGTCAGAGGCGAGCTATGCCCGTCAGAATAAGAGACTTGAAAAACAAGTTACTTCCTCTAAACCTGATCTCACAAATTTCCACCCCGCTGAAACCGAACCATGGGCCTCACACTTTTGGGACACAAGCCCCAATCACTATTCCAAACCAACTGGTCCCTCAAGATTGGGTTGGATGGTACATTAAACCAGTTTTTTTTTTTTTTTACACCAAACTTAATACACCTCTCATAGCTGATGGGGCAAGCTTCAATACAACTGCAAGAGGTTAAAAAAAAATTTACTTCCTCATGGCCTAAACCAATAGGATATCAAGAGTAGAATCTAACTGAAAACCCACAAAAAGATGCTTAGTCATAGTCATCAAACCAAGTAGCTGATTCCCCAGCTCAATCACATACGGTTCCTACATGGCAGAAGGGGGAAAAAATTTCCAACTAGATGTGCAAAAGGAAAGTCGTAACCCGATATATTATGCAGAGTAAACTCCAACTGAAGCTTCACACAAAGATGCAAAGTCTTAGCGTCTAACCAACTTGCTAATTCCCAACGTCATCTACATATGGTTCTAACATAGCAGAATGGAAAAATTTCCAGCTAAACATACAAAAGGAAAGTCATTACTCATTTGGGGAAGAAGACCATTTCCCTTTTGTAGCTTGAGTTCTTAATCTCCTATGTAAGACGATAACAAAGGATCCATCATGTTGGTCAATGCTGATGATGCCGTCGAAAGAATAGAAAAAGAACATGTAGTGTTGTTTCAGCAGAGCTGAAATGAGATACTGTATACTAACCAATCATTTCATCCCTGTATGCTCGTCCAAAGTCAGGTTTTCAGCTCCACCTCGCTTTCCTATATTAGACCTTGAAAAGAGCCCAGCCTTTCCTCTGCTTCACAGGTGGTTTCTTTTCTCAACAAGTTCCCGTCACGTATTCAACAACAGCCTGAGGAGCCCCAGTTTACGTTAAATCGTGTCAAACCATAATCTTAAAGCATTCAAAATGTAGTAGCTGAAGAAAGAATACAAATATACCTGTGCACCCTTTTCTGCAATATATCTTGGTGGTACTTCTAAAGGATTTTCTTCCACACGCAAGACATGCAATCATGTTAACATCTTAAATGAGTCTGGAAGGACGCATATTTGGTTGTTACTGATATCTAATTCTTCGAGCATTTCAAGGTTCCCAATAGACCTCGGTAGATATCTCAGATCAGCAAAATTGTTCCCTATATTCAACTTGACGAGTGTGGTAGCAAAACATAAGCTCTCAGGCACAGACTTAAGTTCATTAAAGCTTACATTAAGCTCCTTCAAATTTGATAGAGATGACATTGTAGTAGGCAATTGTCTCATATTAGTATATCGCACTGACAACACCTCCAAGGTACTAATTTTCCCTACTGCTTCAGGAAGGGCCTCCAGCCGGTTAAAATCTGCAAGAAGCTTCCTAAGTGAAGAACAGAGGCCGATAGTATGTGGCAGCTCCTCAATGTCATTGGTCTGCACATTCAAGATCTTCAGGCTAACAAGAGATCCTATTGACTCAGGAAGTGCAGACGGTCTATTCGAGCTCAAGTTAAGTTCCTGAAGACGCACCAGTCTGCCTAAGGTGGCAGGCATCGATGCCAATTGGTTTGCACTCAGATCTAAAAAGACTAAGTTGAGGAGATCACCAATGGATTCTGGGAGTTCAGCAATGCTGCCAGCATGAAAATCCACCTACGTTAAGCTGATATAACATGATAGTTTGCCAATTGAATCAGGAAGCCATTCTGTTTGGTCCATCAACTTGTTCTGAAGATTGAATTCTCGAGTCCCTTTCTTTGCGGAAACTTCAATCAAACTGGCAAGCTTTATCAAGCTCAATTTCTCACCATCCTGACCTGTATACGAACAAACATGAACATTAGCAGATTTCGAAACGATGGTATCCATAAAGCCATGGGAAAGGCTCCAAAAGAAAGCGAGAGTGTGACTCATCAACATTGGACATGGCTATATATAGGCATAACCTATAGAAACCATAAAGTTGCATCTACCGTTTTGCAGTCGTGCTAGAGAAAGAATTATCAAAGCCACAAGGCAAAAAAGCAAAGAAAAGAGAGACAAACATACCTAAAGCACTTCCAGCCTGCAAAGTTGAATCCTGTATCCGTGGGGTAGACAAACCCCCAGGGCCAACACCATCACCATCGACATAGAATGAGGACTTTGCCTTCTTCACATAACTATCATCTCTAGTGAACAAATCACCGCTCTTCACAGGTTCCTTCTCTGACTAATAGAAGCTTGCCAAAGTACCTGCAGATGACTTCTTCGGCACCGTCAAGACAGAAGCAGCACCAGTAGCAGCGACACTTGGACTGCTGCTCGAAACCTTAGAAGCAGAATCATTCAAGTTTTTTATTTATTCATGCAATTAAAGTCATTAATTCTATTATTAACTTATTATGTTACACCGAAATGAAAACTAGCCGCGCACCCGGCGAGTGCACTAGAAAACTAGTCTGTCAAACTGTATTAAGACCTTAAACCAAACAAGACATGCTTTACATGCTTGATATACAAACTTTCATGTACATATGTATAAGAAAAAGAAAAACTGTTAAATGCATAGGACGGAAATATCTTATAAAAATTAGGGAAAATGACACGAATAGTCCCCAAACTTTGATCAAATATGCAATTTCGTCCCTGAACTTTCAATTTGACACAAATGGTCTCTAAACTTTAGCTCAATGTTCACAAATGGTCCTTGAGCTTTCAATTTGACACAAATAGTCCCTAAACTTTTGGTACGTGTTCACAAATGGTCCCTGGACTATATAAAAATGTTCAATGTGGTCCTTCCATTAATTTAAGTTCAAGGACAATATTGAATATTTTCATATAGTTCATGGACCATTTGTGAACACGTACCAAAAGTTTATGGACTATTTGTGTCAAATTGAAAGTTCAGGGACCATTTGTGAACATTGAGTTAACGTTCAAGGACCATTTGTGTCAAATTGAAAGTTCAGGGACCAAATTGCACATTGGGTCAAAGTTTAGGGACCATTTGTGTCATTATCCCTAAAAATTATTCTGTTTAATGCGTTTAAGCATTTCAGATTTTTTTTCCACGGTCCCATCAAATTAAACCGGCAAAGGAGCACCAGACATAATCTGTATTTAAAAAAGGCTGACCAATTTGTGAGTCAAACATGATCAAGTGATGATCAACAAATCTAGTTCAATGTTAACCGATTTCCCAAGTTCGCACATCGACTTATGTATGTGGCTATATGATTTCTTTTCTTTTCTTTTCTTTTCTTTTTGTTTTTGTTTTGGAGAAGGAACAGATATAACAGTTTAAGCCAAAAATTTAATATAATTGGAGTTACTCTCCTTAGAGAATGAGTAAAACGCGAGATGTTAGTTAATATTTGGGATAATGACACAAATGGTCCCTAAACTTTGACCCAATGTGCAATTTGGTCCATGAACTTTCAATTTGACACAAATGATCCATGAACTTTAACTCAATGTTCACAAATGGTCCCTGAACTTTCAATTTGACACAAATAGTCCCTAAACTTTTGGTACGTGTTCACAAATGGTCCCTAAACTATATGAAAATATTCAATACTGTCTTTGAACTTAAATTAATGGAAGGACCACATTGAACATTTTTATATAGTCCAGGGACCATTTGTGAACACGTACCAAAAGTTTAGGGACTATTTGTGTCAAATTGAAAGCTCAAGGACCATTTGTGAACATTGAGCTAAAGTTCATGGACCATTTGTGTCAAATTGAAAGTTCAGTAACGAAATTGCACATTTGATCAAAGTTCGAGGACTATTCGTGTCATTTTCCCTTAATATTTAGGATAAGTGCACTGAAAATCCTTAAACTTGTTACGAAAAAAAAAAGGGAAAATGACACGAACTTATGGGCTAGAGGCCCGAAGTTCTCCACCCAGCTAATTTCTTTATCCTTTTTGGGTATCCGAAAATGCACTAACTCATTTCAAACAGAATAACATCTACTGCATGGTTTATGAGGTTAAGAAAATACATAATGATGCATGGTTAATAATATCAATTAAGAAAATTCGATCAAGAAAAGTGAGTTGGTCCATTATAAGAGTATTCATTTAATCTACACAAAACACATTTCAATTAGAAAGAACATGTAACACCAATGTATTTGAAATTATTTAAAGATCTCTCTAATAAATTTTAGTTAATGGATTGAATAATATACTTTCGCTCATGTAAATTTCAGAATCATATTTAAATTTTTACATTTTGTGTTGTTTTACAAAATCATAGCATCAAACTGAAATTAGAAAAATCAATTCACGCACGTCTACTGTCTATTGATATATTATCTAGTATCTGATCTGTGAAAGCAATTTTTATGAATTAATTATTTAAAGAATGCTTAAATGTGTTTACTGGCAATATTAAAGAATCAAACTATGCAACAGAAAATGGGAACCTCAAAAGAGGGAGGAAAGATTGCTTTAGGGACTGAAATCCAACACCAAAAAAGGAAGTAGAGATAGGAGACTCATGTAAGGAAATAAAATTAGCAACCTAAGAGAAGAAACAAGAGAATTAGCTCACAATCGTCTCGATTAATCACCCACCTCTTTCTTTCCTTTTTCCTTTTCTATTTCCTCGTTGCCAGATTCTTTGCTCGTACTCCAAGTCCAAACCCTAAATGTTTCCCACCAAGCTGTGGCCTTTTTCCCGCCTTCGGTCTCTGTGTGTAAGTGGAGACAGAATGATACAGAGTGAGCTAGCGAGGGAGAGAGAGTAACGTGATTACTGTGCAACAAAAAATGGCAACTGGCTGATATTGTGTGGCTAAAGTAGGAAGATATTTGGCCAAAAAAGGAAGCAAAGCTCCCTCTAACATAGAAAACTTTCTTTCAAATTTTATTCCTTCCTTTACCAGCACAAGAGTACATGTTCATATTCCACTCATGTTTATTTTACATATTGTTTTATTTAGCTTTGACAAAATACAAGAACGCGTATTCCAAATACATTTTTGCTTTTCATTTAGAATTTCTTTGTACAAAAAACGTACTTAGGTAGCTACTTCTAGCTCTTTGAAGGCTTTGGAATGCTTAACAAAAGATATTAGGTCATCTATACCGAATAGGTATGCACCAAAGCTCCGCACTTTGAAAGTATCATATTACCCTCCTAAACTTTGGCACTACTTCACAGTAAATGCAATTTTTGGAGAGTTATAGATTACTTTCCACACTTTCGTTTTTGTTTCAGCCATTACTTTTTCCGTTTGTATTACTGTTAAATTTTAATTGAAAATGCACTAACTCATTTTGAACAGAATAATATCAATTGCATGGTTTATGAAATTAAAAAAAATTAGATAATGATGCATGGTCAAATAAATTAGTACAAAAAAATCGGTCAAGAAAAGTGATTCAGTCCATTTTAGGTTACAATTAATGGCTATGCAGACTAAATGGCAGGAGGCAGCCCCTGGGTGTTCAAGGGCGCGTTTGGCAACGATTTTGATTCGGAATTGATTTTTTCTGATTCTTTTAGAGAATCAGAACATGTTTATTAATTGTACAAAATTTCTGTTTTCGAAATAGAAATGCCTTTGGTATCTCCACAAAATTTGAACATGTTCTCTTTTGCCAAATCTACTTATTCTATGCAAAAGATCTGAGCAAAACATCGAATCAGCAGATGACGCAGCCATTTGGATCCTCTTCTACATTCACGTTTCTTCCATAGTAGTACGGGGGTGAATAATACAAGAATCGATACGGGTAGGCTTGGGCCGGATCTGCCTTCGAGTCTTTGTTGCTCTTGTTGTCGTCCTTCTTCTGAGCCTCTCTGGCCGGTCCGACCGAGATTATTTCCACGGGAAACGTCTTCCTCAGCTTTGCCAAGAGCACCACAGGATCCACAGGTCCTGTCACCGTCAGCTTCTGGTCCTTCATGTCCATGTCGATCGACTCGACCCCTGCACATATGCAGCGAAATTCACACTCTGTTTCTGTGACATCCCAGAAAGGGGAGTGTCTGCTCTCCGTCCCACATCGCTTAGGGAGGGAGTGCTGGGCTGGTTGATAAGTGTTGGGGATGTCTTTAACTTGTACTACGCGTTTTGGGTTAGGTTGCAAAGCCTGGCCCGAGAACAAAGCCGTGAGAGTTGCAAAGCCCAAAGCGGATAATATAGTGCAAGTGGGATCCCCGGGCGTTATAATTGGTATCAGAGCCGACCCCCGACGGCGTGTGTGGACCGCAGTGGGCACTCGCGGAGTCGAGGAATCTCCGGGCACGCGAGGACGCTGTGCCAGTAAGGGGGGGAGTATGTGACATCCCAGAAAGGGGAGTGTCTGCTCTCCGTCTCACATCGCTTAGGGGGGGAGTGCTGGGCTGGTTGATAAGTGTTGGGGATGTCTTTAACTTGTACTACGCGTTTTGGGTTGGGTTGCAAAGCCTGGCCCGAGAACAAAGCCGTGAGGGTTGCAAAGCCCAAAGCGGACAATATAGTGCAAGTGGAACCCCCGGGCGTTATAGTTTCGACTCGGATTTCTTAACTGCAGAAATTAAGATCTGGGATTTGTTCTTTTTATAGAAGTAGAGAGACAGAGGTGAGAAGAAGGGTTGATCTGATTGATACCTGCAAGTCCAGAGACTATCTTCATGGCCTTCCTCCTGCCCGTGCCATTGTGCACATCCAGCCTGAACACCGCTTTCTGTCCCTACAAAAAATAAAGGCTTATCAGCGCGTTTTTGTAAGTGCGTTGATTTGACAGAACTGATGTTTGCATATTTCAAGTGAATGGAAATCTCCAAGAGAAAGGTCTAAGAATCCTGCAGGCTTTTTCTCTTCTCTTCTCGTATAATTAGAGATAGAGAGAGAAAGAGAGAGAGAAGTGAAGAAGTCGAGCAGAGGAAGAAGCAAATGAGTGCTTGTGAGGTGAATCTTGGGGACGACGCGGAGTTAGAGTCAATTTCGCCTTAGTCAAAGTTATGCAACTCATGGTCATCTCGTACGACTGAGCATTAAATCTCGCGGTATCATCTATACACAGTCGTTTCAAGCCATCTTTTCGAAATCTATAATTTGAAATATGATATCTAATATCTTATCCACAAAAGAAATTTTTTTATAATATTTAAAGAATGATTAAATGAGCTTAGTGGCAATATTGAAGAACCAAAACTATCCAACACCAAAAAGTCAAGGAGAGATTAGTAACTAAAATAGAAAAAAAAAAATGCAACATAAGTAGTCAAAGTACAACAGAAATGGAACCTTAAAAAAAAAAAAAAGTACAACAGAAAATTGAACCTCAAAAGAGGGTGGAAAGATTGCTTTAGTAACCGAAAATATCCAACACGAAAAAAGGAAGTAGAGATAAGTGACTAATGTAAGGAAATAAATCAGCCACCTATGAAATTACGGTGCAACAAAAATGGCAACTTTAAAAGGGTGGATATTACGTGGGTAAAGAAAGGAGGATATTTGGCCAAAAAAAGAAAGCGTAGCTTCCTCTAACATACAAGACTTTCTTTTAGATTTTATTCCTTCCTTCACAAGCACAAGAGTACATATTCATATTCTACTCATGTCTATTTTACGTATTATTCTATTTAGAAACTAACAAAATACAAGAATCCGTATTCCACATACATTTTTACTGTTCATTAAGAATTTTGTTTTTTTAATAAAAAAAACAAGTAACTATGTCTAGCTCTTTGAAGGCTTCGGATGCTTAACAAAAGACATTAGACAATCTATTCCTGAAAAACCCCTTGAACTTTAGCTCCCGGGCACAATAGCTCCGCACTTCGAAAATATCATATTCCCCTCCTAAACTTTGGCACTGTTGCATAGTACCATGTAAACTTTGAAAAATTATAGATTACTCCACAAACTCTCATTTTTGTCTAAGCCATTACTTTTTTCGTTTGTACGGCTGTTAAATGTTAACCGAAAATGGACCAACTCTTATTGAACAAACTAACATTTGCTGTGGTTTATGAAGTTAAGGAAACAGAGAATTATACATGGTTAATAAAATTATTTCATACAATTTGGTCAAGAAAAATGAGTTAGTCCATTTTAGGTAAAGCTTAAAGGCTATGCAGACTGAAAATCTAATAGATGCAACATTAATTAAAGTTTCTATAGGTGGAGTGAATGTGAGGGGTAATCTATAACATTTCAAAATTTGCAAGCTATTACGCAGCAATGCCAAAGTTCAAGAGGGCAATTATTGCTAGACATCATGACCTCAAAATAAACACATCGTATTACGTGATATCCAACACTTAAAAAATTATCAAAAAAGTCATAAACCTATTACACTTTTGTCAATTTAGTCATAAACCTTTTAAGTTTGTCAATTGAGTCTTAAAACTTTTGTATTTGTGTCAATTTAGTCCTTTTGGTCCGCCGACGCTGATATAGACAATTTTTAATAATAATTTAATATTTTTCTAATTTTTTAAATAATTTTTTCTTCTTTTTCCCTTTTTTTCTTTCCTTTTTCTTCTTTTTCCTTCTTTTTCCTTTTTGGCCGACAAAGGGTTGGCTGGCAAAGGGCCAACCACTAGCCATTGCCAATGGCCAGCTTGGCCGACCCTCGCTGGGCGTCCCCTTGGCCCAAGCAACGTTGGGCGAGGCGAGAGAGGCCGACCTTCGCCCAGCCCACGGCGGCCTTGCCCAGTGTTGGGCGAGCATTGGCCAAGGCGGGTGAGGCCACCACGGCTTGGGCAAGGGTCGACCTTGCCAACTAGCGAGATCAACCCTCCCCTTGCCCAAGCGAGGCCTATCCTCGCCTAGGCCAAGGCGAAGCTCAGCGAGGGTCGGCCTGGCGAGGGTTGGCCGGGCTGGCCACAGGCTGTGGCCGGTGGCTAGCCCTTCGCCGGCCTACCCTTCACAGGCTAAGAAGGAAAAAAAAAATCAAATAAAAAAAGGGAAAATGAAGAAAAAAATTATTTAAAATTATTTTAAAAATTAAAAATTATTTAAAAATTATTAAAAATTATCTACATCAGCTCGCCGACGCTAACATGGCAGCATCAGCAATGCCACCTCAGCGCCCAGTTGGTCAAAATGACTGAATTGACATAAATGCTAAAGGTTTAGGATTTAATTGGCAAACTTAAAAAGTTTATGATTAAATTGGTAAAACTGTAATAGGTTTAGGACTTTTTTGATAATTTTTCCCTCATTTGTGTATTTATTTAATTTATACAAAAGACATTTCAAATTAAAAAGAACATGTTGAAGGAACACAAATGCAATTAAAATTATTTAAAGACCATCTATGATAGATTTCCTTTTTTTTTATTAGAAATAAGTTGTTGTGTTTGAAATTATTTAAAGATCATTTCTAATAGATTATCATCGTTTGATTAAATAAAATAATTTCATCCGTGTAAATTTCAGAATAATATTTAACTTTTTACAATTCATGTAGTTTGACCGAATTATAGCGTCAAACTGGAATGAGAACAAATCAATTGTCAAACCCGTGCATTCACGCATGTCTACTGTATATTGACGAAGAAGGTGTCGTACCTCATTTGATGTATCCAGAACAATCGCCTCTCTATGACGCTTCAAAGAGATTCCAAATTGGTATCTCGCAGCAAAATCTTTGACAAAGTCTCCACACTCATCTGCTATATTTGTGCAAGATGCATCGATCAAACTTTCCAATGACATGCACTCTCTGACCTTCAAGTATTTTTTAGACTCTAGCTCGTTTAGGCCATCTACTCTTCTCAGAGATTCGCACCGTAAAACGGACAACGATTCTAATGATTTCGAAAGACCCAAAACTTCTATCACAACTAGCTCTGGACAACACGCCACACACGCTTGTCGTAGCTTCCTCAATTCCAAAGGAATGGATAATCTCTGAAGCAATTTACAATCGTAAACGATTAAGTTCTCCAGTTGTGGAAGTCCATTGAGTGGAATGTCTTCCACTTCACCAGAGCAAAACTCTAAAGTCGACAAATTGCTCAATACCAAGCAGGAGGGAAGTAACTCCGCCCGCCTGATGCTAAAGAATTTAACAATCAATGTCAGCAGACAGGAGGGAAGCTCCTCGAGGGTTTCTAGGGCTAGATGAGACAAAGTAAGCTGTTCCAGATGAGAAAGAGAAGCCAACTCTGAAGGTGCAGGGAAATTTAGCAGATTTAAGTCTAACCTTTTCAACTTAGATAACCTCCCTATCCACCTTAAGTTGCATCCTGTGATTAGGTTTGATTTGCTTGTATTACGAGAGCCATCACTTAGCAGTAGTTCAACCAAATTAGTAAGGTTCGAAAGATTAGGGACTGAGAGCAATGATTTAGATTCAAGAAATAGACAGGTCAAACTTGTGGGAAGCTCGGGCAACACTTCAATCACATGACAACCTCTTAAGTTTAGTGCTTGGAGGTGACGAAGCATGTTGATTGTCCTTGGAATTCTGCAAATACTGGTGCCCTCTAGATTTAGGACTCTTAAAGATGATAGTTCACCAATTCCTACAGGAATTTCACCGTCCATTTTATCATGCCCAGAGAGATCCAGTTCTTCAAGATTTTCCAACACGCTAATGCCACTAGGTAAATGCCAAACATGATGCTCCTGAGAAGGTAATCCATCTTTTGATAAACGCAATATGCGTAATGATTTTAACTTTTCAACGGAGTTTGGAAGTTTGGCAATGCCCGTATGTGATAAGTCTAACTCCATCAACGAGGTTAAATTCCCAAGTGAGTCTGGAAGTTCTCTCAACCCAGAACAACCCCGCAATGAGAAGTGCTCTAGCTTCTCTAGTGCCCCCACTTCTTCAGGCAAATTTGTAAGATAATTGCAGTTTTCAATCTTTAACTCAATCAACGATTCTAGATCTCCAATAGAGCTTCCAATTTCCTTTAGCTTGTAGCAGTGTGCAAGAGTCAACCTCTCTAAACCCAAGCAGTTAGACAAGTTTGGAATTCTTGTTATGCCATAACACCAAGTAAGAGATAGAACTTTCAATTTTTGTGCCCTCTGTAAAAATGGATGGCATGTCAAGTGTAAGAATCATTTTATGGTACACACTGGGAATATTAGACTAGAATTGAAAAATGTTATTTACCTTGATCAAGTCCCAGGCTTTTGAATTATCCGTGAAGCCACTAGCATCCAGTTTAAAAACAAGAAGATGACCCAAATACATATTCTCCGCCCCAAAATCCTCATGAGGAAAATGCCAAGACATCCATCTCAACTTTGAATGACAATTTGCAAAGTCTCCAGTATAAGTTCCATTGCATAACTTGAGGAATCTTAGGTTTTGTAACCTTTCCAAGTCTTCATTTGTAATCTCTATATAGTCATTCAGTCCACCAATTTCAAGCGCTTCCACCTTGTCCTTCTTCTGCAAGTGAAATTTTGCAATGATGTCAAGAAGATTGTCAACTTCCAAACGTTATGTTTTACAAATCGAATGGGCAAGATAAAAAATTGATAAAAGATCCTAAACAATAAAGGAATTCTTAATCCCAGGATATACAACTTCAATTTGAAAATGAGATGTTTTTTACTTACCTCTTTGGTTCTTAAAATTTCGAGGGCCTCTTTTGCAATCCACAACCTACTTTGCTTTCCCAAGTCCATTGGACTTTCTTGACGAACAAGTTGCCTTCCCAGTTCAATTAATTGATCATGCATCCAAAACTTACCATTATCCAATATTTTTATCAAGCACCGACTAGTAAGGACTTTAATTCCTCTTAAGGGATGTAATTCACAATCAGTCCACATATAAATTGCATCTGTCTCATTCTCATTGGAAAAGAAGCATGCTATATCAAGAAAAATTTGTTTCTGATATTCGTCTAGGCCATCATAGCTAATCTTCAACTTCTCTAGAATCTCTTTCTCAGGTACCTTTCTTAACCTAGCCAACGTCTCTTTCCAAAATGCTTTGCTTGTTCCCTTAAGTAATGAACCTACCACTTCAATGGCCAAAGGAAGCCCTCCCATAAGTGAGACAATTTCACTTGAAAGCCCCCAATAATCATCCCGAGGTAAATCTGTACTAAAGGCATGCCGACAAAAAAGCTGAAGTGCAAGATTATTTTTCATCTTTGGCATCTCATATGGTAGAATTACACCTTTGAGTTCGTCAACTTGCAAAATAGTTGTGTCTCTCGTTGTGATGATTATCCTAGATCCCGAATGTAATGAATAATTTCCTATTAGCTTCTTAATGAGCTCTTTATTGTCAACATCATCCAAAACCACAAGGACCTTCTTAGTGCAAAGTGTTTGCCCAAGTCTCTGCATTCCTTTTTCAATGTCCTCGACTTTCTCTACATATCCAGATTCAACAATATCATATAGTAATTTCTTCTGCAGCCGGACTATGCCATCCTTGGTCGACAAGTTTTCTCGAATGTCCTCAAGGAAGCTACAACGCCTTCCAAAGTGGGAAGATAGTTTATTAAAGATATACTTGGCAAAAGTTGTTTTCCCTATACCACCCATTCCGTAAATTCCAATGAAGCGCACTTCAGGATGGTTGACATCTAATAAATCTGTGAAGTTTTTTTCTTGATCAACAAGTCCAACTAAATGATGGGTCATTGATTTTTGCTTTATCTGCAGCTTCTCCAAAATATTTTTAACAACCAATTTGACAATCTCTGCTTGGCTGCCACAAAACCAAAGCGCTTTCATTAGCTGACTAGATCAATTTCATACGCACGCATCACAGCTGGGATTGTCAAAAATTTAACTTGAAAAGATTGAAGCACATCACGAACGATATTTAAATACGCTATATGATTAGTATAGGCTAATCTAGTAGAATTTAGTTAATAAATTTTTCATATATGATTATAGAAATTTTGGCAAACTATAGTATCGGTTTACACGATGGCCAAATTTACCAAAGTGGCTATTATATCGTGCATAAGCCAAATTTCGACATTTATAGCTAAGCCTAATAAATTTCAGCACTTGTAATAGGAGGATCATGAACTAAGATAATGTAGACAAATGCAACGTCGTCCATTGAGCACTTCAGTCTGGCGAAAAAAATATAATCCCGAAAAACAAAAAAAGAAAAGCCCAAAATATTTGTATTGGACTAACTTATGCATGTAAGTCTTCTATGGATCTAATTATGTCAAGTATAATGGAATTTAAAGAGCTGTGTCACATTAAGATTTGTTCAAAATTGAAAATCAAGAGACCCAACCCCTACGGGGTGAACTTGGTGGTTAAGGAATAAAGATGTGTGTCGA
This sequence comes from Metrosideros polymorpha var. glaberrima, assembly GCA_001662345.2. NCBI lineage: Eukaryota > Viridiplantae > Streptophyta > Magnoliopsida > Myrtales > Myrtaceae > Metrosideros > Metrosideros polymorpha. Next base: position 21,994,807 of record BCNH02000003.1, on the reverse strand, counting down.
GTATATACGAATTTATGTTTTTTTTTTAATCGAATCTTAGTTTCCTCGTATAATTAGTGTTTTTTGAGGAGCACTCAGAAATGTGTAAAACAAAGTCGGCACCGGATGCCATTTCTGATTTTTTCCGTCCTTTCCCCGTCAATGGGAAAGGATACTGATATGAATGCAAAACCTGAAGTTGATTTTGGTAATTGCCCCAAATAATAAATCCAAATGCGTGCTTTTGAATATTTCGTAGTCTTAAGAGACAGTGAAGTGGAAACAATGGTTGAAAGGAATATGGAGGTCCATGACATTGAATTTATTGACATTGCAAGGGAATGGTTCAGGGAAGATGTTAAAAGCAGAGGATGTAAAGTTGAATGAGAGCAGCAATTGGAGGTAATTTTCACTATTTTCCCCTTAAAAAAGGAATAAAATATATCCTTTGTAAGGGCCGCGTTGTATCCTTAAAATAGAAAAGAAAAAAAGCAGAGAAATAAGAAGGGATCTTAAAAGAGTTTTACCTTGATTTCACGTTCCATCCCTTGATTTTACCTACCTCAACAAGAGCCGCTCTCCACGCCTCGACTTCATTGGGAAACTTCCTCTCATGTTCTGATAAAGCATTGCTATATATTGGCGTTTTAAGTTTAACATCGTCAGGTTCCACGTCGAGAAAAATGGGGAGGATACTCTTTTCATCCTCTGATTTAGACGCGTTGTCCACTATGTGCGCAAGTTCCCAAAGGCACCATTTACTGGAAGCATAAGTCCGAGAGAAGATGGGTATGTAGATTATGGAGTTGTTGATAGCACTCAGCAGATTCTCATCAATCACTTCGCCGACGCGAAGTTCATCATCGTCCCTGAATACATGGACTCCGGCATCTACCAAGCGGTCATAGAGGAAGTCCGTGAATCCATGACGAGTGTCGGGCCCTCTGAAACTCAGGAACACTTGGTACTCACCTCCTAATGCTAGTGCAGCATCGCTACTGGTTCTGACCTCTGAGTTTGCCATAGGTAGGAAGCTTATTATTTCCAGGTATCTCTCTCTTTCCTGAAGAGAAAAGAAAGGTTTGTGTGGCGTGGCGTGGCGTGGCGTAGCTAAGAAATGAGCCGAGGTTTTGGAGATGAACTAGGCAATTGAGTACCCATACCTTAAAACTTGGCCGGGTCTCTTTAAAATCAAGTTCACTCGTATATTGCCCATCTAACGTTCTGCATTAGCATGTAGACAACGGCGAAGGAGGGGGAAAGAGAGCAATGGGAAGCTATGTTACACGGACATGCGGTAAACGCGTGGGACACGCATGTTAAAAAAAAAAAAGAGGAGAGAGATTGTCAGTGGAAAGCAAGAAGGAGAGAAAGAAAGTGGGGGAGGGGGAGGGGACAGAGGAGAGAGAGAGGGGGAGGGGCGCCTCCGGCAGAGCAGAGAGAGAGGGGGGATGGCAGAGTAGAGAGAGAGAAGGGGGAGGGGTGCCTCGGGCCGAGAGAGATTATGAAGATACGTATGCATATTTATTATCGTCCTAACTTTTAAATTTGAATTAAATTAATTTGATTAAAATAATTATAAAAATATAATTTATTATGTATATATTAAAATATATATTTAATATATAACGTATCAAAATTTTTAATTTTTTAAAAATAAAGTGTCTGTCACGTCATGTTGAGTATCCGTATCGGTGCAATAAAAATAGGAAGAGAGAGATTTTGGAAATTGGACAGAGCACATGGAGAGAGAGAGAGATTTTGGACTTTTGGAGGATAGCAAAGGGAGAGAGGGATGAGGCATGTGAGCATGGGGAGAAGGGTCACGCGTTATTTTTTAAAATTTTTTATGGATATAAAAGGTTGCGTGTACCAATGACAAATTAAAAATTAAAAATAAAAAGAGAGGGTGGTGCACTATTGCAGTCCTTAATTTTGGAATTTGCTAATATGATTTTCAATTCATTAAATTTAAATGGTGAATAACAAAAAAAAGTTACGCGTGAATTATCTAAATAAGATATTTGTTCAAATCATAATATAATCATATTAAGTAAGATGAACAAAATGACTTATTATTTTTCAAAATTTAACTCAGCATATAATAATCAATATCATCAACATCATTAAATAACGTCTGATTTATGATTCGAGCATACGGAACCAAATAGACTATGCGAAACACTTGGTCAATGCTGCTTTCATTTACCGTCCTCGTAACTATTCATCCAGTGCGTGATGATTGTACTCCGTTTGTGAAATTTGTGGCTCATCTTTATCTTTTCGTATCCAACTTTTCCAAAACCAAATGAATATTTTGTGAGGCCCATTCCTTCATTATTTGTATACCTCTTCCACTTTTATATAGGCTATCCACAATGGTAAAGCAGATTTGATAGATCGACCTCGTAACTCTCTTGGATCATCGATGAATTTAATGAATATAATGTGGGCTCAATTATTGAACGATGCACTATTAAGGATTGATTCGACGCGTATTACCTGTCAGTACGATGAAGCATCACATCACTCTTCGAGGAAAGAGCTGACCGGAAAACGCGTGAAGGCACGTGGTGGGCCCCGGAAGTAAATGCAACCGTCGTTTCAGTCGACAAAATCCGATGGTCCATGGGACATGGGAAGCGTAGATGGAGAACACGTGCCTGTTGTGCATTCAATCCACCTGGACTTGATTACAACAGTCAAAAGGAGTGCCAGAGAAGGGAAAGGGAGCCGTGACGTCCTACGATTGGTCGACAGCGTGACGTTTTGAAATTCGACCTATTTTTAAGATAAATGAAAGGATGTATATTCTATCAATTACGTTTTAGTTAAATTTCACTCGAAATTGATCACTTTCGAGAAGACTAACCAATAGAAAAATGCTAATTAAAAATTATTTACATAGACCTAAAGACTCGAATGTGGATCGATGTTTTGGCCATAAGGATTATTGAGAGAATATCTTGAGCCGTCATAGGCCGATCTAAGGTTGATTTAGAATGATTTGCTAGCGTTATACAATTGATTCACGGGTGGTTCCGTTTGACCTTAGTATAATTTGCGAATTAATCTAAACCAGATTTTTAATAATCGCGACCTTCGGAACTAATGATTGAACCTTGCGATTACATAACAACCAAGGTCGCCATGATTTGAGTAAACCACACGTGACATAATTTCTAATCAATCACGGATTGATACACGTAGCACCTAAAAAGCCGCCTGTTAGTTTGAAATACGCTAAAATCGCAATTGATCGGTTTTGACCACGAATTGACCTCCAAACTTGGGTATCGAGCTTCTAATGATGTCAATGAATATATTTTGAACGTTGCCTCATATTTTTAGTGATTTTAGTGGTAAGGTTCGAAAAGTCGAAAAATCGCGCAACCGGCTCGAAAATTGAAAATTTTCGATTTGCCCTAGGTTCGGTTGTCATTTTTTTTTTTGGTTGGTTAATTAATTTATTTATTTTTCTTGTGGCTGAAATTATTAATGGATAAGTATCAACAATTTAGCTCTATTGAATTTTTATGCAAGAGTTAATCTTAACCCTTGATTTCTTTGTGCAAAATTAAACCCTAGCCTTTAGATTAGTTTAAGCATTTGTATAAATAAATATTTTCAGCCACTTTTCTCTCTTCTCACCCTCATAATTTTGGCCACTCCATCTCCTCACTCTTTCTCTCTTAAATTTCTTCCTTTCTCTTCTTGTTTCTTGTTTCTTGTTCGGTTTTCTCCATCGTCGCCACCACGGTTTTGGAGTAGCAGTTAGGAGCCTATTCCGTCTTTGCTTGCGTGTGTTTTTAGCTCATTTTGGTGGTAAGTCACTTTCTAATATTTGATTAGGTTATTGGATGATTTTTAGATGCTCTAGTGTAGATTTTCATGGAGAATTGAAGTGCCTTCATGTGATAATGGATTTTGCATGATTTAGAAGTGTTTATATGTTGATTTGAGCGAGAAAAATGCAAGTTTGTGGGCTGTTCTTGGGGAAATTCGAAAGTGAGAATTATGATGTCATAATTCAATATGTGATGTCATGTGTGAATAATGTGATTCATGATGTCACTTGGTACTTTGTAAGGTCATATGAAGACTTTTGTGGCAATGTGATATCACAATGTGAATTATTAGGTCATTTGTGATTTTTGTGAATTTATGATGTCATTTAGAGATATTTATGATTTATGATGTCATAATGTGAATTATTATATCAAATAATAATAATAATAAATTTTTATGCGATGTGAGTAGGGTATGAGCATTGATTTCGTGGCTCGATTAATTAATCATACGATCCAATATTGATCGTGCGTCCTTAATTTAATATCGTATGAGTTGACTTCGATCGCATGATTTTATACGTTAGTCACGTGATTATTGTGGCATTTTCCATGATAATTTGATGAAACCAAGTGATCGTTATTACCTAGAGGCGTGTTTACGCGGGTTTAAGAATTGAGCTTGATGGCGTTGTAACAAGCCCGGACACCTGTCTCGAGGATTCTGACCCGATGAAACTTGAACCAATGGAGCCAGAGCCTGAAGTCCAGATTATCGAGCTGAGTTCCGACTCGGAGTCTATGGAATTCGACCTGTCAGAGGACGACGGCGGAAATTAAGAGTTTGGATGGCTTGTGACCCCTTTTTGAGAAAAGTAGGAAGTGTAGTAGTTAGACTGACTGCACCATCGACCTCGTTTTGACAGGAGTAATACAGTAGTCCTTAGCCTCTAGTGAGATTTGTAATTATGTTTGTTTTAATCAATATCATCTCTCCTTATCTGTCATTCCATATGATGTTTATTATACGGAGTGTGTAATTGCTTCTGCATATGCGTCTTATTATTATCTTGTGTGGGTTGGCGACAAGCCTGAGATATCGCATTTCTTATCGACTGTAGCGGGATGTCGACGAACTCGTAGGTTTCGGGGCGTAATAGGCAGGGACACCGCGTGTGTATTTGAGAGACAGCCGATCCGAATCCCCAAGACATTTGGAAATTTTAATGGAACCGAAGGACACACGTGTTTGACTATGAGCAACTCCAGAAGTAGGAAGCCTCCAGATCCATGGACATCGATTCTCGCCTTACTCCCCGAACTATTTGATAAAAAATTTCTTAAATGAAACATAAATATTTAGTACAAGTGGAGAACAAGCCAATCTCCTTATAGCTTTTTGCAATAGTTGAGGGTTAGTTTGGGTGCGTTTGAAATTCATTCTTTTTCAGAATTTTGATTCTAACAATAATTGATTCTTGCCAAAATCAATTTTGGAAAAGAATGAAAAATTATATTTATCAAACACGCCCTCATTCTACTTCTATTTCTATAAAGTTACTAAATGACGACCGACGATCGGCAGGCGGGCAGCCAACCAACGTTTGGGCAGCCGATTGGCGTTCAAACAAGCGAGCGGCCATTGGCGATTGGTGACCGACTATCGTCAATGACCAACTGGCGATTGGCGGGCGGGTGATCGGCGACCAACGACCATCGGGCAGCCGACTATCAGCGCCAATAGGCGACCAGCGACCGCATTTCTACTTTAAAATTACTTTTAGAACATAATTAAAAATTATGGATAATTATCAAACGCACCATTCATCTCTCTTTTCTTCCTCCACATATCTATGTAATGTAGAAGGCAACTAAAAGAATGTGCCCCAAAAAATATTAGATGTGATATCATCAAAAACCTTAAATTGATACATCCATGTTACATATAGCCCGAACTAATTTTTATATCACAAAAACTCTCAAACCGGTACATCCGTGCCACATTTTCCATGAATTGGTGCATTTGTGCTACATTTACCCTAAATAGACATCTTTCTTTGTATTTTCATTAGGTTTTTAGATGGTGTTTTTGTTAAATAGTATGTTTGCTATGTGATTTGATTTTCCTCTTCTTTTTAAAATTATACACATCGCACAACCACGTCAAATTTTACTTCACTCTACTTCATGTATAGAATGATCTCTCATACACAAAAGCTCCTTCTTGCTAAAGACGATACCTTTAAATTCAGGACATTCTTCATTTTAACTTTTTTTTTTCTCTATTTCAATGTTGAATGAGCATCTGTCTCTTTCACTAAGGATTATTATTATGTCAAATACCAGTGTAAACTTTTTTTATACACGTTTACCATTGAATATGTGACATGTGTGCTTCGAGATTGCTATGTGAGAGAAATCATTAACATGTTAACTATCCAATAAAGTGTAAATTATTTTTTATATTGGCAGTGAACCTAGTAAAAAATCCGTCAACGTAAATCACCGAATAACCAACAAACTACCTCACATGTATTGTTCTGCAAATCATCTAATCCTTCTTTAATTAGTTAGTGCTTAAGATTTTTGCACTTATCCTTTTTTTTTTTCATTCTATTGATAATTTGTCTATAAGTAATTTGTTGTTGTTGTTGTTGTGATCATCATCATCTCTCTCTAATGAGTGTTTCTCTTTTCACGTTGAGAAGAACCAATGATTTCATGAATGACTTCGCAGGTAAATAGTTGTCCTTCTTTAACCAAGGTCATTCAGGTTTCATCCCTTAATTTCACATACGTTGGCAAGGGCATCTCGCCACTCCTTGACTTCATAGGGAAATTGCTCCTTCAGAAGCGCTTCCCTATATAGCCAAGTCTTAAGCTTAATATCGTCAAAAAATATTGGCAGGATACTTTTGTTACCTTCTGATTTCGACGTGTGGTCCACTATAACATGTACAGGCTGGCTTTATTTAAAAAAACAAAAAAACAAAAGTAGCAATTAACATTTATTTCAATATGGAAAAAAAATTCATATACTACCAAAAGAGAGAAAAGATTTCCAATATTACAAAGGACTGAAATAAATTTGTCAGCCACAAGCGAGAGCAAGCAAGGGAGGGAGGATGAGCGGCCAATGCAACCTAGCGACGGGTGGCGGTGGTGATCATCATGGCTCCTACGGTGGTTGGCGTCAGTAGAGGGTAGGGACAAGACATTATCCGATTGCGGAGGAGAGATTAGGGAACAGTGTTTAGTATGTGTGTGATGACAATGGCTTTATGGTATCAAAAATTTATTATCTCTATCAAATTATATGGCCATTATTATGAGATTATTAGTACTCTCTCCGTCATACGCTCTATATATGACTTTATCTGTCTCCAACTCGGTAAACGTGTTGCTAGTTGCTACACTAACAAACAAAAGTAAATATGTTAGTCTTGGATGTAGAGAGTAATTTGGGAAATATGGGGGGATGGGATCGGTAAGTTTTATACGTACTACAACGTGCAGATTATTAATTTTTTTCATTCAATTTTAATGTTTTTCCCAGCTTGTTTCTACAAATGCTCTCTTTGAACTGCTGCTGCTGGGCTAGACGACCAATTAAGAAGTGGCGGCATTATCTTGTCTGTAATTTATGGGCATTCAGGATGCGTATGGTAACGTTTCTGTTCTTGAAAACAAATTTTGAGCAGAAATGATTATTTCTAATTTTGTTCCCGAGAAGAATCTATGAGCAGAAAACCGCATTTGGTAATTTCTATCCTTGGAATAGAAAAAGAATACGTTGGTATGACCCTAAAAATTTCGATTCCCAAATTTTTTTTTCATTTAATTATAAAAATGTCAGTGGAATAGAAAAAGAATACGTTGCTCATAGAAGCTGGCATGCCTTTTAAACACACATTCATCCTCGATCCATCTTGAAAAATGTGTTTTGTGGAAGTTTGATCACTTTGTAGTCGAGCTAAATCAGAAAACAAGTTTTGATTTGTTTTCCCAATCACCAGTTTGTTAGATTTTCCTTACATTGATTTAAATCTAAGA
>BCNH02000003.1:21925707-21962690 GCA_001662345.2 Metrosideros polymorpha var. glaberrima | reverse complement strand
GATATATTAGTTAAATCACATGGTATGGCAATTTATTCGACGTAGGTCTCACAGTGAGTCAAATTTAAAAAGTTGAGGTGCTTGATTGAATAAAAAGAGTTTAGATACTTAAATTAAAATAAGAACAAAAGTTCATATACTTGCGGACGTCATTACCCCTAGAATTTATTACAAGGTCATGTCGGCAACAATTGATTGAATTAAAGAAACAGAAGACCAAGTACCATCCTACTTGTAGACTGATCCTCTTTTGCTAGAAAAAGAGTCTACGACTATTCATCCTAGCAAATGCAGGGTAACCCCAAGGCTAAGCTCGCTTCCACTTCCAGATTACCAAAATTAACACTTCCTTTAAAATAGACCACAAAAGATTAAAAGAAGATTTCTTTTCAGAAAAAAATAAAGGCAAAAGAAAATAGTTTGCAGAAATATACACTTCAAGAGAAAGAAAGGTTTTTCGAGAAGAATGATATGTAGAAAGAAACAGAGAAAGTAAATCTGGAATTCTTCAATTGGTTTACATAAAGTAAAAAATGCAAATATAATAACATAGAAAATCATTATACAATTTATATTATGGCATATTTTAACCCCAAAGATCAATCATCCTCCTATGGTCGGATTTAAATTAGGAGAGAACACTAAAGCATCACATAAAAGGTGAGTGGCAAGAAAGAAGAATGGATTTTACCTGCCATTTTTGAAGAAGTGGATGCTGTAATAGAACCATATATTATTGCAGTTATTAGGAAAACAACTTGACAGATTGGGAATAAAACTAGGGAAGAGAGCAGAAAAGAAGAAGTGGAAACACCTATAACAGAATTGAGACAACAGATTGGCTCATTGAAAGAGACAGATGATCCGCGTCCAATAACCACTTGTTGGTTTTGAGTCTCCTTAAGAAAAATGTTGGAAAATTCAAGGAAAATAGAAGTTTACTTGGACATCTTGGTCTCGAATCTCCTCCGAAAAGTAGAGTTTGTAACCTTGCATTGCCTGTGGCATGCACACACACAAAGAACAAAGGTTAGTCGGACACTAAAGAACGTGCATTTCTACTATATGTGTTATGTTACCTTAGATCTTCCGCTTGCTGCAGTGCTTGTTCGTGTTTGCCTTACTGTTCTTATCATGACCTTGATGCTTGAAGCTCGGCCTTGGCGGAGCTTGAACCTTTGTTCGTCCCTGATCTTAAAATTGCGCCCATCTTAGTTGTGCCCATTCCTGAACTCAAAGTCGTACTTCTTTGGGAAATTGAAACTATGCCCCTTTCTGAATTTGATGCCTTGCCCTTTCCGAAAGTAGAAGCTGCATACCTACCCGACCTCGAAGCTTTGTTGTTTCTTAAACTTGAAGCTAAACCTTTTTTGGCAGGATCCCTTCCCTTCCTGTTTTTGAAGCACATAGGGTCCAACTTCCTTAGCCTCTTTTTGCAAGTACTTGGTCACTCTCCATAGTTCTATCCCTCTCCACCTGGACCATGTTGAAATTTCATACAAGTTTCAAGGATTGCAAGATTAAGATAATGCAAATCATCAGTACTTACAGAAGAAAGGGCTCTTGGATCCTCAACTTCAGTTGTAGCTTTGCGTGATCTCTCAGTGCTCAACTCCTTCGCACCTTAGACAACTCGATTGGACAACGTTATTTTGGTTTGCAGGTTTCCCAATCTCATCCTTGTTCTTCTTCCTATTTTCCATACTCGCCTATTTCCCTCCATCAACAATAGTGCCCAATCCTTCTGTCCCTTCCAATGGCCTCCAGACATTCAGCATTGCCCATTTCTGACTGGATATCATCAATGGAGGAGGTGCCGTCAATTTATCTTTCACCCACAGATGCAGAATCTAAGTCTTCATCAGGATCTGCTCTTGAACTTCTGCCCGTTTTAGTTGTTCCCCTTGCGTCCACAGATAAAGCATGTATCTTTCTTACGGGGACGTTATGGTTGTGGTTGCCTTCATAAGTCGTGATCACGACCTGCATATCGTGAGACGCTCGCTGGATGTGCTTCCGCACGGGGCATCCAGCGTATGAACATTTATAGTAGCTCCGTGGATTGGGGTTTCCCTTCACCACTTTCTGTCCATACTTTCTCCACGTACATCCATCATCAACAACCCCAACCTCACTCGTTATAAGAACCACAATTCTAGGCTCGCTCAGAGTCCTATTGCCAGAAGCTCAATAGCTCTCAAATTCATTCTCTCCTCTCAATCGCTTCGCTTCAGGTTCGCTTTCATCGTTATCGCCTGCAAAGTAGCTCATCTGAGAGGTCTCTTCGAAATCCACATCCCCCATTGAGGCCGAAGAGTCCTGCTGCCCCTTCTTGGAGCACGGGACCGAAGCCAATTGATAGGGAAGCTCCAAATATGCGGCGGAAGAAGATGGAGGCCGAATCGATTGGGAAGACGATCTTCCGGTGGACAGTGGCTTGGGGTGGTTGTGAGTTCCCTTGTAGACAATCTCGGTAATGTGTCCATCCAAAGATCTCTCGACCTTCTTCTTCGTCGGACAACCCGGGGATGTGCACTGGTAGTAGCTGCGCGGGTTCTCGCTCCCTTTCACTTGCTTCTGACCGTACTTCCTCCAATTGTACCCATCAACGTATTTCTTCTGTTCTCTGATGTAGTAGGATGGATGCGGGTTAGTGTTCCCCTCGGCCTGTAATGTTTCAGAAGGCGGTGTTAGGCGAGTTCTGAATTGGGCAAACTCCGATGTTTGGCGTCCTCTCTTCTCTAGCTACACATCCGTTAGCATCAAGGGTCTATAGTAATTCCACCATTCTTGAGTCTTCGACGACACCTCCACATAACCATTATGGTTTAATTATTAGATTAATTTACTAATTTTATTTCTTTAAAATTTATCATTGCACTAATTATTCCTTCACATGCCTAGTAAAGCTCAAAAAAGAAGAAGTAAGAGTCTTGCTACTCTAATTCCATATTAAGTTCCGTTTCTGTTTCTAATTTTAATGTCATTATTTTTAGTGAACTTAATCCTTCATCTTCTATTCACTTTAATTACAATAATCTGCTTTTTGGATAATTTTATGTACTTCATGTACTACCATCTTTTAATGTTAGCTATTTATTTCAATTATAATACTAATATAGATTCGATTGTTTTGCATTTTGGAACTAAGGAGGAGTTTTTTTTCCTACTTTTCATGTGGAATAATCCATAGCGGTGGGACACATTGTTTTAAATCAGTCTATGAAAGTCTGTATGTTGTTGTATTTTTCTTAAGCTAAAGTACTATGCTTCAAAGTTGATTAGTGTCTCTTTTCGTCCATAAGTTGCACTTTTTAGTGAAATAATATGTTCACTCATATAAAATTTACATCCTCACATAATATATGACTATTTGTTCAAGCTTTAATTTACTTTGAAATAATCATGAAGACATCAATCCTGTGTGTTGGCAATTTTCAGCGGTACTAAAAATGCATTGTCAACTACTCAAGCCCATTGGTGGCCAAAAATACAAAGCTAGTCAAGCCCACTATAACACCGGCAAAGCAGCAAACAAATGTGACACACAGTTATTGCTTAATCTACAAGTGGATAGATTAGCTCTGAATTAAATAGCAGGAACATTCTAACAAAATTATTAAAGAAAGAGGCAAAACAAACATTCTAAGTATCTTTACTCAAGTGGCCAACAACAAATTCATAGGAAATGGATCATCATAATATCAAACATATATACCACGAATCAACTGCCCCTTGTTCATCATTCATTTTCTCATGTGGCGACAAGTAATGGAATTTGAGTTCTCTTCTTTTCTTTTTTTGTTTTGTACCACTATGATCAAATCATTTTATCTTAATTTCTCCACGGCTCATTAATGCAATAATCAAATCAAATAAGTACTATTATTAAATAAAACATTAAGTTTGTGCATTAATTATGCCTATTGCAAAATGATAAGAAAATTAGTAGACAAAACACATCATATGATGCCTTTGAAATCTATAATTGGTGACCTACCATCAAATTTATTGTCTGTGAAAGTAATTTTGATGATTAATATTTAAAGAATGATTAAATGAGTTTACTGGCAATATTAAAGAAACAAAACCATCCAACACCAAAAAGGCAAGAGATAAGTGACTAAGAAGGAAAAAAAAAATGCAACCTAAGTAACTAAAGTACAACACAAAATGGGAACCTCAAAAGAGGAAGGAAAGTAATGGGTAATGATATTTAATGAAAGTTCTGAACCAAGTAAACTCCTTATATGCACAATAGCTCCGCACTTTGATAAGATCATATTGCCCGCTTAAACTTTGGCACTGCTGCACGATACCACGCAAGCTTTGAAAATTTATAGATTACTTTCCAGACTTTCATTTTTGTTTCAGCCACATTACTTTTTCCATTTGTATGACGGTGACATGTTAACTGAAAATGCAGTAACTCATTTGGAACACAATAACATCTATTCCATGCTTTATGAAGTTAAGAAAATACAAAACGATTCATGGTTGATGAAATTAGTTAAGGAAATTCAATCAAGAAATGTGAGTCAGTCCATTTTAGGTAACACTTAAGTAGACTGAAATTCAAAGTTTGCGGACTGTTGTGCAACGGTGTTAAAGTTCAAGAGGGCAATTATTGCTAAACATTGTGACATCCAAATAAACACTTATCACATTACACAATATCCAACACTCAGTTATTTTACCAAAAATAAACTTAATTTATATTTGTTTTTACTTAATTTATACAAAACAACTTTTATATGTGTATTTACTTAATTTATATAAAAATAACTATTTAAATTACAAAGAACACGTCAAAACAACACTAATGTATCTGAAATTATTTAAAGATCTTTCTGATAGTTTTCCGTCATTGGATTGAAAAAATATATTTTCATCCATGTAAATTTCAGATAATGTTCAACTTTTTACAATTTGTGTTGTTTTACCAACTTATAGCATCAAACTGAAACTAGAACAAATCAATTCTCACACGTCTACTGTATATTGACAAAGAAGATGCCGCACCTTGTCTGAGTTGAATTCAACGTTTGATGTATCCAGAAGAATCTCCTGTACATAACGCAGCAAAGGCATTCCAAGTGGGTCACCCGGTGTAGAATCTTTGAAAAAGTCTCCACAACCCTGTATTTTGACGTCGCAATCATCTGGTAGATTTGTGCAAGAGGCATCAATCAACCTTCTCAATGAGGGGCACTGTGTGACCTCCAAGGATTTCAAAGACTCTAGCTCATTTAGGCCCTCAACATCAGTAAGTTGTTTGCACCTTTGGATTCTCAAATACTCCAGGTTCATTGAATATGATAACCCACCTATTTTTGTTAGAGATTCGCACTCACAGACGTTCAAGGATTCCAATGATTTCGAAAGATGCTCAACTTGTATCTCAACTAGCTCTGGACAATTTGACACATGCACTTGCCGTAACTTCCTTAATTCCGAAGGAATAGATAATCTTTGAAGCCGTTTACAACCGTAAACAGTTAATTCCTCCAGTCGTGGAAGTCTATCGAGTGGAATGTCTTCCACTTCACAGCTGTAGAACTCTACAGTGGACAAATTTCTCAAACTCCAGAAGGAGGAGGGATGCTGCATGAGGGATTCCAGGTCCAGGCAAGACAACTTAAGCTCTTCCAGATGAGAAAGAGAAGCCAACTCTGGAGGTGCAGGGACGTTTAGTAGATCTAACTCTAACTTCTTTAATCTACCTAACCTCCCAATCCACCTTAAGTTGCATCCTGGAATCAGGTTTGATTTCTTTCCCGAACTAGATTCATTACTTAGTAGCAGTTCCACCAAATGAGTAAGGTTTGACAGATTCGGGACTGAGAGCAATGATTCAGATCGAAGAAGTAGACAAGTCAAACTTGTGGGAAGCTCCGGCAACACTTGAATCTCATGACATGATCTTAAGTTTAAGGTTTGGAGGTGATGAAGTACGTTTATTGTCGTTGGAATTCTACAAATATGGGTGTGCTCTAACTTTAGGATTCTTAAAGATGACAATTCTCCAATTCCAACAGGAAATTCACCTGTCACATCACGCCTAGAGAGATCCAGCTCTTCAAGATTTACTAACATGCTGATGCCACTAGGTAATTGCCAAACACGATCCTCCCGATTAACTAATTCACCAATTGGCAAACGCAAGACGTGTAATGATTTTAACTTTCCAATGGAGTTGGGAAGTTCCCTTATTATCGTGTCTGTAAAAAAAAATCTCAAGTTTCAGACTAAAAGTATTAGGATTTTAACTTTCCAATGGAGTTTGAAAGTTTGGCAATGCCCATACCTGATAAGTCCAACTCTGTCAATGAGGTTAAATTCCCAAGTGAGCCTGGAAGTTCTCTCAACCCTCTACATCCTGACAATGAGAAGTGCTTAAGTTTCACCAATGCCCCCACTTCTTCAGGCAAATCTGTAAGACCCCTACACTCTTCGATCTTTAACTCGATCAACGACCCTAGATTTCCAATGAAGCTCTCAATTTTCTCTAGACTGAAGCAGTTTGCAAGAGTCAACCTCTCTAAACGTGAGCATTTGGAGAAGTCTGGGATTGTCGTTATGCCAGAACATCGAGTGACAGATAGAACTTTCAAATTATGTGCCCTCTGTAAAAATGGATAGCATTTTATGTGTAAGAATCATCAGATAGTACACATGGGAACTATCAAACTAGAATTAAAACATGTAATTTACCTTGAACAAGTCCCATGCTTTTGAATCATCCTTGAAGTCAAGAGCGTCAAGTTTACAAACAACAAGATGATCAAAGTACATATTGTCTGCCCTAAAGACCTGAGGAGAATGCCAAGAAAACCATCTCAAATTTGAATGACACCTTGCAAAGTCCCCAACATAAGTTCCCCAGTTTAGCTCGAGGAATCTTAGGTTTTGTAACCTTTCAAAGTCTTCATTTGTAATCTCTATGGAGTCACCAGATCTAAATATCTTAAGCGCTTGAACCTCGTCCTTCCTCTGCAAATGAAAATTTTGAAATGATGGGAAGAAGTTTGTCAACTTCCAATCCCTATGTTTTACAACTTGAATGGGCAAGAAATAAATGTTAAAGATCTAAGCAAACAAGGAAACTTTAATTCTAGTATATACAACTTCTGTTTGAAAAGGAAAAAGCTTAGCTCACTATCTGACCCAATATGACAGTCCGACGGTCAATTGCTGGCCACAAAATAAAGATTTATAGAAGTCTAAAAAAAAAAACAAAAACAAAATGAAGAAGTCTCCAAATGAAGCAACCGGTGGAGCAAGTGGTCAGCTAAAGCAAAAGTGGAGTTGTGGCCAGCAATTGACCGTTGATCGTGATATTAGGTACGATCAGCTAAGCAACACCCATATGAAAATGGGACATTTTTACTTACCTTTTTGGTTCTTATGATTTCAAGGGCCTCTTTTGCAATCCACAACCGACTGCGCTTTCCTGGATTAAATGGACTTTCTTGACGGACAATACGCCTTCCCAGATCTATTAGTTGATCGTGCATCCAGATCTTATCATTATCCAATACCTTTATAAAGCGCCTATCAGTAAGGACTTTTAGTCCTCTTATGGGATAAAATTGACAATCGGCCCACATGTAAGTTGCGTCGGTCTTATTCTCATTGTACAAGAAGCACGCTATATCAAGAAAAACTTGTTGTTGATATTTGTTTAGGTTATCATAGCTAATCCTCAACGTCTCCAGAATGTCTTCCTCAGGTACTTCCCTTAACTTGACCAACATGTCTTTCCAAAATGCTTCGTCTTTCCCATTAAGTAACAAACCTATTACTTCTACAGCCAAAGGAAGCCCTCCCATACTTGAAACAATTTTACTTGGAAGCTCATGGTAATCATCCAAAGGAAATTGTCTACCAAAGGCATGCTGACAAAAAAGCTGAAGTGCAAGACCATCATCCATCTTTAGCATCTCATACCATTGAATTTCATCTTTAAGTCCCTTAACATTTAGAACAATTCTGTTTCTCGTTGTAATGATTATTCTAGATCCTGAATATAATGAATAATCTCCTATTAGTTTTTTAATGTGTTCTTTTTTATCAACATCATCTAGAACTACAAGGACCTTCTTAGTGCCGAATATGTCTCCAATCCTCCTCATGGCTTGCTCACTATCCATTAATTGTTCTGCAGATCCAGAGCCAACAATGTCAGATAGTAATTTCCTCTGCAACTGGACTATGCCCTCCTTGGTCGATGAGCTCTCTCGAACGTTCTCAAGGAAGCTACAACACTTTCCAAAGTGGGAAGATAGTTTATTAAAAATGACCTTGGCAACAGTTGTTTTACCCATACCACCCTTTCCGTAAATTCCAATGAGCCGCACATCCCGATGGTCGACATCTAATAACTCTGTCAAGTGTTTTACCCGATCATCAAGTCCAACTAAATGTTCAGTCTCTGATTTTCGTTTCATCTCCAACTTCTCCAAAACCTTTTCAACAACTAATTTGACAATCGCTGCTTGGCTGCCATGTACACAAGTGCTTTCATTAGTTGACTAGATCAATTTCTTACCCACGCATCACACATAATTTTTCTTCCCAGAATTCTAGTTTCCTTGTGTAATTGACGTTTCTTGAGGAGAACTCACAAATATATATAACATAAAGTCGGCACCAGATGGGCTCTCTGATGTTTTTCGTCTTTTTCCGGTAAATAGAAAATGGAAACTGATACTCTTATCAAATGGGTAAATTGATTTTTTGGGTTAAAATTTGTCTGAAGATGCAGATTGTTTATTTTGATAAGTAAGAATGCAGATCAAATTGAAGTTATTGACATGGCAGGGGAAAATTTTAAGCAGAGGATGTAAGGTGTTGAATGAGAGCAGCAATTGCAGGTTGTTTTCAATATTTTCTGTTAGAAATAAATAAAAGAAATCATTTGTATCCCCTAAAACAGAAAAGAGAAGAAATAGGTATGGATCTGATATGAGTATTACCTTTTGGCCTTTTTCACGTTCCATGCCTTGATTTCATCAACTTCTGTGAGAGCCTTTCTCCACACCTCGACTTCCTTAGGAAAGTCCTCCTTGTATTTCTCGAAGGCAGTGCTATAAAGTGGAGTTTTAAGTTTAACATCCTCAGGTTCCACGTCAAGAAAAATGGGAAGGATACTTTTTTGGTCCTCTGACTTAGAGACGTTGTCTACTATGAGCGCAAATTCTTGGAGGCACCATTTACTGGAAGCATAAGTCCGAGAAAAGATGGGTATGTAGAGTATGGAGTTGTTGATAGCATGAAGAAGGTTCTCATCAATCACTTCACCAACGCGGAGTTCATCATCCTCCTTGAATACGCGGACTCCGGTATCTACCAAGCAGTGGTAGAGAAAATCTGTGAATCCGTAACGAGTGTCGGGCCCTCTGAAACTCAAGAACACTTGATACTCGCCACGTGATGCTGGCGTAGCATCGCTACTCGACCCAGCCTCAGAGATTGCCATAGCTAGGAAGCTTACTGCTTCCAGAAATCTCTCTCTCACCTTAAGAGAAAAAAAGGTTGGTGTGGGGCTGGCCAAGCTAAGAAATGAGATGAGGTTTTGGATATGAACGAGGCAAGCGAGTGCCAATACCTACAAAGCTTGGCCGGCTCACTTAAAAGTCAAATGTACTTGTCTATTTCCCACCTAACGTTCTGAGTTGGCAAGTAGACGGTGTGGTGTCCAAGACTATTTAACAAGTGTGGAATTTTTTAAAGACTCCTTGGGAGACCATAAAGGCCAATCAGGAGTGCTTCTACTTGAAAAAAACAAAAATCTAAAAAAAAAAATCAAGAGGAGAAGGGGAAGAATAGTGCAGTCAGGCGGCACATGGGAAGTGCCCATGGAATGGATAGAGAGTGAGAGAGAGTTTGACTTTGGACGATAGCAAAGGGAGAGAGGGATAAGGCATGTGAGCATAGGGAGACAGTGCAGCAGCATGTTCAGCGCATTCACCGCCAGGCGAGTGCGCTCTTTCGTTGTCCAGTCATCATGCCATGCCGTTTGGTTCCTCTCAAGGGAAAGGCTCATGCGTTTTTGTTTTTTAATTTTTCATGGATACAAAAGGTTGTCGCGGAGGCAGAAGACAGGTTTAAATGTAATGTCAAATTGGGAACCAACGGTCCTCAATCGACGTGAATTTTCCTCAATCTTTATCACTCGCAACATTGAAATATTCATTTTAATCGATCTATCTCATGAGAATTCGATATCCACTAGCCTATTGAGTTGGTTAGAAAGTAAGTGATGTACGGGGGAATGCCTCAATTCCTATGCAATTATAGTTCTAGATTTGGGACTTGATTACACTAATTATTCAACTAATACCCTTTTGGTACCTAACTTGATCGATTATTAGATGAGTGTCTCATGTGGTATTTATCCAATTATAAATCCTAAAGTTCTCGTACGTAAGTCTCCATTCGATTTTTTTTAATATATTTATTACGATCCTAGGTTCGATTTTTTTTAATATATTTATTACAAGCATATCAAGAGTAGCAATAAAAGGTGAGTAAAAAATAAAATGTGGTTAGTAACTTGATACAATATTACATGGCATAATTATTAAGCTCCAAGACAGTAACACCATGAGCTTAAAAATTGAATCAAATACAATTTTTTTTTAAAAGGCTAATCTATCTAAGCCTAAACTAAACTTAGAAAATACCATGAAATTCCCTGAACTATATGAATATTAACTGAATGAAGCTAAACTAAATCTAATAGTAACATCTAACAATCTAATCAAGGCCTATTTTTATTATCTTTTCCCTTTTTTTTCGATTTTTAATTTTTAATTTCTTTAATTTTTAATCAAATATATACTGACTGAGTGCATGGGCTCGGTCCGAATATGGACTAAACTAGGGCTTTGTGGATCTGGGCCGTGCACACAAAAGGGCTTTCCATGACCAACCTCGTCAATGGACTCAAATCCCCAAAGTCTAACTCTGCCCAAACCCACCTAAAATAAACCAAGCCCAATCTCCCTAAAACCAGATCAAGCCCAAATTTACTAGAACAAGATTCAGCCCAATACTCACTAAACCCTAATTCAGCCGTTTTATTATTTTCTCTCTCTTTTCATTATCTTTATATATCTTTTTTTTCTTTTATTAATTGTTTTCTTATTATTTCCATTTCTTTTCTCTGGACGCCTACGTTTTTCTTTTCAATGTTCTTCATTCCCAGATTCTAACAAGCTCACTCGTTCATCTATGCTAAGCAAAATGTAAACAAGCTTAACATTCAGGCCTCCACCTGCTTAGCTAGAATCACCCATGCATTACGGGCGACTATCTTTGGCCATCATCGGACTGTCATTCGCCCACCAGCCACAACCTCACGGACACAGAGCACAAATGTCATCGGAAAGGAGAGCTCGAACCATTGATCCCAAACCATATCCTCGCCAACGACAACCATCCGCCGCCGCAAGCATATGCAATGCACAGGACAGAACAATCACGTGTTTAGTTTCACTCTCGGTGACAACGAAATGCGCACATTTTCATATTTTAAAAGTCAATGAATCAGATAATATCCTATGAACATCACTAATACACACTCAGATTGAACGATTTCTGGAACCGACTCTCAACAAAATCTCAGAGGCATATCATTCAAAAAGGTAATGGGAAATTGTTTGAGGGACTAATTCTAACCATCTCGAACTCAGATCCTTGGCTAAACCCTAGAAAAACCAATACGAGATATTCAAAATCAAAGAAATAATCTCAAACAACTACTCTTAATTGACGCGCTTTTTTTGTGGGCTTTCTAAACCATGGGTCTTTAAATCTGTTCTTAGATCTTTTAAGGCATGTTTGGTAATGCTCCAGATTTTTTAATTCTTGATTCTTTTATTCGAAGGAATAAATTTGGAGCAAATCTTTTTGGTAACTTTTTGTTCCCAGGAACAAATAAAATAAATTTGGAACAAAAACAAGAATTAAAAAAAAAAAAAGTTGCTTCATTGTTCCCAAGAACAAAAAGAGAAACAAGAGCAAGAGTCCACCGCCGATTGTTGCCCACAAGTCCACCGCCACCCACCGCTCGCCCCTGGCCGCCGCAACCTCCATTGATATTTTTATAATTAAATGAAAAAAATTGGGAATAGAAATTTTTAGGGTTGTATCAAACTCATTTTTCTTCTTTTTCTATTTTTAAAATTGAAATTTTGTACAGTTAGCAAACACGTTTTTTTGCTCATAAATTCTTGCAAGGAACATAATTAGAAAAAATTGCTCAAAGATTGTTCTTGGAAATAGAAATGTTACCATATGCACCCTTAGTTTGTGGAGAAATTGAATTACTAAGGCTTCATTTGTTTCACAAAAAATGAGTAATTCGGAAAATATCTTCCAAAAAATGATCGCTTATATTACTTTAAAAAATGAATAAACGAAAAATATTTTCATCGTCTACGCAAATGTTTTGACACAAATTATTGTCGATAATGAAAATATTTTTTATTGACTAATTATTTCAACTTATACATGCGGTCATTTCTTAATCGCTCATTTTTCATTAAGCAAACGGAGGCTAAATATAGTTTGAGAATGAAGTTCAGGCCGCGTGATTTGGGCTTCGCGGGTCAGTAGCAGACTTGGGCCGTAGTCACAAATTTGAGATGGGTTCTTGTGCTGTCAGAATCAGCCTTTTTATTTGTTATTTATTCATATTTTTATCATCTTTTCTTTTTTCTATTATATAATTCTTAATTTTTTTTCAATTTTTTTACAAGAACACATGTATGATTTATCAGCCAAAAATTTAGTTGTCAACAAATGTCATGTGTAGTTTGTACTAATGACAGATAAAAATTATAAGAATTGGTTTAATTAGGTGATAAAATTACCAATAATGAAGTTTTCCAAAAGATACTATCATTAGTCTTTTTCCTTTTGCAATGTATTAATTATTAGGCGCTAATAAACGTGTACTGATTTTCTCTGTTTATACTAATCCCAGCAAAACTAATTTGACATTATTTAAACCCAAACAAAAGAAATAAATGAACTTCTGATTCTCACTATGAAAATTGGTAATCTTCATTGAGCTTATTCGACACGTTTTGCTCGATCATTCTTCCTTATTGTTAGAGTAATTAAATATCAAATCACGCCTTCATCTAACAACTTAAGCTTTTAAAATAGTTGGTAGTGGTTTCACAAAATCTTACATTATATCAAAGAAGGAGATCCTGTTTTTAAATCTTCCAAGCCCCAATTGCCTCCCCAATTAAATATGTCCACGTTTAGTATTAGGCAAAAAGACTAAACTAAGCGTGAGGAAGAGTGTTAGAGTAATTAAATATTAAACCAAGCCTTCATTTAAGAATGAAGAACAAAAAGAAAAAATAGTGAGTGTCACAAGACAAGAGAGTAAAGAAGAGAACCATTCATTAACGTTTTGTTTGTTTCGCATACAATAAATGATTTGAAAAATATTTTCTTGAAAATAATTGTTTGTGTCGCTTGAAATAATTTGTCAATGAAAAATATTTTCATTATCGACAATAATTTATGTTTAAACATTAATCATTCATTTATTTTTGTAAGCGATACAAGCGATCCTTATTAAGGAAATATTTTCCAAATAATTTTGTTTTAGCAAAACAAATGGACCACCAGTATCATTTAATTTTTCTTTCTCCACATTCATATATTTTTATCGTTATTCATCTAAAACTTGGTCATTCGGTTTCATATTTACTAACCATCAACCATTTTTTACAATGAAAAATAATAAAAAATAATAGAAGATGCATTTATTGACAAATCTTTAACAATGAATCTTTTCACATCTTTCATATATTTGGAAGAAATTTTGCTCTGCAAGATATAGTATTACTTATTTTAGCATAGAATGCATATATGCACGAACGTATGCTTCTCTTCAAAACATTATATTAAGAAAACACACATCTCTTCGTGCGTGTGTTGGAACAGTAGCAAATTTCCGGTTTTAGCGACTGATTTGGCCGGTCTTCAGCTGTCTTTAGAGTCGGTGATGCTTAGGATATCTAAATATCTTGAAACGGCTTCTGTTTGATAGTAAATTTGATAGAGACAGTCATAGCACGAACAAGTCTAACATGCAAGCTACACGTAGTGGACAGTAGTGTACGTCCGCTACGACTAGCCTTTCATTGTTGCATAGAGTCAACGAATAAGCGTTCAAGTAATTAGTTAAAGTAGTGTTTTACTTTGTTTTGACGACGATTCTGGTTTAATTGATAAGATTACGAGATCGTTGGCTTGAATAACTACATTGTTTAGTTTTTGGCATTCCCAAGTGAATGGTGCTAATCTCTTCTTTGATTTTGTAAAACCCATGTCTTGAAGTAATAGTTATTTCACATGTATATTGAACTAAGGAGAGCATGTCTACTGCATAAAGCTAGATCTACTATTTACTACTTTTTTATTATTATTATGAAAGGTTATATATTTTGATTTGTGAAACCAATTGTTATATGGACTAGTCAAGAACTAAGTGCTACGTGGTGATGCAAGTTTTATGGGAGCCGCCTCTAGGGCCTTACACTATTGATATACATTGATTAAGGACTAAGTGCTATAGGATAACATAATTTTCATGAAAGCCACTTCTAGAGCTTTGAGATCAATGTGGAATTGATCATTGATGTGTAGAGATTGGTCAATAGAATTGACCATTGACTTGTGATTTGATAAGATTGATTAGTGGATTGAGCCATTGATACTTGTTTTGATATTATTGATGAAATTGGTATTTTTGCTATTAATATAGTTATGTTGAAGTAATTGATAACTCCTTTTGATCTCGTAAGTTTTTATATTCTGGATTTGGTGTAAATGGGTTACATTTTTGTGCCTTAAACGTGCATATTAAATGCTCGATCTATTTATAAGAGATTTGTAGTACTTACTGGGCTGTAGTTGCCCATTCCATTTGTCTTACTTGTTTTTCAGGCAGTCACAAATAGGACGAGAGCGGTTACATTTTCAAGAGAATATTTTGATAGTGTGATTTTTGGGTATGAGTTGTTTATGTCTAAGTTGAACCCCTGAGTTTAGTTATTAGTTGTGTTGACTAAAGCTCATAATACATTTTGATATATAACAAAACTCTCCATGATTTCTATTGAATTTAATTATAGACATTCTTAGGTGAATAATACTTGTGGGAATTCTATCATTTGTTATGCTTGAATACATCATCTGAGCCACCTTATACACTTATCCTTGAAGACTAAGGCAACAAATGTATAATCTGAAGTGTTAAAGGAAGAGGAGCAGACATTGACTTGGTTAAGTCTCTTTGTCTCAGACTCAGAAGTTATGCTAAGGAAAACTCAACTCAGACCTTTCTTTCAAAAGTCAAGTGACATCATCTGAACGAGGAAGGATCTCAAAGGTTAATCACCGCAGGAATATTATTTCTTATACACAGCTGGTGATTTGGCTCGGACTCTAATTGAGATAATTCGTATTTGAAGACCATTACTCTATATACTTTAGCAACGGCTATAATGCAAATTATAATAGGAACGGTCAAATTCTCTACGAAGCAAGTCGCACCTTCTAAACTGGGAACTCCAACTTATAGAAACTCAGATTCAGTAGTATGAGCAACTGAATCATAGGAGGATTCTATTCTCTTCATCAACGGCTCTTTTAATCTTCTTATGGGAAGTCTATATTCAACGGGAAAGATTGGATATAATCCTCTGAAGCAGTCCAATGAATAGTTGTGGGCTAGAGGACTATAAAAGGAGGCTGAGAGACCTACGTAAAAGAATAGAATTACAAATTCCAAAGTCTGAGAGAACCCTTGATCCATATACATTTGTTTATCTTCTGAGCTTCATTCTGTGAACTTTGAGAGGCATTGTGAGATTGTTATACTCGTTGTACTCTCGAAGTTGATTTAGTAGAATCCAACTGATAGGTTGTTAGCGTGGAGAATGGACATAAGCTTGATCTAAGCGAAACCACTATAATTGTTGTGTGCAATCTTCCATTTACTCTTGCTTACTTTATTTCAAACTGTTGCACACGAGCACCACTCAGACCTTGTCCTCACTATCCGGGATATTATCTTGATTATTTTAATTCCACATTTTAGATCAAGATTCTTTGAATTCACCTATTCACCCCCTCTAAGTGATAGATCTAGCCCCAACAATTGGTATCAGAGCTTTGTGCTCATCTTATTCTGAAGTGTTATATTACTTTTGAGTTAAAGATCTATTATGGCTAGTAGTTCTCTGACAGGTCTGAATGAGGGTCAAAGCGAATCAAGGCTACCTCTCTTTGAAGGAAAGGATTATGACACTTGGAGTAATAAAATAAAGGCTTATGTCAAATGCAAAGACAACACATACTGGGACATTGTTACTGATGGTGTTAATCCAGGACCAAAGAAAGACAAAGATGGCAAAGATCTACCTCCTCTAACAGATATCGACGTGGCTAGAAGAGAAGCAATTGATGCTAAAATTATTTATGCTTTCTATTGTGTTTTATCTTCCTCTGAATATAATCGTATTGCTTCTTGTAAGACAGCAAAAGAGATATGGGACAAGTTATATGTCACATATCATGGAACAGATCGTGTCAAGGAAACCAAACTCAACATTCTCTTGGGCCAATATGAAGCATTCAAAATGAAGCCAAACGAGACTGTGAAGAAGATGAATGATAGATTCACCAATATAGTGAATGGTCTGAAATACCATGAGAATCCCATCTCTAAACAAATGAGAGTAAATAAACTCTTGTGAGCTCTTACAAAAGAATGGTATAATATCAAAACTTCCATTCGAGAAACTCAGAGGATCTCACCGCTCTCTATGGAAGAACTCATTGGAACACTCACATCGTATGAAGCAGAATGACAAAATGATGAAAACGAAGATAAAGGTAAGAAATCAATTGCCTTAAAATCTAACATTGCTTCAGATGATTCAGATTTAGAGAATGAAGAAGAGAATGATGAGGAATTAGCTCTTATGGTCAAAAAGTTCAAAAAAATGGCCAGAAAGGGAAGATACTTCAAATCCAAAAATTCCTTCAATCAGTCTGAGAAAAGAAGACTATCAGAAAATAGAGACGATAACAAAGATCTAGTATAATGGTAAAAAGTAAGCCTTACCGCCCAAACACTATTCATTGGTGCTCTCGTTTTGGGTTCCCGTTGCTACTGTTCCTGCGTCGGTGCTGTGGCGTTTTTGGCCACTTCAACCGACGGTTTGACTTGATTTTCAACGTGGAAGGTCGTTTGGCCATCCTCTACGTCCCTACCGAAGGAATTTCCGTTTGATTCCCTCTGCTGGAAGATATGTCAGAACTGGACTGAAGCTGCTGTTTGCTGCTCGCGTTCTAGAAACGGGAAATGGAGAAGCCAATCCCGTCCGTCCCTGCCTATCTTTCCACTACGACTGAGGCATCCTTGCCCCACAAGAAGGATGGGACCCATCAAGATGGGCCAAGCTCAGAAAATCCCCCTGCTCTGACTCACCTGAATCGAGCGGAAGGGAAGCTTGCGACCGAGGAAGGGGATGCTGTTCCTGCTCAGGTTAAGTCCCGTGGCCTACAATATGCTCGCCGCAGCAGTCGTAGCCGTGGGAGGACTCGCTCCAAACCCCCCCCCCCTCTTAGGAGGAACCAGAATGCAAATGCGCCCAAGCCGGCCCAACGATCTTGGGCAGCGGTGGTGAAATCTGCGGAGAAAGGTTACTCACTCTCTTACACGCCTGCTAAATCTGTTGGTGATAAAATCGTTGTCAAAATATCTGAGGATATACTTGAAGCGTCTGACCCTAAATGGGAAGCTTGTCTAGTTGGGTATTTTGTTGACAAGCGCCTTCCGTTTAAATTAGCCGAATCGGCGGCTAAGCATATTTGGGGCCCGCACCTAGCGAACCTAATGGCTAATGAGGATGGGTTCCATTTCTTCCACATGCCAGACAATGATTTTAGACGCAATATTCTGGACAATGGGCCAATTACGTTCGCTAGGGTCCCGCTCTTATTGCAACAGTGGCATCCTCTAATAGATCTCAAGAGAGGCCAGCACCAATCTCTTCCAGTATGGATTAAGTTAAGGAATATTCCGTTTTCATTATGGTCTGCCCCAGGCATTGGTGTCATAGCTAGCGCGATTGGGAGACCCCTATATGTGGACCGGCAAACGGAAAGTATGCGGATGATATTATATGTCCGTGTGTGCGTGGAACTAGACGCTAGACAACCAAGAAGGGACTCTGTAGAGGTACTCCTGGGCGACTCGACTCGCACAATTGATGTAGAGTACGAATGGAAACCGATTTCGTGCATTCAGTGTGGCACCTTCGGGCACTAATGCTTGTCAACGAGCCCCCCTGCTGCTCCACCGGTGCCATCTCATCCTGTAGCAGAACCGGATCAGGATACTTGGACTCTAGTAAGGAGGAAACAGGGTCAATCCCCCCCAAAGGAACCTACGCCCCTAAATGCTGGACCATCCCGCGTGGTGCCCCAGCCCATCCAACCAGTGGGGGATATCCAGGCCCCTCTGACTGATGTAGCGATGAACTCACCTGAGACCTCTCCGTGTGCCTCCTCTGGTGAAGATGACTCAGCAGCAGATGGTGGAAGTGTTGGGAGCAGTGAAGAAGGGGAAGTGTCCCCCCCGGCTCCCCCAACTACTCGCAAGAAACTTGCAGAGGCTCAGGCCTCCAGAACAGACCCCGAAAAGAAGGTATCTCAGCATGCTCAGACCCGTCCTCCAGCTGCTCCGCCAGATACCTCTGCAGCTGCTAGGAAAACTCGACCACCTGTCCGCAAAAAGAAGCCCCTCGGCTTCCGGTAATGGTAATGGTAACCATCTATCTTTCCTCCATGTACATAGGATTTTGGAATATTAGGGGCCTTGTGAACCCCATTAGACAAGCAGAAATCAGGAACTTTGTCCGCATCAACAAACTTTTTTGCATCGGGATCTTAGAGACCAAGGTGCCTCAAGATCGATTCCTTAGTATATCCGTCGGGCTCTTACCGGGGTGGACTTGGTTAGCTAACTACGACTTCTCCCCTAGAGGTAGAATCTGGGTAGGGTGGAACCCGGAGATGGCCAACTTTGTGAATTTGGAAGCCTCAGATCAAGTCCTCCATGGGCGTCTAACAATATTAGACAACAACAGAGAATGCTTTCTATCTGTTATCTATGCAGAGCACACTTTTGTTGCCAGAAGATCTCTATGGACAGACCTTATCCGATTGAGTGATCACTTGATAGAGTCGCCATGGATTATCGCAGGGGATTTTAATGCCATTAAAGACCCTTTGGACAGGATTGAAGGATCTAGTTTATGGCCTCCATCTTTTAATGAATTCGGTGAATGTCTGGCCCAAGTGGGCCTTGAAGACCTAAGGTACACTGGCTTCCGTTTTACTTGGTCTGCGTCTTCAGGCGTCCGACGCAAACAGAGAAAAATCGACCGGGTCCTTACTAATGCCTCTTGGAGGAACGCTTTCTCGTATTTAGAGGCGTCCTTTCTCGCCCTAGGTATCTCCGATCATACACCAATGGTCGTGAAAATTCTTGATCCGCCCTTTGTTAAACGTCCTTTTAAGTTTTTCAACTTCTGGACTAATCACTCCTCTTTTCTGGAGATAGTAGAGCAAGTGTGGGAAATATCCATCCAGGGAACTCCCATGTTCTCCTTATGTCGGAAGTTGAAGATGCTCAAGAATAGGCTGAAATTGCTGAACAAGAATGCCTACTCGGACATCTCGGCCCGTACAGCCAGTGCTAGAGCCGACTTGTCATCTATTCAGGAAGCCTTCTCCGATGACCCGTATAACCAGATTTTAGCGGAGCAGGAGCATGTGTGCCTCTGGACTTTTTCTGATCTGTGCACCCAAGAAGAGGCCTTTTTCAAGCAAAAATCCAGGGTCCGTTGGCTCAAAGAAGAGGATCGAAATACGAAATACTTTCACCATTTCGTGAATAAACGTAACAGCGCCAATCGCATTCTCACCATCATCGATTATGATGGGCTGCCCATTTCTGAACCAGCCCTTGTTCAACGCCACATAGTATCTCACTTTGAGGCTTTGCTAGCCCCTCATCCGGTCATGTGTCCTGACGTGAGGGAGATTCAAGAGGCGGTCCACAACCGGCTGGATGCCCAACAGGTGCTCTTTCTTTCTCGGCCTGTTTCTGATATTGAAATTAGCTCCTTGCCAACGGGGAAAGCTCCGGGACCGGATGGTTTCAATGTGGAGTTTTTCAAGTTCTCATGGGAGCTAATACGGGACTCGGTAATTGCTGCAATTAAGGATTTCTTTCACTCGGGGGCGATGCTTAGACAGATCAACGCAACCATCCTTTACCTTATTCCGAAAGGACTGAATGCGTCAAGCGTAAATGACTTTAGACCCATTGCATGCTGTAACACCATCTACAAGTGCATCACGAAGATTTTGACGAATAGAATGGCGTGTATCATGCCCTCACTGGTTAGCCCCACCCAGAATGCCTTCGTTAAGGGATGTCGCATTAGCGATAACATCTTCTTGGCCCAAGAACTTTTCTGTGGGTTTCACTTGGAGCCTTATCTTCCGAAGTGTGCAATAAAGGTCGATTTTCAGAAAGCATACGACACAGTAGACTGGGGCTTCCTACAGTTGGTGCTTTTGGCCTTTAGGTTCCCGCAGGTGTTCACTAATTGGATCATGACGTGTGTCAAAACTTCAATGTTCTCAATCTCGATCAACAGGGAGCTTCATGGGTTCTTCCCCAGCGGCCGAGGCATCAGACAAGGTGATCCTATATCCCCTTTCCTTTTTAATCTTGTCATGGAAATCTTTTCTGGGACACTGCGGAATAAATCTCGGCAGCCGGGGTTCAAGTACTATTGGAGATGCAAAGACACCCGCCTCTCGCACCTCTTCTTTGCCGATGACGTATTGCTATTCTCAGAAGCAAATGAGCAGTCCATCAATTTATTGAAAGCGGCCCTTGACCAATTCTCAAATTGGTTTGGCCTTAAGCCCAACAAGAATAAGAGCGAAATCTTCATGTCAGGAGGTAACCACCATTTGAAAAATCGGATCCTTTCTACTTTTGGATTCCGAGAAGGGGCATTACCGGTCCGCTACCTAGGAGTTCCTATAATCTCTTCTAGACTCCGAAAGTTGGATTGCCAGTCCTTGATCAACTCCATCACGGCTCGGGTCCAAGCGTGGGCTCACCGGTTTCTATCGTTTGCGGGACGCCTCTAGCTCATTAAATCGGTCCTCCAGGCTACACAAGTCTTCTGGGCGAATGTCTTTCTGCTGCCCAAGTACGTCTTGTCCAGAATTGAACAGATTTTACGTCAATTCCTATGGAAAGGTCCAAATTTTGGTGTAGGGGGGGCTAAAGTCGCTTGGCAGGATGCTTGCACCCCAAAGGAAGAGGGGGGCCTCAGTCTTCGCAGATTACTGGATTGTAATAGAGCGGCCATGCTAAAGCATATTTGGCATCTATTTACGGATAAGCAATCTCTCTAGTGCAAATGGATCCACTCGAACTTCCTCAAGAACAGAAATTTCTGGTGCGTTTCCACACCGACATATTGTTCTTGGGCCTGGAAAAAGATCCTCCAGCTTCGATCGGATGCTCAACAACTCTTCCAATGGAAGATTGGAAATGGACGTTCTACGCCCTTTTGGTACGATTCTTGGAACCCCAGAGGACCGTTGTACAAGATCACTTCCAACAGACAAATCTATGACTCGAGTATCCATAGACAAGCCTCTATTTTTTACGTCTTATCCGGGATCAACTCAGGAACCTATACTGCTCCAGGCGTTATTATTGCACTCATCCACCCCCCCTCCGGCCATCTGCCCACTGCTAGAAGACTGCTTCAGGTGGACTGAGACCACCTCAGGCGAGTTCACCACGGGATCAGCTTGGGCGTGGCTTCGAGCAAAGAAGCCGGTAGTTCCGTGGCACTCATTCATATGGGACTCCGGCATGGCCCCACGGCACTCTTTCCATATGTGGTTGACCACCATCGGAAGACTTCCAACACAAGTATACCTTATGAACTGTCGCAGGATCCATGACGCCGCTTGCCCTTTTTGTCGGACCAGGCCGAACTCCATCGACCACCTCTTTTTTGGCTACAATGTCACCGCTTCTCTGGTTCTTTTTTGGGCTTATAGATGCAACATTGCTTGGACTAACAGTAGCTAGAGTGACAATATTCGGTTTACTGCCAGCATTCTCCGAGGCCATCAATTCCACAAGGTAATCAGCAGGTTTGCTTTTGCGGCCCTTTGTCATTCCATTTGGATCGAGCGGAACAACGCCCTCTTCCACAACAAGACGATCTTCGTTCCTGCAATTAAAAGCCACCTTTGGAAGGTTGTTCGTGACAAAGCATCATCTTTCAATAATGTTCAGGACAACCCAACCAACAGAAGATTCCAAAGATGTTGGGGTATCTCAACAGCTATTTTTAGTTAGTTTTCTGGGTGTGCTCACCCCCTTTCTTTAGCCAGCGTGTGGCTTTTCTTTTCCTATTGGGGCGTGGCCCTCTTGTTGCTTTTGGGATGGCCGTTGAGTCACCTTCGTACCCGTTTTGACACCTTATGTCAATCCGGGTACGAGGTTTGTCCTCTTTGGTTTTTCGGTTGTAATGGTTTATTGGTTAGATAATATACTTACTTTACCAAAAAAAAAAAAAACACAAAGATCTAGTATGCTTTCACTGCAAGAAAAGAGGACACATAAAACCAAACTGTCCTTTACTTCAGAAAAATAAATGAAGGTACGAGAAGTCGAAGAAAGCTCTGAAAGCAGAAACCTGGAGTGACACTGAGTGTGAAGAAAGTGATGAAGAGTATACAAATATCTACTTGATGGCCCACTCAGACTCTGACACAGATCTTGCAGAGCAAGTCGAGGTAAAATATCCTGAATTATCTGATGAAATTGCTGAATTCATTGATGAGTTATGTGCTGATCACAAGATTGCTCTCAAGAAAATCTCTAAAATGAAAAAGGAAATTTCAAAACTCAAACAACGGGATCTTTCCAAGT
Source organism: Metrosideros polymorpha var. glaberrima (assembly GCA_001662345.2). Classification (NCBI taxonomy): domain Eukaryota; kingdom Viridiplantae; phylum Streptophyta; class Magnoliopsida; order Myrtales; family Myrtaceae; genus Metrosideros; species Metrosideros polymorpha. The sequence goes on along the minus strand of BCNH02000003.1, from coordinate 21,939,601 downwards.
AAGACAAGGTAAATTTTCTGGAAAAAAAAATTTTCTATAATAAAGGAAAATCGAGATCTTCTTTCCAAAGAAAATGAGCTTTTGAAAAAGGAAATTTCAAATATTTCAAAAAAGTTTTCAACTGGATCAAAAAATTTGAATCATATTCTTTCCATTCAAGTTCAACATTTCAACAAGTCTAGTCTCGGATTGGAAAAGGAAAGTGATTTGAAAAATATCTTTCCCAAAACAAAAAAAAGGCTAAAATAGAGGCCGTCCAAGCTTGCTTACCAAAATCATTTCCAAAATCAATTTACAAAATATATTGGCGTGGAATTTCTAAAATGTTCAAATTGTGGCAATTCTAGTCATTTCAAAAATGAATGTCCTAAAGTTTGGAGACCAATTCAGAGAGATATTCTTAAGATGGAGAAATCTTATAACACTAAAGGACCCAAAAAAATTTGGGTACCAAAGAAAACTTGAATTTTTCTTAATCATACAGGTACTAAGGAAAAAGAAAAACAAAGGGTACTTGGATAGTGAATGCTCTAGACATATGACTGGAGATCCAAGAAAGTTTTCACAATTATCCAGAATTGATGGAAGCACTGTATCATTTGGTGGGAACAACAAATGAAAAATCATCGGCAATAGATCTGTAAAGATAGGAAATCTAATAGTTAATGATGTCTCGCTTGTTAAAGGATTGAATTACAATCTAATCAGTATCAATCAGCTATGTGATGCTGGTTACAAGATTTGCTTTCAAGAAGATATATGCTCTGGAACAAGCTAAGACAACAAACAATCTTTCTCAGGCAAAAGACACGGCAACATCTATCTTCTGGATGTAAAATCTGAAAGTCTTCTCAACTTAATATCCCTCAAGGAAGAGTCTGAACTGTGGCATAGAAAGCTTGGTCATATAAGTTTTAAGCAAATATCAAAACTTTCCTCCAAAAAGCTCGTTCAAGGTCTCCCAGAAATGAAATTCGAAAAGTCTGAGCTATGCCCTGCATGCACTTTAAGTAAGCAGGTAAGAAGCTCTTTCAAATCTATAAATCTGGTAAATACTATTTGTGCCCTGCAGCTACTTCACATGGACATCTTTGGATCTACAAAAAACCTAAGTTTTGGAGGTAAGAAATACTGTCTGGTGATAGTAGATGAGTATACTAGATTTACATGGATTTTCTTTTTTGCTCATAAAAGCGATGCATTCTTTATGTTTTCTATTTTTGCCAAGAAAATTCAAAATGAGAAAGATTACACAATTTCTAAAATCAAAACTGATCATGGGGGAGAATTTGAAAATCAAAAGTTTTCATAATTCTGTGATGAAAATCGAATTCTTCATAATTTTTCTTCTCCTTACACTCTTGAACAAAACGGAGTTGTTGAAAGGAAAAACCGTTCTCTTCAAGAAATGGCAAGAACACTTTTGATTGAAAGCAAAATTGCATAACACTTTTGGGCAGAAGCTGTATTTACTGCATGTTATATCATTAATCGAGTTTTTCTCAGGCCAATTTTAGAGAAAAAAACCCCTATGAGTTTTTCAAAAACAGAAAGCCAAACATCTCATATTTCAAAGTATTTGGGTGCAAGTGTTTCATTCTGAAAAATGCTAATGATCGCCCTGGCAAGTTTGATGAGAAGTCAGATGAAGGCATTTTTCTTAGATACTCTACAACAAGCAAGGAATATAGAGTATTCAACAAGAGATCGTGCACAGTGGAAGAGTCGATAAAAGTAAAGTTTGAAGAATTGTCTGAACCCGTTGGTCATTCAGAACTTACCTCAACGTCTGATCTACTTAAAGAAACTGATCATGGTCAAATTATCGAGATTGATTCTACAACTCTCTCTGAGAAAATCACCGAGAAAATTCAACCTTCTCGAAGTATAAGTAATGATCAAGAACTTTCTACAAGTGATCATCAATCATCTAAACCAAGCGAGCCTAAAAGTGGAAGATTCAGCAAAAACTGGAAACACAAGTCAAGTCATTCCACTAATCTTGTCTTAAGAAATCTAGATGATGGCATCAAGACCAGGTCAAAAATGAAAGAAGTAATGGGTTCATTTGCTCTCATATCAGAAGTTGAACCAAAGGGGATCGATGAAGCTCTCTTAGACGAAAGCTGGATTAGGGCTATGCAAGAAGAACTTCGTCAGTTCAAAATCAATGAAGTATGAGAACTTGTACCAAGACCCAAAGATCATCCTGTTATAGGAACCAAATGGGTTTTCAGAAATAAACTAGACAACAAAGGAAATGTAACCAGAAATAAGGCAAGACTAATAGCTAAAGGCTACTCACAAGAAGAAGGAATTGACTATGATGAAACATATGCCTCAGTTGCCAGATTAGAAGCCATTAGGCTACTTCTCGCTTATGCTTGCTATCATGGCTTTAAACTCTTTCAGATGGACGTTAAAAGTGCCTTCTTAAATGGATACATCAAGGAGAAAGTGTTCGTTGAGCAACCTCCCGGTTTTGAAGAACCAAGAAAATCTTAACAAGTCTTCAAATTGAAGAAGGCTCTCTATGGTCTGAAACAAGCTCCTAAAGCTTGGTATGAAAGACTAAGTACATTTCTTTTAGAAAATGGATTCGACAAAGGTAATGTTGACACTACTCTCTTGATTAAGAGGGAAGGTAAAAACATTCTTCTTGTTCAAATTTATGTAAACGATATCATATTTGAATCATCTAACGAATCTCTTTGTAAGAAATTTTCAAAGATCATGCAGAATGAATTTGAGATGAGCATGATGGGAGAACTAACATTCTTTCTCAGTCTACAAATAAGGCAATCAAAGGATGGAATATTTATCTTTCAAGAGAAATATGTAAAAGAAATCACCAAAAAATTTGGCATGGAGAATTGCAAAAAGACCGAGACTCCCATGTCCTCTTCCTTAAAATTAGACAAGAATGGTAAAAAGGTTGATCAAAAGCTATACAAAAGTATGATTGGTTCATTACTTTATTTAACTGCTTCTAGACCTGATATTCTTTTTAGTGTCTACATGTGTGCTAGATTTCAGTCTAATCCTAAAGAATCTCATCTTTTTGCTGTAAAGAGAATTATGAAATATGTTGGCACGAATCCCTCACTTGGACTATGGTATCCCAAATGATCCAAATTTATTCTTTCTGGATATTTAGACGCTGACCTTGCAAGATGTAAGATTGACAGGAAAAGTACCTCAGGAACATGTCAATTGATTGGAAAAATGCTAGTTTCACGGTTCTCTAAGAAGCAACAAACCGTTGCATTATCTACTGCTGAGGCTAAGTACGTTGCCTTTGGAAGTTGCTGTGCTCAAATCCTATGGATGAAACAACAGCTCAAAGATTTTGGAGTTGAAGATTCAAATGTGGAAATCAAATGTGACAACACAAGCGCCATCAATCTCACAAGAAATCTAATTCTCCATTCACGAGCTAAGCATATTGAAATTAAGCATCACTTTATTCGTGATCATATTCTGAATGGCGATATCAATATTCAGTTTATTGATTCTAAAAATCAATTAGCTGATATATTCACTAAACCGCTTGATAAATCTGCGTTTGAATTTATAAGGAATGAATTGGGTATTGTTGATATGCAATCTTAAAGATCTTTCGAGACAAGTCAATGGAGGATACAAATCTTCTTCTGAGATCTTTAAACATTCGAGGTAAGGTTTAAAATCAAATTTTTGGCGCCTAAAGTTCTATTTCCAGAACAAATCAGATACGTCCCAAATACAATTCTTTATTGGGTGCAAAATTATTTTGTGGTAAATATCTTGTAATAAGCAATTTATCTCTTAAAATCTCGCTTAATTTCCTATTTTCTCCATATTCTAAGGTAACTACCTTTCTCAGTTACATTAACTCTTCTTTAAAAATTAAACCTCCTCTCCCATTCTCCTCTCACAAAATCACATTCCCTCTGTATCCCTCTCATATCTTCCCATCTACTCTCTACTCTCAAAAATCAAAACTTTTCCTCTCGATTTCTTCCAAAAGCTTCCATGGCACCGAAATCTGTTTCTAGTTCAAAGAAGGGACAGACTAGTTCTCGCCGATCAAGCAGATTTGCACTCGTGGGATCTAGGGTTACTGACGATAAGACTCACTACGAGATCAGTGATTCCTCTGATGATGAGAATGTTTCGGGTAAGTAGGCACGCTACTTTTCTGATATTACGCCTGCAGAAATCCGTGCAAAAGGATATATGGCTAAACATCTTCTAAGATACATTAAAGCCGCTCGGGAGAATAACTTAGAAGAGTCTGGTCTTTAGAAGTTCATTTGTGATAGTAATTTTGCTTCTGAAAGGAAAGTGGAGTTTATATATACAGAGTTTTTAAAGTTGAAAAGTGCTGAGAAAAGTGGTAATAAAGGGAAAGAAAAAGTTGCTGAACCATCATTCCTGTGATAGAATCTGTGCCTAGCACTAAAAGAAAGGGTAAGATGGTGATCAAATCAGCAATTGTTGAAGAGTCAGAATCCACCAAGAAAAGTGAATCTGTTACCGAAAAGGTCAGTTCTGGTTCAGTTGAAAAGGCTGTCGACAATGATGAGAGACTATTTATGGAGCTTAAAGGTACGACTGGTTTTCCTGCTGTTGCGAATCAAGGTAAAAAATTATTTAGAGGAACACAACATCAGAATCAATACAGGATCCTTCTCGATAGAGAGGTTGCTCATCAAAAGGTTGTTGACTTTGATTACTTTGAACGACATGATCTTCATGTTAGGGAGTATTTTATTCATCAAGGTCTGGAAGGATTATGTTATATGCAGATTGATGTGTATCCAGAATTAACAGCATATTTCTACTCCAACCTATTTTTTGTGCTCGCAAAATTGCTTTTTGTCTATGATCGTGATTTTAAGCTTGATGTGGTTGAATTAGCTGCAATATTGGGTATGCAATAATCAGAGTTCTGTTTCATTAATAAGGAAGCTGATGAGATTTATCAGGCACTTTCTAAAATACCTGATTACACCAAGTCTCACAAGCCTCATGTAAGTCACAATATTCTTCCTCTGAAGCATATCATTCTGCACAAGATTGTAATTGGATGTCTCAGACCCAAGGATCCTCCAAAACTGATGTGTCAAGATATGAAGCTAAGCTCATTTGGGCTTTGGTCAGCAATTTGCCAATTTCAGTGCCTCATTTAGTGATCCTTCACATGTTCAGAACTTTGAAGAAGCGCAAGGGACCACTCCTTTATGGCTCGCTGATCACTAAAATTTTTCACCATCTGAACATTTCGATTCCCAAGAAGCTGAAAACAAATACTTCTTATGTTCAGATCATTAGTGAATATATGATCTACAAAATGGGTTTTTATCATGATGGACATAGCTGGATAAACAGAATGGGAACAGAAGTCAGAGTGGATCTTCCTGGTACAACACCTACCCCAATCTATTTTGTGGCTTCTACTCAGGAATTACCCTCTAGATCTTCCAAGAAAAGAAGATTAAAGAAGTATGCCTCAAAATCCACCAGACCAGAGAAAAGAAGGGAATTTCTTCTGAGAATTCAGAATGAAGGAAATTCATACGAAGACTCTAACATGTCTGAGGCTCACTCCGAAGGTGATTCTGTCTCAGACCATGATTATCTTAGTTTAGAGGAGCTGCGAATTCTCCATCATTATGACAATGCAGCACTAAAGGATATAGCAGACCACGTAATGCAGATGGTCACCAAAAACTTTGAGATCAAGCAAGCCTCTACTAAGGCGAACATGTGGATGAGAGAAGAAGTCCTTTTGAGAGAAGAAGAAGAAGAGAAACGAAAGAAGGCTGCTGCAGATATAGGGCATAGAGTTATGTTGCTAGCAGAGATTGCTCAGCATTGTGGAGCAGGGTCTGAAATCGCAGAAGAAACTCCTGCTCAGCCTATTCACCATAAGGATGTTAGGATTGAAGCTGCTGGAGAAGCTTCTCATGTGAACATCTCTAGTCCTAGTGAGTTGCCACATCCATCTCTAATGGATGTTGATATTGAGTCTGATCCTGATGAATTTCTAGAAAATACCATTCCTGTTGCTGATTTTGAAGCTGACCCCATTCCTCAGCCTACTGTTGAACCTGTTAATGAGGGAATTCAAGCAGCACCGAATGAATCAATTCAAGGGGAGGAATCAGACTATTCACCTATGAATTCAGGAGCAAGTTCACCCCAACTTGCTACATCTCAAGATCTAAATGAGTTGGTGGAACTACTGTTGATCAAACAAGCTCAGATGAACTGTGACGTGGGAATTTTCAAACATGAAGTCCAAACTGAGTTGAAGGAAATCAAGCACATGCTGACTAACGGTCTGAAAGTTGTTATGGATAGATTGACAAATCTGAAGGCAGAAATGAAGGGGGAGTCTCGAATGGCTACTTCAGAGACTGAAGCCCTAACCCACTCTGTACAAGAGCTGAAGACTGTTGTTGAAACCAAGCTAAATCAAGTCACCGACTTTGACATAGTACAGATTCCTGTTCCAAGAAGCTTTTCCCGTGCTGGACCATCTTCTTCTGCCGCTCCTTAAGAAAAACCTTTCACTCACCTTTCATTCAATGTTTTTTTTTATAGCCTTTGCTTAATTGGTCCCTCACTCCCTGCTCTTTACTTGTGTTAGATATTATTCATTCTTCAATAAAATTGCTATCGTATCTTGATGACAAAAAGGAGGAGAAGATATGAAATTTCTATAGATTGTTCTCGTGCATATCTCTATATTCTCTTGTATGTATGTATATTTTTTTACAGGGGGAGATAGAGGATTTTACCATTCGAGACAAAGGATTCAAGGACAATGATTATCTTGGTTAAACAATTCTAATCCTTATCCTTATTCATTTGTGAAATTCAATTATGGTACCTTGTTTATTCAGAACATCTTTTGTGCTTAAATCTCTTATCATTCACTTATTCATTTGAATTGCAATTGGAAGTTTTGTCATCATCAAAAAGGGGGAGATTGTTGACTAAAACTCCTAATACATTTTGATGTATAACAAAACTCTCCATGATTTCTATTGAATTTAATTATAGATATTCTCAGGTGAATAATACTTGTGGGAATTCCATCGTTTGTTATGCTTGAATACATCATCTAAGCCACCTTATGCACTTATCCTTGAAGACTAAGGCAACAAATGTATAATCTGAAGTGTTAAAGGAAGAGGAGCAGACATTGACTTGATTAAGTCTCTTTGTCTCAGACTCAGAAGTTATGCTAAGGAAAACTCAACTCAGACCTTTCTTTCAAAAGTCAAGTGACATCATCTGAACGAGGAAGGATCTCAAAGGTTAATCACCGCAGGAATATTATTTCTTATACACAGCTGGTGATTTGGCTCGGACTCCAATTGAGATAATTCGTATTTGAAGACCATTACTCTATATACTTTAGCAACAGCTATAATGCAAATTATAATAGGAACGGTCAAATTCTCTACGAAGCAAGTCGCACTTTCTAAACTGGGAACTCCAACTTATAGAAACTCAGATTCAATAGTATGAGCAACTGAATCATAGGAGGATTCTATTCTCTTCATCAACGGCTCTTTTAATCTTCTTATGGGAAGTCTATATTCAACGGGAAAGATTGGATATAATCCTCTGAAGCAATCCAACAGATAGTGGCGAGCTGGAGGACTATAAAAAGAAGCTGAGAGATCTACATAAAAGAATAGAATTATAAATTCCAAAGTCTAAGAGAACTCTTGATCCTTATACACTTGTTTATCTTCTGAGCTTCATTCTGTGAACTCTGAAAGGCATTGTGAGATTGTTATACTCATTGTACTCTCGAAGTTGATTTAGTGGAATCCAGCCAATAGGCTGTTAGCGTGGAGAGTGGACGTAGGCTTGATCTAAGCCGAACCACTATAATCGTTGTGTGCAATCTTCCCTTTACTCTTGCTTACTTTATTTCAGACTGTTACATACGATCACCACTCAAACATTATCCTCACCATCACGGGATATTATCTTGATTATTTTAATTTCGCATTTTAGATCAAGATTATTTGAATTTACCTATTCACCCCCTTAGATGATAGATCTAGCCCCAACAAGTTGGAGTTGTATATATCTTTTTTATGGATCATAGAAACTCAGATCCTATAACTAGATGACTTTTTATCAAATAAATGGATATATATATTTAGATCAGATTGAATTATAATTACGTTTGAGATTGCGTCCTTTAGGTGAAAGGACGATCTTGTCATCGTCTATTCTTGTTAGAGTCAGGTATGAAACACTTCAAGAGAAAGAAAGGTTCTTCGAGGAAATGATATGTAGAAAAAACAAAAAGAAAGTAAATCTAAAATTCTTCAATTGGTCTGTACTTAAAGTAAAAAATGCAAATATAAATAACATAGAAACATTATATAACTTATGTTATGGCATATGGAATACCCTAAAGATCAATCATCCTCCTGTGGTTATAATTAAATTAGGAGAGAACGCAAAAGCATCACATTAAAGGCGAGAGGCGAGAATGAAGAATGGAGTAAACCAGCTATTTTAGAAGAAGTGAATGTTGTAATAGAACAATATATTATTATAGTTATTAGGTGAATAATTTAACAAAATGGGAATAAAACTAGGGAAGAGGGCAGAGATGAAGAACCGGAAACACTATAACAGAACTGAGGCAACAGATTGGCTCATGGAAGGAGACAGATGATCCGCGTCCGATGACCACTTGTTGGTTTTGAGTCTCCTTATGGAAAATGCTGGTAAGTTAAAGGAAAATAGAATCTTAGTTAGACATATTGGTCTCGAGTCTCCTCCGAAAAGTAGAGTTTCTAACCTTGAATTACCTGTGGCATGCACACACAAAGAATAAAGGTTAGTCGGACACTAATGAACGTGCATTTCTACTATATGTTATATTACGTTAGATCTTCCACTTGCTTACTGTTCTTTTCATGACCTTGATGCTTGAGACTCAGCCTTGGCTGAGCTTGAACCTTTGTCCGTTCCTGATCTTAAAACTGCGGCCATTTTATTTGTGATCCTTTCTGAACTCAGAGTCGTACTGTTTTGTGAACTTGAAACGATGCCCCTTCCTGAATTTGATGTCATTCCCTTGTCGGAAGTAGAAGCTGCATCCCTACCCGACCTTGAAGCTGTGCTATTTCTTAAACTTGAAGCTGTGCCCCTTGCTCTGCCTCTTTTTGTAGTATCCATTCCTGGGTTTGAAGCATATGGGGTCCCACTTCCTCTGCCTCTTTTTGCAGGTACTCGGTCAGTCTCCATAGTTCTAGCCCTCTTCACCTGGACAACGTTGAAATTCCACATAAGTTTTTAGGACTGAAAAATTAAGATCATGCAAATCCTCAGTACTTACAGAAGAAATGTCTCTTTTATCCTCAATTTCAGTTGTAGCATTGCAGGGTCTCTCATAATGTTCAACTCCTTCGCACCTTTGGCTACTCAAATGGACAACATCGTTTTGATTGGTAAGTTTCCCAATGTAATCCTTGTCCTTCCTATCTTCCATACTCTCCGTTTTCCCTCCATCAACACTGCCATACTGCCCATCTCTTCCATCCTTCATTTGCCTCCTATATTCCGGGGCCTCAAAACATTCAGAATTGCTTGACTCACTGTCAACCTCTCCCTCGACGTACAAATCAATCGATCCTCTATTAGATGCTAGTTGCAATATTCCCTCCACTTGCTCATCACTTTTGATCTCTGTGAACGACTGGCGGTCTTCACTAGGAGTCTCATGCCACATTCTCTTCAAGCGAAAGCCGAAACCTTTCAAGTCGGCAATCAATCCATTATATGTCACTGAATCAGGGGTGACATATTTGTTTTCCCTCGTTATTCCACCAACAAACTCAAACCCATCAGTGGACTTCTTTACTCCAAGGTGGAATTTGATTGTGAAGGGATGTTCCATCTGTGACGTAACAAGTTGAACGTGAGAGCCAAACAACATGTGTATAGGATACATATCAAACCTTTTTGCATATTTACCCAAAATCCAATACGGTACTGACACCATTCATTAATTAGAGGCAAATCTAGAATTAAGTTCTCAGATGTCCAGTGGAATATCGATCGTACTTATTTAAACAACAAATAAGTTAGATAATTATCTATCTAGGCATACTAGCTCATCACAGATTCCTTTTTTAAGGGGACAAAAGAAGAAATATTAGAACGCCAGTGTATACATAAACTTTTTTGCTCCACTATATATAAACTTTCAAGTAGTGGTTTTTTTCGCTTTTTATTTGACGTACTAACTACTCACTTTTCACTAACCATCAAATCAAGGGTAGAATAGGTTGCCTCTGTAACATTTTCTTGATGTGCTATAATTACTCAAAAATGGGGTTGACAAAGAATTTTAAAAAACTTCTTTTTCTGAATAGTATAGTGCTAAAATTAGCTTGACAAATTCCTCATGATAAACATATTCTACGACGTCTACGTACTTCAAATAAGGCTTTATCCACATCTTGACAAGTGTCGCTCCCAAGATTACTTTGTATCTTGCAATGTTTATCCTGTTAACAACAAAAAACTGTTGTCAAGGTGCTACAGTAAGTATAATTTCAATATTTGAAATCCAAGTTTCTATTTTCAGGGCAATTGAACGAAAAATCACATCATTTTGGTGTAGAATGGAACTGGAATACACTGGATATGCTGGGAGGAACTGGTAAGGCAGAAAAAGGAAGGGGGGATGGGGTTGGAGGATCTGTTGAGCTTGAGCTATGCTTGCTAAGCAATCTTGGAGGATAGGTTCCTGTCCTGATACTTAAGGTGCATTCATTTCATAAAACTGAGCGATTTGAAAAACATTTTTCGAAAAATAATTGCTTATGTTGTTTAGAAAAACTAGTCAACGGAAAATATTTTAATCATCTATAACAATCTATATTTAACTATTTTCGTAAGGCATGAAATTTTTTAATTCATTTATTTTTGTAAGCGATATAAGTAGTTATTTTTCGAAAAAAAAAATTTATATCATTCATTTTCCACGAAAAGAACGCATCTTAATGCAGCTAGATTTTTTAAGGAATCTACCCTAATATAGACTTTTAACACGCTGGAAAAAGGACATGGAACATCTTGGGGATAGCAAAGTCTTGCTGTTATTATATTAGTGAACTTCCTCCATCTTATTTTCACTTTAATTACATTAATCTATTTTTTCAGATAATTTTATCGTACTTAATGGACACCTATATTTTGATGTTAATTATCTATTTCAATTATAATGCTAAAATAATTGGCTTGCTTTTTGGAACTAAAAGAATTTTTTGTACTTTTCGAAAGAAAAGTCCATAATTATGGGACACATTGTTACAAATCAGTTTTATGAAAGTCTGTGTGTTGCTGTGTTCTTTCTTAATCTGAAGTAATGTGCTTCAAAATTAATTAGTGTCCCTTTTCGTCGTAAGGTGCACTTTTTAGTGAAATAATATGTTCACTCTTATAGAAGTTACACCTTGACATAATATATGACTATTCCTTCAATCAATGCCTGCTTTAAATTATTTTGAAATAGTCATATCCTATGAAAAGACATGAATCCTGTCTTATGGAAATTTATAATAATACTAAAAAGGATTAATACCAAGAAAAACCTCAAATTAGTATATTTATGACAAATTTACCTAAAAATAATTTTTTTACAACAAAAAATGCCAAACTGGTATTTCTGTAACAAATTTACCCCAAACTAGTACACCCATGACAAATTTATCATCCGTCAGTTTTCATCAAATTTTACTGTCAAATTGCTGAGTTTGATGGTGCGTGACAGTCGACGGAGTGTACCAGTTTTAGGTTTTACCCTTGGTTTGTCTCAGATGTGCTAGTTTGGGATTTTTCATGGTATTAACCAAATTTAATAGAAACTAACGGAGGATAAATTTGTCACATGTGTACTAGTTTGTGATAAATTTATCACAAACAAATTAGTTCGAGCTTTTTCGTGGTCAAAAAATTAGTTTTGGGTAAATTTATCATAATTGAGATTTTTCGTGGTAAAAAAAATAATTTGGAGTAAATTTGTCACAGATATACTAATTTGAGATTATTTATGGTATTTACCCTACTAAAAATGCATAGTCAACTAGTCAAGCCCATAGTATATGCATGCACCGTAAAAACAACAAACAAAAGTGTAACAGAGTTTTTTTATTAATGTGCAAGTGGATAGATTAGCTGTGAATCAAATTGCATAAACATTCTAACAGAATTATTAAAGAAAGAGGCAAAATAAACATTCTAACTATTTTACTTGAGAAGCCAACAAGAAGTTCATAGGACATGGATCTTCATATAATTAAAAAATATATAAACCACAAATTAGTTGTCCCTTGTTCATAATTCATTTTCCCATGTGGCAATACGTGACAAAATTTAATGAATTTTTTTTCTTTTGTGCAGCTATGATCAAATCATTTTATATTAATTTTTCCATGGCTCATTAATGCAATACTCGAATCAAATAATCCATAAAACTATACTTATATTTCAAATATCAAATTTGTGCATATGTTATGCAAATTGGAAAATAAAAAAAAATTATTAGACAAAGACATCTTATGATGTTTTTGAAATCTATAATTTGTAATCTATAATCTAATATCTTATCTATGAAAGCGATTTTTCTGAATTGAAACTATTTTGGTCGAAAATTGATATTTAAAGAATGATTAAATGAGTGGCAATATTGAAGAACGAAAACTGACCAACACCAAAAACAAAAAGTCAAGGAGTGATAAGTGACTAAAATAGAATATATATATAACCTAAGTAGTTAAAGTCCAACACAAGATGGCAACCTCAAAAGAGTAAGGAACGATTGCTTTAGGAGCCGCAAATATCCGCGCCACCAAACGGTAGTGAAGATAAGTGAGTAATGTAAGGAAACAAATCAGCAACCTAAGAGAAGAAACAAGAGAATCGGCTCACAGTCGTCTCCACTCATCACTCACCTTTTCCATTTCCTGGTAGCAAGATTCTTTGCTCGTCCTCCTATCTGTGGCCTTTTTCCTGCCTCCAGTCTTTGTAAAGTGAGCGAGAGAGAGAGAGAGAGAGAGAGAGAGAGAGTGAAGTAATTACGGTGAAACAAAAAATGGCGACTTTTTTTTTTTTTGGTTGGATATTGTGTGGCTCAAGAAAGGGGGATATTTGGCCAAAAAGGGAAGCAAAGGCTATTCTAACATATACGACTTTCTTTGAAATATTATTCCTTCCTTTGCTCGCACAAGAGTACATATTCATATTCCACTCATGTTCATTTTACGTATTGTTTTATTTGGATACTAACAAAATACAAGAATCCGTATTCTACATCAATTTTAGCTGTTCGTTATGAATTTTCTTTCTTATTTTTGAAAGGGTCTTATATAACTATTTCTCGCTAATTGAAGACTTTGGAATGCTTAACAGAATATATCAGGTCAGCCATTACTGAAAGTAATGGGTAGTGATATTTGATGAAAGCTCTGAACCGAAGAAAATCGTTATGTGCACAATTGCTCCGCACTCTGAAAATATCATATGGCACTGCTGCACGATACCACACAAGCTTTGAAAAATTATAGATTACTTTCCAGACTTTCATTTTTGTTTCAGCCACATTACTTATTCCATTTGTATGAGCGTGACATGTTTACTGAAAAGGCACTAACTCATTTTAGGCCAAATTCCATAAAAAAAATCCCAAACTTTAGGTTCAGTCCCAAAAATACCCCGAACTTTTTTTTATCTCAGAAAAAACCTCAAACTTTAGGTCAAGTCCCAAATCTGCCCCAAAATTTTCTTTTGTCTCAGAAAAAATCCTAAACTTTAAGTCCAGTCCCAAATCTACCCCGGATTTTGTTTTGTCCAAAAAAAAAAT
>BCNH02000003.1:21858658-21912570 GCA_001662345.2 Metrosideros polymorpha var. glaberrima | reverse complement strand
CCCCCCCCCCCCCCAAACCTTTGTCTCTTCAATTCCAAATCAAAATCTCAGACATGATTCTTTTTCTCCTTCTTCTTCTTTTGTTTTTTGTATCTTTGTCGATGCGAGAGAGCAAGGGGGATGCGCAGCACGGGTCCTATATTCTGAGACTACCAACATCTCTACTGTCCTGAACTGGGTCGGCTCACTTTATAATCGAAGTCCACTGTTTTCTTCCAAGCAAGTAGCAACCGGTGAAGGTTGTTATCAGGTCTATTTAGCTGAGATCGATGATGACTTTAAATGAAGTGCCCCAGACTTTTCAAAAGGTGAAAATAAAAATAAAAATAAAAATTTGACTCCTTGGAAGACCATAATGACAAATCTGCTGATAATCAGATAAGCTTGCAATTATTGTTCTTTTTGGCTTGATAAGATATGTGCAACCCTACAGGTGCTAAGATTGCGTTTCCTAGAAATGAATCGAGGTCCCACCTTTCTATAGAAGTCTGTATAGATAAATAACTTCATAAGTAGCAAATATTGATTAGAGTGTTTGGCATATGATTGCTGAGGTCACTAAGGTGATAGATGGAAGGAAAATAAGAAGTTAGGCATCTATCGTACTGCATTATCCTAGTCAACTGAAATACATGAAGTCACAAAAGCTCAACATTTTTTCGTGGTAGATTCAATTTTTTAAGATAACATAATGTCATTTGAGGGTATTGTATTAAATATAAATCCTTGATAATTTATATTAATTCAGTGCCACAGTCAAGTCAATGCCAAAATCTTTCTCAAGAGAATAATAATAATAAAAAGAATCTGGTCTAGTGTGAGCGAAGAAACAAAGTTGGCCGGCTCACTTTAAAATCAAATCGAATCGTCTATTTCCCACCTAACGTTCCGCAACAGCAAGGGGACACCAGCGACGGTGTCCAAGACTTTTTTAACGAGTTCTAGAAATTTTTGAAGACTCCTTGGGAGACCATAAAGGCCAATCAGAAGCTCTTCTCTTCTTTTTCTTCGTGTGGAATTAGATATCAAGTCCCTAAATTGTTGGAAAATATTTAATCATGTCCCTTAACTTCTTCTTTTTTGCAACCGAGTTCCTAAACTGTATACATTTTTGGCTCTCGTTCATATCTTCAGCGAGCCTCGCTCAAATCTAAGGCGAGGGTCAGTGTCCCTCATCGCTTCCACCTACATGTTAAAGAAGATCGAAGGGGGCGTCTGTGCCGAACTATGAGGTGGTAGACGTTGCAAAGCTCGGGAACTTGGAGTGGAGCGTGTTCGTGGATAGCCCGTGGACGAAGAATGAAGAGGACAATCCCCCGCCTCTCCCGGAGCTTCGTGAGTGAGTGGAGAGAAGAGGACCGAAGCGAGTGAAGAGTGCAATCGTCTAATCATAGGAAAAACTAAAAGGAGACACAAGCATTTCTGATGAATTTGGTGAATTAATTTGATTTATTGCAGAATGAGTTCATCTTTAGGCAGAACGAATGCAATCTAGAATGCGGTACAAAACTTGTTTTAGATGGAGACGCATGCATTTCTCCAAAATGAATTTCTGTTTGATTTTTCTTATTTTATTTTTCAGGTTTTCGTTCTTTTCCAGATTTTATGTTAAAATTTTTTTTAATACAATATTTTATATTATCATTGGCACATAAGACGCCATGTCAGCATTTAACAACCACATTAGTATCTCCATTTGTAATTTTAAGTCAATTCGAACAAAACTACAATTTAAAAACCAAATATACAATGTGTGTGTGTGTGTGTGTGTGTGTGTGTTGAGGAACCTGATTAGATATTTTGCAATAGTTTGAGGACTCTTTATAGTTCAACTTGAGTTCAATTTCTTTTTTCAAAAATATGAATCCACTAAGACTAAATTATATCAAAGGTACTCACTAAAATCCACAAATTAAATGTATATTAACTAAATGTAACTAGGATAAAACTAATACTAAAAATATAACAACCTAATCAAGATCCATTTCCAAGCTGTCTTCTGATTTTTTTTAATCTTCGAAATTTTTTTTAAACAAATTATGTTTACTATTTAATATTCTGGAAACGGGGAGTCGGGCAAGGCCCTTGGGCCCGGTCCGAATGTAACTCTCACTTGGACTCGGATGATCTGGGCTACAAACGCAACCAAGCTCTCATAACAAATCCAACTCAAAGAATTAAACCCAACCCACTTAAAATCAACTTGGCCCAAACTCCTCTAGATTAAAACCAGAGCAAGCCCAAATTCATCAAAGCCAGATTTCAACCCCATTTCCATTAATGAAATTAAGCCCGAACTTTCTAAGGCCGAATCAAACTCGGGCTCATGTAAACAAACCATAACAAGCCCATCTTGTTATTTCCTTTGGCCATTTCACTCAAACCATAGTCTCCTTCCTATTTCAAGGCTTAAGCAACTCATCCAACTTTCAAACCGAGCACAACCAAAACACCACCGTGAGCTACGTCGGTCCACCACCACCACCGGGCCATCACCGACCACCAGTCATAGTTCATCATTGTCGGCTGCCGGCCGTCCCATATTCGCAATCACAGAGCAATTTGGTCTGATGATAGAAGTAGAGGTCTTTAGTTATGTGAAACCTGGCAAAAGGCACCCAAAAACAGGTAAAAAATCAACAAGGTGTTTTGTACCGGCTTGACTTGGGCATTTCCATCAAACATGTGATGAGCAATTTTGTCAGTGGTCTTTGTTCACATATTGAGAACAAACCGGAAATCAACATCCAGCTTCAAAACCAAAGTGCAAACATGCTGAGCATCATCAGTCTAACGACAGGCTTGCTCTGATTTACACATTTCGTATGCGGTGTATTTGCTTTTCAAAAGCTCCTGGCGGGACCACGGAGTCAATCTTGCATTAGTACCAACTTTGCATCGGCTTTGCGGTTTTCGATTTGGAAATTGACACTAATCATTTTTTTCGAATTCTCTCTGTGTGAAGCTGCGGAATGGCTCTCTAGTTCGCGGTTTACTTCTTCTGTTTGCACAAAGCCAGCGCTCCTGCTCCCTCTCTTTTGCCCCGCTACAAACGAACTCAAGCTTTTCATCATTGCTTACCGATGTGGTTAAGCCTTGTTTGGTTGGTAAGAAATTCTATGTAGAGAGATAGATCCATATGGAGTCTATCCCACTACTTTAAGTCCCACAGCGCTCAATATTCACTGCCACTGCTAAGGGAATAAAAAAGATATAGGCTATGACATCTTGACTCTCTAGCGAAAGCAGTTTAGACGGAATTCTTAGCATAAAACGAAAAGTTCATTTACAATTTATTTTCTCTTATTTTTTCTTGGCTAATAGTCTTTTTTTCTTAACTCAATGCAAAGAAAAATATGTCCACCATCCTGGAATACGTATGCGGTAATGGCTGTTCGTCATTGTCATCGTAATTTTCCTAGTCCTGATTTCGATGGCGATTTTAATAGCCATTTACTACTATTGTAAACACCCCTTTCCGATAAAAAAAAAATCAGGAAAGAGGACCTAGAAATGGAAATAGGAAATATATAGAAAATATATAGTGAATTATCCTGTCAATGTTACTTGGCAAGTCAATATTTACTTTACCACTTGATATAAATGCTAATAAATGTCTTTGTTTCTATTGCACATTCTGTGCTTCATATTTGAGAATCACCTTCAATATATCAATATCTCCGTGATAAATTCGCCTTCGGAAACAAGAAGTTTCCGGCCCTGCATTTCTCTTGCTTCCTTTGATTCAAGAAACGCCTTCTCTTCTACATTTCTCTCTCCTAATTTCGGGGGTTCTGAGACAGAATCATGAGAAATTTTAGGGAATGATTGCTCTTTAGTAGAGAAGGAAGAGAAAATTACCAAATCAATTCTAAATCTATTGCAACCGTGCCAATTCAGTCTTAAACCTTTTGCATTTGTGCCAATTCAGTCTATTTGGTCGGCTGGCGCTGACGTGACGCACTGGCCGGCAAAACAATAATTTTCAAGGTTTCATCGTTACTGTCTTGGAATGAGTTGTTAATCACTGTGCAATAACAACAGAGTTTAGCTTTGTTCGGACAATATTGTCACTTGGACCTGGAACTGATTGGAAGCTGTCTCCATTAAGAGAGAACCCATTCACCTTCAAAAGATCAGAGAGCACTTCCCATCATGAGATTTTAAAAGGGTTATGCGGATTCAAGTACATCCAGAATTGCTGGTTTTCGGGCTAATCACTTGGACAAACAGATACATGCATGATAACAATATGCTAATGCAAAACTTCACATCAGATACATAGTTGTCCTCTAGTCTCAAGGAAACTCAGCACCAGAGATTGCAACCGGTTGATCGACATGATTAAAAATACAAGACAAAAACTAATTTGTTTCGTGTGATAGTGTCACGCAGACTACTTGAGTATCAGATGCTGAAAGATCATGGATCATAAATGATTCACGTTTCTGGAGAAAGAACTTAAAAACCAGATGCAGGGTAACACAAACCTGGTTGCTTAATTGTCTTGGAGGTCTGAAATTAAACTTGAAATTTCATGGAGATAGAACCTACACAATGAGATGCCCTAGATGCTCATCGATGAGACCTGTTCTGTTTGAGTTTGTACGTGCATGGTGTCTGCCTACCTACAAGCAAAAGATTATCACCGATTTAAGATTCATCTGATTGAATCTATGTACCAACGGAAGATTTCGAAAGATAAGAACTCCGATCACATATATAGCATTGAATTGACAATTACTCTAATACTTCTCATAAGCTGTACAGATTAACAATTCGCATTTACACGGGCCTAGCTAGATCAATGTGATAGCAGCAGCTACTACATGACTTTTGAGTTTATCTGCAGACAGAAAGTCTCTTCTGCCATGGAGAGCAATTCTTGGATTTGGCTCAAAACAATCTATAATGACATACAAAATCAATGCAGCTAAGTTTTATGGTCCTATACTGGATGTTTCACTAGCTAGTGCCCAAACTTGCAATTGCGGATCCTGATACAGAATTGGATTTTGCAAGTCAAATGATCATGTTCTCAAAAAAGACTATGATGTGCTACTTGTAGCAGGAGTGTAAATAGATTGTTAAAGACAAACCTTAGTTTTCAGAAAGGAAATTGGCAAGGGCCAAAACAATGTACTGTACCTTTCTTACTAAGGTTGCTTCAGTAAGATGAAGATTGCTCTTCATTTACAAGCACAGTTCAGGTTGTTTCATTTGCAGATATCTTAATTATCATAACTCTCTCGGAATATCGAAATTTTTTCCCTTTTTCTTGCCTTTGGTGATCCTTATGTGAGAGAGAGAGAGAGAGAGAGATTCATAGGCAGTAGTGATCTGATGATTCTGATCCAGCATGAGGACCAAACAAGAAGGTTGCTTCAAGCAATGTCTTCCTTATTATCCTCAGATGAAAGCAAATGTTCCTCTTTTCCTTTTCTTTTCCTTTTCCTTTTGTTTTTCCTTCTTTTTAAGGCTTCAATGTGGCGATCAACGATTAGAATATGTGTCTCATTGATCTACAATTAGAAAAAAATGGCTCGTTTTGCACAGTTCGATAATACCATAATTGAAAATTTCAGATGCAGGTTAGAGCGACGTTTATCTATCTAAAAATGTGATTTCTTCAATAGATTTGACCAGAGTTGGTCATTCTGTACTTTGGTCCGAAATGGACGGCTTGACTTGGCTTGCCATCTATAAAAGAATAATAAAAAAAAGCAATCTTGATTGCTGCCAGCCAATCAGCAAGTCTTCTCTCTCAACGAGATTTCATTTGATAACTTTATCTCCCTATAGAACCTTCCAAACCAATTAATTCTTGTTTTCCTCGAATTATCAGACCAGATGATCCGCCATTCTCCCTCTGCAATGATATTCTTAAGGTGGGTCCTCCAAAGGTCAGGACACGCAGTCAACGCCATTTTTTCCAAACCTGGGTCCTCTCTGAATTTTCCTCAGCAGCTTCCTTTTACTTTCTTGCTCTCTTCATCTCCTCCTCCTTGTTCTTCTTCTTCTTCAGGATGAAACGCCATCGATCACCTCTCTGTCCCCCTCTTCCTCCTTCCGCCATCTGATGCGGCTCGTGAGCCTCCTTCACGTCGAGAAGCACCAAGACGACCCGATCACATCAAGCGCCATGAACAAGATCCACGGAGCCGCCATGAAGGGCGACCTCGCAGCCCTCCAAGACCTGCTGTCGCAAGACCCCCAGATCCTCCACAAGCCCACTTCGTCTCCCGACGGCACGCCTTTGCACGTGTCTTGTCTCTTGGGTCACGCGTCCTTCACCAAACAGCTCCTCACCCTAAACCCAGATCTCGCCAGAGAGCCCGACTCGCGTGGCTCGCTGCCCCTCCACGTGGCGTGCGCGAAGGGCCACGTGGAGATCGTGAGGGCCCTCTTGGCCGTCGACCCGGACGGGTCCCTCCGGTGGGACCGCGAGGGGAGGACGCCTCTGCATTTGGGCGCGATCAAAGGGAGGGCTGAGGTCATGGCCGAGTTGATCCGGGCCAAGCCCGAGTCGGCCCGGGTGGTGACGAGTCAGGGGGAGAGTGCGTTTCACCTGTGCGTGAAGAGTAACAGAGTGGAGGCGCTGAAGGTGGTGGTGGACTGCGTTGGGAGGAACGATGAGTTCGTGGGTTGTAGGGATAAGGATGGGAACACGATTTTGCATCTTGCTGTGGCCAGGAAGCAATTGGAGGTGAGAAAGCTGGTTTTTTTTCTCGTTGGTTTTATGTGTGGGATTTTTAGCGTTCTTGATTTAACTTGATGTCCTCTGTGTTTACAATTCTGAATTGGAAGGGGAGCTGATGATACTAGGAAGTGGGACTTGCTTGTTTTTGCATAGAAAGTTCAGAATTTGCTTGCAGGTTCATGTGTGCCCCCTTTTAGGTCAAACATAGCTGAGTTGAGTCGACTGAAAAGGCAATGAGAGAGAGAGAGAGAGAGAGTAAATCTGGACATGATCTGCTGACAGGACACCATTTGAAATGCGATGTTCCGAGGAGGAAGCATCGCAATTAGGATCTAATTTTATGTGAATTGATGATACGTTCTCAATATGATTTTTCATTGATCTGCCTGATTGTATCGTGATAAGTCGATTAGCAGTTCGAGTGGGAACGTCAATATAAGGCATGAAATGAATAAAGCTCCTTATTTGGGATTATTATCAGATAGATCTCTTCGCGCAGGGCATTCTTTCTTCTTTAAGAAAGTTCAGGATTTGGTTGCATTTTAGGTGGCCCTTTAGTTTAGATGGTACTGAGCACTGGAGAAATTTGATTAGAGGTGACTTTACTATGTCTTGATGCACTTGATCAGATATGATTCTATTAGTTAAATCTACTGCCTGAAATGGCAACATTGGGCATGATACATGGACAAATGTTGATACTGACCTCAACTTCAAACGCAGGAGCGAGAACACATGCACATGCCTTTCCTATGTTATCAAGTGAAGCTTTTTGAGGTGTAAACAAAAAATGAGGCTTTTTTTAGATAAGTGGGTTGTCCTGTGTGATTATCCAAGTTGTGATGTTTGTGCAGTAATGTGGACTGGAAAGTGAATAGTAAACAAATGGTTGGTCCATATTTGGGATTAGCTAATGGGGAAATTATCCTAAACATAAACTTATAGATTCAGCTCACAGTTTTCTTTGTCCAAAGCGTTCAATTGATTGAATTGGCATTATGAGAGGGACTCGTGACTTGGATTAATATATGCTGCGATTGCCTTTTTCTGAAAAGAATGGCTGAAAATTTTGCAGATCATGAAGTATTTGCTTTCCAGCACCAACATTGAAGTAAACGCTCAAAATGCAAAGGGATTCACAGCACTGGATGTCTTATCACAAGGTCCAAGAGACTTGAGAGACATGGAGATCAAGCAGCTCCTGCAGAGAGCCGGTGCTTCGATAATGTACCAAACATCTTTGGGTCGAGACACAATTGAAGCCATTCCAATAGCACAGCCTTATGTCAAACAGAAAAGTGATGCTAAACCACTGGTTAAGAAGCACAAGCACACAGATTGGCTGGGCAGAAAAAGAAGTGCCCTGATAGTGGTGGCTTCACTCATTGCGACGGTGGCATTCCAAGCCACACTATCACCACCTGGCGGCTTCTGGCAGGATAACTTTACAGCAGACCCGGCAAAGAATGGCACGGAGAAATCGCACCACGTGGGAATGGCTGTGATGGCTACCGCTCTCCCACAGGCATATGGGCAGTTCATGATCTTCAACACGCTCGCATTTCTTTCTGCACTGAGCATAATTCTGCTTGTGGTCAGTGGACTCCCTATGAAAAGAAGGAGGTGGATGTGGACCCAGATGGTGACCATGTGGATCGCTATCACTGCACTTACTATTACCTACTTCATTGCGTGGATACATATGACACCGGAAGATAATAGAGGGGTTCTAAACACTGTGACTAGAGTTTCTGTGTTTCTGTGGTTATGCTTGATGGGGCTCGTCTTCTTAGGTAACGCCATTCGAATGGTTCGTTGGTTTTCAAGGAAGTATCGGCACTGGAAAGGAAAGGACCGAGAAGCCTCAACTGTTGTAGAAGAGAACGAGGGCCACGAACTCTGATTTCTTGTTGAAGGTGGCTACTTTGAATTGATGTATAGAAGTCCTTTCTCTGTCATCATTGCATACGATATTCTGCCAATACTGTATCAAGTGAGTTTCTGCATGAGTCTATTCTGAGACTCGTAGCTCGTCTTCCATTACCCTTTTTAATTTTTTGAGTTGTATGGCTAATCTGAATCGGTTTGCTAGCTGTGGAAAGTACGGAGTATTTCGCTAGTGGCTCGACGGAGAGAAGAAACATCGCAATGCAGAAAAAGTTGATGTGAGTGACAAATCATCATTCTACATTGAAATACTATAAATGAAAGCTTTCTGAGATATTTAGAGACTCTGTTCTCTTACACTATTGAGGTTTGTGTTCATCTACTATGAAGAAGTAAGTTGACTACACTGGACTACCAAAAATAGAGCGTATAGGCGCATTAGAACTTCCAAATTGGAGTGGACCTATTTAGAAACAACAGAGAACACCGTCTGTACCAAAGTGAGCAGGAGAAGAACGATGGCTGCGACAACCGATAAGATGGACCATGGACTGTTGAAGTAGTCTCGCTTCAGTGTCGCCTTCCACCTGTGCCAAGGGATTCTGTAGTACTCATTCAGCTCGACGCAGAGACCGGAGAAGTAGAAATCCTCCGGAACGAACCTCGTTCCTTTCGCCAGGCTCTTGATGAGCCTGAAAACTTCTTTGCTGTCCCATGTACGGATGCGGATAATTCCTTCCTCCACTAGCATCTCCACGTCCTCCGGAGAGTGGACAAGAAGACCGATGAAGATGATGTAGTCATTAATGTAGTTCTTGTCGCAGTTGCATTTCTCAAAGCCAATGAGATTTCTGAATAGCACATCTGCGCCAAAGTATATGTTTAGTTTCGGGATTTCAAGCGTTCCGTTGGAGAAACGTCCATCGAATAAACTCTTCCCTGGGCCGATGTGGAACTTGACCCCAGCTTGGCTCAGCTCCATCACGCTTGGAGTGGCTAGACTCTTGAGATCTTTCTTAGGCCACGACGCTGTCACTGATGGCAAGTTATAGTTTCTGAGCGCATCCACAAAGGGCCTTGATTTCATGGAGGCGACCTTGGCAAAGTCATCTGCTATCTCTGTTATGCCTCCTAACTGCAACCTGAAGAATTCATGGGTGAGAACACCAAGAGAGAGCCTTTCATCATCAGACATTCTGGTTGATTGACGCAATGCTAAGAGGTCCTCAAGGATGGCGAAAGGGATCTGATTTTCCATCTTCAATAAGTCGTATTTGATGTCATGAATCAGCCACGGCTTTTTGAATATCCGATCGTTCTCGCCTACTAAGCTGCGATCTCTGTTCTTCAATAAGATCTCGATGACGAAAACAGCGTCCACTAGAATACATCTCGCAAGATCGTTGCTTTTTAGTTAGATTGTCTCCGCATAGCACTTGCGAATGTCTTCTTCCCTTCCTTTGACGAACTCGAACAGATGTTGTGCGCTTAGCTTGCACTCTCGCTCAAAGTCGTCAAAGTAACTTACCTTATGCACGGATGCTTGCAGATCCTTGATGTGATGGTGAAATGGCCCGAGCGAAATGAATCGAGGGCTGAATGCCTTTTCGTACCCATTGCGTATCGACTTCGGGACTCTGTAGATGCTACAATCCGACTCTGGATGGAAATACACGAACTGATCCCTCCTGGGATTCTCCGGCAGAACCAGCGGTTTCTTGAAGTCGAACAAATCTTCCTTCCTTAGTCCTTCCATAAGCTTTCTGCTTCACCAACACAATCAGCACATGTTTCAGATCAGAAGAGAAAAAATGTCTTGCTTTGCTTCTTTTAACAGAAGGAAATCAGCAAAGCCTAATGAGAACTCATCAAACCACCAATTTCACATGCCAAGCTGATTACTGGGAGAACACCCACTTCATGGGCAAAGCCGGAAGCATGTACTCTGCCTCTCATGTCTCCTATGATAAGTTGGTGGCAGAACCAAAAGCCAGACTTCCTAGGCTAACACTGGTCGGTCGATGCGACCCGCATCTACGGCAACATCATCAAGAGATCAACAAGACGTCGCGCGAATTCTCTCTCCATACCGACCTATCCTAAGTTTCTCCCAGAAGACTTTGCAGATAGACAGAGCAAAGAACAAAAGCTGGGAGAGAAGAAACATACCCGTCTTCAATT
Source organism: Metrosideros polymorpha var. glaberrima (assembly GCA_001662345.2). Taxonomy (NCBI): domain Eukaryota; kingdom Viridiplantae; phylum Streptophyta; class Magnoliopsida; order Myrtales; family Myrtaceae; genus Metrosideros; species Metrosideros polymorpha. Next base: position 21,901,802 of record BCNH02000003.1, on the reverse strand, counting down.
CAGGGATCAAAACTGAAGTGTGCTGTGCATGCTACAGATTCTCATCTCATGACTGGAGATTACCCAATAACGAACTTCTCCGCACCATGATGTTTGGCTAGGAAATGATACGTTGCTTGCCGGAAACGGAAGACTGTGATGTACTGAGGGTGAAGAGAAGAATGCTTCAGGCTGCTCTCAAGAATCTGGATAAAGAAAAGTCCACAGGGCAACAATAATGTCCTTTTCTTTGGATATTTGTCTGTTGTGATAGATATGGTTGATTTCAATAGGTAGCCACAAGAATGTGTACAGTATCTTACAAATATCCATGTTTTAATTTTTCTTAAGCTGTAAAGCTGTACATTAGAAATTCTAAAATTGAGGATAAAATCAGCCAAATCTTAAAAAATTGTCCGAAAAAATGCGATCAAATACCTTTTTCAATTCGAGCAACTGAAAAATCCAGCGCGGACTTTTTTTTAGCACATGTTGCAATGATATGGACATTTTATTTCCCAATTTCACGTTCTTTACATACTTTAAACTTAAGACAGGACACTTTCAATTTTATTTACCTAACAAATGAACTTTGTGCCATGGAAGCATTTATATGGCTTTATTTGATTTTTCAAATTTTAGTATCTCCATCAGTCGAGAGAACGTCTAAAGACTGTGTTACAAAAAAAGAAGAGTTTGCTAAATTGTCGATAATTCGAAGGTCATGTTAAATTTGCCCCCACTTAAATCAAAAGGAGCTAATGAAAGTGCTGTCAATCCATTTTTGGACAATTTTGGGAACCTTATTGCATTATTTGGAAGTTTTGGAATCTATTTGGACTTTCAAGACGAGTTTTAGGATTTCTAACGAATGTAATTTTTAATAACAAAAAAAAGAAGTAGGGGAGTTAACCTACTTGAAATGGAAGGAACCTCAACCATCGGTCATTTAATTTTATATATCAAAGTTGCGATGACTCGGAAATGGATTTCAATAATTTTTTATTATGTTTAATGCTAGTGATCACACATGAGTTACGTGCGTGCCCTATGAATATATTTTTTGTATGTACGTGAGCAAGGGACAAAAAATGTATGACAATTTCAGGGAAATAACGGGGACATCACAATAACACAGGTAATTAAGTCTTATTAAAATAATAAGAGACGACAATAATTGAATCAAAGAAATTAGATGCTAAACCAGAAGTTGTACACTCGTAATTTCGAGGGATGCGTCAATGAAGATAAAATTGGGCGAGCTATTCCCGTAGGATTGTGCACAAAATGTGTAGATGATCATGGGGATAATTATTAGATGAATCCTAAATATATTGTATGAATGTCGATTCAGTCCTAAATTTTTTTAATTTCGCAATGTAATCCAAAACATTTGCGCAAAATTTCAATGTAATCTTTCCAACCAATTGCCGTCAGGAATCGCTGACGTGGCGATCCATGAATGTGCCACGTAAGTGTGCCACGTGGAATAATATTTTGACGCGCCAAGATATACATCGTTCTGTACGCATTCTCTACATCATCTATTATGCTCCAATCTCCAAACGTAACTTTTGGTTCTCTATGTTAATAGCATGATGCATTCCACAAAAGCAAGCGGGAATAATATCTTGATGATCTATCTATGAGAAAATATAAATGTGAACACTTAAATTTATACTTTATTAGTCTATCCTTCGCCGAGTTGAAATTTGGAGATAAAAACTGGAAATTAGATAAAAAGAAATAATGGCCACTATATTTTAACAAATCAAAATGAAAGAGAGGAAAGAAAAACAGCAATAATCAACATAAATGGTAGAGATGATAGCAATCCTCCGCCCCTCTATTTCCCATATCTCACTTCCTTCACCCTCCTTCTCACTCAGTAATGCACAATTGACTCTCTCTCTCTCTCTCTCCGCACTGCTGCAACCATCGTCGACTAACGCCGGCTTTGGTGCCCCTCACCCCAATTAACCATCCTCTCTCCTCTTTCTCATGGAGCTCACGATTCGCAATCGTGGGAGGTTGAGCTTGCATGAGCTACGAGCTTGACTAATAAATCATTGCTGAGTTGACTCAATTCAATTACATTGTTGCTTGATAAGTTAAGTCATATGAACACAGGTCAACAACATAAAATCAGTTAGGAAAACATTAAAATCGATCATATATACGCTACATATGGGGGAATATTTGCAACATCGGACACATATGATTACTAATTATTTAAGGGTTAATACCATGAAAAACCCCAAACTGATACGTCTGTGACAAATTTACCCCAAACTATTTTTTTGATCACGAAAAATCTCAAATTGGTACACCTGTGATAAATTTACCATAAACTAATTTTTTTACCACGAAAAATCTCAAACTGATATATTTGTAACAAATTTACCCCAAACTGGTACATCTGTGACAAATTTACCCTCCGTTAGTTTCCGTTAAATTGTATTAATACCACGAAAAATTTCAAACCGGCAAATCTGAAACAAACGGAGGATAAAACCCAAAACTTACATCCTGTCAACTGTTACGTGTCATCAAACTCATCAATTTGACAGTAAAATTTAAAGAAAACTGACGGAGGGTAAATTTGTCAAATGTGTATCAGTTTGGGGTAAATTTGTCACAAATGTACCAGTTTAAGGTTTTTCGTGGTCAAAAAAATAATTTAGGGTAAATTTGTTATAAGTGCACTAGTTTGAAATTTTTCGTGGTATTAATCCGTTATTTAATTGAACTTTCTAGTTTCTAACGGCTAAATCCGAATGTTCTAGTTTTCTAGGCTTCTAGAAGCATCTCAGTGACCTCGAACCGTCTCGAACCTCGGCGTCAATTTCCTCGATCTTCTGGAATTTTCCGAAAACACCAACCTATAAATACTCCTCCCACCTCCTCTTCTTCGCTCCAAGTCCGATCAAAGCAAATCAACTTCGAATCGATCTCCCAGGCAAAATCACCTCCTCAAAACCCTAATTTCCTTCCCCAATTTCACCGATCGAGTAGCGCAGGAGGACGACGACGGCGATGGATTTCAGGCTCACCGGCTTCGATTCCCCGCTCTTCACCACCCTGCACCAACTGATGGACGTCTCCGACGAGGCCGAGAAGTCATTCAACGCCCCCACCCGCACCTATGTCCGTGACGCCCGGGCCATGGCGGCCACGCCCGCGGACGTCAAGGAGTACCCGGGCTCCTACGCCTTCGTCATTGACATGCCGGGGCTCAAGTCCGGGGACATCAAGGTCCAGGTCGAGGACGACAACGTGCTGGTCATCAGCGGCGAGAGGAAGCGCGAGGAGGAGAAGGAGAGCGCCAAGTACCTGCGGATGGAGCGGCGGGTCGGCAAGTTCATGAGGAAATTCGTGCTGCCGGAGAATGCGAACACGGAGGCAGTCTCCGCAGCGTGCCGCGACGGGGTGCTGACGGTCACGGTGGAGAAGCTGCCCCCGCCAGAGCCAAAGAAGCCGAAGACCATCGAGGTCAAGATCGCCTGAAGTGGGCTCGTGGAGCTGAGCTAGTAGTGGCTCCGGCGAGCAAGTCTTATGGGGAATAAAGAATAATGATGGCGTAGTTTGCTGAAGGGTGTTTTCCTTTTCTTCGTTTTGGTTTCGGAGATGTCGTTATCCGGCGAGTGGAATTGCGGTGTTTTGCAGGTTCTTGTGCAGGTGCTATGTTTAGCAGGCTATGTGTTTGATGTTGGGCTCGTGCTGATATGAATGAATCAGTGGATGTGTTTGTGTACTGGATGTGTTCGTATCTTCTTCTGTTTGATATTATTTTCCTTCAATTCGCAATCTTGACATGAACAGAACAGAGTTCAAATGGTACGATGGTGACATTTTTCAAATCTAGCAAAGTTTCTGTAAGCAATAACGTAATTTCCGTACTTGATCAAATTAATCCGGTGGACATGTCCAACAGAACTCGATTCAGCCGAAGGCGAATGAAGCTCCCTACTACATGATAAGAATGCCACGACGAAGACCCTGTCCATCATGCCGAAGTGCGCAACACCACCATACTGATTGTACTGAAACCATGTATGAGTATCGACACTCGCTCAAAGAGATAGCTCCACCCTGATCTGCCTGATTTTCAGTACCAACGTTCTTCTCTCCTCATGAGTTCGCATAGAGAGAGAATTCCCGGGTCCTCCCCGGACCTGGATGTCTTATCACAAGGTCCAAGAGAGTTGAGAGACATGGAGATCAAGCAGCTCCTGCAGAGAGCCGGAGCTTCGATAATGTGTATAAGAGTCCTTTCTCTGTCATCATTACATACGATATTCTGCCAATACTGTATCGAGTGAGTTTTTGCATGAGTCTATTCTGAGACTCGTAGCTCTGTTCCATGACCCTTTAATTTTTTGAGTTGTATGGCTAATCTGAATCGGTTTGCTAGCTGTGGAAAGTACGGAGTATTTTGCTAGCGGCTCGACGGAGAGAACAAACATCGCGATGCAGAAAAAGTTGATGGGAGGGATAAATCATCATTCTACATTGAAATACTATAAAAGAAAGCTTTCTGAGATATATATATATATAAAGACTCTTGTCTTTTTACATGATTGAGGTTTGTGTTCATCTACTATGAAGAAGTAAGTTGACAACAATGGAGTTCCAAAAAAGAGCGTAGAAGTGCATTAAAACTTCCAAATTGGAGTGGACCTATTTAGAAATAACAGAGAACACCGTCTGTACCAAAGTGAGCAGGAGAAGAACGATACGACCGATATGATGGACCATGGATTGTTGAAGTAGTCTTGGTTCAGTGTCGCCTTCCACCTGTGCCAAGGGATTCTGTAGTACTCATTCAACTCGGCGCAGAGACCGGAGAAGTAGAAACCCTCCGGGACGAACCTCGTTCCTTTCGCCAGGCTCTTGATGAGCCCAAAAACTTCTTTGCTGTCCCATGTACGGATGCGGATAATTCCTTCCTCCACTAGCATCTCCACGTCCTCCGGAGAGTGGACAAGAAACCGATGAAGATGATGTAGTCATTAATGTAGTTCTCGTGGCTGTTGCATTTCTCAAAGCCGATGAGATTTCTGAATAGCACATCCACTCCGAAGTATATGTTCAGTTTCGGGATTTCAAGCATTCTGTTGGAGAAACATACATCGAATCAACTCTTCCCCGAGCCAATGTGGAACTTGACCCCAGCTTGGCTCAGCTCCATCACGCTTGGAGTGGCTAGACTCTTGAGATCTTTCTTAGGCCACGACACTGTCACTGATGGCAAGTTATAGTTTCTGAGCGCATCCACAAAGTGCCTTGATTTCAAGGAGGCGACCTTGGCAAAGTCATCTGCTATCTCTGTTATGCCTCCTAGCTGCAACTTGAAGAATTCATGTGTGAGAACACCAAGAGAGAGCCTTTCATCATCAGACTTTCTGGTTGATTGATGCAATGCCAAGAGGTCCTCAAGGATGGCAAAAGGGATCTAATTTTCCATTTTCAATAAGTGGTATTTGATGTCATGAATCAGCCACGGCTTTTTGAATGTCCGATCATTCTCGCCTGCTAAGCTGCGATCTCTGTTCTTCAATAAGATCTCAACGACAAAAACAGCGTCCACTAGAATACATCTTGCAAGATCGTCGCTTTTTAGCTCAATTGTCTCTGCATAGCACTTGCGAATGTCTTCTTCCCTTCCCTTGATGAACTCGAACAGATGTGCGCTTAGCTTGCTCTCTCGCACAAAGTCATCAAAATAACTTTCCTTAAGCACGGATGCTTGCAGATCCTTGATATGATGGTGAAATTGCCCAAGCGAAATGAATCGAGGGTTGAATACCTTCTCATACCCTTCGCGTATCGACTTTGGGACTCTGTAGATGCTACAATCCGACACTGGATGGAAATACACGAACTGATCCCTCCTGGGATTCTCCAGCGGAACCAGTGGGTTCTTGAAGTCGAACAAATCTTCCTTCCTTAGTCCTTCCATACGCTTTCTGCTTCCCCATCACAATCAGCACATGTTTCAGATCAGAAGAGAAAAAATGTCTTGCTTTGCTTCTTTTAACAGAAGGAAATCAGCAAAGCCGAATGAGAACTCATCAAACCACCAATTTCACATGCCAAGCTGATTACTGGGAGAACACCCACTTCATGGGCAAAGGTAACATGTACTCTGCCTCCCTTGTTTCCTATGATAAGTTGGTGGTAGAACCAAAATTCAGACTTCCTAGGACTTACACGGGTCGGTCAATACGACCCACATCTACGGCAACATCACCGAGAAATCAACAAGACGTTGAGCGAATTTTCTCTCCATACCGACCTATCCTGAGTTTCTCCCAGAAGACTTTGCAGATAGACAGAGCGAAGAACAAAAGTCGGGAGAGAAGAAACATCCCCGTCTGCAATTCGGGGATCAAAACTGAAGTGTGCTGTGCATGCTACAGATTCTCATCTCATGACTGGAGATTACCCAAGAACGAGCTTCTCCGCACCATGATGTTTGGCTAGGAAATGATACGTTGCTAGCCGGAAAAGGAAGACTGATGTACTGAGGGTGAAGAGAAGAATGCTTCAGGCTGCTCTCAAGAATCTGGACAAAGAAAAGTCCACAGGGGAACAATAACGTCCTTTGTGCCAAGTAGGCATTTACCTGGCTTTATTTGATTTTTCAAGTTTTAAAATCTCGATCAGTTAAGAGAACTTCTTACTGGCCTTTTCATGGCGCAAAAATAGGTTTTCTTGAAGAAGAAGCCGAATATTGTGTGTGACAAAAAGAAAAGTTTACTAAATTATCAATTATTTAAATGTCATGTTGAAATTTTCCACCACTCAAATCAAACGGAGCTAACGAAGGTGCTATCAGTACACTTTTTGGAAAAATTTTAAGATCTTAATGCATTATCAAAAGTTTTGGAATCTATTTGGTCCTTCAAGACGAGTTTTAGAATTATGAATAAATGTAAATTTTAATAACAAAAGAAGAAATAGGAGAACCTGCTTGAAAACCATTTTCGTGCCATAAAAAGGCAAGTCTATTTGGTCATTCACGACGAGTTTTAGGATTTCATGACATGGACGTCAGTTGTCTTACGTGGCACAGTCGGCGCCTATATTACACAGATATATGCATATTGTGCACGTGTCCATGTCGGACGCGTGTCCGACTTGGACACGCGGTCAACGCATGGGACATGCTCGGACACGTGTGTCCCAGTGTTTTTTTTTTTTGACAAAAAAAACATGAGTTTTTGAGATCCTGCTCTAGGTTGGAGTAAGATGAGCTAAGGAGCAACAAGAGCAACACGTCACGTATTGAGCTCCACTTGCTTATTTGCAACAGAGACAATGTTTTGTTTTTTTGTTGATAGATTCTACTTTAATTTGATCGTTTTATTCTTTTAACGAGTCCTTCTATTATAATTAACACATTACACATTTCGTTACATCGCTCAATTATAAGAGAAAGAGAGTATACATAAACAATAGTTTTTTATGAACCCAAATCCAAATTACTAATAAAAAATATGGGCTTAAATAATAAAAACCATCTGGCTTTTAAGGAGCGCTGCCCCCTTCAACCCCCACCAGGGTAGCCCTCCCAAACCCTCGCCCGTTCACCTGGGAGCGGGATCCCAATGCTTTCCTGTCAATAGGGAGTATGGACTACACCCCAACAAGTCTTACCTCATCTATATCCGATCGACCATATTCTCAGGCAAACATTTTCTCTTGCTTTTAGTGAAGTGCCCTTTTGTATGCTCTTTTGTTGCTGGATTACTATGGTGCTTGACATGATTTTTAAAAATAAGCATTTGACATTAATTTTATGACTTATAAGTCTATTGCAACACTTTTTTTAAACAATTAATCATGTTTATATAAAAATATATATTTAAAATACAACGTGTCGAAATTCTCTATTTTTGAGAAATTACCCGTCGGCGTGTCGTGTTGTGTCGCATGTCGGTGTTGATGCAACATAGGCTGGCTCTAACACGGATAATTTTTATAATTTTTTAAAATCTTTTGAGTTTTCAATTTTTTAATTCTTTTTATTTTTTTCTTTCCAAGCCCGACAAGGGTCATTGGCGAACCCTCACCGAACTTGGTAAAAAAAAGAAAAGAATGAAAGAAAAAGAAAAAATATAAAATGATTGTCCATATCAGCATCGATTGTCCTACGTGGCAGTACTAGCGTCCACGTCAACAATTTTCGACTTAAATTGGTCAGATAGACTCAATTGATAAAATGTGAAAAGATTTGAGACTCAATCAGCAAAATTAAAAGGTTTATGACTGAATTGGCCAAATTACAAAAGATTTAAGACTTTTTGGACAATTTTCCTCCCTCCAATCTCCAAACACAACTTTTAGTTTTCTATGTCAATAGCATGATGTATTCCCTAAAAGCAAGTGAGAATAATATCTTGCCGATCTATCTATAAAAATATATAAGTGTGAACACATAAATTTATACTTATTAGTCTATCCTCCACCGAGTTATAATTTGGAGATAAAAACTGGGAGTTAGATAAAAAGAAATGATGGCCACCATATTTTAACGATTCAAAATGAAAGACATTCACCATAAATAGAAGAGATGATAGCGATCCTCCGCCCGTCTATTTTCCACTTCTCTCTTCCTTCACCCTCTCTCTCTCTCTCTCTCCTCGCCGCTGCAACCGTCGACTGACGCCGGCTTTGGCGCCCCTCACCCCAATGAACCATCATCCCATCACAGAGCTAATAGGTCTCCCATCGAGGCGGACATGGAGACCAAGCCTTGATTTGCTCCAGATCGAGGTCGCCTTGATCTGCACAAGATCGAAGGCAGCAACCATCATCGAACTCGAGTCCGAGGGTGGTGACAATTGGGACGATTGGCGGGAGAGGTGGCGGTCGGCTGGTTAGTGACGGGAGGAGAGAAATGATGGAGGAGAAAGAAACGCATTAAGGCTTATAATTATTGTATGAGGAGAAGCACTTCAGATGGTGGTGAGGACGTTTGACCTCGTTCAGAAATTTTATCTTTTAAATAAATATGCTTTCTGGTAGGAGTGTTAATGGTTCGGTTCGGTTTGATTTTTCAAAAAAATCGAACCGAACTGAACCGTTAAGGATGACGGCTGAACCTAACCAATTATGAACTGAACCAAAAATCCATTTCGGTTCGGTTTTTGGGGTTCGATTTTCATTATTTTATTTTTTTTTATTTCTTCTAATTCTTTTTCACTAGCTTCTCAATTGCATGCCCTCCTCAATTACACTTATATTTGTTAATGCCAAAAGGAAGCTTGACATAGAACTCGTGTGGGCTTGATACCTTCAACTCTCATATCATAGAACACATTAATCGCTTCCTCATTCATTCCATTTTGGTTCTTCAGTTCAGTTCTGGCACCCCTAGTGTCAAAGAAGTTGATTAAGAACCCAAAACTTGTGGAGGAAACAGATCATGTCGGTCGTATCGAGTATTGACCATAAAATTGGTCTATGCAATAATTTTTTTTTTCCTAATAACCATTTGAATCAACGAATTAAAAGTTATGACATAACTTCTAAACATGCTACAATAATACTCAATTATCTGGAGGAATGGCTTGAAAAGTGGCAGCACGAAGGAGTTAGAGTAAAAACAAAATATTTGTGCATTGACCCTAAGTAAGAAGCAAGTTCTGAGATTGTAATTTCTTTTTATATTGTTATAAAACCACCATAGTTTACTGACCTTTATCTGAAGAAGTAATTTGCCATCTTGTTTATTTATTGTGAGCATATCTCGTCATGTAAACATCCGGATGGCTTTAATTAATCTTTTTTTTATATAAAATTTTTTACATCCTGAGAATTAGGATGGGGATGGTTAAGTAAAAGGTATAGATGGATAAGATGTAATGAAGTTAAATGCAATATATCGCGATTAGTATTAACCTCATTCATCATGTGTAACTTGTGACCCGTTAGTTATGGTAAAAGTTAGAAACAAAAAAATGTTTCAATAAGAATGGTTAAATTTATTTTTTCAATTCATTTCAATTAACCGAACCGAAAATGGAACCGAACCGAAATGTACTAATTTTTTGGTTCGGTTCAATTCGGTTCGGTTCTTTGGTTCGGTTCTGACACCCCTACTTTCAGGAGATGAACTCAAATCAAAGTATTGAAGTAGAGTCAAATCGAGCTCAAGATTTTCGAAACCGAATTGAGTTAAATTTGAGCGTGAGCTCGACTAATAAATAATTATTAAGCTGATTCAACTCAATTACGTCTTCACTTGATAAGTTAAGTCATGTGAACACAAATTCACGAGATAAAATCGCAAAGAAAACATTAAAGTCGATGGTATATATATACGCCACATATGGGGGAATATTTGCAACATCGGACATATGGGAACTTTCTAGTAATGGCCAAATAACCGAATGTTCTAGTTTTCTAGGCTTCTAGAAGCATCTCAGTGACCTCGAACCGTCTCGAACCTCCGCGTCAAATTCCCTCGATCTTCTGGAATTTTCCGAAAACACCAACCTATAAATACTCCTCCCACCTCCTCCTCTTCGCTCCAAGTTGGATCAAAGCAAATCAACTTCGAATCGATCTCCCAGGCAAAATCAGCTCCTCCCTAATTTCCTTCCCCAATTTCACCGACCGAGTAGCCGCAGGAGGACGACGACGGCGATGGATTTCAGGCTCACCGGCTTCGATTCCCCGCACTTCACGACCCTGCACCACCTGATGGACGTCTCCGACGAGGCCGAGAAGTCATTCAACGCCCCCACCCACACCTACGTCCGCGACGCCCGGGCCATGGCGGCCACGCCCGCGGACGTCAAGGAGTGCCCGGGCTCCTACGCCTTCGTTGTCGACATGCCGGGGCTCAAGTCCGGGGACATCAAGATCCAGGTCGAGGACGACAACGTGCTGGTCATCAGCGGCGAGAGGAAGCGCGAGGAGGAGAAGGAGGGCGCCAAGTACCTGCGGATGGAGCGGCGGGTCGGCAAGTTCATGCGGAAGTTCGTGCTGCCAGAGAACGCGAACACGGAGGCGGTCTCTGCAGTGTGCCGTGACGGGGTGCTGACAGTCACGGTGGAGAAGCTGCCCCCGCCAGAGCCGAAGAAGCCGAAGACCATCGAGGTCAAGATTGCCTGAAGCGGGCTCGTGGAGCAGAGCTAGTAGTGGCTCCGGCGAGCGAGTCTTATGGGGAATGAAGAATAATGATGGCGTAGTTTGCTGAAGGGTGTTTTCCTTTTCTTCGTTTTGGTTTCGGAGATGTCGATATCTGGCAAGTGGAATTGCTGTGTTTGCAGGTTCTTGTGCTGGTGCTATGTTTAGTAGGCTATGTGTTTGATGTTTGGCTCGTGCTGATATGAATGAATCAGTCGATGTATTTGTGTACTGGATGTGTTCGTATCTTCTTCTGTTTGATATTATTTTCCTTCAATTCGCAATCTTGACATGAACAGAACAGAGAGTTCAATTGGTACGTTTTGTGATCCTTCTTGCCTGGAAATGAGTCAATGCTGATGTAACATTTTTTAAATCTAGCGATGACATAATCTCTGTGCTTGATCAAATTAATCCGATGTAAACGTCCAAGGGAACTCGATTCGGCCGATGGCGAAGGAAGCTACCTACTATGTGATATTATGCCGAAATGCACGACACCACGATACTGATTGTACTGAAACCATGGATGAGTATCAATCAACAATCGCTCAAAGAGCCCCACTCCGATCCGCCTAATTTTCAATACCCACCTTCTTCACTCCTGATGAGTTCGCATAGAGAGAGGGTTCTCGGGTCCTCCCCGGACCTGGTCCACAAAGCAGAGAAGCTAGAGATTCGTTCCCCGCCGGAGAAGGATTTGCCAACCCATTGCTGTCGGAACAAGATCGGAAATGGAAATACTACAAAGATGGATTCAGGTGGAGGAAGTATGGCCAGAAGTAGCGTGGAGACAACCCGTATGCGTACAGTTCTTCAATAGTAACTGTTGAAGAAACAGGTCACACTATAAGAGGAGGATGCATATTATATACAATTATATTGAACAGAAGTCGACGGCCTTTACTTAAATGTACATTTATTCCTCAGAAATCTTATGCGAGCAGCCTATACTATTCCAATTTCACATTCTACTATATCCTCATACTATTCAATAAGTGAGATCAACAAATGCCATAGTTTCTATAACGTGCGGCCCGAGTCATTCGTAGAACAGAAAGTTGCTATCCAGGGACTGGGGGATCTCCACAGAGGAGAGCAATTCTCACATCGAGTAGAATTTCTCGTTTCAAGGCTGTCATGACATCAAACACTTTCAGATTCACTCCACCAAGTAAGATGGCTCAAAGTAGAAGAAAAGAAGGGAACAAGGAGGAGCAACAGCAAATTTCACAGGCAAGCGGTCACTATTCAGAAGATAGAGGGGAATAAGGGGTCTGAGTGTATCCTCCAAATTTGTTGAATAATTGTAAGAACACTGTGATAAAACATAGATATGTTTCGTTTCACTAATTTAAAATGTAAGGAAAAGAAAGAAGAAGAGAAACTCAGATACAACAACGTCCCCGATGTAACCAAACAAAACTGGTAAGAGAGTATTTCACGATTTTTCAGCTGTAAGCAAGATGACCGGGTTAGAACCAATGTAAAATACAACAGGCTGATTTAATTATCAGAACAAGAAATTCCTGTACCCACTATTAAATAGAACCACTTCCAAGTCCCGACCACCTGATGGAATCTTCAGATGTCAAGACGATCCTTAGGACATCAGTCTCCTAGCTTTGTGAGTTCACCTAATTTAGTAGAAAGCAATACATCCATTAATTGTTTTGAGAGAGACATTTCCTTCCGTATGCTAACTACACAACCAGCATGGCCACTGTGCTCCAAGGTTTCATAAGTTCAAAATAATATTTGTAGGTTATCGGCAAAGAAATTATTAAGTGGAAGCTGAGAAAATGTCCTCCTGATGACAATTCCTCTCCTCAAAAGTTATTAATGCACACGAATAATGCAAGTTTTTACTGTAAAACCCTTGGAGGGACATAAGGAATGAGAAGCCAGAAAATTGAAAGCCTCAGTCAGGAGAAACACCAAGAAGCCACTACATACTTGATGCACTTAATTTCAGTTCAGGCCAAGGATTCACTAGGAACTAAGCATGTCATTGAATAAATGATGTTTGATGAAGAAATGAGTTTGACAAACCTCTAAACGTGTCACCAAAATTCCAAGTTTAGAAACCTCTACATCATCAAGATACATACCATTACTGAAGTAATACACTGAGCACCAGCCAAAATAGACCTCCTTACAAGAACTTTCCATTGAGTTCTTCATTTTTATGCTTAGTTCAGCGACAAATGAATAATCACACTTAGTTCTTCGTTCGTTAATGTCGAACCGACTGTAATTCCATGAACCAGCCTCTTCTTTCTCTACGCTAAGCAGATGTCACTTTGAAAAAATTAGAACAACTTGCATATCCACAGCAATCAAGTATCCCCAGTAAAATCAAATCCTCAATAAAGTGACAAGTAATCACCTTCAAAATCACCATCTGCATTCGATATCTCATCACTCGACACAGCATCAATCTGATGAATTAGTCGCTGCACCATCCGCCGCGCTGGCCGGATCGGCTCTCGCGGTGCTGTCAATGCCTTCGGCTTCCAAGAACCAGCTCAGGTGCTTGTCCTCCAAATGTTCCTTCACAACACCCCGAGAATCAAACAGAAAGAATTTCAATTCACTAGCAAACTACATTCAAAATAACAATCTCTGCCCCGAAAAATATAAACAAAAAAGATTGCATTGGCAATGACAAGAATCACGAGAATTACGGAGAGGCAAGCTCTGTACTTCTGCCACTCGGCGACGCACTCCTCCTTCTGCCACTGACCCTTCACGAACTTCTCCGAATACCACCTGAAAACCATCGAAAGAAGCCATTTTGGGGGCTTAGGGTTTAAGGATATTTTGACGATCGGACATGGAAAAGGAAAAATGAAAATTCGTGATTTTCAGTTGACTGGGCTGATTCGCGGTTTACTTGTTGAAGCAATTGTGGTAGGCGGCTCTCAAATCGGCACAAGGCGACGTCGACGACGGAGAAGAAGAAGAAGATTTGGGCTTCTTCTCTCTGATGATCCCCATTCGTCTTCCCAAGAAATCTTCAACGCAGTTTCAAGAATCTCTCTCTCTCTCTCTCTCTCTCTCTCTCTCTCTCTCTCTCTCAAGTGAGAGAAAGAACTCAGATGGGCCCAGTGTGGGCCTACCGTACTTATGGTGGCCCAATTTAAAACATTGGGCCTAAACTTTCGAACAAGTAATATATTCTACTGACCACAATGAGGGGAGACTCACGATCAGACATTGACTTCCAAACAAATTGTAGAGGCCTTTGACCTTTCTTGGGGAAAAAGGAAAGCACCAACTACTGATTATGGTTCCTTGTTCCATTTTGATTTAGATCAAGGAACCCCCACTTTTGTCCGCTTCAAATATGTCAGTGTACAGCATTTTCAGTTTGCTTCGACCGATGTTTTCTTACGAAGAAATGCAGGGACGAATGAGATGACTAAAAAAAAAGAAGTTGAAGCTCCAATGTCGTGACTTCGTCGAATTCAATCGAATAGCGTGTATGGAAATGAGGTGATTTTATAAAATCTGACCTAGACTCGATCTATTTCGTTGTGCACGAAATTTAGCTATGCTGTGATGCTTCTGGTGAATTGGAAGAATAAATCAAGAAAGGGTTCTCATTGTGTTGGAAAAACTCTGCCATAAGAGCACCATGACCACATACATCAATGGCTTCACATGTCCAAGGATGATGATGACGTCCCCAAGATGATAAATGAAAAAGTTTGCTATACATTAAAAAGTGTAGCTTGGTGGACAAGAAACAAAGAACCGGGTGTCTAGGAAACGATGTGAGACATGCACAAAAAGAAAGGCTGCCTTAGGTCAGAGGTGGAATAAACAAAATATTAATTAATTAAAGTTTGATCTAACAGTAGAACAATACATTTTAAAGACTTAAAAAATGCAAAGTTAAAGCAAGAGCATCCGATACCTAGTACCTAGAGTGCCTGTCAATCCCACTTATTTCGATTCTTTGATGTGGATATGGAGGAGTAGTGCCCAGATAGAAAGCAACACAAACTCCTCAAAAGCAAGAGATGAGATTTTCCTTTGCAATTATTCCCAATCTTCCTCATTCCTTGGTGAACCATCTTTTAGATTAAAGTTGTCTAATGCTTTTAACTCCTTTCATTGCTTTTGCTCTTGGGGAACCATGTTCCTTAAAAATATCTACTCCACATTGTGCTATCAAGAACAGCTATGTTGGAACAATCATTCAATGGTGACTAGTGAGTGTTTTCTATTTTTCTTGTTTTTTTTTTTTTTCGGGGCGTGCGGGGGGATTTTGTCCGTATAATATTATCACGAATCAGATGTTAAGTCTACCTTTTGAAAGTTCAAGTAGAGCATAGAATGGACGACTAATTGACATTAAGGAAGAATTTTGGTGCTTTAATTGGTGTATGTTATGCTCTTGTCTCAATATGCAAATTCTTCATTCGGCTTATCATGTCCTTTTGTCAATGTAATGACTTGATATAAGTCCCAAGGGTCCCACTTGCATGATATTGTTCATTTTGGGCCTACTGGCCTGCACGGTTTTGTTCTTTTAGGCTTTACCCAAAAAAGGTCTCGTGCAAGTTAAAGAGTCTCTAACACCTTATAAATTAGCTCATGACTCCTCCCTAGGCGATGTGGGACATGAGATATGCGCTTAGCCTCGCCCCATGCATGTCTAGGGTGAGAGATGCAGCCTCTCCTGCCATCTCTCATCTTGTGCCCGTCATCGGGTTTGGGTCGTCACACTTGCCACCCCTTACGAGCGTAGCACCCTCGTTGTGGCCCCACATGCCGTTGGGAGTCAGCTCTAATACCACCTATAATGCTCGAGAGTCTCACTTGCACGATATTATTTGCTTTGGACCCACTGGCCCGCACAATTTTATTCTTCTGGGCTTTGCCTAGAAAATGCCGCATACAAATTAAAGAGTCCCCAACACCTTATAAACTAGCCTATGACTCACCTCTAAGCGATGTGGAATAGGAGACATGCGTTTAGCCTCGCCCCGCACACGTCTAAGGTAAAGGTGTAGCCTCCCCTACCGTCCCTCATCTTACGCCCATTGTTGGGGTTTGGGTCGTCACACTTGATGGATGAGACCACCAATCTAAGCATGAGATCATGTTTTCTAGATTTTTTTATTATTATTATGTTTCTAGTACAATTAATATGTGAAGGCGACTAATGAGCAGGTGATCTCTTTTAATTATTCATTTAACACATCATAAACAAAATAATTAGAGGCAACTATATTTGGGATCAAACCTCAATTTCAAAGAAAAGCTCTATTCAACTTTAGCGAAACCAATACATATCTATAATGATGCTCTTAATCCGATATAACAAGCAAACTAAATTTCAAAAGGGAAAATGACAAAAATGACCATTGGATTTTGGCTCAATGTGTAATGTCGTCCATAAACTTTTCATTTGTTTAATGTGATTCATGAACTTTAGCATAACGTAAAATGTTATTCTTGAATTTTTAACTTGTTCAATGTGATCCATGAACTTTTGGTACATGTTTAATTTGAACTTGAATCAATGAAATGATAACATTTGATATTTTCATATAGTCTAAGAACTAAATTGAATATGCATCAAAAGTTCATGAATCACATTAAACAAGTTAAAAGTCCAAAGATGACATTACATATTGAGTTATAGTTCAGGGACCATATTGAACAAATTAAAAATTTAGAGACGAAATTATACGTTGAGCTAAAATTTAAAAATTATTTGTGTGGTGATCTCGTTTCAAAAATCAGATCTAGCGCACACACACGATGTTACGCACTTTTCAACAAGATTATTTAAAATCCAAATAAGAGATCATTAACGACTGAAGTAGGAGATTAAAAATCTAAACAGATCAGATGCGACATCGCATCGTACCCACGAAAAAAGAAAGGCAGCGTGGAAGCACACGAACTCACGTGACTCCTCACGTGCACGCCAATGCAAAGACTTTGCCTTTATAAGTTTCCGCTCTCACTCATCTTCTTCCTCGCTCATTTCGAGATCGAGAGAGAGAGAGAGAGACTGGCAGAGATTGAGCCCGTGACGTCGTCGCAGAGAGATCCGATCGACGCAGAGATGGAGCAATTCAAGGGCCAGCCTCGCCTCCCCAAGTTCGCGTCGCCGAAGCGATACGACGTGCGGCTCACGCCCGACCTCGCCGCCTGCAAGTTCGCCGGCTCCGTCGCCATCGACCTCGACATCGTCGGCGAGACCAAGTTCATCGTTCTCAATGCCGCCGACCTGTCAATCCGGGACGGGACCGTTTCGTTCACCAGCAAAGCGTCCTCCGAGGTGAAGCCTTTCGATCTTCTTGACGTTCGTGATGGAGAATCGCGTGTCATTTTTCTTTTTTTGCGTTTCCTGTCTAGGCTTTAGTGGTGAGAGAATTCGCAATTGTAGCTGATTTTGTTAGGAGCCATCACTCGGTTTAGTCGTGAATTATTTACAGAAGGCATGGCCTCATAGGGGACCATTTTGTTCAATTTTTCGCAGTAAAACTGTGAATTTTTTGAGATAGGAGGTTTGCAACATGTTTAAGGTTAGGAGGAAGATGGGCCTTTCTCTGTTTGTATGCAAGTTGTGATGTTACTTTTTCAATATTCTCGTTTTGCTTCTTGGTGGGTTAAATGCAGTTTGAATTTGATTGATCAGTTCCCTTTCATCTTCTGTTTATTCAGCATGTAAATGGCATTGTTGACTTTATTTTCTAATGATGAATGCATTTTAATTTGAAAAAAAAAATTGAGATTATGGGCTGGCTAATAGTGAAGACTGTTGTTGTCGAGTTTTGAGATCTTAGTTTCTGTCTTATTTTGTGTTAATTGGTATGTAGAGGATGTGGTGATATAAAGTGACTTGAGCAGGTGTTTGAGCCTTGTAAAGCTGACTTGGTTGAGGAAGATGAGATATTGGTTTTGGAGTTCCCCGAGACGCTGCCTGCTGGGATTGGAGTTTTGGCTATTGATTTTGACGGGACTCTTAATGATAGGATGAAAGGGTTTTACAGAAGGTAATTATTTTTCAAGGAAACACAGAACATGATGATCTTCAGCATTATCTGATTGTGGAACAGGGATTGTAAAGCAATTGGGATGCTATCTAACCAAATGAAGGCTAAGCTTCATGCAACCACTTGACTTCCTCTGCTCCTTTTTTTTATAAAATTTCATGGGTTGCCTACCCTGCATCGTTTAGGACATCACTGTGCATCTTCTATTACTACTTCTGAATCTATGCCTATCTGCTATACATTGATCTAGAGGTACTTAGTTTTTTGAACTGGATCATGAGATGTTAGCACTTTTAGTATTGTCACTTATTTCTGATATAAATGAATATATATTACTTAATATTTGTGGACGGCCAAATATACGCTCTTGAGTTCTAATTTACTCTATGCAGTACTTATGAGCACAACGGTGAGAAGAAGAATATGGCCGTTACTCAGTTTGAACCAGCTGATGCTCGGCGATGCTTTCCTTGTTGGGATGAGCCTGCATGCAAGGTTCTTGTCTTTCCTTTACATGAGTGGTTTATGTGCAACTGTCCTACCGATCTTTCCATGCTTATCATGGTGGTACAAACCTTTGAGGGAGGTGTCATTCTTTTCTTTAGATGATTGATACACCCTTAATAGTTCCGCTAGTTTGGTCTATATGAGGTTACCAATCTCTTTAATGATCTGATTTTATATACTGTTTTGAACTTCATGAAATGTATTTTTTAGGTGGGCATTTATTGATGTTACACGATTAGTTCGCTTGACTTTGATGCATGGTGTGACAGGCTACATTCAAAATTACTTTAGATGTGCCGTCTGATCTAGTAGCTCTCTCCAACATGCCAATTGTTGATGAGAAGGTGGAAGGACATGTTAAGACAGTTTTTTATCAAGAATCACCCATTATGTCGACGTACTTGGTTGCAGTTGTCGTTGGGTTATTTGACTATGTTGAAGATCATACATCTGATGGTAAAGTCACTGATTATTGCTCTGCTCTCTCAAGAAATATTGTTTATCTAATGATTAGGGTGGAAAGCCTAGTGCACAAGGAAAGCCTTTTTTTTTCCATTTGTTTTTGTCCAATTGTTCTTATATCTGCTATATTTTGTCTTTGCAGGAGTAAAGGTGCGGGTATACTGTCAAGTCGGGAAGCAAGATCAGGGAAAATTTGCCCTACATGTCGCTGTCAAGACGCTTGAATTATACCGAGAGTATGTCCTTATGAGATCTTAATTGTCTGTTAGTTGCGGCCCACTTACCTCTGAGTAGTTTGCATGTGTTAGTACTCTTATATTCTGAGCACTTACTATCATTATCTTTAGTTGACTATCAGTAAATTGAATGAAATCCAGATACTTTGCTGTGCCATACTCTCTTCCAAAACTGGATATGATTGCTATCCCAGATTTTGCTGCTGGTGCCATGGAAAATTATGGTTTAGTTACTTATCGTGAAACAGCTCTACTCTATGATGAGAAGCACTCAGCAGCAGCTAACAAGCAGAGGGTACTGTAAATTACAATTTGCTGACTACCTTTCAATGTCTAGTTTGACTGTGCTAAGTTGAAAAGTTTCATATGTGTGGTCACTGATTTGCATAAGGGTTTGATACTTTTGTCGGGCTTCTATAAGGTCGCTACAGTTGTAGCCCATGAACTGGCTCACCAGTGGTTTGGTAATCTTGTTACCATGGAGTGGTGGACTCATCTGTGGCTAAACGAGGGATTTGCTACTTGGGTAAGTAACCTTGCTTTGTGTGTTTATTCTTTATTTTGCCATAATGTATGTTTTGTATGACATGTGCTTGGCTTAGGTGAGCTATTTGGCTACTGATGGCCTGTTTCCTGAGTGGAAAATATGGACTCAGTTCCTTGAAGAATGTACCGAAGGGCTGAGGCTGGATGGGCTTGCTGAGTCACACCCCATTGAGGTAGGCAAAAACTTCATTTCTTTTTCAAAAGATATCCTTGCGCAGTAAGCACTGAAGAGATTTTTCATCTTCAGGTGGAGATTAACCATGCTCGTGAGATAGATGAAATCTTTGATGCAATAAGTTATAGAAAGGGTGCATCTGTAATCCAGATGCTTCAAAGCTATCTTGGTGCTGAATGTTTTCAGGTAATTCTTCTAGCTCTCAGTTTATAATGATCTCTCAATAACTGCCCAGAGAGTTCATGTAAAATTTGTGTATAGAATCCAAAAGTGAATGAACCAGTCAGAAAGCCTTTCTGTTAAGGAATTTTTTATTGAAGAGTTTTCCAAGATAAAAGTGTAATATCTGATGCTATATAATTTAATCAAGAGAATAAGTTAGTTGCCGACATGGTGCTGATGAAGACATCTACACCTCAAAAGCTTTACTAGCAGTTTCAGTGACTCGAGCAGAAACAATGTATAGTAACCCAGTATGGGACTCTCAACTCGAGCTGAATTTTGCTTCACTTTTTTGTGCTCAGGACCTGATGAGACTATAAAATTCATGAGGTACTCAAATCACTTGGGATTGACTTCTTTTTGCTTGACATTATTGCCCAAACAAAGCCTTCATTTAGTCGTAATCTCAACTTAAGCTCATGTTCGAAATTTTTTATTAGATCCTTTATATAATTTACATTCTACTTAGGTGTCAGAGCACTCAAGCTTGCAATTTACGATTTATGGTAATGATATCCTTTGACACCTGTATTTTACTTGCTCCCCAATCAGCAAATGCACTATGGCTTGTTAAAAGTACTGTGCTGAATCAATTATCAGATGCTCTAATATTGAACTTTTGGGCTTGTAATGATTCCGTTTGATTTATTTTGAATATAACAGAATTAAGGTGATGAGATTAAATTGGATAGGTGAAATAAGGATTCAATGACTCGGTCTTTCATATCTTCTGGTTAGTTTGTTGAATTACGGGTTCACGAAATGAAGTTGCTAACTAAATCATGTTCTAACTAAATCATTGTTGATGCGAATGTTCTTCCGCCATGTTTTGTTATGTATATTCGTTTCAGATATTACTTGTATTGGATTTTCCTCGAGATTTAACATGGACATCTGTTTGTTCTGTTTGTGAAAATAGAAATCACTAGCTTCATACATAAAGAGGCATGCTTGCTCAAATGCAAAGACAGAGGACCTCTGGGCTGCCCTCGAGGAGGGATCCGGTGAACCTGTGAACAAGTTAATGAATTCGTGGACCAAGCAGAAAGGATACCCTGTGGTTTCCATTAAAATCAAAGAGGACAAGTTAGAGTTCGAACAGGTTCTACAATGTTATAATTCTTTGAATTCAAAGTTGTGTTGTCTTGTGCATTACCAATCTTCATATAGTGAACCAGCTCCAAAGTGACATTACTTTGATAATAATGGCAGTCACAATTTTTATCAAGCGGTTCCCATGGGGATGGACAGTGGATTGTGCCAGTAACATTTTGTTGTGGCTCATATGATGCACGCCAAAGTTTTCTGTTGGAAACAAAATCCGCATCTATTGATTTAAAGGAAACCGGAGCTTGGATAAAAGTTAATGTGGACCAGACAGGTTTCTATAGGGTGAAGTACGACGAAGACCTTCAAACCAAGCTAAGATATGCCATAGAGAAGGAAATCTTATCTGCGACAGACAGATTCGGTAACTTCGTTATCTCTTCCAATATTTGAACATCTTCCACCTGCCCCAATTTTACTTTTCTCTTTCCAACTTGAAAGATCATCATAACCAACTTATGGGATGCTTCGAACAGGTATACTGGATGATTCCTTTGCTCTTTGTATGGCTCGCCAGCAGTCCTTGACTTCTTTGCTCACTTTAATGGCTGCTTACAGAGAAGAACTTGATTATACTGTGCTATCGAATTTGATAAGTGTATGTTCAGCTATAACTGTATGTTCACTTTATATGTATATAGTGTGTGTCTGAACTTGGATTGGGGAGAGATTCTCGCTATGGATTCTTGTTGAGATAATGCATTCAAGACTGATTTTACTTCCTTCTTTGCCAGGTAAGTTACAAAATTGCAAGAATTGCTGCAGATGCTACTCCTGAATTATTGGATTACATCAAACAATTTTTCATCAGTCTCTTTCAATACTCTGCAGAGTAAGTTCAGTTACTTTTATGAATCTAGCATGGACTTGTTGGTAGAATTTCAAATTTACATTTTACAGCACTTACACCATGATAACAAATGAACCAAAACGAATTAGCTTCTTCGGCTGGGTAAATTAAATTCATTTAAAGAAATTAGAAAACTTTGCCAATTTTTTACTGAGATGTCTTTTATCTATATGGTGTTTTCTCTTAACTAAGAGTGCTGAAAGACTGCTGAAGTTATGCTTGAGCTTATGATAATTTTCTTTTCCACTTGATGAGTTAACCGGAAAACCATCTTGATGATTTGTTTTGAGGTTAATTTGTCTAGTTGTCTTTGGATGTGTAGTGAGAAAGCTGCTTAGGTGATATCAAAGTTTCAATAAATTCTTTTAGCCTTTGATAGACTGTTAGTGAAGTTTTGGATTCCAGGCTATCTAATGTCCTAAAGAAAGTATTTTCTGTTAAGTTTTATGTCAAGTTGTCATGCTGAAAGTGAGGCTCTATCATTGTCTTTCTTTGCTGCATTTTCCTGGCAGGAAGCTTGGTTGGGATGCCAAAGGGGATGAGAGTCATTTAGAAGCTATGTTGAGAGGACAAATTTTAACTGCCCTGGCAGAGTTTGGAGATGAACCCACACTGAAGGAAGCAAGCAGGCGGTTTTATGCATTCTTAGATGACAGGAGCACACCTCTTCTTCCTCCTGACATCCGAAAGGTTGTGCAATCTGGTGCATTTTCTGTTACTTTTTATTTTTTCATGTCCTACCGCCTCTAAATGCATTCTTTTACCTGTTTTTATAGGCAGCCTATGTGGCTGTGATGCAAACTGTGAATGCATCTAACCGATCAGGTTTTGAATCTTTGCTGAGAGTTTACAGAGAGACTGACTTGAGCCAGGAGAAAACCCGCATTTTAGGTATTTAATGTCATTTGGGCGAGCGTAAAACTGTCTGATACTCGCCTTGCTAAAATCTGCATACTTTTTGGCTTTGTAGGTTCATTGGCCTCTTGTCCAGATCCTAGTATCATCCTTGAAGTGCTCAACTTCATATTGTCTCCTGAGGTACTCTGACTTGTGTACTAGTCGACTATACCTTCGTTATGTTATTTCCTTGACGCCTCCTTTATTTAGTTCGCCTTTTGTTGATCTAAAAGGAAGAAACTAAAGTTTCACGCCTTTGATGTTGATTAGGTTCGCAGTCAAGATGCTGTCTTTGGGGTTGCTGTTTGCAGGGAAGGACGTGAAACCGCTTGGACTTGGCTGAAGGTAATTCTGCTAGTGCCAGTGGAACATATCGACTTCTTATTTATTTTACTTAATTGAATCAACGATGCTCTCTCATTGGGTTTGAGCTAATATAAAGTAGATTGTTATTGGCTATTGCAAAATCCACAATTCAAACAAAGAATTGAAAGCATGTGTAACTCCGCTTATTTTTTCGGTCGTTGCTTGTGGTTTTTGCAGAGTTTTTGCTTGTACCAAATAGCATCTGATGCTTTCTGCCATATCTAATCTGGCATTCTTCTCTAATATCTCAATCATTGATTGCAGGAAAAATGGGAACACATTTGGAAAACATATGGTTCGGGGTTTCTCGTCACACGGTTTGTTAGTTCAATTGTCTCACCGGTATGTTATCCCATCACTTGTGTGCCCGTGTGTGTTCGTGTGGGTTCAAAAGATTTTTAAGCAACTTTCTCGCGTCTTCAAGGACTGAAATTTTTTTAAATGGTATATTTCCCTTCTGTTTGTTCATAGAGACAAACGTGGTCAATTCCTTGAGTTCCCCCTTCTTCTTCATTATGTGTCTAGTTTGCATCATTTGAGAAAGCCAAGGAAGTGGCGGACTTCTTTGCGACCCGCTCGAAGCCTTCTATTGCAAGAACACTGAAGCAGAGCATTGAGCGGGTGAACATCAATGCACAATGGGTTTCCAGCATCCAGAACGAGGAATATCTTGCCGAGGCGGTGAAGGAGCTGGCATACAGGAAGTACTAGGATTCTCTTTTCTTTGTGGTTTGGTGCTCAACCGTTTGTCCGCAAAACATGTGAAGTGACATTTCATCTATGTCTATCCTGAACTCACCTCAATAGTTGGTAACGCAATAAACAAGCTCATCCTTCAAGCGTACGAATGTTCAATCCATTCTGCCATTGTCCCAAAGGAATGAGCAGAGCAGATCCACATTAAGTCCAGCTGAGCCGAATGCTTCTCTTTACCTTTTGATTAGCCAGTCATGAATGGCTACTGAAACTATCATTGCCAAAATCAGTGACCTAAAATTCTTGTGGCTCGCGCTGCAAGAAAAAACTCGTATGGTGTGTTATTGCGGACGAGCGCTGATAAAACATCGAAGAAATTGACTAGTAAAGCATGTCTTTCTCTGCACTCGCAAAGCAACCTAATAGTCTGGCATTGTGAACATGGAAGAGCTTGAGAACTCCGGGAAGAGGTATCCGCCAATTTTGTAATTAATGGGCCCAGCAAAATCCAGCCCAAAGCCCATCTTAATTTGGCCATGCGCCCCAGAAGAAAGGGATGAACGAGAGAAAAAAGGAAAGAGAAAAGAGAGAGGCTTTCAACAGAGGGAGCGAAAACCGAAGAGAGGAGAGAGGAAAATTTGCATGTACACGCCTCGGATGTTTCGACAAGCCGAATTATTTCCAGTTCGCAATGTCTGGTAAGGCTTCAAGCTCTATTTTCATCTAATAGGAGGAATTTTCGAAGTTAAAGGTATAAATTTTGGAGTTATGTGAATTCTAAACTTCAGGGTTTAATTCGTTAAGATGTAAAAACTATATGAAAATAATAGTTTAGGGTATTGTGGACCTGTGAGATTTGACAGAAATTGATTTCGAATTACAAGTTGACCGGAATGAATTTTTAAAGTTCCACGCTCGAGCTACGCGTAACGGACAATAATGAAGCTGTGGGCAAGTTTCTTGGATGGCGCCTAGGAGTTTTTTTGTCCCCGGATAAGCCTAATCTAGTTGAGTAATAGTTAAGTTAGCTTGTTACCTGATCTTGATATCGTTTTCCGATTAATTGATAGGATTTTGAATTTGTTAGCTTGAGATAACTTTTGTGGCTTGGTTTAGACTTTTCCCAAATGAGTGGTGCTTGTTTCTTTTATGAATTTGTAAAACTCATGTGATGGAGATTTGACATATTGTGAGTTATTAAAAGCATGTATGTTGCTTAAAATCCGAATCAGGCATAAACTACTTTTTGGTATTTGTGAATAATTTCACAAATGTTATTGGAAAAGTGTTGCAAAAGGTTTTATATATATATATATTTATTTGTGAACTTGGTTTATGAAATAAATTTTGAAATGGTTTGTGAAATGTATTTTGATTTATAAGATGGATTATGAATTTGATGTGTGGATTATTGGAGGATGATGTTCAGAATATCCATCTCGGTCAATCACCGACTAATGTAGGTAGAGACCTTGCCAAGGGAATCTTGGTCGCCTTTGTCACGGGCATTAAGTGTGACCGCAGTTGGACATTAAGCATGAGGTTGATTAATGGACTAGACAGTTGATGTTTTTTTATGATATTATTGATTAAAAAAATATTTCTTATACGTATATGGCTATGTTGAAATGATATAACCCATCTTGATCTTGTAAGTGTATAATATACTAGATTTGGGATTGTTTCATTGGAATTGTATCTCGCGAAAACTCATTCTTCGGTCTTTAATTTTAAAGGAAATCAGGGTTTTGCGCCGACTTCGAACAAGAAATATCATAGGCAAATAGACAACAACCAATTTGATTTAGAACAGGACTGTACAAATGAAGAACTTGTCGGAATTTAATTGACGACAAAGCTTGGCAATACAGACTCAAAAAGTAACCAGGTGTCGACAACCTATGCCGAAATTTAATCGACGACACAGCATGAGAACATAAAAGCACTATGCTGGAATTTAATCGATGACACAATGCCTAGGATAAAGATACACACCGAAATTTGATCAACAACACAAATCCAAAAGCTATAACTAAGGAAAATAAAATGCGGTGCAGGAAAGTAAAGATAAAATATAGTAGATTTGTTTGATTTGTGCTCATGGATCTCCAAAGAGCATGATATGACTATTTAAAGCCAACAATCGATAATTATCAACGGATGTTACAAAAGGAGATTACAAACGGGAGTTATAAACAAAGGTTACAAACGGTTACAAAGAGAGTTTACAAACGGTTACTAAAAATAAAGTAACTTCCCAGTGGTTATGAGAAGTTACAACAATCCTAAAATGGCGTCAAAATAACCATTCAGTGGTTACCCTATTGTCGATTGTTTACTGTTGCTATCGATGACTTCATTGATCAACTTCAAGGTCCTCGTCGATAACCTCACATTGTCTTCACTGGCGAGTTGTCAATAATTCTGTTTATGAATAACCAAACTCTATTTTCATTGACTAAGTCTGTCACACGTCAATAACAACCAAAAAATGATTTTTGTGTGCAAACGGGCATAAGTGAGTTCTTATATTATTTTATAAATTCTTATATTATTTTATAAATGCCCATAACTCTATCTGCTTAGAAGAGATTTGTGCTATTCACCGAGGTGGAGTTGTCCGTACCATTATCTTACATCTTGTTCAGGTTCTTCAATTTGCGACAAGTGGAGCAAGACCGTTGTGAATGGGAACTTTTGGTAGTTGGGATTTGCATATGGTTTGAGATAGTTGTCTTATGATAATTTTTTGGGTTTAACTGAGTATATTATACATATTGTGGATTATAAAAACTCTGATGACGTAACCAACTTCTATTTTATCATAAATATATAGGCGGATATGTAATTCTGATGGCAGATTCATAGCGGCTTTTATATGAGACTGTGTCCTTTGGATAGAAAGACAGCCGTGTTATTCCTCGATGCTTGTAGGAGTCGAGGCTTGACAAATTTCAAGCTATTTCTCAGCATCAGGATTGCTCTTTCAATTCATGTACTATGATGCATGATTAACATAACACGAAATCCTCATCGAACCCTATGGATCTACTCATCTATGATGATTCAATTTACTCACGATGCCAAAACAGTGAGGTCATCACGACGTCAATCCCTACAACCAATTTTCGGTTCGCTTGCTCTTGAACTTCCTTTGAGTAATTTTCGGTTCGCTTTGACGGACGTTTCTTGAGGAAACGGAGGAGAGATTCGCAGATGAGCGGGCCAACTATAAGAAATTGAACGACCGATTCTGTGACTTTATCGAGTTTAGTCGAATCGCGTTTGCGAAAATGAGGCGATCTTATAAAATCTAAGCTAGATTCGGCCCATTTTATCGCGTATGATATCTGTGTCACTGTACTTCCGATAGATCTAAGGGCGAATAGAAGGAGTAAAACAATAGAGGGTTCCTCGTTGTGTTAGAAAGGTTGTGATAGATCTAGAGAGGACACATTAGCATACCAAGTTGAAAGAAACTGCCATGAGAGCCTCATGACTGCATAGATTAATGGCTTCGCCTGTTTAAAGGATGATGCAGTCCTTAAGATGATAAGTAAAAGAATTTACTATTATTGAAATATGCATAAATAAAAGGCTGGCTTAGGTCAGAGATGTTATAATTAAAAGACTATATAATTAAGCATTACAATCGTGATCTGACAATAGAATAATATAGGCAAAATTGTCTAAAAAGTCATAAACCTATTGCACTTTTGTCAATTTAATCATAAACTTTTCAATTTTGCCAATTGAGTCCTACACATTTTCACACTTTATCAATTGAGTCCATCAGGCCAATTTTGGCCAGAATTTGCTGACGCAGACACCAGCCGTCCTACGTGGCACGATCGACGCTAACGTAAGTAATTTTTAATAATATTTTAATATTTTTCTGATTTTTTTCTTTTTTCTTCCCTATCTTTTTTCCTTTCTCTTTCCTTAGCTGGTGGATGGTCACCAGCCATGGCCCTAGCCTCGCTTGCGTGAGGGTCGCCGTCGCCCGGGTCAATGGCTGGTGGCCAGCCACCAGCAAAGGGAAGAGAAAGGAAAAAAGAGAGGGAAGAAAAAAGAAAAAAAAATTCGAAAAAAAAAATTTATTAAAAATTATCAACACTAATGCTGGATGACCAGTGTCCACATTAGCGAATTTTGGCTAAAATTGGCCAAATAGACTCAATTGATAAATTGTGAAAATGTTTAGGACTCAATTGATAAAATTGAAAGGTTTAAGACAAAATTGGCAAACTGCAATGAGTTTATGACTTTTTGGACAATTTTCCCAAATAATATAGTGCCCTTTCATCAAAGACTCAAAACGCAAGTTAAGCAAGAGCATCTAATACCTAGTACTTTGAGTGTGTGTCAATTTCACTTATTCTAAATCCATCCAATAAGAAGCAACACAAACTCCTCAAGAAAGAGATGAAATTTTCTTTTGCATTTATTCCCTATCTTCTCATTCCTTAATGAACCTTTTTTCAAATTAAGGCTGTCTGATTCTTTAACCCCTTTTTTGCTTTTGCTCTTGTGGAACCATATTCCTTAAAAAGATCAATTACTCTTTGTGTTATCAAGAACACCAATGTTAGAACAATCATTCAATGGTAATTCTTTTTTTCTTTTTTGGGATTTTATTTAAACAATGTTATCGAAAATCAGATGTGAAGTCTCCTTTTCCCTATTCATTGAAATTCGGCATATAGCATGGAATGGCCAACTAATTGACAGATATATACTCAAACGTTATTACATTAAGGAAGGTTTTTAGGTACTTTATTGGTGTATGATATGCTCGTCTCAATGTGCAATTACTTAATTCGGCTTATTAAGTCGTTTTTATCAATGTAATGACTTGATGGAAGAGACTACCAATTTAAGCATGAGGTCATGTTTTCTAGGGTTTCAATTATGTTTGGTGTACATTGCATAGAGTAATAATAATATGTGAAGGCGTCTAGAGAATGGTTGATCTCTCTTACTTATTCATTTAACTAATCGTAATATGTTATTGGAGGCAATAACTTTTTGGATCAAATCTCGATTTCAAATTCAAGATATTCGATGACAACAAAACCGATACATTACCATAATGATCCTCTTAATCCACAACAAGAAGCAAACTAAATTTCCAAAATCAGATGGAGTCAAATGACGTATATAATTTAGCTAAATTATTGTAATTTAGCTTATTTATTCAAAGTCCAAATCATAGACGAATACGAAGTAGAGAGAACAATAATCAAAATTTGTCGAAATTGAATGTACGTGACATCACATTGTACGAATGAACAAGAAAGACAACATGAAAGCACACGAACTCACGTGAATCCTCACGTGCAAGCCATGCAAGAACAGATTTTTCAAATGCAAGACTTTACGCTATAAATCCCCACTCTCGCTCGTCTTCTTCCTCGCTCACTTCGAGATTGAAAGATAGAGAGAGCGGGAGGGACAGTGCATCAGTGCAAAGATGGAGCAATTCAAAGGCCAACCTCGCCTCCCTAAGTTCGCATCGCCGAGGCGATACGACATAAGGCTGAAACCCGACCTCGCCGCCTGCAAATTCGCCGGCTCTGTCGCCATTGACCTCGACATCGTCGGCAAGACCAAATTCATTGTCCTCAATGCCGCCAACCTGTCAATCCAGAACGAGACTATTTCCTTCACCCGCAAAGCGTCCTCCTCCTCTTCGATGCCGGTTCCGGGAAGAACCGGTCTGGTTCCCGGTTCAGCACCATCGTCATCTTCAACAAACCTCTCACTCTTTCCTTCGGCTGTTCTGAACTTTCTGTGGCAATGGTGGCAACGACTGTGGACCTGGTTTTTGAGTCTTCCGAAACTTGGAGAACGATTCGGAGCTAACGTTAGTGATGGAGAATCTCATCTCATTTTTTATTTTTTTTCGCGTTGCGTATCCAGGCTTTGGCTGTGAGAGAAGCCATCACTTGGTTTAGTCGTGATTTATTCATCTAAAGCATAACATTAGACTCGACCGTTCTTTTTTTTTTTTTTTTACAGTCTAGTCGTGTCGTGTCAAAAAATGGTCCGAACCATTCAACCCGTTTTGATCGATTTATATACAATACAAATCTAGTGTCTCGTAGCCGATCCATACCTGATCCAGTCCATATAACTAAAATGTATCCATATTTAACCTAATCTATGTAAAACCCGTACCTACTCATTTAAAGCCCATTAAAATCCATATTTACGATGCATATATCTACTCTCTTTTTTCCCATGTTTGCTCTACTCTTTCTAATTTTCTATGCATTTCGATAATTTTCTAATTCTAATGATGAATGCATTTTAATGTGGAAAAAAAAAATTGAGATTATGGGGTTGGCTCATGGTGGCGGCCATTGTTGTCAGAGTTTTGAGTTTGTGTTTTCTGTCTTAGTTTGTGTTGATTGGTGGCGTAAAGTGACTTGACGACATTGAAATGCTGAGCAGGTGTTTGAGCCTTGTAGAGTTTACTTGGTTGAGGAAGATGAGATCTTGGTCTTGGAGTTCCCGGAGACGCTGCCTGCTGGGAATGGAGTTCTGGCTATTGGTTTTGACGGAACTCTTAATGATAAGATGGAAGGGTTTTACAGAAGGTAATCATCTTCGAGGAACACACAGAGCATGATGATCTTCAGCATTGTCTGATTGTGGAACAGGGATTGCAAAGCAATTAGATTTGCATGCTATTTAACCAAATGAAGACCAAGCTTCATGCAACCACTTGCTTCCTCTGCTCCTTTTTTTTCTTTTTTAAATTTCATTGGTTGTCTGCCCTGCATCATTTAGGACATCACTATGCATCTTCTATTACTACTTCTGAATCTATGCCTATCTGCTATGCATTGATCTAGAGGTACTTAGTTTTTTGAATGGATTACTGGATTATGAGATGTTCGCACTGTTAGTATTGTTACTTAATTTCTGATTTAAAAGGATATGTATGACTTTATTAGTCGTGGACGGCCAAATTCACTCACTTGAGTTCTAATGCCACTCTATTCAGTACTTATGAGCACAAGGGTGAGAAGAAGAATATGGCCGTTACTCAGTTTGAACCAGTTGATGCTCGGCGATGCTTTCCATGTTGGGATGAGCCTGCATTCAAGGTTCTTATCTTTCCTTTACATGAGTGGTTTATGTGCGACTGTCCTACCGATCTTCCCATGCTTATCATGGCGGTACAGACCTTCGAGGGAGGTGCCATTCTTTTCTTCACATGATTGATACTCCCTCTATAGTTCCGCTAGTTTGGTCTATATGAGGTTACCAATCTCTCTAATGTTCTGACTTTAAATACTGTTTTGAACTTCATGAAATGTATTTTTTAGGTGGGCATTTATTGATGTCACACTATTAGTTCACTTGACTTTGATGCATGGTGTGACAGGCTACATTCAAGATTACTTTAGATGTGCCATCTGATCTAGTAGCTCTCTCCAACATGCCAATTGTTTATGAAAAGGTGGAAGGACACGTTAAGACAGTCTTTTATCAAGAATCACCCGTAATGTCGACGTACTTGGTCGCAATTGTCGTCGGGTTATTTGACTATGTCGAAGATCATACATCTGATGGTAAAGTCACTGATTATTGCTCTGCTCTCTTAAGAAATGCTGTTTATCTAGTGATTAGTGTGGAAAGCCTTGTGCACATGGAAAGCCTTTTTTTTTCCTTTTGTTTTTGTCCAATTGTTCTTGCATCTGCTACATTTCCTTTGCAGGAGTAAAGGTGCGGGTATACTGTCAAGTCGGGAAGCAAAATCAGGGAAAATTTGCCCTACATGTTGCTGTCAAGACGCTTGAATTATACCGAAAGTATGTCCTTATCAGATCTTAATTGTCTGTTACTTGCAGCCCACTTATGATGTGCTGCATAAGTGAATTGAATGAAAGTATGATCATACTTTCAGTATGATCCTTATCAGATCAAAATCTGAGTAGTTTGCATTTGTTAGGGCTCTTATATTGTGAGCACTTACGATCATTATCTGTAGTTGACTATCAGTAAATTGAATGAATTCCAGATACTTTGATGTGCCATACTCTCTTCCGAAACTGGATATGATTGCTATCCCAGATTTTGCTGCTGGTGCCATGGAAAATTATGGTTTAGTTACTTATCGAGAAACGGCTCTACTCTATGATGAGCAGCACTCAGCAGCAGCTAACAAGCAGAGGGTAATGTAAATTACAATTTGCTTACTATCTTTCAATAACTAGTTTGGCTGTTCAAAGTTGGAAAGTTTCATATGTGTGGTCACCAATTTGCATAAATGTTTGATACTTTTGTCTGGCTTCTTTAAGGTCGCGATAGTTGTTACCCATGAACTGGCTCACCAGTGGTTCGGTAACCTTGTTACCATGGAGTGGTGGACTCATCTGTGGCTAAACGAGGGATTTGCTACTTGGGTAAGTGACCTTGCTTTGTGTATTTTTCTTATTTATTTGGAATCATGCATGTTTTATATGACATGTGTTTGGCTTAGGTGAGCTATTTGGCTACTGATCGCCTTTTCCCTGAGTGGAAAACATGGACTCAGTTCCTTCAAGAATCTACCGAAGGGCTGAGGCTGGATGAGCTTGCTGAGTCACACCCCATCGAGGTAAGCAAAAACTTCTTTTCCTTTTCTAAAGATATCCTTGCGCAGTAAGCATTGAAGTACTTGAATTGAAGAAACTTTTCCTCTTCAGGTGGAGATTAACCATGCTGGTGAGATCGATGAAATCTTTGATGCAATAAGCTATAGAAAGGGTGCATCTGTGATCCGGATGCTTCAGAGCTATCTTGGTGCTGAATGTTTTCAGGTAATTCTTTTACCTCTCAGCTTGTGATGATCTCTCAGTAACTGCCTGGAGAGTTCATGTAGATGACGCATAATTTGTGTATAGAATCAGAAAGTGAATGACCCAGCTAGAAGGCCTTCCTATAAGGAATATTGAGGAGTTCTCCAGGATAAAAGTGTATTGTCTTCTGCTAGATAATTTAATCGAGAGAATAAGTTAGTTCTCGGCATGATGCTGATGAAGACATCTGCATCTCAAAAGCTTTACTAGCAGTTCTGCTGACTCGAGCAGAAACAATGTAGTGAAATTTCTGAACTTGAT
Organism: Metrosideros polymorpha var. glaberrima; assembly: GCA_001662345.2. NCBI lineage: Eukaryota > Viridiplantae > Streptophyta > Magnoliopsida > Myrtales > Myrtaceae > Metrosideros > Metrosideros polymorpha. Next base: position 21,868,482 of record BCNH02000003.1, on the reverse strand, counting down.
TTAATTCGTAGACCCAATATTGGACGCTGAACTTGAGCTGGATTGAGCTTCACTTTTTCATGCTCACCTGATGAAACTATAGAATTGATGAGGTACTTAAGTCACTTGGAATTGACTTCTATTTCTTGATAGTATTGCCTAAACAACGCCTTAATTTAGACGTAGTGTCAACTTAAGCTCAGGTTCGAAATTTTCATATTTCTTTATAAATTCACGTGCTACTTAAGTGTCGGAGCACTCAAGTTCGCAATTTACCACATATGGTAATGATATCATTTGATACCTGGCTTTTACAGGCCCTCATCAGCAAATGCACTATGGCTTGATAAAACTACTGTGCTTAGTCAATTTATAGATTCTTTAATATTAAACTTCTGGGATCATAATGATTCTGTTTGATTTATTTGGAATATAACAGAATTCAGTTGATGAGATTAAACTGTATAAGTGAAATAAGAAAGATATAACGACTTATCTTTCTTATATTCTGGTTAATTTGTTGAAATACGGGTTCACAAAATGAACTTGCAAATTAAATCATTATCTATCTGAATTATTATTGATGTGAACATGCTTCCGCCATGTTTTGCTGTGTATAGTACACTTTCGTTTCAGACATTACTTGTATTGGATTTTCTCGAAGATATAACACGGACATCTGTTTTTGAAAATAGAGATCGCTATCTTTGTACATAAAAAGGCATGCTTGCTCAAATGCAAAGACAGAGGACCTCTGGGCTGCCCTCGAGGAGGAATCAGGTGAACCCGTGAACAAGTTAATGAGTTCATGGACCAAGCAGAAAGGATACCCTGTGGTTTCCATCAAAATCAAAGATAACAAGTTAGAGTTTGAACAGGTTCTGCAATGTTATATTTCTTTGAATTCAAAGTTGTGTTGTCTTGTACATTACCAATCTTCATACAGTCAACCAGCTCCAAAGTGACACGACTTTGATAATAAATGGCAGTCACAATTTTTGCTGAGTGGTTCCCATGGGGATGGACAGTGGATTGTGCCAATAACATTTTGTTGTGGCTCATATGATGCGCGCCAAAGTTTGCTGTTGGAAACAAAATCTGCATCTATTGATTTAGAGGAAAGCGGAGATTGGATAAAAGTTAATGTGGGCCAGACCGGTTTCTATAGGGTACAGTACGACGAGGACCTTCAAGCCGAGCTAATATATGCCATAGAGAATAAAATGTTATCTGCAACAGACAGATTTGGTAACTTTGTTATTTCTACCAATATTCGAACATCTTCCGCCCGCCCCCATTTTTCATCTCTCTTCTTAACCTTAAATTCAGGCTAACCAACTTGTGGCATGCTTGTAACAGGTATACTGGATGATTCCTTTTCTCTTTGTATGGCTCGCCAGCAGTCCTTGACTTCTTTGCTCGCTTTAATTGCTGCTTACAGAGAAGAGCTTGATTATACTGTGTTATCAAATTTGATAAGTGTATGTTCAGCTATAACTGTACTCTCACTCTTTATATATATTATGTGTGTCTGAACTTGGATTGGGAGAGATTCTTACTATGGATTTTTGTTGAGATGATGTATTCGAGACTGATTTTACTTCCTTCTTTGGCAGATAAGTTATAAAATTGCAAGAATTGCTGCAGATACTTCTCCTGAATTAATGGATTTCATTAAACAATTTTTCGTCCAAATTTTCCAGTACTCTGCAGAGTAAGTTCAGTTACTTTTATGCATCTAGTCTAGCATAGCCTTGTTGGTAGAATTTCGGATTACATTTTACAGATTTTACGTCATGATAATTAAAACGAAGAAGCTTTTTTGGATGGGTAAATTATATACATTTCTTTTTACCCGGGTGTCTTTTATCCTTAAGATGGATTCCCTTAAGTAAGAGTGCTGGAAGACTGCTGAATTTATGCTTAAACTTACTCATGATAATTTACTTTTCTACCTTTATTTCTCAGTGCATTAGCCGGAAAACCATCTTCATGATCTGTGCCGAGGTTAATTTGTCTAGTTGTCTTTGAATGTGTAGTGAGAAAGCTGCATAAGTGATATCAAAGTTTTAAGAAATACTTTTAGTCTTTGATAGACTACTAGTGAATTTTTGGATCTTAGACTACCTAATGTTCTAAAGAAATTATTGTGTTAAAGTTCTATGTCAAGATGTGATTGTGAAAAAGAGAGGCTTTATCATTGCATTTTGTGCTGCATTTTCCTGGCAGGAAGCTTGGTTGGGATGCCAAAGAGGGTGAGAGTCATTTAAAAGCCATGTTGAGAGGACAAATTTTATCTGCCCTGGCAGAGTTTGGAGATGAACCCACACTGAAAGAAGCAAGCAGGCGCTTTCATGCATTCTTAGATGACAGGAGTACACCTCTTCTTCCTCCTGACATCCGAAGGGTAGCGCAATCTGATGCATTTTCTGTTCCTTTGTATTTCTACATGTCCTATAGCCTCTAAATGCATTCATCTACCTGCGTTTACAGGCAGCCTATGTGGCTGTGATGCACACTGTGAATGCATCAAACCGATCAGGTCTTGAATCTTTGCTGAGAGTCTACAGAGAGACTGACTTGAGCCAGGAGAAAACCCGCATTTTAGGTACTCAGATGTCATTTGGGCGAGTATCGGAACTGTCTGATACTCACCTTGCTAAAATCTTCCTCTTTTTTTTGTCTTTGTAGATTCATTGGCCTCTTGTCCAGATCCAAATATCGTCCTCGAAGTGCTTAACTTCATATTGTCTCCTGAGGTACTCTGGCTTGTGTACTAGCTGAATATACATATGTTGCGTTAGTTCCTTGAAGTCTCCTTTGTTCAGTTCACCTTTTGTTTGATCAAAAAGGAACAAACTAAAGTTTCGCGCCGTTGCTGTTGATTAGGTTCACAGTCAAGATGCTGTCTTTGGGCTTGCTGTTTGCTGGGAAGGACGCGAAACCGCTTGGAATTGGCTGAAGGTAATTCCGTCGATGCCAGTGGAACATATTGACTTCATATTTATTTTACTTAAAGGAGTCAATGATGCTTTCCTTAGATTTGAGCTGATATAAATTAGATTTCTTTTTGCTTGGTGCAAAATCCTCAATTGAAACGAAGAATTGAGAGCATTTGCAACGGTTCCTTAATTCTTTTTGTCGCTGCTTGTGGTATTTTCAAGAGTTTTTGCTTGTACCAAACAACATTTGATGCTCTCTGCCGTATCTAATCTGGCATTCTTCTCTAATATATCAATCATTGATTGCAGGAAAATTGGGAATACATTTCAAGAACATGGGGTTCTGGGTTTCTCATCAGACGGTTTGTCAGTTCAATTGTCTCACCGGTAGGTTATCCCATCACCCGTGTGCCCGTGTGTGCTCGTGTGGGTTCGAACATCTTAAAAGCAACATCCTCATCACATATACTCATGGAAATGCTAATCATGTTCTTCAATACGGCAAAAATGAACGAATGGATCGCTCTGTACTCATGGCAAAAGCTGGCCGTCTTCAAGGATTAGATGTTTTTGGATACTTTATCTTTCCCTTCTGTTTGTTCTTATGCAACGAACGTGGTCAATTTCTTGAGTTCCCCTGCTTTTTCATTATCTTTCTAGTTTGCATCATTTGAGAAAGCCAAGGAAGTGGAGGACTTCTTTGCGACCCGCTCGATGCCTTCCATTGCAAGAACACTGAAGCAGAGCATTGAGCGGGTGAACATCAATGCACATTGGGTTCGAAGCATTCAGAACGAAGAAATTCTTGCCGAGGTGGTGAAGGAGCTGGCAGACAGGAAGTCCTAGGATTCTCTTTTCTATGGTTTGATGCATAATTGTTTGTAAGCAAAACATGTGGAGTGACATTTCATCCATGTCTTCGCTGAACTTCCCTGAATAGCTGTGTATGTAATAACCAGGCTCATGCATGAAGTGCCTGAATGTTCAATCCATTCTACCACTGTCCCAAAGCGCAAAATTTGCCACTCTCGAACGCACATTCTCTATAGGAATGAGCAAATCACATCCAAGTCCAGCTGAACCCAATGCTTCTCTTTACCCTTTGGTTAGCCAGTCATCAATGGTTACTGAAACTATCTCATTGCCCAAATCCAGTAATACAACTGCCTCTGAGTCCTATGGTGTCTTATTGAAGATGAGCGCTGCTAAAACATCGAAGAAATTAACTAGTAGAGTATTCTTTCTCTGCACTTGCAAAGCAACCTAAAAGTCTGGCATTGTCAACATGGAAGCGAGTGAAAACTCAGGGAAGAGGTATCCGCCAATTTCAAGCTATTACTCAGCATCAGAATTGCTCTTTCAATTCATGTACCCTGCATTACTAACAAAACACAAAAACCTCATCGAACCCTCTAGATCTACCCAACTATGATGAATTAAATTGCTCGCAATGTCAAAACGGCAAGGTCATCGCGATCTCAGTCACTACAACCAATATAGCTGCCATGTACAGAAGCCAGTAATAGGCAATGTGTAACAAGGGAGCATGTTCCCATAGTACATCAAGAACGATACTCTCGTAAATCGTAGAGCCCTGGGGTAAAAACATAGGGGCTTATCTTATCCGACCTTACGCAGCTTTATATACTACAGTCAAAGAACAAGAATCAATATTAATGAGCCGGTATACGAATCATGTCTTGCTCTTGAACTTCCTTTGGACTTTCAAATCTACAACGACCACTGTGATGTTGTCCTTGCTTCCCTTTTGGAGAGCACATTTGGAAAGGTATTCAGCTGCCGCTTGAGCTGCAGGGTCCACTACCTCGCCCCTATTGGGAAGATGCGTGACCCCATTCTTCTTGTGCCATAGAAGTAATCTCTTCCGAGCCAAATCACATGCCTCCTCATTTGTCATCACATCCCATAAACCATCACTTGCCAAAACAAGGCATTCGTCTTCCCTTGTTCGGGGAACAAACATCACTTCTGGTTCTGGGATGATCCAAGGTTTCAGGTATCTATCACCTACAGTCCAAAAAGACAATCCCACTCAGCAATCAATCAGTAGCACACATATCTGTACAACTTGGAGATTTCATATGTATCTCACTACTAGGTTGTGTCAATTCATAGCCATTTTATAACCTTAGGTCAAGTTCTAGTATTGCAGAATCCCAAATGAATATGAAATTTCATATTTCAGAGTAGAAAAATTGAGCACAAAAGGATCCTCCAAATGGAACTCCCAACCAAAGAGCATGTGAAATCAATTTATAACTGGAAAGGAAGCCAATAAACTCCTTCAAGACAATCAACATTGACTTCAACACACAACTCCACGGAAGAGAATGCTAAGAAAATTTGTAGAATCGAGATGCTCAATTAACAGAGCAGTGCCAGAACAAGTCAATTACTAAAGAGTGAGGACAATTTCTAGCAGGCCCTGTCTTCACAAGATGAGTTGATGGACCTTTGATATAGCACTGGATGGTTTCTAATTTCTACATTCAACACAGATAGACTCCTACATCAATGTTGTGGACAGACTTTTAAATTAAAAATGTAAATAATAAGAGACTGGATCAAAGACAGGGATTGTCATCACGAAAACTCCGACTTATTGCCAGCAAGTAAAAGGACATTTTGTGAGGATAGGATCACATTTATTTTCCTAACTAAACAAGCTGAGTACAGCCATTAGATCCATACTGATACGCAGACATCCTCCACAGATAAGCTCTTCAACATCATGATCATGACAAGAGAAAAAAGTTGGCAATTTAAGTCCAATCTAAAGTGGGAGATCGAGGGAAAAGGGAAAAATCAGATAGACAGATCAAGCCCTTTTTGACATGCAAACTATTATATATATATAAGAGGCTATGAAAAAAGTTGCTTACCAATAGACCTTGACATTGCCAGAACACCAAATACACGATGACCGTTCCACTGGATCACCTTTCCTCCGGCTGCTTCGATCCTGGCATATTCATCTTCCCGATTTGGCTGCCACAGCATGATTAACCAAAATGAAATTAAAGAAATTAACACATTTCGATTATGTAGATGCTCAACAGAAGTTTTCTTACCTTATGATCCACTGACAGTGCAATGGGTTCTTTTCCACGATAAAGAACTGCTCTGGAATCTCCACAATTTGCCACAACAATATGTGATGAACAGATTATAGCAACAACAGCAGTAGACCCGACTGTCTCCGGGGCAACGGGTTCAGTGCTGGCTTTGCCACTGACTTCCGCATCGACCTTAACAAAGCAATTTGTAAATGCCTTCCTCCATAATTCTTGGCAACCATCCATAAAATTGCCATTAGTTAAGTGATCCCTGAAATACTCTATTTCCTCAGCCAATGCTGAATGAACACGCTCTCGACAGTAATTCGCAACCTAAAAATAAACAAAACAACTTAATAAGTAATAAACATTGTAGAGGTACAATTTTTCTTTTCTATAAGTTGGTTGCTGAAATTAAAAATAATAATAATAAATACTCCAAAACAGACAACCCAGAAAGAAAAAGGTAGATTACTAATTACTAAAGGATGGAAAACCTTCACTGAAAATTTTCCAGATAAAACATAAATATGAAGTACCTGCAAACCTCCATGTCCATCATAGACTCCAAAGAAATGAGCAGTCTGCTGACTCACATAATCACTGATACCATCAAGGGCTCGACCACCAACCAGCATCTGGATAGGAATCTTTAGAAACTGAGGCACAACTGCCACTGCATCTTCCATCTCAGGTCTCCTGCCGCACAGCGAAGTGAATCCCCAAAGGGGCACATATTCCACCTCAAAAACACTTCGGCCAACAGTCCCACTCACTTGTTTGCCTAGAGGCAACTGAACTACAACAGCGGAAGATTGGGAACTCCAACTGTTCCTGATATCTTCCTCGAGGCTCACTGCAACAGAGAGAGGTCCATTGGTCATCTCTCTCTCAACATTCACCTCCTGCACTTCAGGCACCTTGGCAAGAATTTCGACACTGCAGACACTCTTCTCAACATCTAAGCACCTAGGTGTTTCTATTTCAGAATTAGCATCAACAATTAGGAAATCCTCTGCACATAAGCTACTAGTCTCACTTGTCACTGAAAGAGAACACGAGCTATCAAGGAATCGATCACCCTCCAATGATAAGGAATCATCTTCACTTTCTTGGGCTATGACATCACCAGTAGCAATCCAGTCAGTTTTGTCGTCAGTTATCATATCCAGCAAAGGTATTTCGTTACTTTTTTCCTCTCCCGGAATAGACACTGCTACAATCCTAACCTCATTATCCAAATCACCACAGCTAGAGTCATCTTCTTCACCGGAAACTACCTCTGTTGCATCCTTCATCACAGAATCGGATAGTGAATCCGAAGTATTCGCCATCAAATTTAACCTTGACATATCCATGTGGCTTACCCTTCTTGTATGATCAGAGCCTGAATTATCTACTCTAAATAGCACCAAATTTGCCAGGGACATCTCCTACATCAAAATCCTTCGCCCGACCAAAGAAAAAGTCTCCCTCAAACCCCACAGAAAGCAAACAACCTTCCATTTTTCAACTAAATCATCAACTTCATCACTCTCTAAGAAATATTCAGAAAGATAATTTGCACTATTCAATTGTCCATTTTCCATGCCCAAGAGCCAACACCAGAGAAGAGGAAGCTACTCCATGCTTGCCGACATTGAAGTTGGTGAAAAGTGTTGAGAAATGCAAAAGGGTAAGTATAATCTGGCCCTGTAGAGAATTTAAACCAGACAGGTACGGTAGACCTCTAATAAAGCCATATCAACTTCCCCTTCTCTGGAGTCTTCTTTATCCACATCCATCAACTACAGTGAAAGCGAAATAACCAGAAAAGAAAGGATGGTTTTAAATCCTCAAAGCAAGGATTGCAAAACAGAACCCGATAATTGAAACCAACCCCTTATCTCCAAACACAAGAAAGAGAAAGTGAAAGGGTCATGAGAAAGTGAACCAAGAAAAGGGTAGAAGTCCCAAGAATCACAGGGAAACCCTAAAAAGATATTACCCTTTTGCTCCTGCTACTTGAGTTCCCTGGATCTGAGGCAACCCACTTCAACCTATAGCAAATTGACTCTCTCTCTCTCTCTCTAACCTCTCTTCTCTCTCTCGCGTGTGTATTCACAATTAAACAAGAAAAAGAACTTGCAGGAAAGGGAAAGAAGACTCAGCTACCAAATATCTTCAACTGTAAAAAGCACCTCCCCCCTCATTCTCTCTCTACCTCTCTTGCATAGACTTCTGAAATCTGAAATCTGAAATCTTAGAGCCAGAAGCTTTCAAGAAAAACCACGCAACCAGGCTTGAACGTTGCCAAGAATCACAATATAACAGCTCAAAGATGATCACAACAGTTAAAGAACTCAACTTTCACTCTTTTTTTCTTTTCTTTTCTTTTCTTTTTTTGGAGGACTGAAAGAGAAAGAAACCACAGAGGAAGTGAAGCAGCAGAGGGTGAAATAATAAAGGGGAGATATTATAACGGAGAAAAGGAGGAGACCCAGGAAAGAGAGAGAGAGAGAGAGAGAGAGTGCGTGTGTCTAGAGAGAGAGAGACAGAGCGACAGAGATGTACACGTGGCAGATCTGGAAGAGCATGTTAAAGCATCTCCACCCATTTTCATCCCATTTTGCTTTTCCTTTCTCCAATCAAGCCTGTCTCCTCTGTCCATTTCCATCCATTGCCTTGCTTGAAGGGACCTTCTTTTGCTTTTTTGTGTGCACACAATCAAGAACCAATAACAACGTTCCCTTTTGTTAGGTTTTGCCCATTATTGCCAGACACTAGGGGAGTTCTTTTGCAAAAATGTGAAAAATTCCTGGAGAGAAGCATCTTTTTCTTTTCATTGGAATTGTTTATTTCTTTTCTTTTTTTATCTCCCTCCATGGGCAAATCAAATCCCATTTCTCTTTTTACCAGTATGATCTCTAACAAATCAGGGATGCTTCTCTTTTGTTTACATGAATTAAGTTTTGATTCTCAATTTCTAAGCAAAAAAGGGGTCAAAACCTCTTCAAGCAATCTACTCGTCCTAATCGAAAACCTTATGAATATCATTCTTAGAGAATTCTGAGATCATTCACAACATTCTTTCATGCTGGACTTACGCTCTTCATTTTCTTCTATATGCGTTTGAGTTTTGAGTCAGGTAGATATTCTCTGTCACTCGAAAAAGTATATTAAACAGTTATTATACAGAATATAATTCAGATCTTGATCAATCGTCTCTTTGTTACTCTCTAATCCGCATGCTGATGAAATCTTTTGCATTATTTTCATCCACATCGTTCTGTCGTGAATATTCATGTACAGTCCAAGACAAATTATTCCTATTCTAAGCTTCCCTAACAACTGATCCCCCCCCCCCCAAAGAAAAGAAAAAATCTCTGTGACTCCAATCCACGAAAAGGAGAAGTCAAGTTGTTAGTATTGCTGTTGTTGTTATTGCTATGAATATTATTATCATTATTGGTATTTTTACCTATTTTATCATTGTTTGTAGAAAAAAAAACCACATAATTCCCCCTCACATGCACCCAAATAATTTGAAACCCCCAGAAAAATAAAAATAAAAATCTGCAGGCGTGTGCCCATCGCTGGTAAACACATGGTGCCCGAGCAAACAACTTGCAATAAGAAAAAATCTTTACAGGTCAAAATCGCTTTGAAAGGGGCTTTGATTACAACAATTTGCTTGGTAACTTCTTTTGGAAAGCAGACTTTTTTTGCTCTTTTATGAAAACAAGGAGGAGATGGAAACAAGAGGAATTCGATTGGCCGAGGAAAAAGGTTTTCTGTCTGTTGTTTCTAGAAGTAAATTAAAAATAAAAAAAAGAGGAGTTGATTG
>BCNH02000003.1:21788745-21858640 GCA_001662345.2 Metrosideros polymorpha var. glaberrima | reverse complement strand
CCCCCTCGTGACAACGTCTGCAGTGAAAAAGAAATTTTGATGTAATTGTCAATCTTTCTAAGAAATGTAGACACTGCTTTCTTTTGACTTGGGCTTGTATTCTTTTGGGTGCTGAGAGAGACATGGGTTTGGTTCTAGATTTACTCCAAGGAAAGTCAAAATATACCTAATTTGTGATTTCTGTCCGGACATAATTACAAAAGATTGAGGAAAAATACCAAAAAAGTTATAAACTTATTGCATCATTATTAATTCAGTCATAAATCTTTCAATTTAGTCCAATTGAGTCAATTCGGCTAGCTTTGGCCGAAAATCACTAACGTGGACGTTGGTAATCCTACATAGCGTGGCTGGCGCTAACACATACATTTTTTTTTTATGATTTTTTAATTTTTTTTTTTGGTTTTTTCTTTTCTTCACTTATTTTTCTTTTTTGGGATTGATGGCCAGCGAGGGTCATCGACCTACCCTCGCCGACACTGGGCGAGGATCTCGTCAACACTAGGCAAGGATGTCGCGGCCGTCGTCTGCCACAGCAAGTGCGTCACGACCCACTCCAAATCTAGGCGAGGGTCGTGACACCCTCGCCAAATCTGAGCTAGGCTAGGGGCATGACGCCCTCCCCTAGTGTTGGTGAGGGCATGGCGACCCTCCCCCAGTGCTGGCGAGGGCCGCAACACCCTCACCCAGTGTTGATGAGAGTCATCGGCCCTTGGTCCAAACAAAAAAAAAAGTAAAGAAAAAAAAATTTATTAAAAATTCAAAAAACATTCAAAAAAATATTTTGAAAATGTCCACATTAGTGCCGGTTGCCCCACGTTGGACCACTAATGTCTATGTCAGCGATTTCAAGTCAAAATTGGCCGGATGGATTCAAGTGGCACAAATGCAAAAAATTTAGGACTGAAGTGGCACAAATATAATAGGTTTATGGCTTTTTTGGTATTTTTTCCCAAAAGGTCTACTTCGGAACAGGGTAATTAATTGGAGTTTTCGGGAGACAAAAGGGCAAAAAAAGAAAAGGATGAGGAATCGAACCAAGTTGATAATCGACCTAATCAATGTACGGTGATTGCTAGGAAGTATTTGTTTATTACATGACAATCGTACAACGCTTTAGGTGAGTTTCGAGATTAGTCTATCACAACATTTTCTTCTGATGTTGCAGTTTTCCTAGTTTTATAAAATAAAGGTTGCATTTAATTTCCGTGTTTTGGTGAAAAATTCACCCTTTTCTCTTGTTGTCAAAGTTTGACCCCAATTCTTGTATAATTGCTGAGGTTCCCCATCCGAGTCAACGCGACTTAAGATCACAAAATCTTTTTTTTTAAGTGTTTATATTATTAAATAGTGATAAGATTACCTAATACCATACCAATTCTATATGAAACTCTACATCCAAGTAAAAAGAATTTGTATCGAAATGAGTCACATGTCACAAACAAGTCTCGAAAAGCTTAAACTACAGGGTGCAAGCTAGCTTATTAGACCTAAGTCAGCAAAAATGAAATTATTTCCGATTAATTATTTCACCGGCGAAGTTTTTTTTTATATATTTTAAAGGAAAAGCAATTAAATAGCGAAATTGTGTGTGTATATATATATATTAATTAATCATTGGCCCCAAACTTTTCATTCTCACAAAAAAGATTCGCCAGATCCATGGGCCCATGAAGTAATGAAAATATGGCAAAAAAGTCTAAATTATCTTTATGCCGTATAACAAACCCAAAAAAGTCAAATTCACGTTTTGTAATAAAGACCCCAAAAAAAAATGGCCAATGGCACACAAGGCTTTGATATCCCAGATTGAACCTTTGTTTCCAAAGTAGAAAGTCATTCTCTTTCCTTCCAAATTGCCAACCTGGTTCTTTAATTGACCTTCACGTGCTGGGGGAAGGAGAAATTAAAAAGATTTCTCAATGATTCGCTCAATCTGTATGTCTGAAAAGATATGTCAAGACAGCCAGTGACCAACTATCTCTTGGTGAAGTCAAGATGATGCAGCCTTAGCTCAGCATTTAGACATTAAACAAAGACAACAAGATGCCGGTATTCGAATTCGAAAGACTCGGGTAGAGCTCGCATTTGCTATCCGACCGTGTCGTGATTAGAGAATTTCAAAGAAATTACATGAGCTTGATCCGACCTCTATCGAACAGGCCAAACACCAGTCGCATGTCTCTGACACGTCAACGGATAATAAAAGTCTCGGTTTCCTTTTCACGCGAGCAGCGCGGTAGAAAGATCGGCGAACGAGGCCGATGCAGACAATGTCGGAAAAAATTAATAGCATTGATTCTTCCAACAACTTCAGATGTTCAAAAAGGAGGGCAAGACTCAATAGGTAAGTTCAGGATTAGTAGTGAAGTACCAGAAACTGCCACTAGAGAAGGCAAGTGTGTCACTAGACCTACCTGGGCAGTCAGCACATGTTTGATCACCCATCTCTGTTCTAGAATTAATATACAAACTCTCTAATGAAAACCTCCTTAGTGCCGCCGATTCATCTACCACGGCTAAAAGAGGAGAAGGCGACGGCAGCACGGAGGGATCGGCATCTTGCAGGTTCATGGCAACATGGCGTCGCCTGCTGTTTCCAGCATTTGCACCTCCGCCTCATCGGTGCTCACCTTGGAACCGTGCAGAGCCCTAGGATCACCTACATGCAACAGACGAGAGAGGTCAATAATTAACAAAGGGAAACAGAGATCGCGGTATTGGATGAAGAACCCCATTTAAGTATGGGTTGAAAATAGGAAGAAGCGTGACTTCAAGAAAACACCCAACTGGTGTTATTTACAGGACATACAGGGAGTGTACTAGAACAGAGTCCAAACATCCCTTCAATTATGTGTACAAAATTTGGTCTAGACATCCATGTGTAAAATTAAAATACACCTAATGAATGACCCTACTTCTTCCTTACCCGACGAGAGTTAACAAATTATGTTTGCAACATTTAGCCTCAAATACTTTCCTCCAGTATAATATCGAAAGACAAGTGCATGCCCTCAGATGCAATGAAGCAAAAAAAATGATACATATTTGTGTTTTCCTTAATTCGCTTCACAGTTAATACCTCGAACTTGCAGATTTATGAGATGTGCTTGGAAATAAATCAAAATCTGTAGTTATTAACTCCATAGCCAGAACTAGACCAACAATAGCTGACCTTCTTGTCTGTTTCAAGAACAACTTAACTATTGGCACGAATAGTTGCACAACAGTATGAATTATAGTACTTGTTCTTTTATATTCTCCAAGCTTCTCCCAAACCACAAAAGGGGCAACCTCTCAATGGATGCAAATCATCGAAACCTTACTTGGGTATTTTCCTTTTGCCCAAGGCAACTCAACAGAAAGCTGCTATAGAATCCAAAGCAGATCCAATAGTTTGGAAGTATTTTTGGGTCAAGCCCTAATTTTCCAAGTTAAGCTTCTTGATGATCTTCTATTGAACTTTATATTAAGCTGCCGCTAGGATGGAACACCAAATTGCATTCTCATTTTCACTTTAAGATGTCATATTTTAGCTATGCCTTGTTTAAACTGCATTCCATACATTATGCGCACCTCAAAGAACTGGCTTGCCTACTATAGAACAAATAGTCCGTCCAACATCTTAATATGCAATTTAAACCAAGAAAATAATGTCGCTAAACACTTCTCATCATTCCTCCTGATTTTTGCCTCCTTATTTTCACTCTACTCTACTGATTCTTTGGACATTGTTGGCGAACTACTAACAGTAGAGAGATGCTCCTGTTTATTTAGGATATATTACCACACATGTATCTGGCTACGGTCCACCTAATAAGCTACTGAATGTGAATGCAAATCAAAGCAAATGTGAAACATGAACTAAGAAGCAAGAATGCATACCAAAAGCACGACACAACCCTTTCACAGCATCAAAGTTCTTGTATGTATAGCCAACGAAGCTTAGATCTTTGGGTGTCAAAAGCAGCTGGAATTCATGAAAGACAAGTTTAACAGAGAATTTAGGTGATGGAAATAACTTCAGGCAAGACTGCAGAGGGTCCTAAAAAATAATACAAAAGGTGTTTGTTTTAAGCAAGCAAACCTTCCGGGAGGGTCCTGATCCAGTTCTTGAAGGTGTTGGAGGATCCAACTAATCAAACAGCCAAAAAGCAAGCAATTATTATTGAATATAATGACTTATAAAACAGATTTAGTACAGAAATCTCCAATAGGAAAAGAAAACACTGAATATGTGGAAGGAGTTTAGCAATTTAGCAGAAATAATGAAATTAAATAAAATGTGATAACTTGATTCTAACAGCAGTCTTGATAAATTACCAAACAGGAGTAATCTTAAGCTGAAAGTATCTCGGTGACATTAAAAGTAACAGTTCAGTCTTTACTTCGTCAAATTTCATGAAGTTCTGAGTGTCAAGCTCTCCATTGACCTCTGGTTTGAACGCTGCCTCCATTTCATAAAGTTTATCCCACTGGATGCAGCTGAACCAAGGATGAGCCTAGTACAATAAAACTTGCTCAGAGAGAGAGAGGAACATAAGTGACAACCAAAAGACTAATCGATTTGGATAATTACTTTGATTTGCTCTGCTCCTCCAGAACCTAGCCTATGCTCAGCATCACAAAGCAACCGACAAATGAGATCCTTTGCTGCAGGGGACAATCTTGCATCTTCTGGAAATTTCAATTGATTTCTCCAATTAACAATCTGACAACATTGGTGAAATGTGTAAGAAAGATCTGTAGTCCGTATAGAGTAATTTCACTATAAAAAAATAAAAGTACACTTGGCTTTTTTTTCCCTCTCCTGACATTCCCTCCTCCCTTTTTGGGCCACCTCTTCACATACCCTCCTTGATGTTCCACATAAGTGAATGGTGAGCATTACAATTTCATGATAGAAAAGGTTTTACATGGCATGAATTGGTTATTAACAAATAATCAAACGTAGTATCTCTCGTTTGATCCTTGTTTTGCAAGGGAACGATGAAAGACTAGCAAATATCATACGAGAATTTAAAGGTCAGATAGACAGGTTATAGTATCTCGGTATCACAAGAAATTACCTTTCTGCATGTAGTTATTGGGTCATCCGAGTAGAAAGGTGGATACCCAACAAGCATTTCATACATAATTGCTCCAAGTGACCACCTGAAACCCAAGAAAGGTAAAATAAATAGGGTTCAGAAATCAAAACACAAATGGAATGAGGAAAGATGCAATGAAATTCCACATTTGTCAAGAAACAATTAATCTGACTGGAAACATAATTAAGAGAAAAGAAACCCTCGGCATGTGCAAGTCATACTTTGGAATTTAACCTGGTTACCTGAAAGTGAACGAATGGTGGAAGAACAAATGCAGAGACATAAGATTCAACTATTGTGACATGACAACAATATGAAGTCAAAATTCATAACCTATTGCAATTTCAATTGAAAAAAAGACCAGCATTGGATGAGCATAATACTTACCAGTCACACTCCATGCCATATCCTTTCTTCAATAGTACCTCTGGAGCAATATAGTCTGGTGTTCCAACTGTTGAAAAAGCCTTCAAAACAAGATGGAAAAAAGCATTAGAGTTTTCATGACAATTTTTATAAAAAGTTCAGATCAAACCTCTGTGTGTGTGTGCATGTGCACACGTGTCCCCACGAACACAGTAACTGCATTATTTTTAACAAATTGATTTGAAAAGTATGAAATATCAAGTTTACGAGAAAACACTTCCATTTCTTCTCAACAAAAGGAATCGGGAAAATGAAACCAAGATAGTAAATAAGAGATTGGTTAATTAGTATTCATGTTCTTAAGGACCAGAATGGAAAAGCATAACTCTTGGTGACTGGAACTTATTCTGTCTTCGCCAACTGTTCTGTAAACACACTATACAGGTCCATAATATGAACCTTACCACTGGTTTTCCCAGAACCATGATCTGACTTGCAATTTGGTCAATGGTTCAGAAGAAACACATAAAAAATGAAAGAAAACGAAATAGGTTTTGAAAGCTGCGTGCTGTCAAATTTTAAGGGGATATCCTTGCATTCAAAAAATGAATATTCGAGGTAGCATCCATACCAAAGTCCTCCTGTTCATCTGCCAATGCTGAAGCTGTTCATGAGGGGTCCTCCAACTACTCCCACAGTTTGTACCAGTTGAAGATTGATCAATATCCATTGGCTCTGCCAATTCTTCATCTTCCATCATCTTATTTTCATGAATCGCAGATAAAGTTGTACAATCAAGAGGCTTGCAAAGGCCAAAGTCAGAGAGCTTCATGTGACCATTTTTGTCGAATAGAAGGTTGTCAGGTTTAATATCTCTAAAACAAAAAGAATGTGAACGAGTGAGAGAAGATAACTATTCAAACTCAAACCAGATAGCTCTCAACCTGTGGGAGTGCAATCCAACATATGATGTTGTCCCTGTTTTCTAACCTGTGAACGTAGTTATGTTTATGAATGGATTCTATTGCCAGAACACTTTGAGCTATGTAAAATTTGGCCACATCTTCGGATAATGTGTCTTCCCTAATAAGCAAGGTCATCATATCTCCACCAGGCAGATATTCCATAATCAAATATAAGTATTCTGCATCCTGAAATGAGTAGTACAGCTTTACGATGAATTGGCTGGCAACTTCTGCCAGCAAGTTCCGCTCTGCTCTAACATGCTCCACCTACAATTATCATTATATCAGTACTTCAGCAATATAAAAGACTTGAAGAATGGAACCTCAGATAGACATAATAGAGTAACCAAGACAGTATGTTAGAAAAGAATGTCAAACCCAGAAAGATAGCTAAATCGGTGGCCAATCATTTTTAAGAATTAGGTGCATAAGTTCCAGCATGGTAATTTGATAAACAATTGATTGACTCATGCAAGCTAAGTTAAAAGATCATTGTGTAGGCAATCAATTGAAACACAAATAATTTTAAATATAAAGGAGCTCAAGGAAAAAATTTACTGGAATCAGTTCCCAAAAGAAACTGTGCGAAAGTTTCGTCTTGCGTGGAACATAATACAGTTCCTCACGTAACACCCAGAATCATTCTTAATGGGGAATGGTCACTAGCTGATCCATGAGTCATGACATGTTACAAGAGCCATTGAATTTCATAGCATAAAGATCTAGCAGCCTATTAATATATATATTATGCAACTTAATCCAGTGGAAATTCACTTCAAGCCGCCTCAATATGCAGTAGTACATATAAAAATCCATCAATTTCATGGGTGGTGACAAGTTGCAGCAAAGAAAAAGTGGCAAAAACATGGTGGCATCATGAAGCTCCAAAGCCTAGTAAATGACTTTGACATGTGCTTAACAAGTAATAAAACAACCGACAGTTTGATTAGAAGACACTCATTTGGAGGCAAGGCCACAGGTTCATGTTAGCTAGTGACATGCCGATAAGTCTTTATCAGCAATATCATTTAACATGTATAAACCGTATTTTACTTAAGTAGCTCATGTAAACTGATCATTAACAGTAGAACAGTAAGCCGTACCTTACTTACATCAACAGTTAAAATGTCTTATCTCACCTGCCCCCTCTTGAGCATTTCAGATTTCTTCAACTTCTTCATTGCATATATATTGCCAGACTTCTTCTCCCGACATAATCGCACCTGAAATCAAGAAAGTATGCAAAGCATGGTTCAGCTCACAATGCATGAGGAGACGTTCAAAGAAGGATAAAGATGCAGATAGACATTCATCGATTGACTTATCTTACCTCCCCAAAAGCTCCCCTTCCAATTATTGTCAAAAGCTCAAAATCATCCACACATATTTTGTTCCTTTTGAGTCGAATATATTCTGTCTCTTTCCGCTCCAAATCTTTTATCAGATTGATTTGCACGTCCTTGGGAACATCTGAACAAGCTAATTTTCTTTCCAACACCCATCTCCTGAAACATAAGCATGTAAATTAGGCATTTGTTTATGCATCTTGAATCAGGATGCCACCAACATGTGACGATCACACTCATAATTACATGGGTCAATCCCCCAAAAAATACTCGAGATTAACGACTGAGGATTAATGACGTTCACTTGTGCATCACACCATAAACTCATGCCTGACAATGCAGAACTTGAGTCTCATGCAAAGTAAGGAAAAAGGATAAGGACAGAGATGCTTTTATTACAATTATGAACATGACCAACAAAAGAAAAGAAAAAAGGGAGATATACTACTAGAAACTCAAATGGATCCATCTTCTCTTCATCAAAAATCTTCTCAAAAGATGCCTCAATAAGCTGGATAACCACAAATCGAATGCTCTCCACTTTTACTAGACAGGTCCAGCGGCAGTGATAAAAAGCAGACAAAAAGATTTGGCAAAATAAAATGATTAACCTGGCAACCCATGATATCATCACTAGAGAAAAAAAAAATCAGTCTTTTCCTCAGTTCCCATAAGATAATAATCCCTCATTCTGTGCATCTCGGCATAGCCTAAACTAAACCAAAGCGGTATGAGCTTTGAAGATCGAACCATCAAGACAATTCATTTAAGCCCAAATCACAAGCTTGAAGGTTTCCTATTACCTGGCCTCTGAAAAATCTAGAACTGACACTGGGCTACCTCCACTTACCTACATTTTCTAAACAACGGAACAGATCATAATCAAGACAATTAACCAAAGAAACTGAATCTAATACCGTCAACTGTTTCGCAAGTTAGAGACAGACAGACAGACAATACGCTCGTTGTACATATACTTTCCTCAACCCAATTTTTCTGCCCAGCAAAACCATAATCCAAGTTTCTTAACTTTTCCTTCTCCCCTCGTTTCTTTTACACATTTTCCCAGCAACCAAACAGGGCATTAACCAAGGAAAAAAGAACCGATGAACTATCACACTCGTTTCCCCCCTTGTGTCGAGCATTACCTTTCTTTTCGTTCTTCAATGTTCTTCATCTGGGTCCTGTAATGGTTCTCTATGTACTGCTTCGCTGCGGCCACTTTCTCCATGGTCAAGCTCGAGCCCAGCACCTCCTCCCCGCCATTCTCGCCCTCCTCCTCCACTATATCCTCCATGATCTCCTTCTTCACAAACATAAAAATCGTACCTTTCCGGCAAAAGTACAACCTTTGCTAGATTTCACTCGTGCCCTTCTGCTGATAGGCTCTGAATTCGCATAAATCCTCTCAAACTCACACCCTATATATGCTTTTTTAGCTTTTTACGGTCTGACAAGAGCTCTCCCTCCCCTCTCTCTCTCTCTCTCTCTGTAAAGTGTGACCACTTTCTTTGTTGCTTCAAAAGGAAAGAGATGAATGCTCTCGCAGTAGATTCTGAAGTGTATACCTTAATTGCAACGACTCAGAGGGAGATGAAGGTGATGCAAGGAGAGCTTAAAGAGTAAACTAAGATCCATCTCCGGCCAACTCAGATCTTTTTCTTTTCTTGTTTTTTTCCACCTTTTTTTCTTGCTGGATTTCCAACTCAGGATGTTGAAGCGCCCCCACATTATTTATCTCAGCACCACCTTTTTCTTTTCTTTTTTCCCATTTTTTAAATAGTGTCTTATCTTGTTTATTGTCTCCTGAAAAAGTGGGGAGAGAAAACAGTGCATTACTTGTCAGCGTCTGGCATCCTCGTGAGTTCTTTTTAATTTTTATTTTTTTGTTGGTCGGAATCCTTATGCGTTTGGACGACTCAATTTGACTCTCAATCCACCGCAAACTGAATTGGCAATTTCTGCATCAGAACTTTCAGGGATGCTTTCTAGATTTTGTCCCTAGACACGAATATTCAGTTTGTAATAATAGCGACACAGATACGTATATTTAAAATGATAGATAGTATAATATCTAAAACACTCAAACTCAATTGATGTAACATTCAAAACTATAGAATTTTCCTTATTGTGTGCTTGATAAGTGCAGGCATTTATATCACAAAATGCGTTTTATTGGGATTCTATCGAAGAGTATACCGATGGGTTAATTGACATTTTAAGAAAAAACGAAGAATTATTTGTGAAATGGTTAATCGATATTTTGAGAAATCAAAGATTTTTTTTATTGAGTATGAGAGAGATATTTTGATGGAATGAAACTTGAAAAATTCAAGAGCCATTTTGTTTGGCTCATTAAGAGTGGAAAGATATGCCTTGAATTTCACTTTTTCAATCATAACAAAATACTTATTTTCCAAAAGAAATTGTGGACAAAAAAAATTTGATTACTTTAAACGATTTCAATGTTTATTATCTTTGGTAACTTTGAAAAATTAAAATTTAAATGCTGCAATCGAAAAACTAAAAGGAAAAAAGAAATCACTCGAAAAACGCACCCGTTTAATAATTCTCTATAAGCAGGCTAATTTGCATACGATAAACGATGCCGATTAAATGATGGGGCAATCTCATATTGGATGCTTAAAGTTAGCCAATCATTCGTAATATGATTCTCACTTATTTCAACACTTAATTAAAAAAAAATCACAAAAATTAACAAGATTTATGCATAAATTTAACATTTCTCTCCTTATAATTCCACATACTCACCCAAATAAAAAAGAAAAAAATATATCTTAATTTTCAGATGGGGGGTCTTTCTTTCTTTGTAGTTGCCGCTTATATTTCATTAATCAACTAATATTGGTTCAACTGTGATTGTCCCAAAAAATTAATAAATAAAAGAGTAAGATTGTCCAACTTCTACCAAAGAGAAGGAGAATTGGGGGTCGGCGATTGGGTTCACGCGCGGTTAGGTGTTACCGTGTTGGGCCTTCTTTAAGGGAAGGAAGTCAACAGTCAGGATCGTGAACTTTCACCCCACTCTTTAGTACCCGGAATGCCACGTGTCGTCCCTCCATGTACAGGCCATCCCTCCCTTAGCTCTCCCTCGCGCGCCAAAGCTGGCCTTCTTTTATATTCTTAAATAGGTTAATTCAACGAAAAATATAAACCGATACATTTATAATAAATTTATTTAAAATTTATTTTTTATCATAAAAAACTTCAAATTGATATATTTATGATAAATTTACCCCAAACTTAAGGGTTTGTCGAAGAAAATAAACTAATGTTGTCGCTAGAAAATGAACTAATTGAACAAACGTCAACTAAGTTATTATTTTTTTAAAATTAAGTTTGGGGTAAATTTGTCATAGGTATATTAATTTGAAATTTTTTATAGTCAAAAAATTAGTTTGAGGTAAATTTTTCATAGATGTACTAGTTTGAGATTTTTTGTTATCAAAAAATTAGTTTGAGGTAAATTTATCACAAGTGTACCAGTTTGGGATTTTTTGCGGTAATAACCCATTTTAAAACAAAGAACAGCGAACAATGTCTTTTATATATGTAAGATATTCGAATGTATATATGATTTGGGATAAGTGTAAAGAAAAACGAGATATGCAAGATTTTTGCACAGGAAGGAAGATAGACACAAATTAATAAAGAATCGTGTCGCTTTGCGTCGATTTCGAAGGGCCAATCGGCTTTTAAATTCGATACTAGGCCGAGTTGGGATGAACCCCCGAGAGGGTAGGGTGGAATTTCATAGCTTATTGTGTTTGCCTAGGATACCATGGGTCATGTGTGTTGGGAAAAATATGATCAAAATGGGAAAAAATAGAATTAGTTATTGAAGCGTGATAACACACACTTTAAGGAATTATTTGCTCCACAAAATTACTAATGGTTATTGACAAAAATCCTCCAAGATACATCAAAATCTTAACCGAGAATATTAGATAGCAATTCTAATATTTTTCTAAGAACTCTCAAAAGAAAATAATTGGAAAGAATGTCGTATTTCTCTTTCAAAGAGACAAAAATGGAAGTTGTAAATTGAACTAAAACGTTGAGTAATTAATAGCGAAAATGATGATAAGTTATATTCGAACAGACACAACCTTTCAAAAGTTAAGAAGTTTTGTTTGAACGTATAGGATCTCTGAAATAACCAATGGCCGAAGTGATAATATTCGAAATTAAATAAAAATAAAAAATAACCATAACTCATCTATGAACAGTCGCACTGCTTCAACAAGACACTATGGTTAATTTTTATAAATAATGATTCCCAATTTTAATAAAAATTTAAAAAATTGTTGATTAGTGCCAATTTTGAATGCAAAGTGTGCCTAATAATCGCGCACTCGCATGTAGGGGGAAATTGCAAAAAAAGTCATAAACCTATTGCATTTTTATCAATTTAGTTCTCAACTTTTTGCATTTTTGCCAATTTAGTCCTGTTAGTTGACCAGTGCTGATGTGGACAATTTTAATAATATATTAATTTTTCAAAATTTTTTATTTTCTCTTTCTTTTTTTCTTTTCTTCCCCTTATGGCTAGCGAGGCAGCGCAAAAAAGAAAGAGGAAAATACAAAATACAAAATAAAAAATAGAAAATATTAAAATATTATTAAAATTGTAGACATCAGCATTGGCTGTCCAAATGAACTGAATTGGCACAAACTCAAAAGGTTTAGAAGTCAATTAGCAAGCTTAAAAGGTTTAGGACTGAATTAACAAAAATGTAATAAATTTAGGACTTTTTTGACTATTTTGACTATTTTTCTCACACGCAGGTATTGTAGAGTCTTGCCCACTAACCCAGTGTCTTCATTTGTAAGAATAGAAGATTTTCACACTTATAAATTGACCAACAAACTTCCAACTTTCCTATGTATGACAAGGAAATGTACCACTTTGTTTGTTTTACAAACAATCAACCAACAGTGTGTGCTTGAGGTGTTGCATTTTGCAATCAAAGTCGTAGAGCCCTTCCAATTGGGAATGTTGCAGTCGTGCCCAAGGGCGAGTTCCTTCCCCTACTTTCGTCCTTGCAATTTTGTCCCTCTGTATTTTCCCTTCTCTTTCTAAAACTCTCCATTTGAGCTCGTCGTTGTTGGCTGAGCTCGGTGCAAGCTCTTCCTCGGCTAGTGATAATGCTGCTCCAAATCTAGCGGCGGTGGTGGCTCTTCCATGGCTTCGAGTTTGGACAGTGAGGACGAGACGAAAGACAACTGTGAGTCGGACTCAACTTGGGTGCATGGGGAGACGAAGGAAGTAAGAAGACGATGGAGGGGGGTGCGTTTGATAACCTGCTAGAATTTTTAATTCTTTGTCAAAAGTGATTCTGGAGCAGAAATGCGTTTGGTAAAAAATGATTTCTAGAACAGTTTTCTACTTCTGAATGAGATTTGTGTTTGGTAAAGAATTGATTTTCTAGGGCCAAAATCAATTCTTGCCAGAAGTGATTCTTTTACCTTTTTATTAAATAAAAATTTAAAAATATTTGAAAATGTTTATAAAAAAAAACAAGAAAAAAGGGGGGAGGGTCAGGGGCAAGGGCGGTAGGCCCTTATCGCCGCCGGCCCGTCGTCGGAGAGGACCGGCAACCCTCGTCGGCCACGGGCCCTGGACGAGGCTCGTTGGTCCTCGCCCAGCGCTGGCGAGGGTCGCCGGCCCTCAGCGAGCCTGGCCGGGGCCCGGCGACCCTCGCCAGCGCTGGGCGGAGGGCCGTACGCGACCCTCGCTCAGATCTAGGCGAGGGTCGCAGGGTCCTCACCCAAGGCCGGTGGCCCCCACCGGCCCTCTCCGGCGACGGGGTCGACGGTGACAAGTGCCTGCCGCCCAGGCCTCGATTTTTTTTTTTTAATATGTTTGAATATGTTTGAATATTTTATTTAATAAAAAAGTGAAAATAAAAAAAGTTCCGGGGCAAATGCGTCTTTTTACTTCAAGTAGGGTAAATGTGTCACACAATCATAAATTTGGGGTTTTTTTATTTATGATTTTTTCTCTTTTCATTTTCACTTTTCATTTTCCTTCTCACGCTTGTAGGTCGCCGAACATCGGACGCTGGACGTTAGCCGTCGGACGCGTGGACGCCTGTCGCCGAACACGCGGACGCCGAACGTCAGCCACCGATCTCCGAACGCCATTTGGTAAACTTGCTAAAAGTAGAATGAGAATGAGGGTGCGTTTAGTAAATATAAATTCTCATTCTCTGCCAGAATTGATTATTGAAAGAATGAATTCTTGCAAGAATAAAAAATTTTGGCAAGAATAATTTTCATGCAGGCCCTAAACGGCTTGGACATGTAGCGATGGGTTGTCCTATTTACAGTATTACATTAGCGAATCCTCCGACGGCAATGGTTAGGTGAGGCATGAAGGTTGGGCTCAGAAGTGGCTAGGGGAGATTTGAATTGAGTATGGCGGGAATTAGAATTGAGTGGACATGCATCACGATCTCAAAGTGGGGACAGTAGACGAATCTACGGTAGGACGCCCGATAGGGAAAATTACCAAAAAAGTCATAAATCTATTACAATTGTGCCAATTTAGTCATAAACTCTTTTTTTGCCAATTCAATTCTAAACATTTAGCATTTGTGCCAATTTAGTCTATCTGGCAAATTTTGGTTGACCAGTTGACACTATTGTGGATAATTTTTAATGATATTTTAATTTTTTTTCAATTTCTTATTTTAAATTTTCTTTTCTTTCTCTTTTTTTTTCCTTCCTTTTTTCTTCCTCCAACCGATTGCCAGAACTTGGCGACTGGCCATAGGTAAGGGTCAGTGAGGCTCGGGTTTGCCCTTGCCCAACAACGGCGGGCGAGGGCGAGGCTCGACCTCCCTAGATTTGGCGAGGGCGAGCCTCACCAAGGGATGGTGGGGGCGACCTCACCGGCCCTCGCCTCTAGCCGGTTGTAGATTTTTGACTACCAATTGGAGGAAAAAAAAGGAAAAAGAAAGGAAAAAATAAAATAAAAATCGAAAAAAATTATTATCAAAAATTGTCAACGTCAATGTCGATCGGCCTACTAAAATTGGTCGGATGGACTAAGTTGGCACAAATGAAAAAGCTTTAGGATTGAATTGACAAAAAAAAATAAAAGTTTATAACTGAATTGACACAATTACAATATATTAAAGGCTTTTTTTTTTATATAATTCTCCCACAACCGATACGCATCCCCTACTCAAATGCACCACATTCTATTTCGATTGTTTTCTCTGTTGAAAGTGCGGTGCCCGTCTTGTGGAGCAATATCTATGTGTAATCATTCTCCAATAAAGTGGAATTCTTTTGATAATCTAATCATATTGACACAAGAATATAGTACATGTTATCAACCCTAGCACGCAGCTGCATCAGCCTATTTTCTTCTTCTTAACAAACGTCACAATTACAAGAATTGGCTAGAGATACACATCTAGCAACTTCTCACATGCCGTCACTTCGAAAAGTTGGTAAAGCACGATAAACCCTGTGCTCGAAATAACGACGTCTCCAATTAATAATTCATTTTCGCGATTATGCCTATCATTTTATAGACTGATAAATAAGGAGAAATCCACGACAAACACTATAGTTTAACAAGAACAAATTTAATTCTCGGTCTCATTAAAATCTATATACTGTGATGTTTTCAATAATTAATTTTGGGCAAAAATCACCAAAAATATTAAACTATGCTCACTATGACACATTAACCTTAAATAATTTCTACGACACAAAAAATCTCAAACTTGTACCTATGTGACACATTTACCCTCCATCAAAATTATGTCAATAAAAACTGTTAAAAATCTACCTACATGGACGTTAGAAAGCAAACGGTGTTGACATGGTGCTCTGTGGCTTAAGTGGAATAATAATGACGTTGTTATTGTGAAAAAATCATCTAACGGAATCTTAATGGAGAGTAAATGTGTCACATAGATACAAGTTTTAGTTTTTTATGTCACAAGAAAAAGTTTGTGGTAAATATACCAAAGTGAGCATAGTTTGTGGTTTTTGATATTACAAAAAAAATATATGTCTCCGTGAACATAATTTGAGATTTTTTTGTGACTTTTTTCCATTAATTTTTACAAATGTAATGAACAACGCCATTTGATAAGTTCTTTGTCTTTTCAAAGAAAATCTAAATGGACATCCATCGTGGCTGTGGCTGAGCGTCGAGGACAAAACCAAAGAAAACGTGGGACCCACTCGCTCCTCCTTCACTAAATTTCATGCGACACAAGTGGGCCCCAAAGTGCATGGTCGGTTGGAAGCTACTTGGGGTTCCTCTCTAATTTAATTCTGTCTTCTGACACTTGCTGTGTTTCTCTTTTTATTTTCTTTTATTTTTTCCTCATGCAACCAAAAAAATTAAATGAAGAAAAAATCCATCCATCCCAATATCAATAAATAGCACGGGCTAATATTTTCCATTATTTTAAAGGAAATACGACATGAGGCAGTTTATAATTATATAATGTGGTTAGGTTTCCTTTTCTTTTTTATTTTTTATTTCGAGATCTGTTGTTCTGCGAGGACAAACTGTAATGTTATTGATTAAACATTACATATTCTTTCGACAAGCATGTGACATTTATGGTGCGATAGAGACCACACCAGATTTTGATCAGTCCTTGGTCAAAATATTGATTAAAACCAATTTTTTTTATACATATTCAAGTAGTATGAATAATAATCTTTGTTACTTTCAATTTTCTCTGAAGAAGTGACTATTGACTTTATTATATTTCTATGTACTTAGTTTTTTTTGTTTTTTTTTATGAAATTGAGTACCGATCTTGTTCACAGGTCTCTCTTATGATTGTAGAAAAGATGTTATAATTGAACTCGAACTTATTTCTTTTTATTATTATTATTGTGAATGAACGAAAGATGTGTCAATAAGTGGAATCATGCAAAAAGGAGATAAAGGGCCAAAAGTCAAGTGGTTCGTGAACAAAGTGGATTTAGCTTTGAGTATTTTCAACCCTATTTTTAATTAATAATAATGAAGAGGGACTTTAGCATCAAAGTCTTATGTTTTTGCTTATATATAATGTTTTTTTTAAAAAAAATTTTAAAGGATTTTGCACTTTTCTTGGCGCTTGAGCGAAGGATAGAGTGCGATGTGGTTTAACGTCTGATAAATTCCTGTTAATTAAATAGCCTTAAGGCCTCGAGGAAAGTTAATCATTTCAAATCAAGAAAGGTGCAATCCAACTTGAAGGGGAAACTTAGGAAGCCGAACCTTCAAAAGGCACATCTCACTGAAGCGGAGAAGGGCAGAAGAAGGTGGGTGTGTTGTGCTGAAGTGAGAAAAGCATCACTCCAAGAATAGCCTTTCTTTCTTTTTTATGGTTAAAGCACACAGAGATGGATTATGTTTGGAGAAAGGTATTTTCATGCTAGAGATGCTCCAACTTTACTAGATTACCACGACCGTTATATTGCGTCACAGCTGAGAATGCTCGCGACGATTTAGGTTTTTTTCGTTATTCTCGCATGCTCTTGTAACAATTTGTTCTATGACTAGTTCTTTGAAAGACGGATTTCAAAACAAAGTGAGGCGACTTGATACATATTTTATTGGATCAACCGAGATTTGATGAGATATATTAAGTTCATGGCTTCACTAATGTCTTTTAGAATGTCTAGCAATTTTTCAAAATGGAAAGGTTTTAGATCAAAGTCTTGGAAGAATCACATCCTTTGCGTATGAAGAGTGCAAAGGCGAACAGATTCTCATGCTGGTGACTAAAAAAGTTTGCAGGAGTGACCATTTAGTATGAGCCAAGTGAACCTGAGTTCGATCCATGGATCATGCAAATTTTTTATGTTTAGCCTCCGTTTGTTTCGCAAAAAATGTGACATTTTTTGAAAATGTTTTTTAGGAAGTCAATTTCTTGGAAAATGACATTATTTTCCGATGTTCGGTTGAAACATGAAAATGGACTGGAAAATATTTTTCGCCGTTTAGTGAGGAAAATATTTTCCTAAAGAAAATTACCAAAAATTCAATTTTTTTGATTTTTAAATCAAATTTTTATTCCTTTTCTTTTCTTGGTTCCTTCTTCTTCTTCGGTCACCGACCACGACGATGGCCAGCAACTAGCCACTGGCAAGCCCTGAGCTCGCCGTCCTTGGGCGAGCTCGAGGTTCGCCTCCAGCCGGTCGCCATGGCTGGCGATCGACGAAGAAGAAGAAAGAAAAGAAGAAAATAAAATAAAAAGGAAAGGAAAATAAAAAATTTGAATATTCTTTAATTAAAAATAAGTTGTTCTTCATATGGGTGAAAGAAAGAGGAGGGAAAATGCTTTCCTTTTTTCAAAAGAGGAAAACATTTTCTTCACTTTTGTATGTGTTTTTTCTATGGGTGGAAAATGTTTTCTTTGACTAATTGATTTTCCGCCCTCGGAACGTCGGAAAATTCGGAAAATATTTTTTGGGAAGTTGTTTTTCGCCAAATGAACGGAGCCTTAATCTATTTCTCTTTTCCGATGCTGTGGAAACCCACTTTGAATAAGTAAATTTCAAGTCTATACGCGAGCCAAGACTCTAGTGGGTGCTTCAAGAATAGAATTATTTGCATCCTGTGGTACGGCGAATCAATCTACCGGGTCGTGAGCCTGATCTACACAGGCAAATCCGTTTATTAATCGCCAAGCTAACCAGCTCTGAGGATCTTTCTCTGGTGGCTTTTGACTAAAGATTCATCTTTTACTTTGACAAAAATGAACTAAGGATGTCCATGCGTGGCAACAAAGCTTGCTCCGATCCTCCCACAAGGTTCAAGACTCAACAAGTATAAATGGTTTTGAGGTGCAATTCACTTACTATAAGTAGAATCGAAGTTCTCGACAACATTCACGCTACACGATGGGTCGAGAAAAGAGCTTGGCTCTCATCAGTCGAAGGTCATTAGGGTTTGTGAAGGTCGTTGGTTTCATAGGACTAATCACTCTCGCGGCAAGAGTGAATTCCCAGGATGCGTTTGGAGAGCCTATGTATGGGATTTTATGCATAAGCGAATGCCCGACGTGTCCCAGCATCTGCTCGCCACCGCCGCCTCCGCCGTTGTCCAAGTCATATACTCCTCCTCCACCTCTGCCTGCGCCGGCTCCACCAATTTCTCACTCTTCGCCTCAGTATTACTACACTAACCCGCCATCTCCTCCACTGCGTTCATCGCCTCCGCCGCCTACGTTGTCGCCACCGCTGCCGCCTCAGGCACCCGATATATATCCCATATGGGGTGCTCCCCCTCCGCTATCGCCACCACCGCCACCTTACAAGTACAATAAGCCCCCGCCGCCATCGATGCCGTACTCCCCTATAATTTCATCATCTAATAATGGCTCCTCTCCTTTCTACTACTTCTATGCCTCAAGTGCTGCTTTTGAATCTTCTCTTCCTGCCTACTCATGTGCCTTATTGCTCCTCCATGTTCTTCTCTCTTTTGGGTCCTTTTGACAGGTTGTGATTAATAGAAGGAGGTGATGTGTAGGGTAGGGTTAAAGGTTCTTTATTTGGGGGGGTGGGGGGTTGGATCATATCTGTAATTATGCTTATTGCTATATGGGTGGGACAGATTTTTTCTACATGGTGTTGATTATAAATTAGCAGTATATAAAGTGCTACATTTTGATGAATGCGTCTCTGATTGTTCCTATGATTACCATGTTGAAAAGAGAAGAAGTTTGCTTCTGTGTCTCGTAATTGAATACAGAGAGATGTCAAGAAATGATGGCTAGGGAAACTCACGTCATGCATGTATTCGCGTCTAACTTTGGATAAGGAACATGCTAGATATCAATTGTCAAAAAGAAATTACAAATTTCTTGTACGTCACGACACTTTATGTAAAAATTAAGATTGAATGTGCATAACTACGACTGGTTATATGGGTCGAAGGGGATCGTTTCGAGGCGTGAGCTCGATTCATTTTATGCTCGAGTCATATGAACTCAACTTGAACTTGAAAAGAACTAAGATGAGCTTGAGTAGCTTGCCGAGGGAACCTCCCGTTGCCGAGGAGTAGCTTGTCTGCTCTGCACGACGTAGAGTGCCCATTTTCAACGGGATTTGACATGGCTGTGGAAGCATAGATCGATAAGCTCGAACCCGACACGGATTGACCCAAATTCGTGATAAAAATCAATGCGTTACCACATACACATATACAAGTTCAAAACGAGCTTCACAACTTGAACAAGAATTGACAGGCCTAAATGGGCCTACCTGTTCTAACCCAAAAAAACTGGGCTTGCGTGTTGGGCCAAAGCCCAATATTGGGCCCATGCAAGCGTCGTCGGAAGAGGCCCATGAATTGCTCTCGCGGCCCATAGACGATAGCTCATCTCGCTCCTTCAAGCCTCGACCATGGCGACCAGAACCAGAAAGGCAACGAACAGCTCAAACGGTTCGTCACAGAAGCTTCAGATCCATCGTCAATGGAAGCTCGAACCTGAGCTGATTCAGTCAACCGCCAGATCGATGTCCTCACTCGCTAGATCCGTCGAAGAACCTCCCATGTCGAACTGAAAGCCCTGATCGAAGACCCGCCTCAGTTCCGTACCCCATCGTTCGATCCCAATTCGTCCAAGTCCCGAGGAAATCAGAGAGAATGGAGCCGGACAATGGAGAGGAGGCGGAGACGGCGGCGAGCCTCCTCCTCCCTCTCGCCTCCGCGGCTCAGCAGCCGTACGTCTCCGAGCTCCTCTCCTTCACTCTCGACCGTCTCCACAAGGTGCGGCCTCGAATAATCTCCGGCTCGTTTGCGCTGGGTGTGATCGTTCTATGCGTATAAGCATTGATTCGGTTTTGTGCTCGAACTGTAGGAACCGGAGCTGCTCCGGGTGGATGCAGAGAGGATTCAGAGGCAAATGCAAGAAGTCGCGGTCGGTAATTACAGAGCCTTCATTGCGGCCGCCGACGCGTTGCTCGCGATCCGGGAAGAAGTTTCTTCCATCGATAAGCATCTCGAGTCTCTGGTAATTCTCGCCTTTCTTCTGTTGATTTAGCATTGAGTGCTGTCGAGAATCGTGCTTGATGTACTATGGTTACGCATTTGGAGGTCTGGAAACTGCTGCTTACTCCATCTGCTTCTGCACAATCTGTTGTTTAATACTTGCTTGCATGAGAAGTTTTACAATTTTTGTTGATTCGAATGAGAAAATTGGGTTTCGACCATGGTTATGGTCGTTGGGGATGATGGTGTTTTATCTGTTTGCAGGTAAGTGAGATACCTAAACTCACGTCCGGTTGCACTGAATTTGTGGAATCTGGTGAACATATTTTGGAGAAGAGGAAGATGAATCAGACTTTGCTTGCCAATCACAGTACATTGCTTGACTTACTCGAAATTCCTCAACTCATGGACACGTATGTGTTTGCCAAATTTATATGTCACTCATTCGTTTGATCTCATCGTATGTGTCTAATGAGGCATTTGGCGAATCACTTGATATGTGTGGTGGATTGCATCTCATTTAAATGGCTTATTCGTTCTCTAGCTTTGTGAGCTTTGGTAGGTTGTCATAGAGTAAGGGTAATCTGCATGCTGTTTCAGTTTGATCCAGTTGATTGATATGTAGATCAAAGAATTTTGAATCTATTTGTGAAGGAAATGCACTACAACCTATGGTCTTTCGTCAATTTGGGTATCTGGCGATAGGCAGTTGAAAAAATAAACATAATTGGTCTTATTAGAATAATGAAAGCATCTAAGTTGGAGGTCTAGAAAATTTGACTGGAGACTACCGCATAGTAGGGTGCTATCCTAGACTATTGTCAAGAATACTGCTGAATAGCTTAGACCAACAAAGAATAGCTCGTTTCTTAAAATCAAGGAGCCTGGCATCTTAACTCTTGTTTCAACCTGTTGGAATGGGAAGTAGTTGAGGGGTATGCAACAAATTAACAATCTGAAGACAATTTAGCCTTGCCTAGTGTGGGTAGATCGGAGCTCTTCCTTTGCATGGCCTCTCCTTTGGAGGGTAGTAATTATGAAATTTCTGAGGAAAGTGGATGCTGAAACACAAACATTAATAATATGCTGGGAAGCACCATGAGAGAAGAAAATGCAAAGAAAATGCCCTCTATTTAAAATTTTTTCTCCTTTCCCTTCTCATAAAAGTTTTAATTGTTTCAGAACTTTCCACTCAAATTTTCATCCCCTCCATTTTCCCCCATTTCTCAAACATAGAACGACTGGCCCTTGAGTGGCTTGTCCTGAGAAAATGTTATATTTTGCCCCTTGACTAATTAGTCTTTGATAGCCACTGACTCCAAACATGCTGCAGATGTGTGAGGAATGGAAACTATGACGAAGCTCTTGATTTAGAAGCATTCGTCTGCAAACTTTCGACAATGCACCCCAAGTGAGTTTCTCTCATCACTTTACTGAGTTATGCCTTGGGTATCGCTTTTATCTAATTGGCTGCCTTGTGTTTCCGTCCAAGATTACCTGTGATTCAATCATTGGCAGCCGAGGTTAAGCAAACCACTCAGTCACTTCTTTCTCAGCTCCTTCTGAAACTCAAGTCAAATATTCAGGTAACCTAGCCTATTTGGTATTTAGCATATCTTGCTTCACCTGGATATTCATGCATGGATTTAACATTCTGAATTTGATTTTACCCGTTTCCTTGACAGTTACCTGAATGCCTCCGGATTATTGGATATCTACGCCGAATAGGCGTTTTTAGCGAATATGAAATGCGGTTGCAGGTAAAACTTGTTTCACATTTATTACAAGAAGAAGACCAGTTCATGTTTCATTTAGATTTTTCATGAGGTCTAAAGTTTCACAAGGGTCATGTGCACTATTAGTCGAACTCAGCTGATGAGATATAGTGATTCTATTAATTCTGTTTTGCATGTCAGACTATTTACTTTTATCTCACTTCTCTCTCTCTCTCTCTCTCTCTCTCTTCCTTTCTTGTTTTTCAGTTCTTACGATGTAGAGAGGCTTGGCTTACTGGGATTCTCGAAGACTTGGACCAGAGAAGCCCTTATGAGTACTTGAAAGGCATGATAAACTGTCATAGGATGCATCTTTTTGATGTTGTTAATCAGTATCGGGCAATATTTGCTGACGATACATCAGGAAGTGAAGAAAACTATGACGGTGGCCTCCTTTTTAACTGGGCAATGCATCAGATTACCTCACATCTCAAAACTCTGAAAGTCATGCTACCCAAAATAACTGACGGAGGGTCTTTATCGAATATATTGGATCAATGCATGGTGAGATATATGATGGTCTGGTTTTATATGCATGGGCTGGCAATTCTTTATCTTTTCTTTTGTTGATAATTCTCTTACATACCATTGTTCTTTGCCTAGAAAGATAAGCAACACTAAAAACTGCTTATGAATGGTGAATTCTAGTTCACTGCTGTTCTTGATGATCTTGTACAGATAGTCAAGTTCTATTGTGCTGAGTTGATGATGAGTTTACTTTTGCTGCAGTACTGTGCAATGGGCCTTGGCTGGGTTGGGCTCGACTTTCGAGGCTTGCTTCCATCACTGTTTGAAGAGTAAACACACATCTTTTCTTTGTTACCTGCTGCTTATTGGCTTTTCACTAGCTTCTGCAAAAGTTTGACTTTGGTTTGCTATGCAGGGCAGTTGTTAATCTGTTCTCAAAAAATATGAGCACTGCTGTCGAAAATTTTCAGGTGCGTGGATGAGTATGATGTTTGTAACACACATGTTTTAATGTACTTATAAGCGCAGTGATTCTCATCTTAATGTTTTTGACCCAGTTGGTCCTGAATTCGCATCGCTGGGTTCCTCTACCAGCTGTTGGCTTTTCAGCCAACAGTGTCACGGAAGAAAGTCAAGAGGATGTCACTCCTCCATCTCATCTGATGGAACATCCACCTCTTGCTGTATTTGTCAATGGTGAGTGTTTTTTTAGGATGGAGATATATTCGAAGAATGTACATAGATATTTGTAGAGGTATTCCGGGGTTTGTTGCCTGTGCTAACTTCTCAACTATGGTGGTTGTAGGTGTATCTGCGGCAATGAACGAACTACGCCCTTGTGCCCCGATTAGCCTGAAGCATATCATTGCGCAAGAATTAGTTAAGGGATTGCGAGAAGTGGCCGAGTCTCTATTAAGATATAATGCAACTCAGATACTGAGAGAAAACGAATCTAGCCTTTTTCTTAACCTTTGCCGAGCATTTATCGAGGTACTGCACACTAGTATTCATCTACCCCACTGTTGAAAAATTACTTTTGCACCTTTGCGATCTAATTTACTTTCATTTCCTTTTTAGGTTGTTTATCCTTACTGTGCCACTTGCTTTGGGCGATGTTATCCTGGTGGAGCGGCTCTTGTCATGGAGGCAAAAGGTTTATGCGGTGGACTCGGCCGGCTGTTAACGGTTTCTCCTTCGGTAGAAGTACCCAAAACCTCAACACCTGTTGTAGAAAGGACCGTATCTGCGAATGGCAAGTTACCCATTCTAGAGAATGGAGGTCCTCCACACTCCGAGGAGGCCCGGTCTAGCAATGTGGACGAAACAGAAAAAACAACTTTGGAGGCTGATCCAAAAGATGAATGAATAGATTGGGACCCAAGTCTATTTAAAAAAGGCGCCCGTTGTTTTTGCAGTTCTATATTCTTTCCATTATTTCAATATGGGCCTCACCAGCTAGATGTTGGTCATAGAATTAGACTTGTCCATATGTGTTCAAAGCTTCTTTTTTGGCCACGATAGAAGAAATGTAACATGAGAGGAGATTGCCTTGTAGTGAACATGCAGTAACTGCAGGGGCTTATACTTATAGGCAATTCATGGATTCCGTCAAGCGATATGCTCTCCTCTGTTCGCCTCTCATCCAGTTTTGGATTGCTTACCAATGCTGGTGGAAATCAGTAATCGTTAATGTCTGAGGTAGCTGAAACTGGAGTTGTGTCTGAAGCTTCGGATCAGACAAGCTCCATCTGAATCGGCTTACTAAGATAACGGGGAGATTGTCGAGCTTGATGTTCGGAGCGACGAATTGTATACCTTCGAGAATGAAAAACTGCATAGAGTTATTTTGATACAGTGAAGCAAACTGAAAGAGGGGTTGCAATGAAAATTTTGCTTTGCTTGATACAGGAAAGAAAGCCATTGTATTGCAATCTGGCTGATACAATGAATCAGTTTCTGATCACGTCTAACCACAACCGAACACGAACCTACTTTTTCAAGGCATCCTAAAATCTGATGAAAAAATAATGTGAATGGTGGTCGTATCATAGATGGTCGTGCCGACACAATCACAATTTCATTTTGGGACGACACGATAGGGATGATTATGATATATGCAAATGTGAAAAACAAAAATAGAAAATACCCGAAACATACTCGATTTTCACCACCATGACATAAGATATATTTCTATCTGTAAAACTACAAATCACATTCCTCACCTCAGCAAAATTGTTCATCTATTTACGACTTCGCCATCTTGCTTGTGCTGTGGAGGGGAGATAGGGGTGTGGGGTGAGGGAGACTAGAGATTTGTGGGAGGGTTTTTATGGTTTGGAATTTGCGAGAGGTTCAGACCAAAAAAAAAAAAAAAAGAATTTGCGAGAGGGGTAATTTGGTCCTTTCAAAATAAGAGATTTGGTCTTGAGGTAGTATTTTAAGAAAACAAAAGCATATTTTTTTGCCATTTAAATAAAAATCGAGGCAATACTTTTTTGTATTTTTCAGAAAAAGATGGACAAAAAAAAACCAAAACTCCTTCCAACAACTGGCCAGCGAACCGAAGCTAAACCCTGCCTCCAACCTCCGAACCCCCACGCCCGTCAGTCTCCTTCGAATTGAATTGGAATTCGGTCCGATCCTCCCCTGCAAAAACAGAGCTCTGCTTCCAGAAGAACAGAAAACTCTAACAATCAGGCAGTGCCCAGCTGAGCTATGTCATCTGATGCCCAGGCGGGTGGTCCGGAGCAGCAAGGACCCAACCCCAAGATTCAGATATACTCCACTTCAGCCACTGGAGTTTCCCCTTTCTGGAGAGGTCTCGAGCTCCCTGTCCTTCTCCTCAATTTGTGTGCCTCTTTCCTGATTGGAAATGGCGTTAAAAATTCGATCTTTCTCTCTTGGGTTTGTTCTGATTCTGCAGACAAGTATGAGAGAGAAGCTAAGAAGTATTGGGATGTCTTCTACAAGAGACACCAGGACAAGGTTTGCTAGCTCTGGCCATAATTCTTGTGTCTGCTTTCTTGATTGAGATGGATTCTTTTTGTTTTTGTTTTGGTTTGAAGTTTAAATCTTTTGGGAGATTGATTGGTCTGCAAGTAAATTGATAGGAGCATCAGTGCTGCTTGTTAAGTTGTGACTAGTTTTTTTCCAAGCTGTTCAGTTCATTCTTTGTGCACTTTGCTGCTTTAGCTATTGTTGCTAGTTTTGTTAATGCCAGCTCTCTCTCTCTCTCTCTCTCTCTCTCTCAACAGTTTTTCAAAGATCGGCACTACTTGGACAAGGAATGGGGACGCTATTTCTCTGTGAGTTGAGAAAAGCTTTTGCTTTCAATCTGTAATTCACTTTGTGAAGTTGGAATTTTCTTGGATGGTGTAGATTTTGTATTGTGCTTTTAACTCAACAGATTCTTGCTTTGTCAGGGAGCAGGGAGAAGGATTATTTTGGAGGTGAGCAACTAGTGCCATGTTTGTTTTCAGCAGACTGCATTACTATTATTACATACAATAAATTTTTCCAGTCATAATAAGCTAACTCCATGGAGAAAATCTTTCACTTTTGTGATGGTCTGTTATGGTTGAGAACTTGTCTTCACTGCAGATAAATGGTAGTTTTTCGGTTCTAAGTTATTGCTTGCATTTTTCAAGATTGGTGCTAATGCTCTCCGCAGGTTGGTTGTGGAGCTGGAAACACTATATTTCCATTGGTTGCTACATACCCAGATGTTTTTGTTCACGCCTGTGATTTCTCACCACGTGCTGTTAATTTGGTTAAGGTTTGATTTCTCCTTCTTGTCATTATCTACGTCTTAGTTTGCTTTAAGGTCTGACCGCTGTTTTCTGAGCTGACGTCGCCTCGTGCGGGAGTGCTGGGCTGGACATTTTTGTTATTCCTAAGACAATGTGTGGGGGGCAGGCGGGCGGGGGTGTGAGGATCAGGTTCTTGTGAAAAATTGGATGTAAATGCCAAATTACAAGTATTTGATCCCTTCCCCTATATTAGCTAGCTTCTTTTCATCGATAATTAAGCCCTGCTAGTTGTTCCATCCAAATATGAGTTCCAGAAGGTCTGATGTACAATTTGGATGTATAAGTCATTGGATGTGGTTAAAAATATGCTTTTGTTAGATTAACATGGTTCAGGATACATTTGGCAGTTCTTTAATAACATGACCTTTTATTTTGCTCATTACAGATGCATAAAGACTTCAAGGAAACACAAATTAGTCCATTTGTCTGTGATTTGACCATTGATGACTTGAACCAGCAAATTCCACCATCTTCCATTGACATTGTGACCATGGTAATTAAAAGGAAGTAATGATCCAACTTTAATACATCTTGGTAGCTTAATGAGCTGCTATTGCTATCTCATAGCTTATGCTATTAATTCAGTTGTTTGGTCAGTTAGTTATGCAGTTTCACTAGCTGATTGTAAAGCAGATATTTGTACTATCTGCAGTGTCTCCAGAGAAGATGCATCTAGTATTGCAGAATATAAGAAGGGTTCTCAAGGTAGGAGACCTCCCTGTTTGTAAGAATAAAACTGGCAATATACTGATTTTAATAAGACAAAGTACTATCACTAGAGGAGATTTAACTGCAATGTACTGTTTTTGCTTCCAGCCAAAGGGTCATGTGCTGTTCCGTGATTATGCCACCGGTGATCTAGCTCAGGTTGCTCTTTGAGTATTTATTATTTAGAATATTTTTATACTGCCGACAATTTATTAAGTGCTGCTGCTCACCCTTTTTTGCTATTTCTTACACATTTTCCCGTGTCTAATTGTTTGCTGACAGGAAAGGCTTACTTGCAAGGATCAAATGATTAGTGAGAACTTTTATGTCAGGGGTGATGGCACTGTCAGTTCCTGCGATCTGTCTGTGGATGCTATCTTTTATTTTTCTCCTCTTAATGAGCCAATCTTGACGCTCTTTTCTTTCCTTCTCTTTTTTTTCCCTCAACACAGCGTGCATTCTATTTCTCTAATGAGTTCTTAGCAAGTTTATTCAAGGACAATGGATTCGATGTGAAGGAAATTGGTTTGTGTTGCAAACAAGTTGAGAATCGATCTAGAGAGTTGGTAATGAATCGGTATGTTTTTCAATTTTAATTTGGTTTCAGGAAGTCTCCTGTTGCTTTTGTCAGACAATTGTCATCTTGTTGCATTTGATTTCAGACGATGGATCCAAGCTGTATTTTGCCCTTCAGATGCTGAGAACCTTTCTAGCAGCAATCATGCTAGTACTGAATTTGACTTGCCAAGTCAAGAAAATACTGAATCCAACATGTCATCAAACGCTTCAAAGGAGCCTGTCGAGAATATTGAAGTTGATATTTCTGAGGGTGTTGCAGCGGACATGTTTGGAATTTCATCTTCTGTTGACAATGAGGTAAAGGTTTCTCTTATTGCTAATTCTGTCTACATTTGCATATTATGGATCAATAAATGAGGTATTCGCCTCTTCTCATTGCATCTGCTTTCAAGTTATCAATGGATTTTCACCCTTTAAAGGATGTATTGGCGAACTGAGGTCTCCATTTATATTGTCTCGAATGATGACCCCTGTTTTTGGCATTATTTCCTCTCAGATAATTCAAGTCAGTCTTAATGAGGAAGACTTTAGCATTAGAGTATTGTCCAAAGAATATCAACACACATGCAAGTCAACTGGGTTAATGCTTTGGGAATCGGCTCAATTGATGGCCTCTGTCCTGGCCAGAAACCCAAACATTGTTTCAGGAAGAAGGGTTTTGGAGTTGGGCTGTGGTTGTGGAGGCATCTGCGCAATGGTGGCTATTAGATATGCTGACCTCGTGGTAGCAACTGATGGAGATAAAAAGACCCTTGACCTGTTGATGCAAAATGTTGCTTCAAATATAGCTCCACCTTTGCTTGATAAATTGATCGTTAAGAGCCTGGAATGGGGAGATAAGGGCCATATAGAAGCAATCAAAGAAGTGAATGAAGAAGGTTTCAGCATCATCATAGGCACAGACGTGACATATATTCCTGAAGCAATTTTGCCTCTTTTTGCCACTGCGAGAGAACTGATCTCATCCAACAGAGGCAATGAAGAGGACCAGGTGGCAGCACTTATTCTCTGCCACGTTTTGCGCCGAGTTGATGAACCATCTATACTATCTGCTGCTTCGCAGTATGGTTTTAGACTAATAGAGAGGTGGCCTGCTGGAATTTCTGATAAATCATCTTGCGGAGTTGTCAGCTCTTGGTTTGCTGAAAGTGGTGTAGATGAGTATAGTTTTAGTATGGCATTGAGCATTATGTATTTTCAGATCGAGTGACTATGATCTTCAAGATCTGTACTCTGTTCTTTTTTGGTCTTGACCAGACATTTGTTAAACCTGGTCCCAGGTTTGTGGCATCTGCCTTCTTTTGTTGAATTTTACTCGTTATTGGACCGAAATGTGGTTTTGCCACACGAAACGAAAGCCAGGGAAATTTCTTTAAGTTATTAGAATCATCTTTGGCTTCAAGAACAAAATGATTCAGTTGCACTGATTTGTGTTGCGGATTTCATACACTTATATAAAACATATGGTGATGTGGCTGTTATAAGTGCCAACATTTAGAACATATGCTTGTTTAATTCTTGAGGGGATGCATTGTTGGTTTCTCTTTAATTTGCCTCTTCTGTGTATTTTGGATTTGATTTGAGTTGGACTGAGGCAAGCTTCAAGTTGGAAGTGCCTCATTTTGGAAAAGAGCCATAAACAAATGCAAAGAAGTTCTAATAAGTTGACAAAAGCATTAAACCAGGGTGACTAGCAGCAGATCAAAAGCTCTTTGACTAAGTCGTGAGAGGAGAAGGCATTGATCCAAGTGAAACCCTCTTCTTGTCTGAGGGATCTGACCCAACTTGACAAAGTTGATAGATACGTTCCTTCCATGAAAGCACTTCGATCATTTACCAAAACTAGTGGGACTAGGACGTGCACTACGTCTGGTCACCAATTTAAAGTAAGAGGTTCACTCACAGAAACACCTAAAGAACCTGTGGTGCATGGACAGATTCTCCTAGAAACATATGAGAACAGATAATTTGAAGAAAGATCTTGAGTACTTATTATGACTTGGATTTTTTTAAATTTTTTTTGCCAACACGACATGGAATATATCCAACGTTGTAAGGAATTCATGTGACAAGCCCCGCTTAAAAGGAGGCCTAGTTATTTATTAATATATGTAAGGTTCTTTGGTTTTCTTAATATATGTCCGGCTAGAATGATATTGTAGGTTAATTTGAGTATATCATATTATGTCCAACTAATCATCCTGCGACAAAAGAGATTCAAGACGAGTAATATATAACTATTCAAGACGAATATATTACTCATTTCCAGTTGTATTTCTTGATATTAGGAACACCTTAATTCGTGATGGGAGACTTAGAACATCAAAAGGACAAATCTGGCTACAGTCAAAGAAAACTTCTTTGGTTACCATAGAAGAAATTGGTAGAAGACTTACGCAGAGATCTGAGTTCATTCTTCATTGCAGATACACCAACTTGTGCACCCGCCAAAACGTACTAGAAGCTTCTTCAAACAATTTAAACATCTTTATGACCATCGAAAAACCCTAATTTATTTATGTCTTCTGTATCATCTTCACTTCTTCAGCATGTCACCATAAGAGTTTGGCCCCAAACCGTTTTGGGTTCATCTTTTCTGGAGATATAATCTCCTCCGTTTGTCGATTCGCAAATGAATTCGAGAACAAGCCCTCTGTGTCTAAAGAGTGCAATTAAAATCCCAATAGTGTTGACCTGTTAAGGGCTCGCATGAAAATCATTCTTGCCATAATTTTTTATTCTGGCAAAAATTGATTTTTACCAGAATCAATTTTAGCAAAGAATGAGAAATTATGTTTATCAAACGTATCCTAATTTTACTTGTGCTTTTGGCAAGTTTACTAAACGGCATTCGGGGATCAGCGGCAGGCGGCTTGCGTCTGGCAGCCGGCATCTGGCGTCCAATGTCTGGCGTTCGGTGGCCCCCGACCGAAGATGCCGGCTCGCGTCAGGCGAGCGGCATCCAGCGGTTGGTGGCTGTCGTCCGCGCGGTCGGCGTTCAGTAGCGGCGTCCGGCATACGGCATCCAGTGGCCGGCGCCGGTGGCCCCCAACCAACGACGGCGGCTCATGTCTGGCGAGCGGCGTCTGGCGATCAGCAGTGCCAGCGTTCGACGACCGCGCGGCCGATTGTGGCATCCAGCGTCTGCGCGGCTGGCGACGGCGGTGGCAGCTTCTGGCATCCGATGTCCAGTGGCTGTCGTCAGCGACCCTCGACTGACGACGGTGGTTCGCGTCCGGCAAGTGGGGTCCGGCAGTCGGCGACGGCATTCAGCGGATGGCATCCGATGTTCGACAGCCGGTGCCGGTGGCCCCCGACTGAAGATGGTGGTTCGCGTACGCGCAAGTAGCGTCCAATAGCCGACGGCGTCCGACAGCTGGTGTCCAGTGACTGAGGCCAAGGATGGCAGCCGGCATCGGCAATCGGTAGCTGCGGGTGGCGGCCAGCGACGACGGGCGGGTGGCAGTCGGTGACGACGGGCGGCCGGTGGTGACCGACAGTGGTCTACGAGCATGAGAAGGAAAATGAGAAGTGAAAATAGAAAAGAATCACTTATGACAAGAATTGATTCTAGCCCTAGAGAATTACTTCTTTACCAAACACAAATCTCATTCAGAAGTAGAAAATTGTTTCAGAAGTCATTCTTTACCAAACACATTTTTGCTCCAGAATCACTTCTGGAGCAGAATTAAAAATTCTGGTAAGTCATTAAACGCACCCTAAACATGCTTAATGTGGAATTATCACAATCTCTAATGCACCGACTGTCCTAGTGAGATGCACCATCGATACTTTGAAAATCAATCGTTTCCTTGTTAAACATGTTTAATTAAAGTTCTGAGAGCACTTGTTCACAACATACTTTCCTTATGGCGTGAGAAATAAGACAGCATCATGAACATACACTTAATAGAGCAAAAAGGAAACTACAAAAGAAAATTAGGATAATAGAGTTTGTGGCAGCCAGTCTGAACAAGATCCTACAGATGGAAAGAGATGGTGATGCAGCATGTACCACCTGTTAGTAACACCCTGTGCAGTCCCAGAAGAGGTAGCAGCAGTCAAAAGACATACAAGTGCAGGAAGCGGATGAGTCTATTATGGCTCTTGCACTCACAACTTTTCACGTACTGTCTCCCTGATTAAATTTCTTTTGTATAAAATAATGCAATTAATAGGGAACATGTGGACAAAGAATTTCATCTCAGGGGAAAAGGAACATTCTGGGAAGGGAAAATGAAAATTACACACGAAGAAACATATACAGACAAAGATACTGTTAGGGCTTACACTGTCCATCTCACCAAGGCCAAGGTTTCTTGGATTTGGCTACTATACAATATAATACTTTAGTTCTCCAGCCAAGGTTTTTGCTGATCAGCTTGGTGCAAGAAAATTATCACAAAAGAAAAGAATTATTGCGAGTAATATGCGTCATAAAGGCCTAAAAAGCTTTGTTTTCACTATATAGAGTTGGTTATATTTTGCTGAATTCTGAATTATATTGTTGAATATAGATAGTCGAACATCTTTAAGCACTGATTTCTCCGTAAGATCGAGAAAAAAAGTCATCCTTCATAATCCTAAAAGACAGCCATTAATATAAAAGAAACAGAGAGAGAGAGAGAGAGAGAGGGGTGGGTGACAGATAGAGAGTAAGCACACAGAGATTCAAGCATGATCTTGCAAGAAAACACCATGTGTGCTCACTCTCTTCTGTCACCTCCCTTACCCTTTCAAAGGTCAAAGAGGAACCACATCACAAACACAAGAGCCACTCAACTGATTACTTGCACAAAAGTAAAACGAAAAGCCCTGACCTTGACACTGTATTCTCAAACTCAAAGCCCTTGTTACTGTTCCATTAGTGTGGAACAATTAGGCTTTGGCTTTGCTGATGAGATGAAGAAGCTGTACATATGGCGCTTTATATATATGGGGAAAGATAATGAAGGAATAAATGTGGGTTCCTCTTCCCATCCTCTTCTTCTTATTTTTTATTGTCATCATTCATTCATTCATGAGAGAGAGAGAGAGAGAGAGAGAGAGACTTCATCTTTTCTGAATCTGATCTCTTTTCCAGAAAGATCAAACCAGACCCATTTACTCAGTTACCGTTTACCAATGCATCTAGTGATTCTAAATCTTATCTGCTCTCTCTCCAAGCCCCAGCTACTAAGACCCCTCCTCCTCTCTCTGGAAAAAATAAAATTTGAGACCCTAACTACGACTGTTTCCCTGCCTGGTGGTCTGCCTCTTACTTCTTCAACACATTATCAGTTCACATGTATATCTTTGGAAGAATAATAGACACCAACCCTTAGAAAGATTAATGGTGAAGTAATCTGAAGGTTCATTTTGGTGGGTGCATATCAATAGAACAGAAATTTTAGATTCTTCATCACATTTTACAGTCTATTCAAATTAGAAATTGGACAAATGCACTGAGATTTGTAGTTTACGCATTACAATTAAAAACTGACCTAAGGTTACACCATATGCCACAAGGCAGCATAGTCTTTTGCATACTAGTCTTTGCAAAATCAATAATTAGGCTAACACAAATGGTCCGGCATGTATTGAAACTTCAGGTGCGACTAGCTTTTTTGCAATTATAGAGTGCTCGAAAAAGATAAAAATTCTCGAATAATTATTGTAACTACATCGTTTACTTCTTTCCTTATTCCTTCTCCCCTGAGAGCATCTCTTTGAGACCTTGCACATGTACCACATCAAACGGTGAATGGCCACCACTCGTATGTGTGACCATCTTCAAGAATGTTATACAACTTGATATATCTCTTAGC
The DNA here is from genome assembly GCA_001662345.2 of Metrosideros polymorpha var. glaberrima. NCBI lineage: Eukaryota > Viridiplantae > Streptophyta > Magnoliopsida > Myrtales > Myrtaceae > Metrosideros > Metrosideros polymorpha. Next base: position 21,824,739 of record BCNH02000003.1, on the reverse strand, counting down.
TACAGAGGGCAATAAGACCATGATTAATACTCAGAAAGAGCAGCCTATGCAGAAGGAATGAAAGCTTCCAAAACCAAGTGTACAAAGTTTAAAAAATTAGACTGCTTAGGAAACTTAAGTTACATATATGTTTGTATATGAATCACTCCACTTGGGTGATATAGTGTTAAAGTATCTAAATATTAAATCACACCTCCATCTAAAAGGTTTAATCTTTTAGAATAGATGGCAATGACCTTACAATATTTTACATGGTATCAAAGTTGGAGGTTTTGTGTTCAAAACTTTTTCAAATCATATTCGTCTCCCATAGTATATATATGTTCGTGCTTTTTTCTCATACTTTGAAAAGAGTGGGCAGCAGTTCCGCAAAATTTCGCATATAGAACACTTGCTAAAACTAGGCTTTGTAGGTCGATTGCAACTAAGAAGTGTTTGCGGTCATGATAGATCGAGGGATGCTAGCAATGGCCCTGCCCACTCGATAAAAAAAACAAAAGAACCATAGATATTAGGTAATCTTTTCAAGATTTACATGCTTAAATATATAGCTAAAAATTTTGGTCTGGCCTCGTTTTCGGTGGTTGATTTTATTTGCTTTAAGCATTTTAAATTTGACTTTTACTTTGATATCCAACATCTAGATTTTCAGAAACATGCATTGAGCTACATAGGGGGTATCAAAATGGAAAGAGACCCATCTTTAGCACTCTGGGAATCACAAGCTTTTCTCATCAGAATGTCCCCTCCATCCTTTGAATGGCTATTACAAGAAAGATGCAACATAAATAATTTGGATTTTCCCTTTCTGAAGGAATAACACAAAGCTATTGGGATACGAGGGGAGCAGAAATCAATTAACCAAATCATCCCTAATGTTGATATATCCCCACCTAGTCGAACAAAGGGAAAAGGGTCCATTCCCTTTGTTCAAGCAAACATATATTATGCGGCGCTAAATAAAAGCAGCTTAAAGTATAGATATGCTTTCTGATAAATTATAAACTTAAACCTAAAATTGTGAAATTTGAAGAATAAGAATCTCTGACTTATTGTTCTACCAATCACAGCCAACGCGTGGCTTTCGTGGTACGTTTTGTCTTTCCTAAATTCCCCACACAACCTGAGCATCTGTTTTGTCCTCAGGATTTGATACTTGAAAGTCGTAAAGTCTGGAATTAAGGTGATCAGCCACTTACACTAGGGTTTAGTGCAATTACTTGCATCCTTGCTTCCATCATCATGCAATCATGCGAATATAGTACAGAAGATTTTACCGGTTAGGAGACAATACAAGTGGCGGGAGTTCGTTTCTTGCATCAATTTCTCTTGAAACTTATATCTCACTCCAACTATCCTCCATACTTTCATAAGCACCCGTTTGGAACATTCATCGTTTATACTTTTCAAATCGTTTCGCCAATAATTGCCGATAGAGCACCTTTCAATATGTGGATCGACATGGAGATCAACAAAGGATGTGAAGGGTCTTTTCTTAATTCTTGGATAGGAATTGACGAGAAAATTAAAGAGACAAAGACTAGAGGCTATTGCGGCCAGCCATGTAAAAGGGTACTCGAATGTAAAGATAACCAAAAGATAAAATTGAACAACTAGTGTTCATTGATTGGTTGTCAATAATTTGCTCGAATTACAATTCTAATACTTATAGCTATTAGCAACCATTAACAACAGTTATAAATAAAGCAAACAACATCCTATGTGACTCATAGAATTCAACAACATGTATTTACAAACAATTACCAACAGACTCACTACTCAATGATCATGGCCTCATCACTCACCCTACGTCGACGGTTTCTTTTGCAGCTTGCAAACTTTCTTCCAAACGATTATAACAACCCATATTTCTTAGCCATTATCATTCGTGGCTTTTGAGATTTATGGCTCTACAAACCGGTGGTCATGTTGGCTTCACGATGAATGGGCCATTATGATTGTAGTTGAAATTATTGGCTTCATGACTTGAGCACTTACCTTGTTCTTGATTCATCTATCTTCGCTTCCACTTCGGTTCTTTTGTCGACTGATTTAAGTTTCACTTACCGACACTTCGTGACTCAACACTTACTAATTTTCTCTTATATCGCCTGTTGGCAACTCCTCATCGCCTTTATCGATTACCTATAGTTGCCGACCAAAAGGACTTAGCAAACTCTAGCTCAACTGTGTCTTGGTCGGGCTTATCCAGTTTGAGTTGACAATAAGAGGCTTGAGCAATTTTTGGTGTCAACACAAATGAAAGATTACGGTTATCTCTAAGAGATTATTATTGCTAATCTCGACTTTTTTCAATCTAACTAGATTCGGATGGTCCCTTACAAAACATTGGTAACAAGTATGAAACAAGTCCCTATCAACTTTTGGAATTCATTTGAATTAACGTATTCTTCTGATGATAGTAAGTGGCACGAGAGTTTATCCTTCATCGGATGCTTATACCAAACCATAGAAATTGATTTGTGCGCTGCAACACTAAGATCGATTAAAGTGATTACCGATAGTCAATATGCGCCTGTGTCACTTGATAAACACAGCTCGTATAACATGTATTTAACCAACGGTTGGCATTAATTACAAGAATCCCCATTTATACGAAAAGCAACTTTCCTTTTAGCAAAGTGGATATGATATATGCATGTAATACAGATAATAGAAGATCTAGGGTTTCCCCTTTTTGTAGTGGAGGAACGATATGGAAGACCTTGCATGGCCTCAATCACAATGGGAATTTTCTTATTCTAAACAGATCTTATGCTTGCTTGCTATCACTAGAATAGTTTTGTTCAAAAAGGAGCAACACACACAAACATACCCCTGCGTCACCGAGAAATTGAAATGATTGATAGAGATAAGCATCTGATCTTTTGCTTCAGCCATTGCAACACCTTTAACCTTAGTCCAACCTCTGGTGTGGTGATCATGGCATCATTGGCATCTTCTTCTCTCATCCTATCCTCTTCTTTCTCTTTTCACTCTTGGCCACTAGCTAGGAATGGGCCTCTTTTGATGATGGCATGACCTTTGCACAGTGAGTGTCGACGGGGCATCGTGGGGATGAGTCTCTTGTTGGCTTGTCCCCAACCATACGTTTATCAGATGTAAGAGAAATAATATCTTGCCAATTTAGTTGGAATGGTAAAGTGTATTGATTGAAATCTTGTCTTGTGGCTCTGTTGTCTATTTGGTCTGAGAGCTGCATTCGCAGTAGACAAAATGTTTTATTTAGTATTTCGGAGTGTCGTGAAGGACTGGGGGCATGCATAGACAGATCCAAATATGTTGCCAGAGGCCAAGAAAAAAAAAATATCTCAATAAAATACAAAAGACGTACATAAATAAAAGGGAAAATTGTCCGAAAAGTCCTAAATCTATTACATTTTGGTCAATTCAGTCATAAACCTTTCATTTTTCCTAATTGAATCATAAATTTTTTTATATTTGTGCCAATTCAGTCCATCCAACCACTTTCGGCCAGAAATTGCTGACATAGAAGTTGGCCGGGCCACGTAAGACGGTCGACACTGACGTTGATATTTTTTAATAATATTTTTTTCTTTTTTGGGTTAATATCACGAAAAACCCCAAACTAGTACACTTGTGACAAATTTACTCCAAACTAATTTTTTTACCAACAAAAACCCCAAACTGGAATACCTATGATAAATTTATCATCCGTTAGTTTATGTTAAATTGGGTTAATACTATGAAAAACCCCAAACTGGTACACCTGTGACAAATGAAAAGTAAAAACCATAAACTTGAAGACCCATAAACTACCACGTGTCATCTTATTTAGCAATTTGACGGTAAAATCTAATAAAAATTAATGGATGGTAAATTTATCACAGGTGTACCAATTTGTGATTTTTTGTGGTCAAAATATTAGTTTGAGATAAATTTGTTACAAGCATACCGATTTGGAGTTTTTCGTAGTATTCACCCTTTTTTCTTCTTTTTCCTTTTGTTTTCTTTCCCTTCTTTCTACTAGTGGCCGACATAGGCCATGGTTGGCAAGGGTTGACCTCACTTGTGTGACAGTGAGGCCAACCCTCACCCAAGCAAGGCCCGACCTCGCCAGATCTAGTGAAGGCAACCCTCCCTCAAGCGAGACCATGGCCTGTGCCAGCCACCAAGGGAAAGAAAAAAATTGAAAAAAAAAGAATCGAAAAAAAAGAAAAATTATTTAAAATATGCACGTCAGCGCTGGCCGTCTTATCTGGCTCAATCGACGCCATGTCAGCGATTTCCAGCCAAAATTGAATGGATGGACTAAATTGGCACAAATTCAAAAGGCTTAGGAGTTTAAGACTGAATTGGCACAATTGCAACAAGTTTAGGACTTTTTAGCGGAGACCAAATGATTAGCGAGACGTTTTATGTCGGGGTGATGGCACTGTCAGTTCCTGCGATCTGTTTTGTGCATGCTATCCTTCTCTTTTTCCTCTTAATGAGCCAATCTGGACGCTCTTTTCTTTCCTTCCTTTTCTTTTTTCCTTTTCGAAACAGCTTACGTTCTATTTCTCTAATGAAATCTAACCAAGTCTATTCGAGGACAATGGATTCGATGTGAAGGAAATTGGTTTGGGTTGCAAACAAGTTGAGAATCGATCTAGAGAGTTGGTAATGAATCGGTATGTTTTTCAATTTTAATTTGGTTTCAGGAAGTCTCCTGTTGCTTTTGTCGGTACAATTGTCATCTTGTTGCATTTGATTTCAGACGATGGATCCAAGCTGTATTTTGCCCTTCAGATGCCGAGAACTTTTCTGGCAGACTGAAGTTGACTTCCCAGTCAAGAAAATACTGAATCCAACATATGATCGAAAGCTTCAAAATCGAAAGCTTCAAAGGAGCCTGTCGAGAATATTGAGGTTGATATCTGAGGGTGTTACAGCTGACATGTTTGGAATTTCATCTTCTTCTGACAATGAGGTAAAGGTTTCTCTTATTAGTAATGCTGTCTATATTTTCATATTATGGTTCAAGAAATGAGGTATTCTGCCTCTTCTCATTGCATACGCTTTCAAGTTATCAAAGGATTTTCACCTTTTTAAGAATTAATTTGCAGACTGAGGTCTCCATGTATATTGTCTTGAACATTTACACCCGTTTTTGGCATTATTTCCGCCCAGATAATTCAGGTCAGTCTTAACGGGGAAAACTTTAGCATTAAAGTGATGTCCGAAGATTATCAACACACATGCAAGTCGACCGGGTTGATGTTTTTGGAATCGGCTCGATTGATGGCCTCCATCCTAGCCAGAAACCCAAACACTGTCTCAGGAAAAAGGGTCTTGGAGTTAGGCTGCGGTTGCAGAGGCATCTGCTCGATAGTGGCTGTTAGATCTGCTGACCTTGTGGTAGCAACTAATGGCGATACAAAGACCCTCGAACTGTTGATGCAAAATGTCACTTCAACTGTCGCTCCACCTTTCCTTGATAAATTGATTGTTAAGAGCCAAGAATGGGGATATAGGGACAATATAGAAGTAATAAAAAAGTGAATGATCAAGGTTTCAACGTTACCATAGGAACTGTGTAGAGTGCGCAACCTTGCTAGGTATACCACTCGTAGGGTATGCAGAAGCGTTGAAACAAAAGGATACAGAAAGCTTTGGAGGTTTGGTGGGGGGAAAACACAAATACACAAAGGAGAGTGTATAATACTCAAAATGCCTACTGCAAAGGCTTATAACACAAGAACAAACACACAAGAGTACCTCTCTTACAAGCTTTGTTGCTACAAGCTTGTCTCTCAACACTCAACTCTCTCTATCTCTAAGGCTCCCCCACACACTTTACAAGCTTAAATCTAAGTCCTATTTATAGATGTTACCACCTCCTCTTGAGTAGCAAGGTCCAACTTCTGCTCTAACGTGTCAAAGATAGGTGTTATCCTATTTTGACCAAAAAGCTTCATAGACTAAAGAAGCAAATTCCAACTTGAATACAACTTCATCTTCAATGCAAGCTAGACAATTAGAGAACCAAAGTGCAATTAGGACATCTCATATTAGGTGTTGATTCCAACAAACTGATGCCACGCCTGAAGCAATTTTGCCTCTCTTTGCCACTGCGAGAGAACTGATCTCATCCAACAGAGGCAATGAAGAGGACCAGGTAGCGGCACTTATTCTCTGCCACATTTTGCGTCGAGTTGATCAACCATCTATACTATCCACTGCCTCCCGGTATGGTTTTAGACTAGTAGAGAGGTGACCTGCGGGAATTCCTGGTAACTCACCTCGGGGAGTTGTTGGCTCTTGGTTTGCTGAAAGTGGTATTGATGAGTGTAGTTTTAGTACGGCATTATCATCACGTATTTTCAGATCAAGTGATAATGATCTTCAGGGTTCGTATTTTGCAGGTTCGTATTTTGTTCTTTTATGGTCTTGACCCGACATTTGTTGAACCTCGTCCATGATTTGTGGCATCTGCCTTCTTTCATTGAGTATTATTTGTTGTTGGACTGATACATGATGGCTTTGCCACATGGAACATAAACCAAGGTTTTTTATTTTCATTTTTACTAGGATCATCTTTGGCTTCAAGAGCAAAATGATTCAGTTGCATTTATTTGTGTTGCAGGGTTTCCTACATATATGTATTTTGACCTTAATGAGCTTGTTATAGTTGGAAACTTTGTTCATGACACTTTTTTACATTAATATGGTGATGTGGCTGTTATAAGACGCCTACAGTTAAAACATATGCTTGTTTAATTCTTGAGGGGAATGCATTGTTGGTTTCTCTTCAATTCCTTTTCTGTGGATTTTGGATCTGATTTGAGCCACAGACTGAGGCAAGCTTAAGGTTGCAAATGCCTCATTTTGGAAAAGAGCCATAAATAAATACAAAGAAGTTCTAAGTAAACAAAAACTTCTAAACCAGAATAAGGAGCAGCAGATCAAAAAGCTCTTGACAAAGTCGTGAAAAGACAAGGCATTGATACAAGTTAAACACTATACCTATTAGGGCTTGCGCTAGGTCTGGTCACCGATTTAAAGTAACAGGGATCGGTCACAGAAGCCCCTAAAGAACGTTACATGTTAAAGATACAATTTAAATTAACTTGTTCTTCAGATGTTTCAGCACTGTTTTGCCAAAATACTGATCATGAGCACATTAATCAGGGACGCGAGACTTTGAACACATAAAGGTTATAGCCGGCTACAATCAAAAGAAACTGTATTTGGTTACAGACAATCAAATAAATTGGTAGGACTTTGAAAGATATCTGGGTTCATTCTTCACTGCGAATACAATAACTTGTGGACCCGCCAAAACGTACAAGAAGCTTCTTCAAACAATCCAAACATCTTTAGGAACATCTAAAAACCCTAATCCTAAGTCTTCTGCTTCTTCTTATCTTCTTCAGCATGTCTCCATAAGAGTTTGGCCCAAACGGTTTGGGTTCATCTTTTCTGGAGATATATTCAATCTCCATCATTAGTCAATTCACAAGTGAATACGAGAATAAGCCCTCTGCATCTAAAAAGTAAAGTTCAGTCCCAATACTATAAAATTTTGTTAAAAAAGCATTGCACTGTGCTTAATAGCAATCATTTCCTCGGTAAGCATGTTTAATAAAAGTACCTCACGCACTCGTTAACAATATTCTTTCCCTGTAGCATGAGAAAAAAGACAGTATCAGGAACACAAATTCAGTAGAGCAAAACTAAGAAAGAAAAATAGGATGATTGACTTTATGGCAGCCAGTCTGAACAACCTCCTACAGATGGAATGAGATGGTGATGCAGCATATAACACTTGTTAGTAACAGCCTGTGCAGTCCCAGAAGAGGTATCAGCAGTCAAAAGACAAACAAGCACAGGAAGCAGAAGAGTTTATGATGGCCCTTTCACTCCCCATCACATGTTTAGAACTTCTGCCTCACTCTCTCTTTAATTTAATTTCTTTTGCACATGATTATGCAATTAATAGGGAACAGGTAGACCAAGATTTTCATCCCAGAGGAAAAAAAACATTTTGGTAAGGGAAAATGAGAAACATACCTGAAAAAACAAAGACAAACAGACAAACCGTTAGGGCTTACACTGACGAACACCCCATCTGGCGAAGACCAAGGTTCCTTGGATTTGGGTACTATTCAACATAATACTTTCTTTCTCCAGCCAGGGTTTTTGCCAATCAACTTGGTGCAAGAAAACTACTGCAAAAGAAAAGCACTATTGCAAGTAGAAGTATGAGTCATAAAGGCCTGAAAGCTTCGTTATATCTTGTTGAATATAGAGAGTCGGACATCTTTAAGCATCGATTTTTCTCCGTAATATCTGTGAAATGAAAGTCGGACTTCATAATCCTAAAACACAACCATGAAGATTTAAGAAACACCGACACATATACGCACACCTGAGAGAGAGAGAGAGAGAGAGAGAGAGAGAGGTGGGGTGACAGATAGAGAGTGAGCACACAGAGCTTCAAGCATGACCATGCAAGAAAACACCATGTGTGCTCACTCTCTTCTGTCACCTCCCTTACCCTTTCAAAGGTCAAAGAGGAACCACATCACAAACACAAGAACCACTCGACTGATTGCTTGCTCCCTTCCTTACTTGCCACAAAAGTAAAACTGAAAGCCCTAATTTTGACACTGTGCTGTCAAACTGAAAGCCCTTGTTACTGTTCCATTAGTGTGGAACAATTAGGCTTTGGCTGTGCTGATGAGATGAAGAAGCTGTACATATGGGGCTTTATATAGATGGAGAAAGATGGGGAGGGAATAAATGTGGGTTCCTCTTCCCGTTCTCTTTTATTTTATTTTATTATCATTGTCCATGAGAGAGAGAGAGAGAGAGAGAGAGATGAGAGAGAGAGAGAGAGAGCAAAGGAAGTCTTCATCTTTTCTGAATCTGATCTCCTCTCCGAAAAGATCAAACCAGACTCATTTACTCAGTTACCGTTTACCAATGCATCTTGTGATTCTAAATCTTATCTGCTCTCTTTCCAAACCCTACCTACTATGACACATCTCTCTCCCTCTCAAAAAAAAAAATTGAAACCCTAACTCCGACAGTGCCCCTGCCTGGTGGTCTTCCTCTTACATCTGCATCACATTATCAGTTCACATGTATATCTTTGTAAGAATTATCTTACCAATCCCGAGAAAGATTAAAGGTGAACAAATCTAAAGATTCATTTTGGTGGGTAGATATATATAGCTCGTATGATGATTTTTAGGAGACAATAAGCAATAAATGTATCGAGATCTTAGGCATTTCGTACGAATTGTAGCATAATAAGAAAATAGAAAATCTATATACACATAACCCTTCATTTAGCCGACAAAAAGTCATTTATTAATGATCACTACACTTGTAGGATCTAGAGAAGACTATGATCATGCATTATTTGTTGTCTAACCCATTACAATAAAACATTGACCTAAGGCCAAAACCATATGCCACAAGGCCAAATAATCTTTCGTATGACCAATAGTTAGGCTATGAGTTTTTATATGCATCAAAAGGTGAATTTCCACCACTCGTGAGTATGACCATCTTCAAGAATGTTATTCAACTGGATATATCACTTAGCTATAGAGGCAAATAAGATCATGATTAATTCTCACTCTTTCATTTTCTCTTCTTTTCTTTTTTTTTTCTAGTTATAGCAAAGAGAAAGAGCAGCCCAAGCAGAAAGAATTAAAGCTTCCAAAACCAAGTATACAAGTTTAAACAAATCTGGACTATTTAGGAAAATTAAGTTAGATAAATGTATGTATATAAGTCACTCCACTTGGATTATACAAGCTCGAGCAAAAAGGAGAATGCATGGGTTGCATACGGTAGTCGACAATTGTTTCAACAATTTAAACTCCATGATTGTTATAGCATAAATCACTGGAACCTTGGCTAGTAGGTTTGCCTGATATAGTGTTAAAGTATTTAAATTACATATTCATCTGATAGCTTAAATAATTTGAACATCCCAACAAAATTTACATGGTTTCGTATTCAAATCCTATTCGTTTTCCTTATTATACATTTATACGCTTTGGTCTTAAAACTTTTAAAATAGTTGGCAGTAGTCTTATGAAATCTCGATGGACCGAGGGTTGCTAGTAGTGGCCTTACCCCTTAAAAGAATGTCATATATATTAGGTAATCTTCTCAATATCTGTATACATAAATATTTAGCTAAAAGTTTTCATCTCGCCTTATTTTGAGTGGCTGGTTTTATCTACTTTAAGCATTTAAAATTTCACTTCTACTTTGATATTGAACATCTCTATTTCTAGAAACATATACTTATACATAAACAATTTTTTGTAAAATAAACCTGAATGCTATTAAATACCTAAAAATAATTTCTTTTTTTTAATCTTCTGAAGGGGAAAAGCAAAACCTATCTCTAGAAGCAGGTTTTACTCAAGCCCCTCAAACATATTCCACAAGAAATGCATATTGAATCAAATAATGGGGCACCACAATGGAAAGAGACCCATCTTTTGCACTCTGGGAATCAAGCCTTTTCTTTCATCAGAATTTCCCCTCTCCTTTCTTTTGAATGGCTATTACAAGAAAGATGCAACATAAAGAATTGGATTTTTCCCTTCTGGAAGGAACAGAACAAAGCTATTGGATATGTTGGGAGCATCAATCAATTAATCAAATCATTTCTAATGTTCACCAGCCCCCACCTTCTAAAGCAAAGGGGAAAGGTTCGAATGGAAGTATAACACGTACATGAACCCCTAGTTCAAGCAAACGTATATAATGGGGGCGCTAACTAAAGCAGCTTAAAGTATATATGCTTTCTGATAATAAGACAATCAACTTAATTGCGCAATTTGAAGCATAAGAATCTTTGACTTGTTCTACCGATCACAGCCAACGCGTGGCTTTCGGAAGACGTTTTGTCTTTCCTAAATTCCCCACACAACCTGAGCATTTGTTTTGTCCTCAGGCTTTGATGCTTAAAGTCGTAAAGTTAAGAATTAAGGTGATCAACCACACACACTATGGTTTATTGCAAAGAATTGCATCCTTTCTTCTATCGTGATTAGGCAATCAGCTGACTTTAGTACAATCAATCTACCTTTTAGGGGAAAATGGGAAAAGAACACTAGAAATGCCATAATTATCGTATGCCGCTCACTTTAATGTTAAAACTTTATGCCATATCACTTTAGTGCCATTTTTATTTTTAAAAAACGATCACTTAAGTGTCATTTTCGATTTGGGACGCCAGAAATCTAACGTGGCAATGTTATATCATTTTTTCAAACCGATGTGGCTTGTCGGTGCTTCGAGTCGGCATTAATAGCCTTAAATGACGTCACTCAACATATTTGCCTCAAATTTAAACCCTAGTTCAGACAAATCAAGAACATTTCCCCTCTTCTTCAAACCCTAATTTGGACCGGGCAATTTGGGGCAAAATTAGGAGCTAAATCTTGCAAGAAAGAGCGGGAGCAAGACAAGCAGCTTAAGTTTATTTCAACAAGATGCAAAATTTCCAAGTCGAGTAATAGAGGTGATCGAGTGAGATTAGGGAAAAAAATTTCATGTTGTGCAAAGTTTTCGCCTCTTTCTTCTCATCTTTTACTTCAGTTTCGATGTAAAGCCTCCCCATGCCATACCCATATAAAGATTATTGTGTTTCGCCAATGATATGAGCTCAAGTTCAAATCCTCCGTTCCTGAGTTTAGTGTGAAGTGATAGTTCGTCAATGGTGATAAATTTGTTGGTCCCGAGCCTCGCGCTCCTGCTGCTTCTTCATCTCCGATGTCTTCGCCTACGAGTGAGTTCTCGAGTTAGCACTTGCTTGTGGACCGAGAGAGAGAGAGATTAAGTTTTTTACATTGTGACATCGTTTTTTTATTTTTAGCATGCGTGAGCTTTATTTTTATTTTATTTTATAAAAAAGTCACGTAATATTTAACTAAAAAATTCATGTAACATATTTTGTTTGTCTGATTTTGTCGTCGAAGGCACTTAAGTGATTATTTTTTCTCCGATGTGGTATTGAAGTGATCCGGCGAAAAGTTTTCGACACTAAAATGAGTGTCGTACGAAAGTTGTGGCACTTCTAATGTCCTTTTCCTAAAAAAAAAAATGTAATATCGAGAGTTTGTTTCTTCCATCATTTTATTTCTTGAAATTTACTGCAATTACCTTCCATGCTTTCATAAGCACCCGTCGTCAAGAACATTCAACATTTATACTTTTGAATAGAAATATTATGGTTATCTCCAAAGAGATTATTATTGCTAATCTCAACCTTTTTTTCATCTAACTAGATTTAGATGGTCACTTATGCATCGTTAACAAGTATGAAACAAGTCCCTATCTATTTTCGGAATTCATTTGAACTAACTTATACTTTTGATGACAGTAAGTGGCGAGAGAGTATATCATTCATCACCCTTTTATACCACATTGTGATTAGAGTGAAGTGATTATCGATCTCACTATGCGCTTGTGTCATTTGATAAACACCTCTCGCATAACCATGTAATTACAAATCCCCATTAAGATGCACAAAAGCAACTTTCCTTTTAGCAAAGAGGATGTGATACAAGCATGCGATTCATGTAATAGAAGATTTAGGATTTCTCCTTTTTGTAGTGGAGGAACGATATGGAAGACCTTGCATGGCCTCAATCACATCATAATGGGAATTTTCTTATTCTAAATAGATCTTATGCCTGCTTACTATCACTAGAAAAAAAAAAATTTGGTTCAAAAAGGAGCAACAACACCCACACACACACACACTTGCGTCACCAAGAAATTGAAATGATTGATAGAGATGAGCATCTGTTCTTTCGCTTCGGCCATTGCAACGCCTTTAACCTTAGTCCAACCTCTGGTGCGGTGATCATAGCATGATAGGCATCTTCTTCTTCACCCTATCCTCTCCTTTCTCCTTTCACTTTCGGCAACTGGCCAAGAATGGTCCTCCCTTGATGATGGCATGACCTTCGCACAGTTGTCCACATGGCATCGTGGGGATGAGTCTCTTGTTGGCTGAACCCCAACCATGCGTTATCTGATATAACAGAAATCATGTCTTGCCAGTTTGATTGGAATGGTCATTTTCATAATTTTGAAATATTCAAGGGTATTGACTGAACTTTTGTCTTTTTCCCTTCTTTTTTTTTCTTCTCTTCCTTCTTCCTCTAGGCAAGGGCAGATGAGATTGACCTTGCTGACTTTTGGCAAAGCTCACCCTCGCCGGCCCTTGGTGAGGCTCACCCTCGCTGTTGCTAGGCAAGGCCGAGCTTCGCCAGGGGCTAACGAGGACGAGCTTCGCCAGTGGCTAGTGAGGTCAACCTTGCCGGCCCTCACCTTTGGCTGGTCGTCGACAAGAAGTAATGGAAGAAAAGAAAAAGAAAAGAAAAAAACGAAAATTTAAATTTTAAAATTTTAAAATATGGAAAATATTATTTTAAATTATTTACGTCAGCGTCGAACATCACGGTCGGCATCCATGTCAGCGATTTCTGATCAAAATTGGCTAGATGAACTGAATTGCCATAAATGTAAAAGATTAGGATTCAATTGGCAAAAAAAAATGTTTAGAACCGAATTTGCATAATTGCAATAAGTTTAGGATTTTTTTGGTAATTTTCCCGTATTTCGGGTGGTAGTGAAGGAATGGGGGCATGTATAGACAGATCCAAAGATGTTTCGAGAAGAACACATAAAATTCATTGGCAAGAAAAAAAGAAGACCCAATAAAATACAAAATACGTACATAAATAAGCCCATATTCATAAACAAATTGAGTGCATGACATAATAGATGAAAGTATAAGAGAAGGGCATCAATGTATTTGTATACACAAGAAGTATCATTATTCAACCAACTTAGTCAAGTAGTTAATTAAACCATGCCATGTAAATTATTGCTACATGTTCGGCTCTTGTTGGAATTTGTTAAGAATTTATAGTCAAATCTTTTACAGTGTCGGGTTAAAGCACTCTCTCCAAGGAAAGTCCCCTTGTTTAAAGGATTTTCTTCTCTATTGGCACCGGGCTCAAAATATAGATCCAAGTATAAAGAAGTTAATGGTCCAAACTAAACTATGAAAAATACACTTCATCCATGGCATAGGGCCCAACTGATGGAATGTCATATAAGCTCATCCATCATGAAGACTAAATCATATAATTGACCCATATGGCACATAGATGGAATGCATGATGAGCTCATCGATCATGAGTTTTCAAGAGACAGAGTTTTAGTGAAGTACATAACACGTGGCCATGATCAATTGACTTGAAGCATATATAGAAGTTGAGATTGAGTTAAGAAAAATTCATCGATCGAGAGATAATTGTAGCTAAGGAATCGGGAAGAAGAGTTACAAATCATCGCTAAAGTAGCACGCAAGTCAAAACAATTATAAATTCTTACAGTGGAAGATCATAACGTATAATGGAATGGCTCATATTAGATATGGGAGCAATCAAAGCATAAACAAGCACAAATAATACACAATTACCAATCATATAAACATTATATTTTGAAGATAAGAGATCAGCTGTAACAAATTTAGATTAAATATTGCTTAGACCAATTTTTGCGGGGTAATTTTGTTGTTACACCGAGCATACAACGCACGAAGAAGGAAGAAGGAAACCTCTGGCAGTTTGGTGATATGTTAAGATGGGCCTTGAGGCCCATAATATCGTGGGCTTATTGATATTGGTCCGATAGTGTGAGTCCGGACTTTGTCCTTGGGCCCAATTATATGCAAGGAGTACTTTGCACAAATTCTGCTTGGAATATACGTTCTTCCATTTTCTTGTTCCTAAAAGCAACCTTTCAGATTGAGTCACAAACCTTGGTCGATTGAATTTTTAACGTTTCCGTAGGTGATCCAAACTCCTAAATTTCCCACCGGTCAAAGTTGGAGGACTACGCTCAGCCCATGTTACAACACGACGAATATTTCCACAAGACGCGATTGACTAAAAGTGAAAACCCCCGACCCTCGACTGAGCGAAATAGGATATGAGTGACTCAGTTCATCAACGGAAACAAAATTTCGGATTGCAACTATCACTATGAAGTCATGTCTATATGCAAATTAGACCTCATATTTCTAGAGGAAAATGTGAAAGTTTGGCACTTGTTGGGGAAGAGACTATGACTTGTCTTCAATTAAATTCGAATTATTAATGATGTGGGTAGGTAGTGTAAGTGAAGTTAAATAATCGGGAAATACTATGTGGACAGAGATTAGTTTTGATTGAGGTTGCATTTGTAGCTGTCATCCCTATAGCTAATGCATTATTTCTCCTTTGTTAAGGAAAGACTTGTCCCCATTGGTGAAGCTTGTTCTGTCTTCTAGTCTAGCTTGATGACAGACTATATTTCTTTTAAAATACACCAACCATTTGATTAACCTTGATTAAAGCATTTTGAATAAGAAATTCACTAATGACAACTTTTTTTTTGTTTGAATGTCTAAAAAAATAAACTTACGATGTCAAACCATTTAAGATATGTGGAGGTATTATGTGGGGGCGATTATCCATCCAAACCGATCGTTATATAGAAAAGATTATGAGTTTCATCATTTTTTTTTTTGTCTAATTGTGGTACCTGCCACTTAATTATGAGTTCAAACATGCGGAATTATCAAGAAAAATCTCAAAATCGTGACCTCCTCTCAAATAAAAGAAAGCATGATACACACAACTGCATATGTGTACGTACGTATGTGTACATATACATGTATATTAGATATAATTTCGTGGATAGGCTCGGATAAAAGAATGTACAGAAGATTATAGAGTTTGTACCTAACTTTACAGCCTTACTCTCTTTTAATTAAACGAATAAAAAATCCCTCTGTGAAAACCGTGTATGTTGGTTCTTGTTTTGTTTATTTAATTTCTATCTGTCTGAGTATCTGACCACCAATCACAGAGCTTTCTTTTGCCATACTTCTTTCATTTGCTTGAACAATACAATTTTGGACACGATAGTATATTCCAGATGCATCCTATGACTCAGTCAAGAACGAAGAAACAGATCAGTCATCAGCAGGATTGGTTAGCATGCACAGATAATCAACAATTCATCAAGCCATTTCCAAAGTGAGAGGGACTTCAAAATATTCATTTTTTATTTATAGGAAAATTCCAAACCTTTGGCAGCCATACCTTACTCAAAAGTCAATTTTCTTGGTTGGACTCCACATTTTCTTCCATCACGGTATCATCCTCATCATCTCTCTGCTCCTCTCTGTTCCCATTTCCTTCTCAAACTCCAATTTTTTTTTTCAAGAAACGATCGAAGGCTCGAGACCCAACACCTATCGATCAGCACCCTCCGCCACCAAGGCTTCAAGTCTTGTAATCCATGGCTGATTACAACTACAATCACAACAGATCAAAGTCCTATGGAGGCCCCGACCTGATGCAGTTGCAGCAATACTATGGACCACCACCGCCACAACCTCGCGGTGACCTCAGGTGTTACAGTGCATCATATGCACAGACAGACATGTGGGGCACTTACAGCAACAACAACTTCAACAGGGACTTGAAGTTGAAGAAGGGGAAGAGCACATCTGGGTCAACCTCAAAGTCATGGAGCATCGCTGACCCTGAGTTCCAGAGGAAGAGGAGGGTGGCCAGCTACAAGATGTACGGGGTTGAAGGCAAGGTCAAAGGGTCTTTCAGGAAGAGCTTCAGGTGGCTCAAGGATAGGTACACACGGGTGGTTTATGGTTGGTGGTGAGAAATTTCATGTTGGGGTTGTTGTTGAGTCCTTTTGTTCTGCAAATTTGGTTCTCTGTAATATGTTTATGATGAGTCTTTTCATTTTCCAAAAGGGGGTCTCTTTCACTTTGGAGGGATGTATTCAAGTGTCTAGGGTATACAGATTGGACAATTGGCATGACTTGTAAATTAGTGGCAAACCGGTAGTTGTCAATCCAATCGTTTGCAATCTTCTCCCAGGGCTTGAACTCTATTGGCATGTGTGTCTTGTTTCGGTGAACTCGGTATAAAGCAACTTCGTTCATGCCTTTTGATTCAACCTGTAGTTTCTGCAGAATGAGTCGTCATGATTAGGCGATGTCTTTGGTTTGTTGCTGGACTTGCCCCGTGGTGTGGTGGTTAGAAAGTCCCTCATCTGTTCTCTACTTTCCTGTTCAGGTTCTCATTGTCGTCGAAGTAGTTTGACAACTGCTGTGACATCCTTCATTGTGAATCGGTATACTTCTTCATGATTGATCTCCAATATTACCTATTGATCTCCACGAACTCAACCTTCTCTGTCGATGAGTTGTCAAAGTGATATATCCCGCAGCGACTCAAGGGACAAATTCTTTCGTTTATCTTGAATTATCTGATGGACACTATCGATTAAGTTCAGGTGGATTCGTCATAAGCAGGGCCTGTCTTGTCGGAGAGTTAGCTCTAACCGGGGCATCCTCCTGAAAACATAATGTCATCAAGTCTGGTGTATACTGGTAAATTATTACATTGCGCTCTTTCCCTCTTTTGTTTTCCCGATTATAGTGGAACATGTTCCAGCTAATGTATGTCTGGTTCTTCACTTTTGCTCGAACTGGTTGGTAAATAGAATGTAAAAGCACTAGACAATTTTGGTACATGATGCATCCCAACGTAGTTGTGCAGTCTTTTCTCCCGTCGAAACTGTCTTGAATCCCATGTGCCTTTTGAACTGACACAGCTAGATGTAGCAAGTCTTGAGTGCTCCATATGACCAGGCTCGATCTGCTTCTTTCATTGGCACCGTCATGGATTGACTCAGTTGCTTGACTAGACTCATCACAAACCTGGAATTATTCTGTGCCTCCTCATATCTTGCTATCTTCTATTGAAAGGAGGTTGCCGAATAATCCGATACACCGGTTTGTGCATCACTCATGCGCTTTAAAGTCCTTTTCACTTGTGCCATAGAAATCTACAGGTGAGCAATATTCTCGATATTGTCGTTGAAATGTGTTTGCTCAGTGAGATTGTGAATTGTAAAGAAGTAAATCTGGGGGTTAATGACTACTTGTCGAACCAATGCCCAGATAACCCTGAACGCTCAAGAATGGAAGAGTCATTGCTTGAGACATTCCAATACTATCTGAAATTGGAACAGTCAATTACCAATTCTCAGAATTAACATAGCTCGACTCTCAATTGCGTCATTCCACGATACCTTTTTTCTGTGCCAGTACTCTTTTTGTTAACCGGGATCACAGATATCCTCCATAACTTTCTTGCAATCTATCGGCATGTTTCTGAAAGAGTCGGTCAACATTTAGCAGTCACTTATCCAATGAAGCAGGTAAGTTTCTTAAGCAGGGACACGGGTTCGGCCTAGCAATAGCCATTAGCCAAATCTTTGCCAAGATCAACACGTCGAATGTCGACACTGTTCGAATAAGCAAAGGCAGGACATACACGTTGATTTCATCTCATTCTTCGATATCTCCAACTTCTTGGACCATAACATCTGTGCTAGTGGCTCTACCGATTGGTTTAACAGTGCAGGAAGCGATTGCAGCAGTGGCTGCTGCTTCTATGCTTGTCGTGCCACCCATCGGAGTCGGATTGCAAGCAACCTTTTAGATCTATTTATATCAGCAGTCATTTGATGTGATCTTGGTTATGGAACTCTTATGCTCAAAATAAATGCAATAGCTGCTGTAGTTGGACCAACCTCAGTAACATGTCACCAATTTCGTTTTCATAGGTCATGTAATTATGTTGCCATGAACTTAAAATTCATAAACGAATCATTTAACTGTCTAGCATCTCAAGATGAACTAATATTCGAGGCTCACGCCAGAAAGAATAAGATTGAAACCAGTCACTGAAGATGTGTTGGCATTTGAGGAAGATGACCCAAATTTCTCATTTAATTGATGTTTCTCCACCCAAAAAAAAAGAAAAAGAAGAAGAAGAAGCAAACTATAATTTAAATAGAACAAAGATGATAGGAATTTGAGGTGAACAAAAAGAAAGCAGATTATAACTATGCAATTTGAGGTGAAACTTACATCTGAATTCAAGCAAATGATAGGAATTTTATGGGAATTCAGCTGTCAATTGTTGTCCACTTAATAGGCTGATTAGTTAGATCAACAAGGCTTTAAATAGGAAAAAAGGGTTGCCATTTAATGATGTTTGGTCAAAAGCAATAGCTCATTACTTCTATGTACGACTTTCCTTTCAATTTAAATATGAAAAATTCTGTTTCCAATTTCCAGGAAAATATGAAAAAGGAGCTATATCGTTTTGCATATTTAAATACGTATTGAAAATTTTTGAAAACTTCAAATTAAATCAAAACCAAGTGACGGTAATTGTAGGGTCCGATAGCCGTTTTTAACTTACGAAATCTCTCTCAAACCAAAACCTCGGGCGGACCACGATGGTTAAAATAGATCCTATTGCGAATTCACAAGCAAATGCACAAAATTCATAATAAAATGACCCAAACATGTTTTTTGTTATTTTGTTTTGTTTTTAAGTTATATCTTTTTATCTTTCCCTTTCTTCGGTAACCTGAAATTGGCCGTACCATATTAAGGCGCCTTCGTTGTTGCATCAGATCAGGCTGACACTAAATATAAAATCTCTCGAGAGAGAGAGAGAGAGAGAGAGAGTGGAGGTAACGTGAAACATAATCAGCATCAGAACCTCCGAACGGTATATTGCCGAGTCCAAATCCAAAGCACAGATCTTGCGAATTCATTTCCCATCTCCTTCTCCTTTCTGCTTCTGGGTCGCTTTCTTCTTTTTTGAGAGAGAGAGAGAGAGAGAGAGAGCGATGTGGGAGTCGATTTGTCTGACGTTGGTGGCCACCGCGGGCAACAACATCGGGAAGGTCCTTCAGAAGAAGGGCACCGTCATCTTGCCCCCTCTCTCTTTCAAGCTCAAGGTCGGTCCTTCTGTTTTCGGTTCCTTGCCTTTTCTCCATTCGGGGGGTCTTGGGTCGATTTTGTTGTTGGTATAGATTGTGTTGAGTTTGGTCGCATTGCATATTGCGCGAGAAAAACTGGGTTTGCTTTCAGGACAGTAGTTATTCCCATACCCAAATGTGAATTTAGCAAATGGGTTGTCGAGGTTCGATCGTCTGTTGATTGGTATGATTAGAGATGTTGGCTGGGTTGTTTCTATTGGGATTTTAGGAAATCGCAGCTCTGGTGAATTATTATGCTGTTTTCTTATGCTAAAGTATTGCTGTGGCATAGGTACTTTTACATTTTAATCCACTTCCATGACTTCCCTGGAAATTAAAGAAGTTAGAGTACTATATTGCCATGCCATTATCGATCTTTTGATTATAGGATGCATTTCCTGTGCAATTAGGAACTTTGGGTAGGCTTTTTGACAAGGAAATTGAGTTCTTCTTAGCATTGTCTCTTGGCTGACTGGCTCTATTCCCTTTTTGTAGGTTATTAGGGCATACGCTCTCAACAGAGATTGGGCTGTTGGGTTTCTGATGGACATGCTTGGAGCATTGCTGATGTTGATAGCTTTATCTCAGGCTCCTGTAAGTCCATGCCTGTGTGAGCATTCCATGTGAATGTCCCTATCTTGCACAAGTAAATCTTCTAAGTCCATATTGGAGTTGGGGTGACTTACTTATTAACGACTCTAAAGTCAAGTTTTGTCCTTTTTTTCCCTTCTTAAATATGTTTGTGTCCCAGCAGTGATGTGCCTGGGGACTTGTGCTTGTGTGTGCATGTAGATACATTTGAGAATGTTGAATATGCTCCTTTACTTCCTCTATTGCTTACTACATTGTGATTACAGGTATCTGTTATTCAGCCGGTTTCTGGTTCTGGACTAGCTATTCTTTCAGTGTTCTCTCATTTTTATTTGAAGGAAGTCATGAATGCAGTTGACTGGTTGGGGATCACATTGGCGGGAATTGGCACCATAGGTAACAAATTGATTGTCTTTCTGTTTGTAATACTTATCAGAAAGAATTTTATAATTTGTCTGTAAAGTGGTTGGATGCTTATCCTCTATAGGCAGAATTTTTGGATGTATGTATCCTTGGCTAATGAAATTAGTAGATCATAACTCGCAAAAAAAAAAAAAGAGTACATTGTGGCGGCCAAGGGCTCACCTGGCTCTTTTTGCCTAGATATGAGCATAATTTTCCAACCCCTTCTCAGTTTTCCCTGCCAAAAAATCAAGTAGACAAAAAGATATGAAAGAGAAACATTACTATATGTAATTATAGAATTAGTGATCTCCTCTGATTCTTTCTTGTCCACTAAAAGTAAGTTCTCATAACATCATCCTGGACTAATTTACAGCGGCATTGAAATTTTTTTAGATAATTAAAACATGCCTGTTTGTTCTTTGCTCTGATAACTAGCAAATATACACTTTTCCTATGGATTTCTATTGCAGGAGTTGGGGCCGGAGGTGAGGAGCAAGTGGCTTCTGCAATATCGATTTATCATTTGCCATGGCTAGCATTCATAGTTGCTGTCTTGTTTGTAGGTATTCTATCCTAGGCACCATTTAATTGGCTTATCTTTTCAGCAAAATGACACATTTAGGCATTTTTGGCTGTGAAAATTTTCTTACATATTACTTGATGTTGAATATGTGAACTCATTTGTGTCCATTATTTCATGGTTTGGTACTTATGTCAGTTATTGGGACTTTTATTCGCGTTTTGCATTTTCACATGCATTAATTCTGTACAGAAGTAAATATCATGGGACTGCGATGCATGGATCCATACAAGCCTATGATTCTCGTTTCATAGATGTGCCCCATCCATTGCGAAAACACTTCTTGGCCTCACCAGATCAATCAAAGCATAAGATTCAAATAGAAGAGATTGGATGTTAATATGCTGATTTATCTAACATGTAATTTCTTTAGCTGCTGAAGTTAGTATTTGAAGTGTGTGGGATATCCTGAATATTCTGTAGCGACGCCCTTCCTATCCTTTTTCCTTATTATAACAGGATAATATGACTCAATTGATGCTTTTGATCGGATGTACTGGTATTACTCGCGAAAAGATATAAATTACTCTATTTATTGTTTTTTATTTTAGGCTGCCTGATCAGGCAATCCTCTTCTGTAAAACATATTTCAATTAATTTCCAATGTAAAAATCCTAACAGAGTTATTTGGAAAAGGTACTGCTCAATGGATGGCTTCGTATTTTTAGACGACATCGCAGGGAGCAGGAGATGGTATGACTGGTTCACACGATTTAAAGTTCTCATAAGTGTGTGTTTCCTCACTGACTGCTATCTAGGCATCTGAAACTCAATGTCTCTCATGACTGTCTTGTGGAGCAGATGGAATATGAAGTTGTTGAAGAAATTATATATGGCTTGGAATCTGGCATTTTGTTTGGGTAATAATCTATATAGACCTCAACACTTACGAATTCTCTTCCTTTTGCCTCGCTAACTATCTATTCATATCTGATCATCCACCTATTCGTAAAAGGTAGTGCTAAGGGTGACTCTACCAAAGGTATTTCACATGTTTGCAGTTTCCCTGGTCAATGTTGATATACTCACCACTGATTTGGAGATCAATCAATTCGGGTTTAATTGACTTAAAACCTTCTCATCGATGAGGTCATGTTGGACAACTATAAGACATTGAAATGCAACACTGTTTAACATCAACATGGGAGCTTTAACACATTCAAAAGCAAAATTAAGTTCAGAAACTATAAACTTATTCAGAAGCAAATTAGTTCAGAAAGGAACTGTATGTCTTATTATTTAGATTTGCATTTCTTTTTCTTTTTTTTGTTTGACAAAACAAAAGCATGAAAGGAACCTCTGGTTGCAGGATGGCTTCTGTAGTATCGAAGATGGGGTTTCTTTTCATGGAGCAAGGTTTCTCTAGGATGCTGGTTCCTATATGCATTGGAATCAGCGTGTCTTGCAGCGGTACAGGGTTTTTCTACCAGGTATGTGTTTAGCCTGCCGACATGGGGGTCATTTCATATGGTGTTCACCTAGGATCTAAATTCTATTGCTTATCAAGAAATAGGATTTGCTGTTACTATATTCAATACCTTAATCACATGTATTTTTTATTTTATGACAAAGATGAATAGCTTTTCCCTTGTTTGTGCTATTATTGGAGATTGGATCAATATCAACGTCATTTTTGAGAATTTCTGTGCTTGTAGTTTGTTTGGTGAACCTGCATAGAGTGGGTGTAATTTCATTATACTTGTCTGAATGAGTGAAACGGGGTTCTTTTCAATAGACTCGTGGGTTAAAGCATGGGAGGGCAATCGTTGTATCTACGTGTGCTGCAGTGGCATCAATCGTGAGTGGTGTGCTAGCCGGCATGTTGGCATTGGGTGAGAAGTTGCCTTCAGCACCAGCGGCGCGACTTTTACTTTTGCTTGGATGGTAAGTGGAGGCACCTCTGATTTACAGAAGAACACATCATATATGTAATATGTGTTTTGACCCTTGATTTTTAAAATTGTATGAGCTCACCATAATGCTTTCCTTACATTAATATGGTAAATTGAAGCACATGAGCATCATAGGATTTGGCTCCTCTATAAGCCAGTTTCAGTTTGGTTAAAAACTATTGCGAGAAAGAAAAGTGTGATCTTATTTTTATATAAAGACACTGCATGAGGTAACATATCCTTGAATTGATGATCCTTATTACAAATAAGTAGGAATAGCGCAAAACTTAGGGAGTTCAGCCATGAGCTAAGTTGATAGTCGGTGGCGCTTCTGCTTTCTTTCTTTGGCAATATTTATCAGTTGGGCGGTTTAAACTGCTTATTGAGTTTACCAATGCATTGCAGTGTCAGTGATGTTCCTTAGTTAAATTTCTTTTGCAGGCTGCTCATCATTGTAGGTGTGGTTTTGCTTGTGAGCTCAGCACGGCTGGTTCGACTCCTCCCGCGGAGATTCCGACAACTCGTCGCAAGTGGAGTTGGTCGAAGTTCTGGCCTGAGACGCTCGGGATCTGTCCATGCCAAAGATAGCAGTCCAAGTGCTGTCATCCATGCAGCTACATTGCACCATCTGATATCTTCGCCTTCTAAAGAGAAGGCTTGAAACTAATACGGAGTTAGCACAGTTCAACTTTATACGCTATAAGTCTCACTCACATTCTTGTGCATGATCTGTTTGGCACTTATTCTTTTGAAGGGTAGGGTGTACAGTTATAGTCCATTGCCTATCCATTTTCTGGAGGGCATGAAATATTAGAGTTCATTCCTTCTTTGAGAGAACTCACCTCATCTTTTCCGAAGTACCACACTCTTCTGTTCCGATTACATTTGTCAGATATTATTGACTCTAGAGATTTCTTTCGGTGAATATGGAAGTTTATCTCGAAACTCTTGCGCTACATTAGCTAGCAATAGCCCCATCGCCACCGCTGTAGACTGAGTATCTAACATTGGCAATCGCATGGCGAACCGACAAAAGAGGTCAGTTAAATTTTTAAGCAACTTGCCCAACAAATATGTTAGCTCGATGCCGCGCTTCCTCTTAATGAAGTAGTTCCCTTTGCTGAAGTAATATGCATCTGTGAAGTTATGGGTGGACACAGGTCTTCAAGAGAATATAATGCAGTGCCCTGAGTTCCAAGTATTGCAGATGTAAATGAACAGTGGTCCAACCATTTCATGCTCAGGAAAGGCCATAAAGTTGCCATTTTGACTCTTTCAGAGACGCATGTGTAAAGGGGCTCCAGTCTCTGAGTTGGCCTCTGCCTTCCCTTTCCTGTGGCTTAATGCAGGTGGAGTTGGTCCCCAAAAAGGGTATGTGTGATGTGTGTCCTTAGGTAATTGTACCATGGATATGATCAGCAGATTTGATAGTAGGTAAATCATTCGTGTTGGGATCCTTTTTCATCCATCGGACCACCGCCTAGGTCGGAAATTCCATCGTTTTGGCACATAAAATAGATGCGACTGCAATGTTCCTCCTCACCGACTACGAGCGTGTGCTAACTGACTTTTCGAGACTGCCCAAATCGATGAAACCCGTGGATTTCGTGACGTATGTTTGGGTTTAAGATCGTGAGCATATTCTGACTTCTACCGGATTATATACTTAGAAAGACTGCTGAGTATGTAATGCTGATAATGAGTAGAGACATCAGGTGTGGCGTGGGAATTTGCGCAGGCCACCAAATATAATTGTCTTCTTCTCGTGGTTTGAAATGTTGCTCCACGCTCTCCTTACACTTTTCACTGGCACAGTCAATGTCAAGTCACCACCCTCTTCACATGTTGTTATCAACTGAATTCTATACTGAGTATATGGAGTTGTGTTTAGGTCCTTGAAATTATTGTCGAATTTGATGGAATTCTTCAAAGATCTCGGTTGGTATGTCAGGACCATCTCCAATAGTACACCATGTTAGTTCAAGGGGTGGTGACAAAAACAGTAGGGAGAGCAGTAAGCCCAAGACGTCAACGCCTGACGGAGGTAGAAAAAGTCCAAGACGACAACATAATTTGCACCCAATGTTCGAATTTTTTTACCTTTCTCTTGTCCCTTTCCTGGCACGGTCCGCGACAGGAGACGCCCCATTTCCGGATAAATATTCTGGTAGGCACACGACGATTTGAATATTAAGACGTGTTAGGTTAAATGTCTTCCTTGGATTCCTCTGATTAAAGGAGCTTTTACATTTCTTTTGTTGCCTCCTTCCACACATGGAGATTAGCTTTTGCGTTATTGACATGGATGAAAAGAAGAATTACCACGGGTGCTAAAACATTGTGCTACCGATAAGAAGATGGTATCAAACACGCAATTGAGAGATCATTCAATCGTCTAACTCAACGCGTTCAGTGTTTTCATGTAAGTAAATTTGACACATAGACAGAGTATTAAACTGTTAACATGATGGATGAACTCTTCACTATTTTTCCTTTTCAACAAATATAGTTCTACCATATTATTGCCAAGAACAAATTTAGAAGGATTTTGCTTTATCATGCCAATAAGAATAACAAAACTTAGTCATTTCATCGGAAACAGTCCATAATCCCTACAGTTAGAATGATTCGAGAACATGCACATAATATTGGCAATTACCACATCAAATTCCGCTTATAAAAGCATGGCCATGGATTTGGGTTTTATCGAACATAACTTTCGAGGGTTGTTTTCAAGGACATTCTATCTTGATAATTATTAGATCGTATTGGATGGATGCGCCATGATCCTTGCGTATCAATCAAAATCTCGTGAAACGATCGAACACTCAAGCCATCAAAAGAAACATAGGGGAGGCATCATGTGCATCATATGTCGAATGAAGAGGACTAACATTTTCTTTTTCTCTCTTCCTTTTCTTCATTTCTTGCTCACAGGAACAAAGAGGTCAAATAAACTGTCTTCATCAACTGGAAAACACTGTTTCTGATCTTCTCCCTCAAAATTTGAAGGCACCCACCCAAGTTTTGACAAAGGCAAGATCGTGGTAATCAATGTCGTGAGGCCCTCTTCCCTCCTTCCCTGCCCTTCCCTCATTCAAGCAAGACACCCAGATCTTTGACAGCACTGACTTGAGAGATTTTCTTGTCCCCTTCTTTTCGTTCTCTCTTTTTATTCTACTGCACCAAAGGGGACGTGCCTTTTCATGAGCAGAAAATGACCCTTTCCTTTTCAATAATGGCAATTTTAAAACGAGAATTTTTGTTTCCACTGAGTACAGTACAGTGTCGAGTTTTCAGATGCCGAGACAACACAAAGAAAAAATAATGCAGGAGCAGCAGCACAAAACTATTGGCAAGGCGTTGGCCGTGGATTCGAGCGGGACGATGCTTCTTTTTGTCTCCATCTTGTTGCTTTTGAATTTCAAAGCCCGTCGCACCCCGAACGGCTCATTGGATTTTGGAGCACTGTACTGGCCTGGCCTGACTCCTCTGCACGCTACACAAAACCAAACCCACGACCACGACCACGACCCCCCAAAGCCACCACTTCTGTAACTAAACCCCCTCTCTCTATCTCTCTCTCTCTCTCTCTGATTTAAATGTGCCACCATCTACTCTTCTCTTTCTCCCAGGGCAATCTTTGCTTTTTATGAAGCTTTATAGTTACTCAACTCTCAACTCTCTCTCTCTCTTTATTACCCACTTTCTTGTTTCCCTTCTCTTTCTACTGCTTCCCTTTGACTGCTTCACGTCTCGTCTGTCACTTCAGTTTCTAGTCTGAAACTGGGTTCTTGAGCTCTTTCAAGTCATTTTCCTGCGTACCAACACCTCCTCTTCCTCCATGTGAGCTCTTATCTCCATTGTCAGGATTAAAGATCACAATACCAAGGAAAGTTTTGATTTTTGAGGTGTTGCAAGCTCTTTTCTGAAGTTAGTGTATCTGGGCAAATGGGTGCTTCAGGCAAATGGGTGAAAGCTCTTATAGCTCACAAGAAGCCGGAGAAAGAAGATCATGTAACTCTCAATCATCACGCTTAAGAATAGTTCAAAACTTTGAAATCTTTGATCTCGCTCCTCTCTCTTGCTTTTGCACACTGTTTTATAGGCCTAAGCTCACCCTCTCTCTTTCTCTCTCTCTCTCTCTCTCTCCAGAAAACAGGAAGCTCTAAGGGAAAGAAATGGAAGCTTTGGAGGGGCTCATCAGGAGATCTGGGGTCTGCATGGAGTACATTTAAAGGGAAGCACTATGCAGCATCTGAGGGATCTAACAAGGGTTCATCACCACTCGCCATTGCCTTTTCTGCTGCGATGGCAACTGTGGTTCGAGCTCCTCCTAAGGACTTCAGGGTCGTGAGGCAGGAATGGGCTGCCATTAGGATTCAGACCGCTTTCCGCGGATTCTTGGTGTGGTTCTCTTCTTGAAAGTTTTGATCTCTTGATATTGTGATGCTTGATGTTGGAAAAATTGTGAAAATAGTCTGTTGACTGAGTCCCTTGACTTTAGCTGATTCATTTTTGCATTCTCTGATTGGGAAACTACTGGTTTAGTCGTAAAGTTTGTAACTTTTCCTGAATTATTATGCTACAATTTTCTATATTTTTTGCACCCATTTTGTGAGATTGCGAAATGATGAGAGGTTTGATTTTAAAAAGCAGCGGGCCTTGTTGCACTTGGGTTGTTGTTACATACTTGCCCTGTATAGACCACAGAGCAGCATAATCGACTTGCATTTGCTGCTTGTCTGAATCCTTAGTTGATTGTTGAAAATATGATGCTTGAGGATGGAGAAGGCTGTAATGAGCTGGGTTCAGATAAGAATATGTTGGAGTAAGACGACAATGTATACTAGGATTCATAATTAGGATATCCATCTGGAAAGGGGTTCTTTTATCATAAGATTTATGTGTAAGTGAAATGCAGGCCAGAAGGGCATTGAAGGCTTTGAAAGGAATCGTGAGACTTCAAGCTTTAGTTCGTGGGAGACAAGTGAGGAAGCAGGCAGCTGTAACGCTGAGATGCATGCAGGCTCTTGTTCGAGTCCAGGCCCGAGTGAGGGCACGCCGCGTCCGAATGTCCATTGAGGGCCAGGCGGTGCAACGGATTCTTGATGAGCATCGAAGCAAGGCCGATCTCTTAAAACAAGCTGAGGTATTAAATTTCCCAAAGCATATATATACTTGAGATGATCATGATTCTTTTTTCATTCAAGAAACTTTATAAACTCAGAAGTCAAAATTATGCATCTTTAATGTTCAGGAACGGTGGTGCGATAGTAAGGGAACACTCGAAGATGTCAAAGCGAAGTTAAAAATGAGGCAAGAAGGTGCTTTCAAAAGAGAGAGAGCAATTGCATACGCCCTTACTCAAAAGGTAAGTAGATCAAGGTTTGATGACATTTTAGTCTCTTATTACATCGCAACCTAATCTCTGGCATAAGCATGCTGAGTAATTTCTTGGATAATGCTTGCATATGGGCAGTGGAAATCATATGGCGATGCAAATTCCAGACCACTTGGGTCAGTGCCCACTCTCAAGTCGTATGAGTTTGACAAAAACAGCTGGAATTGGAGCTGGTTAGAACGGTGGATGTCGGCCAAGCCATGGGAGACCAGATTGATGGAACAATCCCACTCCGACCTTTTGGAAACAACTGCCGCTCCAAAGACTTTCTCAGACTCTCCTCTAGGCGCACAGTCAAAATCTTCTGAACCACCTTGTGTTAAAGTTCGGAAGAATAACATGACCACTAGAATTTCTGCAAAGCCTCCCCTAGCTGGACGTGCCACTCGGTCATCCTCGAGCCCGAGTTCCGACTACCTCTATGATGAGAGTTCACCTTCGTCTTCATTCTGTACATCTATGACCCCGGCCTCAGGAAACAATGGCTTGACTTCGGAGAAAATGGATGGCGGTAGCCATGGGAAGCCAAGTTATATGAACTTGACCGAATCTACCAAGGCAAAGCAGAAGACCGGAAGTCATCTGTCAAGGAGGGTACCTAGACAATCCATGGATGAGTTTCAGTTTCTCGCACTTTCAGCAGGGTTATGCGGCAATGGGGATTTGAAAAGTGGTGCTGGTTGCGAGCCCTCATTGATAAATTTCTCGAGGCCGCTTCATCAGACGACCAGGTTGGATAGGAATTTGAAGGTAATGGAGAGGGAGAATTGCTTGTATTATTAGAGATTGACGTAGTTGTCCTTTACGGGGCATTTGGTTTTTAATCGTGGGTTATGTAAGTTCAACAACTTGTTGGTTTCGAAGAGTTCGGTGCATTAATAGACCTGTAAACAGTTCTTCCTGTAATTTTTCGCATTTAAAGATTTAGCACAAAACCAACTGGAATTCCTAGAGGTTGCAGCATTGGATGTGGAGGTGATGCTCGTGACTCAAGGGATAGTCCCACAGGTTCACATTTAAAAATCATCTAAGTTCAGCATCCTAAAGCCAAATGCGTTTGCTATTCTCGCTCGGATGCTGTTAAACTGCAAATGTTGCCTATTCTGCTGTACAGAGTGGATGCAAATATCTCTAGGTCTTTCTTTTTGTGAAGCTTATGTTCATGTTAACAATGACGACGGCCGAGTACATTCTGTTGTGCGTCGGGATGCTCAATTCTGCGTTCTATATTCTTTTACCAAGAGAAAAAAGAAGGTTAAGGTTCATTCAGAAGTTGCAGTGGTTTTGTGAGCTATGTTCTTTGTATTCAACTCCCTCTCAGGGAAGTATGAGGTCCTGAGTTGCTCCAGTTCCGGTGGTTTCGCAGATAGGTTTTTAATTTTCTGCTCAGGCCATGGCTCCTTGCCATCGATCCAGCCAAAGAAGGCGACACTGCGCAGTTGAGTTGAGACTCGTACAATCTACAGTACAGACAGCTTTATGGGTCTTGAATGTCGAGGATTCTTTGTTACGTTAGCATGTCGTGTAAAGAGAAGTTCTGCTGAGCCTTTGCTTAAATCAGATGGGCATCTCTGATTGTGCAGATGAATGAAACTGATAGCAACCGAATGCGGCAAATGAAAGAATCATCACTTCCTGCGCACTACGAGTTAGAACTTGAATGGCAACCAGGTTAAAACATGAGACCGAAACCAGAGAGAGCGTAAAGTCCACATGATGGGTGGCGACACCAGTCCAGAATAAAGACCGAACAGTCGTTCTCCTCCTCCGTTCGTGCCACAAAAGCTTTTTTCACGAGACGAATTCTCGCCCCGATACCACCTTTTCTTCACATCCTTTATCACGTTCGCGTAGAGCAAAAAATCATAGGCTACGGCCCTCAACTTCATGTATCTCCTTTAGCCGACGATGCGGTCGCTCTCTCTCGTGGGTTCGTCTAAGGAAATGCTTGAAGGAGCTCAACTTGTCCCACATCGGATATGCCCAGACATGAGATACAGTTAATAACCCGCGCGCACGTGAGAGATGATCGCCGAGCTCAGTCACGAGAGCTTGTGACCCGTGTGGGGGCATCAAGGTGGTGGGACATGGGCTCGGATCCTTTGAGCCGGGTCTGCTGTGGCTACATTCTGGCCCGCCCGTTCCAAGCCGGGAGTTGGCCCATGTGGCTCGGGCGAAGGCTTGGGCCACGTGGGTTCTAGAGTGGAGGGATACGCGTGAGGCTGGCTTCACAGAGCAGCGAAAACCTCCCGCTCCCGGCAGTGGAAGGATAACGGGCTGGTGCCACTCAGGCCCGCCATGGTCCAATGGGCTGAGTCCGGCTGAACCATCACTTTTTTTTATTTTTAATTTCTTGAATTAAATCTTTCGGTGAAGAAGACTAGAGATAGAATCAAAAGATTTGTGACTAATCCCTCCCCTTCTTTTCTTTTTAGATAAAATAGAATTCAATATAATAAAAAAAGTAGATTCAACCTTGGCGAAATTCGGATTTAGTCTCCAATTCCATTTCGAAAAAATATTGTGAGAACATAAATGTGTCTAGGGCAAGAAGATCATACAAGATCTTTTAATGAAATACTATAACATTGAATCGAATTGATTCAAAATACACCTAAATATTAGCTTCTTGTTTTACTTCTTCTTTTTTCTCTTTTTCCTTCCTTTTTTTTTGCGGAAAGTAGAAGAGTTGGTTGAATAAAAAACATACGAAGAATCAATTGAACTGTTATTTATCGGAATAAAGCACGGATTAAATTCAATGCAATTGCAATGTGACCTTTTGTATTAGTTTCTAAACTGCTCATTAGAAGTATGAGTCGACAATCCAAGGTACAACCCTTTCACATAAATGTTGTCTTTACACGAAACGTGGTTTAATTAGGTTGGAATTAAGTTTAATTGCATTATCGCAATTAAATTAAAGCCGTTTATAGATGAACGATGTGTGGACAGGTCGACTTCTTTCATATAATCAAAACATAAGTACAAAAATGTGCATTTATTGATTACGTTAATACATTGTCTGCATCACATAATATGTTTTTATGCATTTCACTTTGCATGTTTAAAATTGTTTTGACATGTTCAAATATGCATGCTATGCCGTGCAACATATATTTAATAACTTGCAATGTACTATTTTTCAAATTGCGATATGATAAAAGAAAGGTGTCGCATTTAGATTGGGCATGAATTTGATACCACAATAAACCCAAAAATTGCAATTCACCAATCTAATGATCAGTGAACATTGGCCACATCTTCTTCTTTTATTCTCAAATTGAATATTGCGTGTCTGATGAATTTCATCTCGATTATTATTAATGGTCAAGGTAATTTTGGCCATAGATTGTGATATTGGCTTTTTGTCCAAAGAATATATGACAACCGTACTTTCAAAAAATGAAAATTGTCAAAAACTCTCTTCCTTTCTTTATTTAGAAGCACTTTTTCTTAAGGTCATCTAAGTTCAGCATATCCTAAAACCAAATGTGTTTGCTATATTTGCTCAGGTACTGTGAATACAGTTGGTTTTGTGGCTGTTGCGTGTCGAAGGATTCATCGTTACAAGAGCATGTCATGTGAAGAGAAGTTTTGCCGGGGCCTCGCCGGAACCAGACGGGAAATCCATGCCGTAGGCTACGATTCATTCTTTTATGGGGCATATGAGTACTGATTGTGCAGACGAAACTGAAAGCAATCGAATTAGATAGAGAACAACCAGTTCCTACGCACAACCAATTAGAACACGAGAACGGAACCGAGTTAGGTAGAGACCGTAAGGTCCACAGCATGGGTAGCATCTCCAGTCCAGAATAAAGACTGAATATTAGTTGTTTTCCTCCTCCATTCATACCACAAAACATCTTCGCAAGACGAATTCTCCACCCCGAGACTACCTTTTCTTTGCATCCTTTATCGCGTTCCCGTAGAGGAAAAACTTGTATGCGACGGGCACTCTCATATGATGTTTCGTGGGTTCGTCGAAGGAAATGCTCGAAGAAGCTCAGCTTGTCCCACATCGAAACATTCCACGCGTAACGCCCAGTTAATAAACGCCGTGCACGTGAGGGATGATCGCCGAGCTCAGTAGCGAGAGCTTGTGACCCGTGTGGGGGCACCAGGGTAGTGGGACATGGGCTTGGATCCTTTGGGCCGGGTCTGCTGTGGCTGCATTCTGGTCCGCCCGTTCCAAGCCGAGAGTTGGTCCATGTGGTTCGGGCGAAGGCTCGGGCCACGGGGGTTCTAGAGTGGAGGGGCCCGCGTGAGGCTGGCTTCACAGAGCAGCGAAAACCTCCCGCTCCTGGCAGTGGAAGGATAACGGGCCGTTGTCATTGAGGCCCACCATGGTCCAATGGGCTGAGCCCAACTGAACCACCACCTTTTTTTTTCTTTTCGTTTCTCGACTTATTATTTACTGAACCTTATTAAATTGCGTGACTCGAATTTTTATATTAAATTATCAGGTAAATCAAGTTCTTTATTCAATATAATCTGTTGTTGCGTTCTCCTGAGGTGAGTTTTTTATGAGCATTTTATTAGAATGAAAAACTGATTTGATTTGTGCGAAATCAGGCGTTTCATATAGAGTGGTGTCGACACAATGAATTTCGTCACTCTTGAAATTGACGGAGCATTCCTGGCCACAAACTTTAATGGAGCAAATAACCGGTTAGATTCTAACATTAGTGGAAGAATCTCGCCAGATTTTAAGAATATGACCTAACCTTAGTCAACCGAACCTTCAAAAAAAGAAGAAGAAAAAGAAAAAAGTACCTAAGAGGATAACCTAATTAAAGACTCTTAGCTATATGTACACGTGGTGATGATCGGTTCTATTCCATGACGCCTTCTAATTTTTGCATTTAATGAAGAATCAGCTGAACTATTATTTATTATCGGAATTCAATCGGTGCTAATTGATAATAGGATTTGTGCGTATATTGAACAATTAAGAATAAAAATTATATAGTCAATGGGACCTTTTCTATAGTTGCTATACTGTTCATTAGAATTATGAGCTAAAAATCCATGGCACAGCCCTTTTACATAAATGTTGTCTACACGAAACGTGATTAAAATTTAGTCTAATTGTCTTATTACATATAGGTCAAGCCGCTTATAGTTGGATGATAATGTTGTGTCCACGGGTCGACTTATTTCATTGACTTAATAATGGAAACATATGTTCGGACACGTACATTTTTTGGGTATGCTAATACGTTATTGGCATCAGAGAATATGTTTTTAACGCATTTCACTTTTATGCATGGTTAAAATTGTTTTTCCATATTCAGATATGAGAGCCAATTTTCGAACATGTTATGCGGTGTAATATATCAGATAACATGTCATGTTCTGAATTTTAAATTGTGACGTGATAAAAGAAAGGTCTTGCATTTAGGTTGGACATAAATTTAATACCCCATGCAATCTACAATTCTAATTGATCATTGAACATTAGCCGCATTTTTTTTTTTCGTTTTAGGATGCGTTTGTTTCCTGGAAAACTTAAGATTTGAAAAATATATTCCGAAAAATAATTGGTTATATCACTTAGAAAAATTAGTTTACGAAAAATGTTTTCATTATCGACAACAATTTATGCCTAACTATTTTCGTAGGTAATGAAAATATTTTGTATTTATTCATTTTTGTAAGTGATACAAGTAATAATTTTTCAAAAAATAAACTTGGGACTCATGGTGCCAGTAGCCAAAAATACCACCTAATTGATCATGGCACGTCGGATGGAAGGTAATATAGGCTATAGATTAGGGGAAAATTATAGAAAAAATCCTAAACTTATTAAACTTTGGCTAATTCAGTCTTAAATCTTTCGCTTTTACCAATTGAGTCCTAAGCTTTTTTACATTTTGTCCATTCAGCCAATTTTTGTCAGAAATCGCTAACGTGGAAACTAGTAGTACCATGTAGGACATCCAGCACTGACGTGGATAATCTTTTTACAACTTTTTTTAAAAAAATTATTTTCTTTCTTTTTCCTTTTTATTTTCTACCCCTCATCAACCATAGGCGAGGGTCGGGTGGCTCCACTTGTGACCGGCAAGGGTTTGCCAATGACCCTCGCCAGCCTTGAAAGAAAAATAGAAAAGGAAAGAAAATAATAAAAATCAAATTAAGAAAAAAATTGTATACGTTAGTGTCGGTCATGCCACGTAAAGTTGGTCGAATTGACTCAATTGACAAAACATGAAAATATTTAAGACTCAATTAGTAAAATTGAAAAATTTAGGACTAAATTGGTCATTCGATTATGACTTTTTAGATAATTTTCCCTATTGATTATGATGTTGGCTTTTTCTACAAATAATATGATATCCGTACTTTTTATTAAGGTTCGCACTATTTCCATCCCTTTATTGGCTCCGGACAGTCTCTTATCACATTGAATTGACTACATTATCCCTTGCGGGTCCCTCTCTATTTAAGCTTATTCATTTCCTTTTTTCTTCTTTCTCTTTTGTTTCAATTATGTTGTAAGACAAAACTATCCACATCCCTTCCACAACAATTAAATTTTAATGTTCTTCATGTTTGTCCACTTCTAAACTTATTCAACCAATTATTAACTTTATTTCCCAAAATAATCCTCATAATGGTGAATTTTATGACTTCAATTTTTGGTATAAATTTACAAGAATTTACTCAAAAATTGAATACTATGGTTGATGGATGCATTACACAATTTACTCGTCTTTCATTGTATTGTTTTTGTAGTGCATTCACTATGGAAGACATTATCGAAGAGGACTCAAATTGCTTAAATGTATCTTTTAATGATGAAACTGTGAATGGAAAACAACAATCAATCGTGTCAACAAGTTCATTTGTTTGACCAAATAAAAAACAAGTTCATTTGGAGCTTCTCGCACTATAACATTGAAAATTATTCCTTGTCATATATTGTCTTAAGTGAATAAGTATTCTCTTATTGATGTGAATAAAAACTTTTATTGTTTGATCGAGTAAAATATTTTTTCGAGAGAGTAATCTTTTTTAGGGGAGCCAAGCAGCTAAACAAACAATATCTTTTGTTAAGTTGCATATGCAACTTGTTATTGTTGTAGTACATTTGTATTTTAAGAATAATTTTCTTTTCAATGACGATTCTATGAAAATTATGATGCATCAAGGATTGATAAAAAAAAAAAAAAAAAGGG
>BCNH02000003.1:21751303-21773693 GCA_001662345.2 Metrosideros polymorpha var. glaberrima | reverse complement strand
AACCTCTGCAAAACACCAGGGGAAAGGAGCAGCAACCATCGCGCACCCCCCCAGCAACTAAAAAGAATCCTTCGGTGCAACTTGCTGACTCCAATTCGTTGCCGGCTCACACGTGGGAGCCATGCATTGGCTGGGATGCAGCACCCGCCCTCTTGGACACTTGAGGGTTGGAATCTTCACAGCCCAAGCTTACAAGAATCTAGTGACGATTCTCTCTCCAGAGAGAGAGAGGGGGAGAGAGAGAGAGCAAGAGAGAGAGAACAGTAGAGAGCACACACAGACAGACACATACTCTCATCAACTGTGTCAAGAAAGCATAAAACAATTTTTGAAATTGGTGTTGTTCTTGTCCTTTCTTATTCTTTTCAAAGGAAGGGGGGAAAAGATGGTGTCCTAGCCCCACCCAAAGTTTGTTAATGGTGGGGCTTGGCCTCCCACTTAGCCTAAGAAACGGTTCCAAAAGCCTCTTTTAACTTACTTTAGCGCTTGAGGCGGTTGTGTTTTTACCCCCTCCCCCACCACCTTTCAAGGGAAGTGAGGTCATGGTTGCTTTGGCTTCTTTTCTGGGGACCCAGCTTGATTTATTGGTTTTTTTTTGTTTCAATTCTTGTTTTTTTCACCCTTGTGCCCCTCAATTCTTGGTTCTGATAATGGACAAAGGAGTTTGGCTGAGGCCCATTTTTGTCCGAGCTTTCAAAATTCTAATGCATCAGTTAGCACCTCCCCTAGCTAGATTCTAGGAAATCTTGAAAGTGCTTTGGCGTCAATCAGCCGAAATCCCTGTGTCCTATGTCAGCTTAGACCACTTTGCTTTAGAGAGAGAGAGAGAGAGAGGTTCAAATAAAAAGGGAACAGTGTGCTCTTAAACGTTTGATGGAACAGTATATGCGCATGTGGTGTCTGCAATGAGCAGTGAAGTGGGATCTCAAGAACGGACAGATGAGAAGCAAGCAAAACATTCACTTGGTTCTTGCCCTCCTTTCATTTGCCATTTGGGTGTGAAACTGCAGTGGAGGTGAGAGAGTGGCATTGAGTTTGAGTCAATTGATTTTTGGCTTTCTTCTTTTGCTGATTGGAGCAATCTGAGCATTTTTCATGCTCCAGGCACTGAGTCTTGAGACCTCAACGCCAACTGTTCCATTGTTGAACACATACAAGCAAGCTTTATTGCCGACGGCCAAGCTCGGATAAACCCTGGCAGTGATACAAGTCTTCCCTTCGCCGCCAAAGCTCTCAATGACCGAGTGATCAACCTGTTCGTCGATAATTCAAGAAATGAGTAATTGCAGTAGGAGAGTGTCGCAGAAAGAGAGATGTATGAAAACGCCAAAGAATATCACATTGATTTAATCCTACATCTGTCATCGTCTAAGACACATAAGATTTCATTAACATAGGACCATCAATTGTGATCGAGGATGATTCTTCTTTGACCTATTAAGCGCGTAAAAGCAGCAAGATTGAGGAAAATTAAATGTATGGAAACTAGAAGTACCAAACTTCTGAGAGATATTTTCTTGTGACGAGGGTCTATGTCGACAAAACCTCCATAAGTGGTCTTATCGAGGCCTCCCATTAATGACGACCTGCTTGTAATGCCAACCTCAAGATTAGATCAGAGAACATGTACAAAAATGCGTAGAGAGTCGAACCTCATTGATAAACCTACCTGCTCTGGTCGCTGCACATCAGCACAATGAATTTTTTGTGCTTCTTCAGAACATGAAAATAGATTGCTGTTTGTTCTTTCAGGTCCTCAGAAGCTAGAGCCAACAAACCAAACGGGCCGAGTTTGCCCCTAACAGATGCTGTTTTGCTAGAACAGAGTAGCTGTGGATCGACCGAATTGTAATCTGTAGTCTCAGCCTCAGCTAAAACGGTGAACTTGAATGAAACTTCGATATCTGCCTTCAATATAACAAGATACGCAGTAAATTCGAAACTTCTAGTTACTACGAGTGAATGCAAATAATTATACATTATGTCAATGCATTGAACTAATTACCTGCGCAGCTGTAATGCCTGAAACTTTGACTACCGATCCACCTTTGAGATCCTTCCTCAGAATAGTCACCTCCTCAGCACGGAGTTTCTCCAATTCTTTAATAGGCCATTGCACCAATTGCTTTCCCGATTTATTAAGAAGAAGGTTCCGAGGAATCGACTAGGAAATAGAAAGAAGGCGATTCGATAAGCTTCCGTAAATGGAGAACTAGTTTCAACGATAACACACTGGATAGAACGTGTTGCAGTAAACGTGGTCTGTAATACAAATATAGATCAGAACTCATCACTGTGTCCACACAATCAATCTATCTACAGCAAGACCACTAAATCGAACTACTTGTGACAAGTACAATAAATTTATTTTCCTACCGGCTTAAGGTGAAGCGGGAAAAACCGCTTTTTTTTCCAACCAACTAATCACTGATTATGCCTACAAGGAACATGGCTTAAATAGATCCTTAGGTCTAGTTCATTTATAAACTGTTGAAAGTCAGGAGTACCTGAAGTCCTGACCATCCCTTCTTAATGTCAATTGACTCGCTATCAGACTCAGTTATCCAGCCCCACAGAATACGCCTGTTCTTTGCGCTGTCATAGAACGACTTTGAAGCATAGAATTTCCCATAGTCATACCACAAGCCCGAACTTGAAATGGTGAAGTCATTCTCAGCAGCGAATCTGTCTGTTTTCGTATCGTAGTTCCCGAGCATGTAATAGTCCTGATGATTGAAACTTGCCTTAAGCACATGCTTGGTCAGCTCCCCTTGCTCCGAGGTTTCCAGTGCATTCCTGCTTTTGGTACTAACGGGATAAAAATCCGGGCATTCCCACATGTCGGTCTCGACCGATGAATTAAACAGGCTCCCGATCATTCTCCAGCTAATAAAGTCTTCGCTTTTGTAAAGAATCGCGGTCCCCCGACCTTTAATCTGGCTTCCAAC
This sequence comes from Metrosideros polymorpha var. glaberrima, assembly GCA_001662345.2. Taxonomy (NCBI): domain Eukaryota; kingdom Viridiplantae; phylum Streptophyta; class Magnoliopsida; order Myrtales; family Myrtaceae; genus Metrosideros; species Metrosideros polymorpha. The sequence goes on along the minus strand of BCNH02000003.1, from coordinate 21,770,745 downwards.
TAGAAGGCGCCACACCTTGTCCTCGCCTTGCCAGGCAGTTGTTGGGTCTCTGAAGAAATTAGGATCAGTTCCATTTGGGGGAGCGATTAACGGGTTATCAGGCGATTTGACCCACTCCCGGAGCAATGGATCGGATGTGTTTTTGGGCATTGCCAAGTTTTGGACCTGACGTTTCTTCAGGTCGGACCCTGTGTAAAAGATGGCAGGTTTGTCCCCGGGAAGAAGGGTCGCTGAACCAGACCAGCATCCATTAACATCAAAAGGCCCTGTCGGATAAATTGCGTCCTCCAGGTTCACCCAGTTGATCAGATCGTAAGATACTGAATGAGCCCACACTATGTTACCCCACACAGCACCATATGGATCATACTGATAGAACAGATGGTAGACTCCATTATAATACATTGGTCCTGTGATATAGAAGAAATTTCATAAAGCCAATACAGCAGTAAACACATTCAGTGCCGCTTTTAATTCCAATGAGATGCTGAAGGATTGAACAAACTCACCATTTGGATCTGCATTGCCGTGTCATTGTTAAGAGAAATACGGAGTTGCGCCGGATGACACAAAGCCAGGAACAGAGTCATGTCAAGAATCAACAGCGATTAGTCCAATGTAAACTCAATGGCCTTAAAACAATAAAGAAGTACCAAGAGAAGGGTATCTATTGAAGCACCGTTCATCCAGTTTCTCGGAGGTTGGAAGTGGTATCCGGTTCTGTAAGGCTGATCTGTAGTATCGGATTGAAGATTTCTTGGAACATGATCAAAGTCTTCAACTTCGGCTCCATATCCAACTCCTGCAAAAAATAATCCTACAACATATATCAGGAAAAATTTCATTTTTGGAACAAATCTCCAGGTTAGTCAGTTTCTCTCAGTTTATATTCAAGCATCTTCTGTTAACATCAAAGGGTGTTTGGAGAAATAGATCTGACAACAACTTGCACAAACAAATAGCACATTCCTTGTCCCAGTTATGCAAGTTGTATTTCTTTATTCTTTGAATATTAACAGGACAATTTTCTAGTACTTAGGGCAGTGTGAGACTTCAGTGCCAACTTGGGAATAATGCACATGGAGATTTGCTTGTATTTTCTAAAAAAAGACCAAAGATTTTCAATCAAGCAAGCAATTAAAAAACAGTTTATGAATAGATTACTGGAGCCTGACTCTACCTGAAAAAGTCCGAAGTTTAAGGGACGCTTCTCGGTCAGCAACGTTTAAGTTTATCTTGTTTAGTGTTTAGCTAAGTACGTTTTAAGCTCTTATATTATGCATCACAATAAGCTTCGTGATTGATCAGACCAAAATAAAATTTGTGTTGAGGTTGGAGACTTTTAAGAGCACCGTGACCCGTTTAGCAGCTCTAGGGCCAACAGTGATTAAGAGAAATTATTGTACTGCTTCTCCTGGAGCTCTTGTGAGGTTCTTTAAAATAAAAAAGAAGCAGATAAGGACCATTTTGCAGAATCATAGCGTAAATTTGAATCAGGATTACATATAAACAGTACACCTTTTTATTGATTCCAATTTATACGCGGAAAGGAAATAGTGCAGCAATTCTGTGGATACATCTCATGGTGCTCCACAACGTGTGGAGGGAAAACATGGATGACAACACCCGAATCAGTCTTTGCTTTGCGCATTTCAGATCGCGGAAGCAGATTCCTCACAGTGTAGCGGCAAAGCTGTATAGGATCGACCCTCCTCAGATTCGCAAATTGAGAGGTTCTTGCACTGGTACACCAATGATTCTCCATAGCTCAAACTTTCTCGGTGACCAATATGGGCTTTCCTCATACTCCACGCATCCAGTCTCTTTACTCGTACACTAAGAGTTCCATAATTGAAAGTATACAAGCGAGCCGCTTCATCAATAGCCAGCACTGGATACACCCTACTAGTGATGCATACTTTCCCATCCCCACCAAAGCTCTCAACAATAGAGTGATCTATCTGCAATATTGTTCAGAAGCAATCATTAGACCATAAGGCAGCGGCCAGAGGTCATAAAATCGCAGACTAACGTACCGAGGTTCTTAAGGAAATCTTCTCGACTTGAGGATCTATGTCGAGGAAAGCTCCGTATATGGTCTTATCAATCTCGTTCCTCAACGAAGACCTGTTATAGCCAATCTTTTACAATGAACTCGCTGTACAAGGAAAGCTTTCAGAAGACAAAGGCAAGAGTTTGTAAAAAGCCATCCCACATTTTACCTGCTTTGATCACTACACATGAGGACAATGTATCTGTTATGGCCTCTGAATACTCGAAAGAAGATTGCCATTTGTTCTCTCAAATCCTCCGTCGCCAAAGCTAACAAACCAAACGGTCCATACTTGCCCCTAACCGATGCATTCTTTTTGCTACACAGAATTTGCGGGTCGAGCCAATTTGGATCCATGAGCTCAGCCTCTTCCAACTTGGGCAGTTCAAAAGCAACTTCAACGTCCACCTTTTGATTTACATTGAAAAACAGAACAGAGAGAAGTAAATTTAGAGCAAGGGCATCATACATATGAAATAAACAAGTTGAGATGACTATAGGATGCAACAGGTCTATTCGCGCACCTGTGAAGCAGTGATATCTGAAACTTCATAAGTCGAACCACTGTCGAGTCCCAGAGACTTGACACCAACATTTTTGTCTCGCAAAGTCTTGATTTCCTCAACAGGCCGCTGTATCAGCTGCTTTCCACTTCTGTCTAGCCAAATTTCTCTTGGAAATGCCTGCAAAACAAATTAAATTTGGTTTGGGCCTCCCAAATAAAATTTCAAACATGTCTAATTGCGTGCCGCGCATGAATATGGATATGTTCATTCGTATTAGCCTTCAACCAGATTAAATCACAATTCCCATTATGCAACTCAACTCACCTGAAGTCCAGACCAACCTTTTGCTATGTCATCCTCTGTACTATCCGACTCGTTTACCCATCCGAACAGTATTCTCCGGTTCTTCGCACTGTCAAAGAACGATTTGGAAGCATAATACTTCCCATAGTCCAATCTTAAGTCCAGACTAGCTCCCGTAAGGTCATCATCTGGTAAAAACCTTTCCAGCTCAAGATTATAAGTGCCTAGCACATAATAATCGTGACTATTGAAACTTGCCTTCATCACGTGCTTAGTGCTTGGGTTCAGGGTCGATGTGTCCACACCATTCTTGCTTTCCGTGGATACTGGAAAAAAGTCCGGGCACTCCCACATGCCGGTTTTGCTCGATGTGAAAAGAGGATGCTCTGATTTAGACCAGTTAAAGAAGTCATCACTTTGATAAAGAATTGCCATTCCTTTATCGTCCTTCCAGCTTCCAACTATGATCCTCCATTTACCATCTGGACCCTGCCAGGCGGTCGTAGGATCTCGGAAATTGTCCGGTTCGATTCCTTCAGGAGGAACAATAATCGGATTCCGAGAGAACTTGACCCATTCTTGTAGGAAGGGATCAGACTCATTCTTTGGAATCGCCAAGTTCTGCACCTGACGATAATTCGCGTCTATGCCGGTATACAAAATAACCGGTCTATTCCCTGGAAGGATCGTAGCAGAACCTGACCAGCAACTGGTGATGTCGAACGGTTCGCTTGGCTCAAGGGCGTGATTAAGGTGAACCCAGTTGACTAGATCATATGAAACCGAATGCGCCCATACTATACCATCGCTAAAGAGGGCGCTGTGAGGGTTGTACTGGTAGAACAAGTGGTAAATCCCTTTGTAATACATCAGACCTGATTGGATCAATCAATGTCAGGATGTGATTTGAACATTCAATAATGCCTCAAACTCCATTTTTGCCACTAATTCTTTTTATTCTTTTGTAATTTGTTTCTGGTGGGCAGTGAACATGTCGTTTGAACATGTAGTGGGTAAGCTCCAATGATCAGTAGGCACTAAAAGAAGGAACAAAACAATGATACTGCTCAAAATCTGCAAGACTTACCATTAGGATCTGCAGGAAAAAAAAGCACCCGTTTGTGCTCTCCACGATCAGATACAGAACATGTCTCGTAATAGCATCAGCACGAATAAAAAGAGGGAAAACAGATTTGATTAAACACCAAAGAAAGAATGAACAGATTAGCGGCGATATTAAAGAACTTCATACCGTTCAACCAATTCCGAGGAGATTGGAAGTGATAGGAGGTTCTGTAAGGTTGTTCTCTTGAAGTTGTGATGGATCTGCTCAGTGATGCTTCAAGTTCAGCTCCGATTCCATAGCTCAACAGAGCACAGCATAAGCATACAGTGGCCAGAACAAGCGTGGCCATTGTTGTCAAAAGCAGGACAAGAGCAGAGTCCTCCCTTGAATCGTTTTATACTAAAAGAAGTCGAGCGTGGCCGTTGGTCTTTTCTTTTTGCTTTCTTGTTCATTAGTTTAATGAGACAACGTCTAAGAATTTTGTCTTCTATTAGGTTTGGAGACAAGAGAGATGGCCAAGTGTGCAATCAAAAGATGCTTTTAAATCTTGGATGTCCCTTAATAAATATCAATCCACATCCTTGTAATGTCAGCATTATGGAACCATTGGCATAAATTGTGTCATAGATCACGCTCATGTTTGATTGGGTTTCATGACTAATTTATTCTATAAAAGCTGCGCAATCAACAGACCTTAAACAGATATAAATTTGTTGTTTCTATAAACAGGTCGAACGCCATGTGAGGGAGGCCATGCCTTGGTGAGCATCTGCACCGAGGGGGTCAATCAGATTCAGAGGCGACCATAGTCCCCCGAGACAACGCTCTCAGCATGGTCAGTGCTGCCGCCGAAAGAGGACGAGTCTAGCTTTTCCCGGAAGGAGATGCTCATGAAGCTCCACTTTTACATGGGCAGGTGGGTCACCGAAGAGCTCGTTTCCGGGGAAGACAAGGTGACTTCTGGAGCTAGCGTGGATCTCCGTGGGCCACTTATCTTGCTGGCTTGATGGTTACGAAGCTCGGCATGAATGATGAAGTTGGGGCTTGTAAGCCACAATTACGATGACGATGGGACGAGCATGAGCACCGAGACTCCTCATCAAGAAGGAAGTGAAGCCGCTCCTGGAAAGGGCTCACGACGATGCAAAGAACATCCTGACAACTCACAGCGAAGAAGTACATGCGCTCACCATTGCGTTGCTCGAGCACGCAATGGCTATCTGCTCACGTGCAGTCTCAAGAAGACGAAAAAGCGGCTGCAGATGGTGGCGCAACAGATCGCGTGCAGTCGGATCCAGTGCCTTCCCCAATGCCGAATTCGGCTGCATTGGCCGCGGATGCAAATGGCATTGCTCCTGTGGAATCCTAACACAAACTTGAAAAGAACATATTGGCGAGGCATCACGATCTGATGTGCACAAAGTTTTTCCTTCCTTCTCCAATTGCTGCATGAGATTGGTAATGTGACATCAAGTTTAAGTTGTTCTTGTATCTCTTTTGAAGTTTAAGCTGCATGAGATTTGGCAAGGCCAGCCCTCGCCTCGCCTGTGGCAGCAAGGGCGACTCTTGCGCACCTCTCCCGGCATTGCCTTGGCTAGTGAGGGTCGGCCAGGCCGGCCACAGGCGGTGGCCGATGGCCCTTCGCTGGCCAGGAATAGAATAGGAAAAAGAAAAAGGAAAGGAAAAAAAAAAGGAAAAAGAAGAAAAAAAAAATTATAAAAATATAAAAAAAAATCGAAATATTCAAATTTTATTAAAAATTGTCCACGTCAGTGTCGGCCGGCCAAAATGACTGAATTGGCACAAATGCAAAGATGACTGATGATATTTACAATATTGTCGATCATATTGCTAAAACTTGAGCTCGTGAAATGGTTACTAGAGTTTGCTGCCAAATTTTGCCTCTTGTAGTGAGGAGAAGGGTCGGTGGTGGTGGTGGTGGTGGTGGTGGTGGTGGAGAGAGGAGTTGACGGTAGCAGCTCGGGAGGTCGACAGCAGCGTAGGGTGGTAAGTCACACGCTAGCTTTGCCAAATGATTTGCTTTTGATTATCATTTTAACAAATTTCAAATTCTCACGCAAATCCTTAAGTATCGAGGGATTTTTTAGCTCGTTATTGGTGTGAAGCTAGATTGCAGCTCGCAGTCTATTTAGCTCAGCTAATTCAGTGCATCAACAATTTATATTAATTCGATAAAACAATACTTCCAAATGATATCCGACCATCTTAAAAATTAAATCTACCATGAAAAAAGGTTGAGTGTGTGTGACTTTATGTACTCTAGTTAATTAGGATAATACAATATAATAGATGTCTATCATCTCGATGTCATCAGCGAACATACGCAAAACATTAGAGTCAACAGCGGCTATTTATGAGGTTATTTATCTATAGAGACGTCTATAGAACGCGACATATAATTCTAAGAAGGCGGGACCTCAACCCGTTTCCGAAGAACGCAACCTAGCAGAAGATCTGCCTTTATGGTCTTCCAAAGAGTCTAAAGAACTTGAACTTGTTGGGAAGTGTTGGACACTTCATTTAAAGTCATCATGGATAAACAGAACTATATCGTTAAGAAGGACAGTCACCTTCACCCGCTGCTACTTGCTAATACAGAGCATCAGCTGGAAGAAAACCTGTGAACTTTGATTTCAAAGCCAGTTTATGCTGAAATCCTCAGCTCAGTTCTAAGGTGAAGCCACTCCACATCCACCTTTCTCTTTAGGAGAGAGAGAGAGAGAGAGAGTAGCTGAATATACAAGTGTAAGTTTTGCTTCTCAAAAAAGAGAAACAGGACCATTTCACCATTCCATTATTCTCAAAGAAGAGAAAAACCGTATTTTCATTTACAAAGTTCATTCTCAGGAATACAAGAGTGTGCATCTCGTGGAGTAATAACCCAATTCTTGAACTGTATGACAGTGATCATAACCTAATTTCAGCGTGATTACTCCTGTTCCCGACTGAGTCTTCAATAAGGACGTGATTTGAAAAGATAAGCGTTGTTAACGTGTTCGATTAAAAAGTTGAATGGAAATCCATTATGACACGATAGCCTATATATTACAATCAATGATATTCTAGGATTAAAAAAATCAATTGTCATAGAAAAAAACATATATATATATATTACATGCTTTACAAATGATTGAATGTTGAAAAAAAAAATTAATAGTAAACCATAGAAAAAAAATTATCCATTATTACAAAAAGTCTTTGGAACAAAATAATAATTAACAGAGGGTTATACAAGTCGTGCATACTTCATAATAAACATGACGAGTGCGTAATTTTTTGTAACTCTAATGATTGAAACTCTACGTTTGAAGAATTCCAATTATTCTACTGTGATGAGAACAAGCTCTTATATATGGTGCCAGTCATATCATTTTACAATTGAAAAAAACAAAGTAAATCGAATAACATACGAAAACACGCACTGCAAATAAATGCTATTGAAACGTCAATAAAATAATACATGAGATAATAGCACTTATTTAACAAACAAATTATGTGAGCATGATGTAAATAAGATGACAACACATAATTTGCGTACAAATAGACATTAGCAAATTAATAAAAAAATTACTCATTAAACTGATATTATATTGAAGAAAACAACTACTTTAAAAGGACTACGACAAAGAATTTTGTCACAATGGCTGTCCATACAACCTTTCAATCATAACAATCATCACTCATTATATATTTTGTTATGCTTAATTTTGAAATACAGGCAATCGTATAATAGAACTCTCTGCACATATATTTTTTCCCTTATATGATGGCTAATTTTATTTTAATTTATTTACTGGGAAAGCATGTTATATGACCTTTTTTTCGTGAGGATGGATATTTTTCTTATTGGTCTTGTGGTATTATAATTATCTGTCAAATATGTGTTCATTTTCATTCATTTGTCAAATATGATGCCACAAAATTGATCTTCTAATGTTATTATTTGTTATATAAGATAGGTATCTCTGTCTGTTAAACTATTTCAAAACCTCCTTGTAAGCAATTATATTTAAACATAAAATATAAGGAAATTTCAAAAAAAATCTATGTATAAAAAATTATTATTTTTAGAAATTTATTACCAAAATAAGCATAACTAGATATAAGATTTGTTACCAAAATATAAATAAAACTTAGAAATGCAGAGTTAGAGATCTGTTAGGATTATTTATTAAAATACACTTGAGAAAGTTTGTCTAATAACCCAATTAAGTACTGAAAATTAAAAGAATTCAGCACTTAATGAGATTAAGCTAGGTTGATAATTGAATTAACATTGACTTGAAAGATTCAATTAATTAAAAAAACACTTAAAATAAAAATTAGTAAGGAAGGAGTTTAATTCATCAATTAGAAAAGGTAACTGATGAAATTTAGAATCTTGTCAATCATATTGCTAAAATCTGTGGTCGCAATGAGAGAGAGAGAGAGAGAGAAAAGCTAAATATACAAGAGAAGTTTTGCTTCTCGAAAAAGAGAAACAGGACCATTTCACCATTCCATTATTCTCAAAGAAGAGAATAACTATATTTTCATTTACAAAGTTCATTCTCAAGAATACAGGAGCGTGCATGTCGTGAAGTAATGACCTAGTTCTTGAATTGTATGAAAGTGATTATAACCTAATTTCAGCACGATTACTCCTGTTCCCGACTAAGTCTTCAATAAGGACATGATTTGGAAAAATATGCGTTGTTAACGTGTTCAATTAAAAACTTGAATGGATACCCATTATGACACAATAACCTATATATTACAATCAATGATATTCTAGAATTAAAACAATCAATCGTCATAGAAAAAACATGTGCTTTACAAATGATTGAATGTTGAATTTTTTTAAAAAAAAAACTAATAGTAAACCATAGAAAAAAAGTTATCCATTATTACAAAAAGTCTATACAACGAAATAATAATTAACAGAGAGTTACACAAGTCGTGCATATCTCACAATAAACATGACTAAGTGCATAATATTAACAACTCTTATGATTAAAACTCTACGTGTGAAGAATTCCAATTACTCTATAGTTGATGAGAACAAGCTCTTATATGCGGTGTCATTCATATCTAACGATAAAAACAAAGTAAATCGAATAATGCACGAAAACACGTATTACAAATAAATGCTATTAAAACGTCAATAAACTAATATATGAAATGATAGTATGTATTTAACAAAAAAAAATGATGTGAACATGATCTAAATAAGATGATAACACATATTTTACGTACAAGTAGACATTGGCAAATAAAATATTACTCATTAAAACATATATTATATTGAAGCAAACAACTAATACAAAAGAACTCCACGACAAAGTATTTTGTCATAATGGCTGTCCATACAACCTTTCAATCATAGCAATCATCACTTATTATACATTTGTTATGCTTAATTTTGAAATACACGCAATCGAGCAATAGAACTCTCTTAAATATATATTTACCTTATATAATGGCTAATTTTATTTTATTCATTTACTGGGAAATCATAATATATGACCTTTTTTCGTGATGTCTAATAACCCAATTAAGTACTGAAAATTAAAAGAATTCATCAAGTAGAAAAGGTAACTGATGATACTTAGAATCTTGTCAATCATAGTGCTAAAACCTATGCTCGCAATTTCTTGTTTGGTAAACAAGTAACAATATTCAGTTTAAATAACTTTTTATTTATACTCGCAACACTTGAATTCGTTAGCGCTCAAATTTAAAACACTTATTTTTCACTTTTACTAAACGAGCCCTTGAGCTATAGAATTAGAGGTTCTCTAGGATTAAAGATTTGCTGAAGCGACGTCAATTGGTTCGAGTCGAGATCTCATCGATTTCGGGCGCCCAAGATTGATTTTAAAAACGAAGTATATATTCTATATTGCGACATACATTTGGAACCCAAAAATTGACACCCCTACCTTGCTCCTACTTATCTTTAACAGGGAGAAATGATCATCAGCATAATCTAGGGAAATATAAATGGAGTGAGAAAGAAAAAGAAGAAGAAAAGAAAAAGCAAAGCCGTAACCCATCTGTTGCTTGGATGAGAAGATTACAAGGATGAGATCCCAAGAGCCATAACCAAAAAAAAGAAGAAGCAAAGAACAAACAAATATCAACAACAAACACCCCCCACGTACTGCCTGTCCCTCTCTCTCTCTCTCCATATCCACCACTTCCCACAACACCTTTCAGTTACTTTATATGAAATCTCTCTCTCTCTCTCTCTCTGCCAAGAGCCATCAGCCTTTGCTCCACTTCACACGCAGAGATATTCTCCATCTCTCCCCGCAAATCACTCCCTACTCCAATTAAAAGCAAGCCGAGCAGGCAAAAGGGCCATGCCGGCCGCCGCCAGCGCTGCCAAGCCCGACTCGCGGGCGTGCGCCGCGTGCCGGCACCAGCGCCGGAAGTGTCGGCCCGACTGCCAGTGGGCCGAGTTCTTCCCCGCCGCCCTCCCTCAGACCTTCGCCAACGCACGCGCTCTCTATGGCCTCAGGAATATGAGTGAGCTGACCAAGCGCCTCCCGCCCGAGCTCCGCAGGGTCGCCATGGAGACCATTGTCTTCGAGTCCAACATGAGGGCCTTCGACCGCGTCGGTGGGTGCTACCGCGTGATCCGCAACCTGGCCACCAGCATCCGGCTGGTCGAGTGCGAGCTCCAGCGTGCTCGTCAGCTGCTCGCGTTGTTTCGCGGCTCGGAGCTTAGTGTTAATAACAACGTTGCGAACGATGATCTAGGGTTGATGCAAAAATCGAGTGAAGATCAAGAGGTTCTATTGCGTGACTATTTCATGACGGACGATGTCGGAGCGTCGACTTCATCATGTCGAGTTGATGAACCCTCAGGCGCGAACCCGCCACCCGGTCATGTTTGCCGAAGCGATCAGCCATTGAATTTTCTCGACGAACAAATAAGCAGGTATCGAGGCATTCAAATAACATTTTTGAAATTTTATGTGTTTTTTCCTCGTAAAACTTGAGACTTATATGTTAAATTCACTAGGGTTTTACGCATTAAGATCGCGAGTGCAGGTCCTCAACTTGGCATGCATATATTTCTTTGAAGTAATCTGCCATGTTTGTTCGAAAGCTTTCGTGAAGCACCACTGAGTTTTTTTGCTAGAATGTGGATATTCGTAGACAATATATTCACTTGATTTTGAAATTAAATCTTCGGAAACAGTAAGGTTTTAGAAATTTTTCTTTATAAGAATGTCTTTCCATCTTTCAATTTAAAGATAAGCTTCTGTAAGCTTTTGCTTTCAGTCATTACCAATGCTCTGATCAAAATGAACATTTTCAAAATAAAATTGATTTCATGTTACTATATTGTACATTAAATATTGAATAGTGATATTTTTTTCCCATCTTTCTGATATATAAACTGAAAAATCAAACGTTCATTGGCACTGATTTTATTTCATAAACTTGTTCGTTCTTATACAATGATTTTAGCGTCACGGTCCCGGTAATCGAAGGCACGAGCTCAATGTGCAACAATCAGTTAGAAATCGATCCGAGTTCGATGGCTTCACAGTTGTCTCTCCCCAGTATTAAGTCTCTGAAAACAGAGGAAGGTGCGAACTCGCGGCTTCTCAGCAGTGTTTCGTCGAACTTTCTTGAACTCAAATTCAACAAAATCAACAAGCAAAGTAGGTAAGAAATGAAATGACCAGTTTTCCTCCAATGTTTCTCTTCTTTGTTTATAGAACTTTAATGCATAAATAATATGTCGTAGACGCGTGAAAAACAATTCAGGGTTTTGAATTTAATCGACTTCAATGCAGAGATGGAACCCAATTAGCCTAATGATAATGCACGTTGTGATTTGCCAATTTATCATAAAATTGGAAATTTTCTAGTTAGTTAATCAATGCAATATTCCTAACTAAATCGGACTTTTGGTATCTTTCCATGATATATTGTATAGTTCATATCGTCTCTTATATTATACTCGACCTTGGATTTGAATGTGTAAATCTAATTATGCCTTCATAACTTTGGCCTTTTTTAAGATTTATGTTCAACATTTCCATATAAGGATGATGATGATCTGCTTAAGTTTGTAAAATCGTGTGGCACAGGCCTATTATTGCAAGGGACGAGCTCGATGGACGATCGATTAAAGATTAATAAGGATTCGATTGCTTCCCAGTTGTTTTCTCGAGAAGGAATTTCCTTCACTCTGACAAATTCAACCAAAGCAAGTAATTATTTCCACGCATGAAATTATCATTCTTTCTCTTGGCTGCTTGTATTTATGGTTTTATCTCATTTCCAAGAAATTAATACAGCTGAGGAGAAATTTTTTAAAAGATTGTTTCTCTTGTGGGATGATTGTTCATTTTTTGTTGTTGTTGTTCCCTATTATAAAGTTGATAACAGTGTTACGGCATCTTACCATGAAATAGATGAATTATATTGATAGCTAGCTTTCTTATGGAAATAATAGCCGTGGAGCAACAATGGTCATAAGTTTTTCTTCGAATTATTTCTATCTTTGGGAAAATTGTCTAATCAATCATTAACCTATTGTACAGATTTCAATTCAATCATAATTTTTTATTTTGTTTTGCCAATTCAGTTTTGAACATTTGCGGGAAATTCCGATTTAGTCCTTCCAGCCAATTTTCGCCGAAAATTGTTGATATGAAGATGTACCATGTAGGATGGCAAGCGACGACTAGACTGCTATGTTAATGATTTTAGCAAAAATCGATTAAAAGGACTATATTGAAATTTTGCACAAATGTTTAGGACTAAATTGCCAAAATTGAAAGGTTTATGAATGAATTGACATTTGTATAAGTTTAAAACTGATTGGATAATTTTCCCTTCAAATTTTAAAGGTAACAATTCATGAAATCTTTGGCAGAAAAAACCACACAATATATTCCACCATTATTTGCGCATTATTCATTTACTTCATAAATCACTTTCGTCCGGATTCACTCCATTCTTTCCTTCATCCTTCTCTATGCACAGATTCACTGGATGCATGCGATATTAGATTCTTGACAAATTTATTCTGGGTGTGTATTAAAATATATTGCTTCATCTTAATAAATTTTTTTTTTCCTTTTTAGTTATTGCCACTTCAACTTTTGCCGAAATAGTAAGACGTAATTACTAAGGCTGTGTTGGTTCGACTTTTGGATAAAGCTTTTGGGCAAATGCAAAGAATTTTAGGTTGAAGGGTTTTTTTTTTAATCGAATAGTGTTTATAAACGTGTAATGTAAAAGTGCATTGGGAAGCAAGTTTGGTTAAATGCTGTTTGGAAAAAATCACGCTTATAAAGGACTTTTTCTATTGAAAAAAAAATGAACCTCCAACCCTTCTCCGAATGTCGGCAGTGAAGAGCTTAGCCCACCGCCAACCATCACCTAAGGTTGCACGACCTCATGCAGTCCCCAATCGAGGGCCACCTAGGATCACGCGACATCCTGACCCCGATTTGGCTTGACAGTGGTCAAATCTAGTGTCGTGGTTTGGAATTTCGAAAATTTAGTGTGGGCAAATTAGAAGGAAAAAATGTATTATCAATTCTGAAATGCTAAAACCAAAACTCCCACAAACCTGCCTTGGGCGAAGGGACTTTGTAAAAGCATTTCCCTAAAACTCTCCAAGAAAATTTGTCAAACGCCTTACGATTTGGTCAAGGGTCTTTAGAGGCCCAAAAGCCTTGGCAAAGTGATTTCCAAACGAAGTCTAAGTTTTTCGCAAAAGTATTTCCCTTATATTGTATATTTTTAATTTTTATATTGATATTTTCAGAAAATGCTCATTGACAGTATACTGCATCCAAATCTCAGTTGCATGGCTAAGTTAATTCAAGGCATGGACTAGACTAGCGGGCTGAAAGGTGCTGCTCACTAATTGTCATATTTTTAATGGTACGGGGATAAAATTCGCCATGGAGAACATCATCTTCGAGTCCAACATTCTTCGAGTCCAACGTCAGGGCTATCGCATGATCCTCGACTTGGACGTTAGTGTTTGGCGGGTGGAGTCCGAGCTCCGGCGTGTTCATTAGCTGCTAGCTTTTTCTTGGCAACCCGAAGCTTAGTGTTAATAACAATGTCGAGAATAGTAATTTAAGGTTTGTGCACGTCAGGTTGATTTAGACTTTACTACGTGATTATTTCGTGAGTGATGATATCACGTAAATATGGGTATGAAAGTTCAATATTATTCACATAGATTTATTCTTCCGTATGTTATATATATTGAGGGAAAATTCCAATAAAGGGCTCGAAGTACCCTCGTTTTTTCAAATAAGGGTTTAAAGTGGCAAAAAAGTTTCAAATAAGGGCCTGCTGTAAGGGCATTTTTGTCTTTTCACTTTATTGATAAAATAAAATAAAATATTAAAAAAAATAATTGGGGAAGAAGGCAAGGGGCAGCAACTACCGCCCCTTGCTGCCGCTGCTGGCCAAAAAGGGTCGACGGGGGTCCCCGACCCTCGCTGACCAGGGTGAGGGCCTGGCAACCGTCGCCCAGATTTGGGTGAGGGTTGCGCCCCCCCACCCAGGTCTGGGCGGGCTGCTGGCCCTCCACCCTGAGCTGGGTGAGGGTCATCGGCCCTGGCTAAGCCCCTGCCCCGCCAACGGGCAACGGGGCGGCGGTAGCAAGGGGCGACAGATGCCGCCCCTTGCCTTCTTCCCCAATTTTTTTTTTCATTTTTTAATATTTTATTTTATTTAATCAATAAAGTGAAAAGACAAAATTGCCCTTAAATTAGGCCCTTATTTGAGATTTTTTTACCACTTGAGGCCCTTAATTGAAACATAGTACACTTTAGATCCTTATTTGAGACTTTTTGGCCACTTCAAGCTCTCATTTGAAAAAATGAGGGCACTTCGGGTCCTTAATTGAAATTTTCCCTATATATTGATTTGCCATCTATTTTGCTTTCTACCTTCCATTAAATATCTTTCTAGATGTATATGACTTTGTGGCGTTGTTTATTCCCTTGAACATGGACTCCCAACTTTTTACTTGTAGACAATTGGGTGTAGAGTAGGGTTGATCGGTTTCAAGATGGGTCGATTGCCACCCTAAAATAAAAAACCGGATTAGAAGGGCTGGTTCCTAGTTTGTGGAACCAGGAACTGGCCCACCTATTCCTGGACCCATATGCGAACTGGATAGACCGGTCCGGTTCCATCTCCAAGTGTGTCCAGGAATTGGCCGCAGTTTGATGGGGCATTGACTCGAAGAATCGAGTGATGATGGAGGAGGATCATTAGTTTCTATTGTTGTTATTGTTGATGAGCAGACTCAAGGGATTTGAGCAGCTTGAATTTTTTAGCGATGGAGGTTTGAAGGGCTTTGGGGAAATGCAAATTGCGTTTGGTAATTTTTTATTTTATAAAGCTACTTTGACCTAAGTAGTGTTTGGAAAATATTTTTTTGCAAAGGGCTTTTGGGTTAATTTTTATTATTATTATAAAGATCAAACCCTTCGCTAGCTCCAGCAAAGGGTTAGAGCCACTGGAGAGCTAGATCTGGCATTGACAACCCTCATTGTGGTCACACAACCCTAGGCGACGAGGCTTGGTGTTGCGCAACCTCGCCGGCTCGATTTGGCCTTGTCAGCCCTCACTGGCCACCGTCGCTCATAGAAGATGAATAGTAATAAATAAGGGGCAAAATCGAAAAACTAAAGACTTGGTGAGGGTAGTTTTGGAAAAAATAAACTAGTTTCAACATTCAGCCAAATGCTGAAAGCCCAAAGTATTATTGGGTTTTCAGCTTTCCTAAGGCTAGCATTTGGGTGAAAGCTCATTGAGAAAGTTTGCCGAATACCCTAACATTTTTCCAAGGGGCTTTGGAGGTCAAAAACCCCTTCGGAAAACTGAACTAAACTCACTTGAAGGCCTTCTTAAGGCTCTCCTTCTTGGAGTCTATGCGCTTGATTGCTTTAGCGATCATTTCCAATGTTGCCATAATTTCAGGAGACTCTTTTGATCGCAAGAAGAAACCCTAATTGAGTGAGAGGGAGACGAAGCAAGAAGAAGAATGAGCAGATGGTCTCCCAAGGAAGAACGAAGCAAAGCATGATGAGGCAGAGCCTTACTTAATGAAGAAAATCGAAGGAAAAGAGAGAAAATGGAAAAATGGCCAAACAAATAATACATTTAACAAAAATTAAAATATAAATATCGATCCGATCTAGGTGGTGCAGGTGGGTGGGTCCACACCTTGAATCGAAAACCAGACCAATATTCACCTATTCCAATTTTTAGGAATTGAGAACTACCTTAAAACGGCCAGTTCCTTTTGCTCACTAGTTCAACTGTACCTTTGAAATATACGAGTTTATCATAGAAATATTTACTTGAGGTTGAAATATCTTTTGATTTTGCTTCCTTATGGAGATAATAGCATTTCATAAGATCACTTTTTAATAAACATTTTTGCTTTCATAGATGGACAAATTACAATATCAAATATTTAGATTGCATGACCATCTCAGCTACGAGAACTTTTAGAAAGTTTTAGATTATAATACTCCAAGATTTTTCTAATTATTTTGGCCAAAAAAAAACTAAAGTGACCTAGTTCATCATCTAGATCGTCGTGAATTTGTTTAATAATAATAATAGAGATGGAGATATTTATATATTGTGAAACGACTTAAAATGAATAATAATAATAATAAGGGATGTGTTCAATGCCTATTCTACCGAATATATGTAATTATTTTAGATGAACAACTGAGTAAACTCTTTTTTTGGAATACAAAATTAAGAAAACGAGTTACCCTTTTAAGTAAAAATATGGATTGATAATTCAATTCTCTCCTTTTTAAAACTAAATATTAGAGCAAGATGAATCGATACTATCAATTTTTTCTGTTAATACAGTGAAGGTGGCAGATAAAATTTTATTTGCCGTGCGACATGTTAACTTAATCATAAAACTTCACTCCTAAGTCGATATATTAGATATTAAACTTGAGTTTAACGTCGTAGATAATTTAAATTTTCAAGTGCATGAAACATGTGAAAAGAACATGGATAAAGCATAAAGGTGCATGGGTTTCCATCAGCAGACAAATCGGAAAGCCTGGTGACCAATGGCTAGATTGTACTATTATTAGAGACCCACGAGCGACGGTAGCTTTTAATTATGACGCCTCTCTTGTTCATTGAATAGTTTACATATCGATATGCAAATAATAATAATCATAATAATTTAAATATCCTAAAGAGACAGAGACAATTTCTGACAAAATTCCAACCGCCCCCTTCAATTTCGACCGACTTCTACACGCAGCCTCAGAGACCACGTGCACACCCAAATTAAAAAGTGAATTTTTGGGCCAATCTCACGTACAAAATCCCACGACACGCTGATTTGACATTACACAATACACATTCGATTACAATTACTGGTCGAAAGAAGAAGAAGACATTATAAACTGAATAAAATAATTTTACTCTCGTAGCTTATCAAAGAATATGCCAAGTTGCCAACAACCAAAAAAAAGCTAACTAGATGTACGGTGCAAATACACATTCGATCGACAAATTACTCTTCTGAAAGAAGAAATACTATTCCAACATTAAATAAAAAAACTCTATTCTCATAACTCATTTAGAATGAATTTGAATTTATTCGTGTGATTTTTATTTTAGGTAGTATTGGCTTTAACTGAACATTTTTCCTTCACTTTAATGACCACAATATTCGTCGCAATGTTCGATTTGAAATTGAGTTTACTATTTCGTCACTCATGTGTTTAATTGGATTAACACATATCGTAGCCTATTTTATTTCACAAATTTTCCTAAAGCCGAAAAAAATTCTGAAAAAGAGAAACTTAAAAATCAACAAATTGTGGTCTTTTCAGATGTTAATGAAAAACATGGAAGGAGAACGACAATGAAAAGGATAATCTTACTATTGATTTAAAATCTCCTAATTTCGAATTATAATCGGAACAAAAGTCGTGAAAAGGACCCATATCGTGTAAAACTAAAATCGCACACGGAACTAGTTTTCCAAAACCTAAAAATAATTTACTTTCGCAATAAAAAAAAACTATACAATTAAAATACTTTCTTTACCTACATAAGTAAAATACTTGAAAGTGCGTTTGGGATTGAAACGTGCCCTTAAATCACGTAAAAAAGAGGATATACAAACGCTTGGAAATCCGACCCTACGAGCATATCCTGGGATAGAGGTCTAGAAAAATACATAAGAATTGATTATTGACTATTGACTTATTGAGTGATAGCCTAGATTTCAGTGTTTTGCTTTTGTCGCGGGCCTATCGTTTTCCCCCCTGCAAATAAATCAGACTTTAAAAATCGACCCGCTTAGCTATTTCCATTAAGTGTCACCATACAAATTCCACGTTCCACGGTAAAACATTCAAATAAGTTCATCCACGTGAGGTAGTATTTATCCAAGACACAAATTGCCCGAAAGATTCAGAAACTTTTTTTAAAAAAATTATAAAGATTATCTACATTAACATCAACCGTGCCACATTAACATCAATCGTGCCACATAAGACGATCGACGTTTACATCAATCATTTTCGATCAAAATTGAATAAAAGACACTATTAGCAAATTATCAAAATATTTAGGACTAAATTGACAATATTATAAAAAAAATTAGGATTAATTAGAATTCGTACCAACAGACTAAGAATTTTTCGGTAATTATCCCTTTTCCTGCCTGTAAATAAATCAAACATCTATGATCCATTTTTCATAATTAAAAAAAATGGAGAGCAGCGATTGGCCCTATTACTCCTTCATGAAGTTACTCACATTGGAGAAGAATATTCGATTTGAGCCATAAATATCCAAACTTCCTGTAATCCTACCAATGCGCTAGAAACCAATAAGTCTTTTCACATAGTAGTAAATGCTTACCACTGGGCAATCATGTTCTGTGGTATGATCAATTTGTACTCAAGGAAAATGCCATAAAAACCAACCAGAACGAGACATCTAAAAAGGCCAAGAAGTACCATAATTGATGAGCCTCTACCAAGAATAAGATGGCGCAAGGGGCTAATGCACTATTTATCAATAGTGAAAGTAACAGCTCATTCGATGAGGATAACCACTCCTATGTACACAAATGGAGTTGAAAAGAAAAAAGAAAAAAGAAAAAACATAATCAGCATTGACAAAGACCCTAGCAAATACCATGTATAATAACCTACTCTAGCCACTTCAAATGAGCACTTTTTCTCTTGTTGAAATCTTAAATTATGTTTGTTACCATTCGCGATAATAATAATAATAATAATAATAATAATAATAATTACATTCCTCCATAATTGTTTGAGAAACACTTCGTAATTGTAACACCCGACGAAAATGTTATAGCACATCTCGTCGCGACTACGGCACAAGAACCGGCTAGGTGCGCGTGAATGACACAATATTATCCCCTTTCACATGGCACTTGCAAGAAAACTATACTCAATTACACCGACTTAATTAATAAAATTCG
>BCNH02000003.1:21737032-21751233 GCA_001662345.2 Metrosideros polymorpha var. glaberrima | reverse complement strand
TTTTGTATGTCAAGGCCCAAGGGTTAAACCAACGGCTCCTAAAGCAATTTCCAATTTCCATAATAAATGAATGACACAATATTATCCCCTTTCACATGGCACTTGCAAGAAAACTATACTCAATTACACCGACTTAATTAATAAAATTCGGAAAACCAAAGAAGATTAAATATACCCTTTCTTTTCTTGATCCTCTAATCTTTTTTTTTTCTCTCTCTCTCTCTCTTTTTTCTTTTCCTGAACCCCCATAATTGATCCCCTGATCATCCTCAGAAATTCTCCAAAATTAAAATAAAAAAAATTGCCAAAAACAACAAAAGAAAAAGAAAGGGAGAAAGAAAAGAAAAAAAAATGATCGATCCTCGAGATCAGAAAGTGAACCTCCAGATCTTGATCAGGAGATCCACCTTGCACTTGGAGCCAGCAACATTAGCGACGACAGTCGCGTTCTTGTCCCTCGGAACCGAGACTCCCTTGATCCCGCCGCAAACGACTCTAATCCCGACCTTCTTGCTCTTCCGGCCGCCCGCCTTCACCCTCACCTTCGTGTCCATCCGAATTTCCAGAGCCAGCCCATCTTTCCTCCTCAGATCCGACCTCAGAGAAGCGACCGATCCGGCGTCGACGTCGTCCCAGCTCGCCGACGCGACCGTCCTCAGGGTCGTCTGGTTCTTCGGGTAGCTCGCGAACGAGGGGATCGAGCCGTTGCCCAGGGGGACGGAGCCCGAGGCCGAGGAGAGGGAGATGATGAATGGGTCGTAGAAGAAGGTGAAGGTGTGGGCGTTGGGGTTCTTGGAGATGAGGGTGACGTTGAAGTGGGTAGTGAGGCGGGAGGCGGAGCCGTCGGAGGCGGTGGTGAGGTTGAGGGCGACGGTGCGGAGGGAGGAGAGGGAGAAGGCGGGGCGGTGGGGGTGGTAGAGGACGTAGAGGGCGGCGCCGGCTATGGCGGCGAGGAGGGCGACGAAGAGGAGGAGCAGGATCGTCCAGAAGCAGCAGCAGCAGAGGCTGCAACGGCGGCGGCGTTTGGGGGGCTGTGGGCGGTACGGGCGGTAGAGCTGGGGCTTGGTGGTGGCGGGGCCGGCGGGCGAGGGAGCACCGTTGGCGGCGGCGGTGGCAGCGGCGCCGTTGGTGACGGCGGCGGGTTTGGCAGATGGGTGGACTCTGTCCGTCATTCTGGGCGGTGGTTCAGAGAGAGAGAGAGAGAGAGGAGGAGGGGAGTGAGAAGTGAGGAGTGAGAAAGGAAGAAATGCTTCTTAGGCCTTGGCAAGTGTGGAATCTCTCTTCATTATCATCTCTTCTTAAATCCTTTTTAACAAGAACAATATGCTTTTTCTTTTTAATGAGCAACAATAATCTGTTATCCTAGGGTCATATCTTTTGGTAGGGCCAGCAATTCGTAGTTGGATGTAATATTCGTCTTGACTATTCGTGTTATTTGGTATTATCAGAGTAATGACAACATATTTTTATTAAAAAATAAGTGAATTTGTATCGGTTTGTGTTAGCTTCGAGTTAAAATTATGTGTTACGGTATCGAATTCGAGTTTCTTCAAAAATTTGCATTGGATTTTGAGTCATGTTCCTGTGATCTATTGTGCTGAGAATTACCACCTCTGCTTATGTACCTTCAAAAGTCGGACTTATTGAGAATAACTTATGAATGTACACTCTACTTTAGGAAAAAGGATTAATATAACGAAAAACTCAAAACTTGTATACATGCGACAAATTTATCCCAAATTTTAAAATTTATTGGAAAAGATGAACTGAATAATGTCACTAGGAAATGAGCTTATTTAAAAAAAAAGTCAACTAAGTTATTATTATTATTTTTAAAAAATTAAGTTTAGGGTAAATTTATCACATGTATACCAGTTTGAGGTTTTTTGTGGTAAAAATATTAATTTATGATGAATTTGTCATATGTATACAAATTTAGGTTTTTGACGGTCAAAAAATTAGTTTAGGGTAAATTTATCACTAGTGTATTTGAAATTTTTTGTGGTAATAATTTCTCTACACATTTTTATTAAAAAAAAATGCCATATGTATCTCTTATAAGAAATAAAATGGAGGGAACTTTTTTCCGATAAAAATAAAACAATTTGTCTAAAAGAGTGACGATAGTAATTGCTACTTTATTTGTTAGACTAATTCTGCATTGTTAGCTTTACGATGTCAAACGATAAAATGGAGGTAACTCCTTTTCCGATTAAAATTCATTGTCGATAAACGAAAATGCTTGTACAATTATTATGATGTAAAATTTCTTTCATTATTAGAATATAACAGATTCGATATCCAAATTTTGAATTATCAAATAACTAGTCGTATTTTGAACATGATAGCTTATTTCGCTAACTTCTTATTCTTCGTCGAGTCATTTTCCTCACACCACATGATATTACACAATCTATATTTGATCGAGTCATTTTTTTCAGGGTATTGTAGTGCAACGTAAAACTAAACTAAAAAGATGGTCTTATCCTCTATACTGAAAAAAATTAAAAGATGAGGTTTTTTTTTTTCTATCAAATTTTGTCACTAGAGGACAAGATTAGTTGACAAGAGGTCAAACCCTAGACTGGCTAAAGGCCAAAACGGTTTTTATGGTAAATACACCTGGTATGAAAGCATCCTCTCTCAAAAAGAAACTTCCTACGCGCAATCCGACAGCTGCACGTAAAGGCCAAGGAACCACCCCCACCGACAGCCTCTTGGGTTTCCGCCACGTAGCACGTAAGTGGGATTAACCATGATTAGCAAGACTAATCTCCAGTCACTTGCTTGCTTTAATTTCATACCCGAAGTCAATGATCAATGCACTTGAGTAACGTTGCTTTGGAGGATGGGGGAAGCTTCTCATGAAAGGATGTTGTTAATCAGTGTCCTTTGAGGAGTAATAATAGTAATTAACAACAATGATGACACTAATCTTGTGGGATTACTTGATTAGGACAAACAAAGAGATGGTTTTTTTTCAAAATTTGCCAAATGGATGTTAGCCCTCTCGAGGAAGATTTCCCCACCAAGACCAAGCTCGCAGTGGTTACATATGAAAAACGCGTAGTCCTTGTATTGTCGAGAACACAAATTAGGATTTAGAATGGAATTTGTACTAAGATTATGAGCGAATTGAGTTAAAAACTGATAGCACGAGTTCAAAACAAGCTCACGAGAGCGAGAGTCTAGCAAAGTAAAAGAAAAATGATTGAAGACTTAGATAAATCAAATAAGATCTCACGATTTGGTTGAGTGCACGCACATTATTCTAGTCTCGAGCTTGCTTTTGTAGTGTTCTTGAGGCTGGCACTAAAGCTATTGTCCGCAAACCTACTCCGAAAATTCTTAGGGATTTTCATAAATTCCTCCTATTTTTGAATCTCTATCGTTAGGGTCTGGCATCTTTCCTTGCCAATCTCTTATTTTTCATTTATGGAAGCCAGATTTTTTTGTTATGCTAATCGTGCCACGGAAAATTACCCAATCAGTAAAAAGCATATTGTCTCGATGCCAACTCGGTCATAAACTTTTTGATTCTGCCGATTTTGTCAATTTAGCCATAAATCTTTGCGTGAAATTCTAATGTAGTACTGCTGGTCAATTTTCGCTGAAAATCATTGACGTGGCAATCAAGTTATTGCCAACTATCCTACGTAGCACACCACTACGTCAGTGATTTTCGGTAAAAATTAGTCGAAAGGACTAGATTAGAATTTTGCGTAACGGTTTTGGACTAAAACGGTAAAATTGAAAAGCTTATGACTGTATTGGCACGTACAATATGTTTAGAATTGATTGGACAATATTCCTATAGAGATTTATTTGCGGAAGTAGACACATTAAATTTGGTCAAATTCCATTAGAAAAAACTCTCAAACTTTAGGTTAAGTCCCAAATCTATCCCAAATCTTTTTTTGTCTAAGAAAAAACTCTAAACTTTAGGTTTAGTCCCAAATCTATCTTGAACTTTTTTTTTTGTCTAAGAAAAAACCCCAAACTTTAGGTTGAGTCCCAAATCTACCCCGAACTTCTTTTTGTCTAAGAAAAAACCATAAACTTTAGGTTGAGTCCCAAATCTACCCCGAACTTCTTTTTGTTTTAGAAAAAACTCCAAACTTTAGGTCTAGTCCTAAATCTACCCTGAATTTTTTTTTTTTTGTCTAAGAAAAAACCAAAAACTTTAAGTCCAGTCCTAAATGTGCCCCGAATTTTGTTTTGTAAAAAAAAAATACCAAATTTCAATCAATTCTCAAATGTACCCCTGTGATCCAATTCTAACTTGGCACAGCACTTCCATGTCAATAAAAAATCCACATCAGCAAAGTAATGGGGCGACAGGTACGATTGACTTCGATAACAAATTCACATTGATAACAAATCAAGCCCAATAAAAATTGTTGAAATTCTCCAAACTAAAACCGTTCTAGGCTAAGAAAGTTAGAGATAATAACAAATAAAAAAAATTTTGGTCTAAAAAGAACCCCATACTTTAAGTTCAATCCAAAATTTCCTCTAAATTTTCTTTGTAAAAAAAAGAATTCCATTACTTTGTTGATGTGGATTTTATCGACGTGAAAGTGCCATGCCAACTTGGAATTGGATCATGGGGGTAGATTTGAGAATTGATTGAAATTTGTGATTTTTTTTATAAAGCAAAATTCACGGTAGATTTGGGACTAAACTTAAAGTTTGGGGTTTTTTCTGAGACAAAAGAAAAGTTCGGATTAGATTTGGGACTTAACTTAAAGTTTAGGATTTTTTCCAAAACAAAAAAAAAAATTTTGGGGCAGATTTGAAACTTGACCTAAAGTTTGAGGTTTTTTTTTAGACAAAAAAAAGTTCGGATAGATTTGGAACTAGATCTAAAGTTTGGGGTTTTTTTAGGGAATTTGACCCATTAAATCTATGAGATCATTCACATCTTTGAGTACAAAAAGGACATTTAATGCTCGAGTTATCTTTTGGTTTTTTTTATTCGTGGGTCATATAATTCTTAAGATTAATTAATAGTTTCATGGGCCAAGACTTAGGTACCTAATGTAGGCTTACTCTTTGACCACCCAAAAAAAAAAATGTAGGCTTACTCGCTAGAAAAATATAATCAATGATAAGAAAGTTTATCTATATACTTTGAACTTTGAAATCCGAATCATTGAAATCAAATGGGAAGGTTTGTAATTCCCAAAATGCTTTTATTAAATCTTAGTAAGTCCTATGATTTCATTCTTTAAAATTCTGTAATTAATTGTTGTCAAGATAATAAGCATTGTAGTAAATTAAAGATCATAATAAGAGAGGGGATTTATATTCACGACTCTATACTTGGCACTTTAAACCAACAGGCCCACAAATGACAACATACAAGATAGCTAAAATTCTATTAATTTATCCACCTAAAGAAATTTATAATTAGCAAAACACCCTTTAAGCGATTTGATCAGATCCTTTTTTTTTTTTTGGGGTCTGGATTTGATCAGATCTGATCTGTGTTGAAAGGAACAAAGATTTCAAGTCGCTACTACACTTGCTTTGATGACTAGATCAGGTTCCTTTTTGTGGGTCATATGACTTTAGTAGATCAATCTTATCATTTCTGTAATATTCTTCTTGACTTTTGTGTATTCTTGTTAACAAAGAAGAAATGTCTACTAGCAAAATGAGAGCCTTAGGCTCCATTTATTTCGCAAAAAAACAAGAGAGAGAGAGAATGATTTGAAAAATATTTCCTAGAAAACGATTGTTTGTATCGCTTAAAATAATTAGTCAATAAAAATATTTTTCATTGAAAATTTTCGTGGACGATGAAATTATTTTTCATTATTCATTTGTATAAGCCAGACAAACAATCGCTTTTAAAAAATATTTTCAAATTTAGTCATTTTTCGTTAAATAAACGAAGTCTTAATTAAGATTTCACTTCCAATAATATTAGTCACCTTTTGTAAAGGCAATGCCGGTTGGTCGGTTTCTCTGGATTGGAATGTGACAGCATAATGACGTGAACCACTCACTCTCAGTACTAAGGTTGAAGATAGACTAATTAATTTGTAATAAATACAAAGTGGAAAAATGGAAGAGACAAGAGATGAGTCCTTTTTGGGGCACATGATGTGAATATCTAACTGCTAAAACAACTTAACATCACCCTGAATTTAAGACAAACACTAATTGCAGAATATGAATGTGGTTGCATTTTGGTCATGTTACACGGGAAATTGTCCAGTAAGTCCTAAACCTATTATACGGATATCAATTCAATCCTAAACTTTTTAATTTTGCTTAAACTTAATTTTTGTGCGAAATTTCAATGTAATCCTTTTGACCAATTTTCACTGGAAATTGCTAACATGGCGGAGTGCCACACATGACAATCAGTGATGACTAGACCGCAACGTCAATGATTTCTGTGAAATTGGCCAAAAGGAGTATATTGAAATTTCGTACAAAGGTTTATGACTAAATTAGCAAATTTTGAAAAGCTTAAGAGTGAATTGGCATCAGACAATTGGTTTACGACTGATTGGGTAATTTTCCCCCTCACACATGCTAAACAACTTCTTTTCCCATAGATTTATGCATGTGATCAATGAGAAGGCCACAACTTGATGATGACATGATATAAGACACTTCGATATGGACGATAGAGAATCATAATAAGAATTGCCGAGTTAAAGAACTTCATAAGCACTCCGACCCAGTATTATCTAGGAGATTTAGATTTATGAGGCATTAAAATATACTCTAAGACCATGAAACACCCTTCAAGTTAAGTTTGGATGCGAGCTTGAGGAGTGTTGTCTAATTAAGCTCGCACTAAGCAGAAGATTTGTAGAAAAAAAATTAATTAATTAACGCGAGCTCGAGAAGGCCAAACTAGGCTGTAAAGCAGAGCCTGCGTGTCCAAGCCCACTTAACTTCTAAGTACGGGCCAGACCATGAGGTCTAGGCTTGGTTATCCTAAACATGTATGGTGCTAAGCTAATGATGAAGGCCGATCCAAAGTGTTTGTGCCACGGTCCGGTTTCTCCCGCACCCATGTGGGCTGAAAAGTTGGGATTTCGTGGCATCTGGTTGAATTGCGAGAGATGCAGAAGGGTTGATACAATTGGTTCTTAAGAGTGGTGTTGGGGAATTTGGGCTAGGAATCTAGGGATGAGATAAATTATCATCTTAGAGGATGTTTGATGGTGTTAGATTTTGGTGCACAATCACAATGAAAAAGAGAGAAAGTCAAGAAAGAGAGAAATTGATACGCAAGATTTTATCTCGGTTCACCTTTAAATTATGGCTACATGTAGCAGAGGATTTCATTGTAATTAGCATTTTGCACTTCTCAATTACACCGGTCAATTACAAGAGAAATAGAGTATACATAGGCAATAATTATTCATGGGTCTATGTCCAAACTATTAATAAAATATGAACTTAAATTATAAAAGTCCTCCAGCGGCTTAGGAGCGGGACCTCAGTGCTGCCCTATTAATGACGAGTATGAACCACACCCAACAGAAGGCGGGGTTGGCCTTTTGTGCACAAACTTGTTAGAAGCCGATGCCATTCTCCTGATGATGACTATGATAGGCCAACACCGATTGTTGTGCTGAAGCGATCTGTACGTCTCGCTTGAGGGACTAGATACTTGAGTCAAATTGGGCATGGGGCGGTCAATTGTGATAATGCGATTTGCTATACCATCCTTGAGCATGATCTATCGAGGAAAGGCTGACTTGATGTTCCAACTCATCAAGCATCACACAAGCTTGTCCACAGCCAGGAAAGTTTTGGCCAGTGACACCATTTGATCATAAATACAAAATAGAAAACTCAAAACTTGGAAAATGGAACAAGAAAAAGCATTTGATATAGGAACAACAGCAATTGTTATAGAATATATTTCAGGCACTTAGAATTCAATACTACTTTGCAAATCCGGCTTTGTGCGCAAGGCTCTATTATAAGATAATGGAAGGCTGTTTAGTAGATCGATTAATCCTATTTCCACTAGTTAAAGATTAAAATCATACTGAATGAAATTGCGTAGAAATTTCTCTGATGTGTACTTGTGTAATTAAATTTATTCAATTTATTTGGTGGAGAGAGATGACCCTGAATTTGGCCATTCAATTACTAACCAAAAACTATAAAGACCTTTCTTGTAGAGTGCAAAACACAGTGGAAAAAAATCTGCATTGAGGACGGAATTATACCTCTTCATTGGGGTAGTGCTACCAATCATATTGTGATTCATACAAGGGTAAGATGATATGTGCTACCGAAACTACCAAAGCTGCTACAACGAGCAAAGGAAATTGCAACTTGGATTAGTCAAATTTCATGTGATTGCACGTGAATTGCACAAGGCTTGCACGAGGCTTGCACGAGACTTGCACGTGAGGTGGCATTGAACTATTGTTGAAGTATTGTCCCACATCAATCGACATGGCTTGCACGTGAGATGAGCTGTTGAAGTATTGTCCTACATTACTTGACAACTCATGTGTGTACTTAAAATGCCCTATGACATGAAGGAGTATGAAGACCTTTCCCGTAGAGTGCAAAACACAATGGAAAAAAGTCTGTGTCGAGGATGGAATTATACCTCTTCATCGGGGCAATTCTTCAAATCATATCTTGATTCCTACAAGGGTAAGATCATATGGGCGACTTTCTTCCCCCATTAGTCTTATTTATTTATTTATTACAATACTATTATTCAAGATAATTTTGTCCCTGTCTGAGGGGCGTCACCTCAAACCTAACGCGGTCGTGACCTTTAAAAGTGTGCAACTGCCCATGATTTTGAAGGAACATACCCAAGTCTCTTATTGATTTTGACTTGATGTAGATACCCCAACTGTCCATTCTTTGACGTAGATGCATCATAAGTTTCAAACCCACCACTGCCCATCATAAGTTTTAATCTCTCTCGCTATCTCTGTTCAACGATGGACATTGCTGGAATGGAGGATGTGAGGCTGGTGTTCCTGTTGTTCGTGGGTCATGGAATAGCCCACTCGGGCCCATCCTCGTCTGCATGCAAACCTAGAAAGAGGGTGATGTGTGCTATTGGCTGGATCGGAGCATCCCGCTAGGGGGCCTCACGGCTGATTACTGCGCTCGCATGGGCTTCCCACACGACGTTGTGTGGTTCATGTATGACGGCACGCAAGTCCTGAAGGCCAAGTCAATGGAGGATCTTGGCATAGACAACGAGGACATCATAGACGCCTGTATATTTCTCAAGTACGACATTGAAGACCAACCACATGAAGGATTAACTCTAGAAGAAACTACCAAAGCTACTACAACGAGCAAAGGAAATTGCAACTCGGATAAAAGATAGAAGCCCGACCCGCAAATTTTTGTTCTAAATTAAGACTTAAATTTCAATAATATTAGTCACTTTTTGTAAATGCAATGCGGGTTGATCGGTCTCTCTGAGTCGGAATGTGACAGCATAATGACATGAAATACTCACTCTCATACTAAGATTGAAGATGGACGCACTGATTTGTAATAAATACGAAGTGGAAAAATGCTAGGTGAGTTTTTTTTTTGGGGGCACAAACTGCTAAAACAATTAAACATCACCCTGAATTAAAGACTAACACTAATTGTAGAATATAAATGTAGTCGCATTTTGGTCATGTCACATGGGAAATTATCTAATCAGTCTTAAACCTATGGTACATATGTCAATCTAATCCTAAACTTTTCAATTTTGCTTTGTCCTTAATCTTTGCGTGAAATTCCAATATAGTCATTCCGACTAATTTTCGCCGGAAATCGCTAATGCAGCGGACTGCCAAGTAGGACGGTCAATGATGACTGGACCACTACGTCGGTAATTTCCGCGAGATTGGCCAAAAGGACTATATTAGAATTTCGCAGGAAGGTTCATGACTAAATGGAAAAATTTGAAAAATTTAAGAGTGAATTGGTATCCGTACAATATATTTGCGACTAATTGAGTAATTTTCTCCATACCACATGTTAATCAACTTCTTTTATCATAGAGAAGGGCACAAGTTGATGATGACATAATATAAGGTAATTTGATATGGACGATCGAGAATCAGAATAAGAATCGCCACATTAGAGACTTTTAAGCACTTTGACCCTGTATTATCTACAAGATTTAGATTAATTAGGCATTAAAACTCTATTTGTTTCACAGAAACCAGGAAAACGTTTTTCGGATTTCTAGCGTTTGGTTCATGAAAAATAAGCTAGTTAAAGAAAACATTTTCCATTTATGGAAAAAAAACATTTTCAAAGTGGGAAAAATGATTGCCTTTTTTCAAAAGAGGAAAACAATTTTCCTCATCCTTCTTCCCACCACTCCTTTACATTTCTTTTTTAAAAAAATTTTAAAATTTTTTTCTTTTCTTTTTTGTCTTTTCTATCTTCCTCCGCCGGTCGCCGGCCGTTGCCATGGCCGGTGCTAGCAACCATCTATGAAAGACAGAAAAGAATAAAAAAGAATAAAAAAAGTTTAAAAATTTTAAAAATTATGATTTAAAAAAAATTAGAAAAATTGTTTACGTTAGGGCTGGCAATCCCATGGCCAAGTTCACGTTAGCAATTTCTGACCAAACGAAGACGCAGAAAATCAAATGACGGAAAATGTTTTCCTAGTCTTTTTCAGGTTTCAAGCAAATATAAGAAAATATTGTTATTTTCCTGAAAAACGACTTCCTAAAAAACATTTTTGAAAAACGTCACATTTTTCGCGAAATAAACGGAGCCTAAATATACTATGAGACCATGAAACTCCCTTCAAGTTAAGTTTAGCTGGGAGCTTGAGGAGTGTTGTCTAATTAAGCTCGCACTAAGCGGAAGGTTTGTAGAAAAAACTTTAAATAATTAACTTGAGCTCGAGAAGGCCGAACTGGGCTGTAAAGAAGAGCCTGCATGTCCAAGCCCACTTAACTTCTAAATACGGGCCAGACCATGAGGTCTAGACTTGGCTATCCTAAACATGTTTGGTGCTAAGCTAATGATGAAGGTCGATCTAAAGTATTTGTGCCACGGTCCGGTTTCTCCCGCACCCATGTGGGCTGAAAAGTTTGGATTTTGTGGCATCTGGTTGAAGTGCGAGAGATGCAGAAGGGTTGATACAATTAGTTCCTAAGAGTGGCGTCGATGAATTTGTGCTAGAAATCTAAGTATGAAATAAATTATCGTCTTAGAGGAATCTTTGAAGGTGAGGTTAGCTTTTTGTGCACAAACTAGTCGGGAGCCAATGCCACTCTCCTAATGATGACTATGACAGGTGAACACCAATTGTTATGATGAAGCGATCTACATGTCTTGCTTGAGGGACCGGATACCTTAGTCAAATTGGGTGGGGGGGGGGGTCAATTGTGATGATGTGATTCGCTATACCATCCTTAGGCACGATCTATCGAGGAAAGGCTAGCTTGATATTCCAACTCATCAAGCACTGCACGGGCTTGTCCACAGCCAAGAAAGTTTCGGCCAGTGACATCATTCCATCACTTTTTAAATACAAAATAGAAAACTCAAAACTTGGAAAATGGAACAATAAAAAGCAGTTGATAATAAGAACAACAACAACTGTTATAAATTATTTTTCAAGCACTTGAAATTTAATACTGCTTTGCAAATCTGGCTATGAAGGCTCTACCATAAGATAATGGTAGGCTGTTGAGTAGGAACTTAGGTTACGTTGACCCAACGAGTACAGAAGATATTTCATAACAAGCTCAGTCAAATGCTGACATATGGTCTAGAGAGTAGATGGATTAGTCCTACTTCCACTGGCTAAAGACTAAATCTTACTGAACGAAATTGCCTAGAAATTTCGCCGGTGTGTACTTGTGTAATTGAATTTATTCAATTTATGTGGCCGAGAGAGATGACTCTGAATTTGCCACTAACCAAAAACGGTATTCCATCAAGCCTAAAAGTAAAGGAGTAGCACTCTCGTCATCGAACCAATTTCCTGAAAAAAAAAAAAAAAAACACTAACTTTAGGTCGGTCTCAACTCTAGTCCAATTTTTTTTATCATAAAAAATTACCAGCTTTCACTCCATACCCAAATCTGACTCCAGTTACCTCCAAGACGCTTGTTGACATGGATTTAAGACACTCCCCGTTAACTTTTTCCTTTTGTTTTTGCCTTTATATAATATTAATTCTTTTGGCCAGTGCTCTCTAATCTTGCGGCTGAAATTCTCTCGACCCTGCTGATGTCGATCTGAGTCGGATGAATGGCAATAGCCACTTGAGCCACCATGTAAGGCATCTAACTAAAGTTGTGTAAATGCCATATAAAATTTTTGGTTAGGTCAAGTGCGAAATCAAGGAGTTAATAGTAATGGATTTAATAAGTGCTTACGCTATCATATTGCATCAAGACATAGGGTACGTGAGGGCTCAACTTGATTTCTTAATAGAAAGGCAAATCAAAGCCAAATTTGATGGACGTAGAAATTAAGTTTAATAATTTAAAAAAAAAAAAGTTATGGAGACGAAGAGTTTTATATGCTTAAGGAATCATCTATCGGCTCATAATTATGGTACCAAACCACAAGATTATCCTAGCCAATCAAGATTACTTTTGATAGAGTCAACGCATGTACCAACCTATAGATGTTCCCAGTTTTCTTTATGAGGAATTTATGCAATCCAAGAATCATCTAACGTGTTATGCAATGATTAGGGTTTCGGCAAATAATCTTTCTGCTGCTTCTCTTCTTGATCCAACTCTGTATATCACACGATGTTGATGTACACCATCTCAGAAGAACACTGGTTACAAAGGAACATGTTTGAAAGAGTTCAAAAAGGAGTACAAAACGATGTGCATCATAGAGACCTTAAACACACCACACTGATCAAAGTCGAGTGACTCTTGGTTGTCTGCTAGTTGCGATCTCCTCTGTTTTGCCTATCAATGGGAGTCCATCCTCTGCAGCTTCAGTTGATGCTTGAACCTGTTGATGAAGTCGTCGGCCCTGGCATCAACCTCCTCATCCACATGACCACTGGTTTTACCCCTCCCTTCTCTCGCGGTCGCCGGTCGACGTCTCTCGAGGAAATCTCCATCTTCTTCTTCATCACCTTCGTCAGTATGCACAGTCGGGTACTTTACGCTTGCGGATCTCCTCATGGTTCTGGGAAACCTATTTGTTGCCACTCCAATCTCAGCTTCGTCAGCACCATCATCATCTTCTTCTTCCTGCTGTTCTTGCCGAAAATTGTAGTGAGTGACTGGCTCTAGATTTGGGTAATTAACATTCCCAGTCCGGGTTGGAGTGGGTGTTGCAGTCGGTTCTATCACTATGTGGCTGTAGAGGCCAGAGGGCTTGGGCTTTTGGGGCATGGAAGGAGATCTAGCAAAGTGAGATGGATTCTCTTGTCCTGGTTCTAGCTCTTGCTCTGGTCCTTTTTCTAGTCTCTGTTCATGTTCTGGTTCTTGAAATGGGTGGTGGCGGCGGGTCTCCACTTCAGGGGCTTTCATGGGATTGGGCCAAGTGGGTTGTTCTTGGGGTTTGTTCCAAAAGAAGATGATGGACTTGAGCCTCTGGAAAATGGAGGAGGGAGGTGTAGCAAAGGGTGGGGCTGGTGGGTATTTTTGGGTCTCCTGTTCTTGATGATCTTTTTGGTGTTCATGTGTACTTCCCTGAGAAGAACCGAGCCGTGAAGTGATGGCAATGGTGCCAATCATGAGGTTCAGCAGCAGGAAGAGAACAGGAGGGGTGAACCAGCTGTTCATGGTGGACCAGAGCGAAGGAGTTGGTGTTGCAGATGCCTCATCAGACATGGCTTCTGCTAACACCAAAGAAGGTTGAGAGAGAGAGAGAGAGATGGTGGTGGACAAGAGGGAAAGGTGGGGGTCAATATAAAGAGGAAGGCTTTTGCTTTTCGCCGATATTCTTATATGCTTGCCACGCATGTTGTTTATGTTTGGCTTGTTAATTTAAAAAAAAAAAGGATATGTTCAAGATCAATCCTAAAACTTGCAAGAGAAGTGTGTTTGAATCTTAAAATTTATAAAAAAATTTAAACAAGTCTTAAAACTTATCATAAAAGTGCATTCAAATTTTAAAATTTTTAAAAAGTACAATCAAATTCTAAAATTTATCATATTGATCTAATCAAGTCTTTTTTAAAGTTGTATTTATTGAAAGTATGAGAATTCATTTGCATTTTTATGAAAGTTTTAAGA
>BCNH02000003.1:21721667-21737020 GCA_001662345.2 Metrosideros polymorpha var. glaberrima | reverse complement strand
TTGTTTATGTTTGGCTTGTTAATTTAAAAAAAAAAAAAGGATATGTTCAAGATCAATCCTAAAACTTGCAAGAGAAGTGTGTTTGAGTCTTAAAATTTATAAAAAAATTTAAACAAGTCTTAAAACTTATCATAAAAGTGCATTCGAATTTTAAAATTTTTAAAAAGTACAATCAAATTCTAAAATTTATTATATTGATCTAATCAAGTCTTTTTTAAAGTTGTATTTATTGAAAGTATGAGAATTCATTTGCATTTTTATGAAAGTTTTAAGATTCGTTTGAATTTTTTATAAATTTTAGGACTCAAATGCACTTGTTTTATAAGTTTTAAGATTTATTTAAAATTTTTTGTAAGTTTTAGCATTCAAACATATTTTCCTTATTAGTTTTAAAATTTATTGTGAGCATATAAAAACAAATTATTGGTTGTTGCGAAGAGGAGTCTTTTCTGCTTTTTATTTTTTTAATTTTTTTTATGGATGGGTGCCCTCTGTGGGTCACTGTGATGGGGATTGTCTTGGCTTGATTCGATGCTTGCTCCGAGTTGACTTGACCAGGTTGTCCAGGGATGTTCGAGCTAGACAGCCTCTGACTCCGACTTGTATCACCAACCAATCACATGCGTCTTGAACCGAAGCCCAATGATCAAGGGCACCGCCTTCCTTCCAACTAGATGAGCCATTTCATTTTGGGCCACAGGAACGAAAGTCGATGCTTCAATGTTGACATCAAAACTACTTCTTCTAACATTTTTTTGCATCTCTGCAGAAAATAAGTTGGACCTTAGGTAATGTATACCTCCATCCTGTACAGTTGCAACCTCATCATAGTAGGATTTTCCCTGAATTCTCACACCCAAAACCACCATAATCCATTTCGCGATCATTCTGTGAGGACACTCTAGTCGATTAAGGTGTGGGGACGAGGTCGTTCTTTTTCATCGAACACCCAATGGTCATTTGATATGTGCTTAAACTGATTCGCTTGTTTGTTTGTACTTGTAAGGCAGCTTCGTAAGCATTTCGTTGGTACGAACTTCTATGATGGGAGCAAAAGGCATTTGTACATTTTCAATCTCGAAAAGCTAAAGATCTCAAATTTATTTCTTGCCGTCGTGAATTCCTCGTGACAAATCCAAGAATCGCGTATTTGTATCGCTTGATAATGAAGAAGCAAAGAGAAAAATGATTTGATGGTACCCATCGTCTAGGATCTGATGTTGAGGCGATCTTGATCGAGTGTGTGAACGTGTGTTAGCTGTAGATTTTTAAAGACAGAATCCTAGTCAATCTCAAACTGCCCGAGGTCAAGACTCAAAACTGCAATGGCTGCGAGAGAAAACAAAAGGAAAAAGTGGAAGATGGTAGTTCCACATCTCCACTGGAGCTCACCCAGCGACTGAACAACAACAAGAACAAATCAAGAACGCCCTCTGATTCCATCAATCTCACCTGTGATCCAGCTCTAGCACCCGAGCTCGCATCCCCCAATTCACCGAGATGCCACTCCTCTCTCACCACCGCACTCCGCCGTCATCCACCAGGACCACCGCCCCCTCCTACACCTCCAAACCCGTCAAGCCCCAAAAACCCACTCCCGCTCCTCCGTACTCCCGCCGGATTCTCCTGCCCATCGTCGCCTTCTCGATCGTCTCCCTCGTCATTGGCGTCGCCGGAGTCTCCTTCTCTTTCTATGCTCTCCGGCGGCCCAGGCCCTCCCCCGTCTTCCGGTGCGGAAGGGCCACGGACACTTTCCGGGCCTTATATTCGGCTTCCGGTTCAAGAAAGCTCGGGGATGGTGGCGACGGTCGGTTCGCTACGGCGACGGATCGTCCCAAGCTTTTGGGTTTTGTTGGCATTCAGACTGGGTTCGACTCCTCCAATCGCCGAGCTGCTATTAGGAGCACTTGGCTTGCTTCTGACCCAGATGGGCTTTTGAGGTACTTTATCTTTGGTTCATGTGAAGTTTTCATCTTTCGTTGATTGTGTGCTCAGTGCAGGTTTCAAAATCAGATTATGGGGATCGCATTGTTGGTTCTTAGTGCTATGGCTTTGAGCTTGGCTTTTGGGATTTTAGCTAGTGTGTTTGATGGTTGATTCTGTTGTTATGTGGTGATCCAGAGTACTTTACAGTGAATCAATGTTCAGAAATAGCCAACACAATGCTACGTTACTTTTAAACAAATAGACTTAGGTTTAGAGGGCAACTGTCTCCTAGTTCATAAAGGAAGCAAATGTGCTCTTTCCCTGGGTTTTAGGAAGTGAAGGCTTAGCAAATGAAAATGTGGGACATCTCTTATATTATCTGCTCATGGTCAAATGTTCGCTGAGTGCAATTTGTGTGTAGAATTTGATAGTTTGATCTGGAACTCTGCATTTGGGGAGGTCATGTTGGAGGTTGTAAGCTATACTCCGCTAGCCAGATAACTTGGTGCAAACTGCAATTGATATCTGTTGTACTCAGCTCTCAAGACGGCACTCTGTTCTCTGTTCATACTTTCTAGACAGAGTTACACAACGAGTATTGCTTCACATTAGGAATTTCTTGTTCCCTGCTGGCTTTTACTCTTTTCCTTTGCATGTTCCCATATGTGGCATAGACTCCTTCATTGCTCTTATCCTTAGGTTGGAACAAGCTACTGGTTTATCTTTTAGATTTGTGATTGGGCAATCAAAGGATGCGATGAAGATGGCCAGACTTCAGAAAGAGGTCGATGAGTATAAGGATTTCATGCTCATTGACATCGAAGAAGAATATTTAAAGCTCCCGTACAAGACGTAAGAGCTGCTACTTTTCATGTGCAGCATGGTTGATGATTATGAATCGTGAGAGCTTATGTAGTAATGGTCTACCTGTCAGGCTGGCATATTTTAAGGCAGCATTTGAACTTTTTGAAGCAGAATATTATGTCAAGGCAGATGACGATATATATCTGCGTCCAGGTATATATAAGTGCGTGAATCTCTTTGAGTAGTAGTCCTTGGCTCCATTGCAGTTTAATGATAGATTCCTAATGTGTCAGATCGTCTTGCGACTTTATTAGCTAAAGAGCGAAAACATTCTCTTACTTACATCGGATGCATGAAGAAAGGGCCAGTCATAACTGACCCAAAACTGAAATGGTAAGTGCTCTACACTCCACGGAGTTGTGAATTTTTTTCTTTTTACATGGCTTGGTGGCGCTCAGGAATGTGTATTTGGGCCTCGTCCTGGCTAGAAACTTTTTAATTTGTTAATATGTACCTTTCAGGTATGAAAAATCAGGCCATCTGATTGGAAATGAATATTTCTTGCATGCATATGGCCCTATATACGTTCTGTCTGCAGAAGTGGTAGCTTCACTTGCTACTGCTAGAAATAACAGGTATTTGTGTTGCCCGTTCGTTCTTTTAGTATTTTTTTTTTGTCTGCCATTTTCTCCTTTTTTATTTTTTCCCGATGGTCGAACTTCTCTTATTAGGTAAATTTGAGATAGTTAGTTCAACACTCTACATTCTCTATTCACAGACTGTACAGCTTTACACTCATGTTATGATCTTCATGTATTTATGTCCCTGATAAACTTCTATATCCAAAGCCAGTGGAGCAAAGAACTGTGGAACAATTGCAGTTCTGGTGGTTAATAAGCTTCTATAGCACATTGAAATCCAATTTCCAGATAATTCTCTGTGTGGCTAAATTGGATTACCATCACTGTTCACCTTGGACATAACAAGTGTGTCATCTTGGATGTGCTCATCAAATTTCTGTATTTTCCCTGGATTTTCAGTTCATTCTTCTACCACTCGTTCATGTCATCGTAGATTACATGGTTACGTCTCTCTTTCCATCTTGAGCCGCTTTCTGATTCTTGTCTCTAAGTTTCTTCTACAGCTGAGACAGTGCAATTTTTGGCTCTCAGCTTGAGAATGTTTAGCAATGAGGATGTTACTATCGGTTCATGGATGCTCGCTATGAACGTCCATCATGAAGACAACCGAGCCATATGTGATCCTCGATGCACACCTACATCAATCGCAGTGTGGGACATCCCAAAGTGT
Source organism: Metrosideros polymorpha var. glaberrima (assembly GCA_001662345.2). Taxonomy (NCBI): domain Eukaryota; kingdom Viridiplantae; phylum Streptophyta; class Magnoliopsida; order Myrtales; family Myrtaceae; genus Metrosideros; species Metrosideros polymorpha. The sequence continues at coordinate 21,732,979 of BCNH02000003.1, read as the reverse complement.
TCAGGTAAAAGAGTTGCAATTTCATTGCTTGTTTTAGCCTCTCTTTTACCAAGAAAAAAATTACCAAAGTAGGGAATTCTCCAGGTTTATGCCGTCCAGCCACTAAGATGATGGAGCTTCACAAGATTAATATGTGTTCTAAAAGCCCTACGCTACCTCCAGACGACAACTGAAATGTCTGTTAAGCTTGAACTGACCATTCCTTCAATCTGACTGCTGGAAATCTAGGAGGATTGGCTCGCTTTCAGCCTCCATCAATTGGCCTTTCGGAATAGCTGTGACCCGTTTCTCCATTACACCATTGTTTTGCGTATTATCCTTGTAGAGATGACCATACCGCAGCCTGGCCCGCACCTCCATGAAACAGCAAACTCTTGAGTCTGAGGGAATTGCATTGAATACTGTATTCACACGAAGCTGTCATGCTGCTATATATTACAAACAAACTAAATGTAACTATTGCTCCAGGACCGGGCCCTCGACGCCCCCATGGGAATGAAATTTCACTTCTGAAAACTTGAGAACACCTTCCCAAGCATCATTCTTCCGATGTCCAAGTTCTAACACAGCGGTGTTACTTGCAGCCTACTGCATCCTGCATGATGGATCAGCACTCTTGGTCATGTGTTAGAAGCATTTGTTCTATCTATCAGGGATAGCAATGCTGCAGCATTTTCACCTTGAATTTACAGGACACACTTTTGTCCTCCCCACTAATCATGATGTTCCCTCAATCACAAATGATAAGTCAGGATCAGGATGGTCAACATTACGAGAAAGAGGAAGCAGGGAAGAAAACAGAGAGGAGGTACAAGCATGATTATCTCATAAATGACACAAAGTTCACCCTTCTGTTGACTGAAGATTAGTTGGATTCTGCATTATCTCAACGAACCATCATTGACCATGTTTTTAAGACACTTCCAAAGCGTACAGTCGAATGCCTAAACATCTAGTGGTCCGACAACCCATGAATGGTGTGTGATTTACCCTACGTACGACCTTACTGAATTTCGGAAGGTGGGGGAAAAGTTGCCGGTAGAATCAATGGAAGAGCAAGAGACATGTCTCGTTTCTTAATGGAAAGGGTGGCAATGAAATTGAATGAAGATTAGGGGAACTGAAAGGGTGACTTCAATTTTTGTTTGTCTGGAAGTGTCTTGTTGAGGAGCCAAAAAGCATCACACATAGCTACCATACATGTAGAGTAAATGATTCCAAGTGAAACCAATTATGATGGTGGGTGAAAGTTGAACGTCAATAACACAATCCTTTCTTTTTTACTCCCTAGGACTGCGACTATAGACTTCAATCTTTTTCCATTCCTAGACCGATGGAATTCTGTGCATTAGTGCCGGTACGATTATACACTTTTTCCATTCCGGGATTGGTTAAAGAGTAAATAAGGTGAAAGTCGAGGGCTTGTTTTGTGTCTAGCCAAAGTTGTATCGATTAAGAACCCGCTCAGTAACTTTTAGCGAGCGATATCTTAAATGGGGTTTCAGTCATGAAGTTATGTTCATCTTTCCATCAAATTGAAACTTGATTACTCATGCATCATCTAACAATATATAGACCCTTGAATCATGGCACTGAACTTGCTTGGTCGCCTCTAAGTAGATCGATGCTTGCATTATGTGTAGACCCATGTAAATCCAATACATGCATTGTAACGAACTGAATTGTGTAAATTTCACATTTGGCCCGAACTAAATTTGTGACGACCCAGACCCTGGCGGCGGGTGCAGGAGGAGAGATGGCAGGGGAGGCTGCGCCTCTATCCTGGACGTGCACGGGGCAAGGCCAAGCGCATGTCTTTGTCCCACATCGCTGAAGGGGGAGTTCTAAGCTAGTTGATAAGATTTATGGTTCTCTACTCTATATAACGTGTTTTAAAAATGTAAGGAATGAGCTCGAAGCGGACAATATTACACAGTGGTAGTCTCCCGAATATGCTCTCATGTGCAGGTGTGCCAGATAAATTTTCACCGGGTGCCTGCTAGTCGGCTACTTTTGCGGAGTAACTATCGGGTGCTCTTGTAGTAGAATTTTTGGCATCTCAAAAGCAATCGCAACCATTAATTTTGGAACAAGCGAGATCTGTTAAGACTCGCACCTAATACAGATTAAATGGTACATATCACATCTAAGAGTCTGTTCAGAGTGATTTTAACATTCTATTTTTTGGGGACAAATCTTAATAAGGTACGCACCTTGACTTTTTCTAATGAAAAATGTATTGTTAATGAGTGCTTACAAGGCACTTGTTACACGTACTATGTATGGAGATATCTCAATTTTCAAGACATTGGCGACACATAACATGGGAAATGCAATACATTATAAATTGCAATCTTTCTTCAATTTGATTGCTTAGCAACGGTGACATATTAAGATGAAGATTCATTTATTAACTATTGATAATTACATAAATTTCGGATTTTGGTTTAAGAAACGTGTTTTTGATTTTTCAAGAAATTAGGAGAAATTTTCAAATAATGACCTAAAGTGCCCTCATTTTCTTAAATAAGAGTTTGAAGCAAACCTTGTTTTCAAATAAGAGCTTGTAGTGCCTTCATTTTCTCAAATAAGGGTATGACTTCAATGACATTTTTGTCCTTATACTTTTTTTTTCCATTTTTTTTTCCTTTTCTGGCCCCTTGGCCAGTGGCCAACGGGCTAGAAAAGTAGAAAAGAAAGAAAAAAGATAAAAAGGAAAAAAGATATAAAAAAAAATGTCCTTAAAGTCATGTCTTTATTTGAGTAAATGATTATATTTTGGGTCTTTATTTGAAATTTTACTGAAAATTAGGCAGTAAAACCATAAATGTTGCCGGGAAAAAATTAATTGGGAGTATCCTGAAATTTTCCAGGTTTTGTTGCTCCTTTTACTGACCTGCCCCAGTCCGAGTCGCGACAAACTAAAACTCTGTCTTTCTTCTGCCTGAAACGCTGAACATCATATGATTCTCCACGCTGCTGCGTCTTCATTAATGACGCCACGTCATCTCCTCTGCGCCCTCGTCCTACGTGTCAGCACTTACGTGCCACGGTGGCACCTCATGCAACTCGCCCTATAAAAAGGTACCGCGTCCCTCCAAATAATATTCGTCTCCGCCCGCTCGTCACTCTCACTCTCTCCACTCCTTCGTCTTTCTGCGTTGACACGAGTCACGACAAACATGGAGAAGAGTCCCCAGAAGAGGCCAGATCCGGACGCGACTGGCGGCTTCGCCGGAGCCCTGACCGGCTTCCTCGCGGACTCCGACGAGGAGGGCGGGCTCTCGCCGGAGCCCCACATCGAAGAAGAGCTCGTGGAGAAAGTAATGCACGAGCTGTACGAGGAGATCACCGGCCGAAGCGACTTCACCAACGTCCCCGCGGCGCCACCGCCTGCGTCGGTAGAGAAGAGAGGCAAGGACGGGAGCTGCGGAGCGTCGGTTTCGGAGACGGCGTCGACGGTGATGGCCGGGGTCCACTTCGCGTGCTGCGCCAGGGAGCCGAGAGGGCCGTCGCCGCCGTTGGGCAGCGGGGAGGGTCTTGGCGAGGCGGGGGGGATGGACGGCGGCGATGGAGTGGAGATCGACGAGGAGTGGCTGGAGAAAGCGCTCAGCTGGGTCCCGCTCGTGGAAGGTAGGCTCGAGTGATTTCAGGAGCAGTTTCATGGCTTGTTTTCCTTTTTTTGGGGCAAGGTAGGTTCCTTTTTCATTTTGCTCAGATCAGTTTTGGTATCATATTCCGGTGAAAAAAGACAGGGTCCAGAACATATTGCACTTAAAACCCCTCTCCAACTCCTCTTTATTCTTCATATCAATCATCATTCTTATTAACAATATATAAATATACATATAACATATATGGACCGTTTATTTCATGCCCTCGTCGATCGCTCGTCTAATCTTCGCGTATCTCTCGATACGTTTTCACGTCGTCTCCGGACCGTTCTAGCATCTGATCGATCTCGATCAGGAGTGATACTCTCTGCTTTCAACGCCCTTCGAGTAATTTAATGGTCGGAGATAAACAGGTCCATGCTTCTAGAGATTGTCTAACAGAATGTGCAAAGTGTGATGTACCTATGTCCTATTATTTATCCCTTTCTTGTCTTGTCGAGCAATTCTAGAGTACAAGCACCCGACACTTTGGAAAGAACCAACACTTTCTCAAGTTAGACTAAGTTGACATATGATGTGTAAAAATATTATAGAATCTCTACTAACTGTTGTATAAGTTTTAGTTAATGAATGAAGGCTTGGTTTAATGATAGGAGAGGTGGATAAGAGGCTAGAAAGATTGGAACAGTTATGGCTCAAAACCTCCTAATCTAATTATTATGTGAAATTTCCTAAGATCACTATCAATTCGGGATGATTAGTTCCTTAATAAGTCGGTTCTCACCCTGGAACTTGGAATCGGACCAGGCACGGTCGGTTCCCAGTTTGTGGAACTGTGAACCGGCTAGTCCTAGAACCGGACTAACCAGTCCAGGCCGACTCCAGGATTGGTCTAGGGATCGGTGGTTATTTCCTTTTCTTCTTCTCTTTTATTTCTTCTATTCTCTACAAGTGGAAGATTCCTAATATTAAAAGTGAAAAAGCGCATTATTTTTTGTTTATTCGATAAATAACTATTTACATCATTTTTAGGAGCATGATCGTTGGGATGTGTTTATGGAGCACCAGAACAAAAGCAACGTTCATATTTGCAGAGAGACTGTTGCGAGTGGCTTTTCCCAAAAAGGTTAACAAGTGCAAGAGGCCCGATGTCGCTTTAGTTTAGAAAATTAGAAGAAGGAAAAAAATAATTAGAAAAAGGAAAACTAAGGTATATTTGTCTGGTCCGGTTTCTTGCGTGAAATTGGGAACCGGACGGGTTATTGTAAGTTCCCAATTTTTGGATCTAGGAACAAGATCGGTTCTCGCGAGAACTGCTCAGAAATAGCCGATTCCATTCGGTCCGGTGCGGTTCTCGGATTGAACCGGGACCACACTCACCTCTACTATTAATTGTTCTATATTCAATCGAAAAAAGAACACTTATTTTTTGCATACTTATCATGCCGAGATAGAGATTCAACTATACGATAGGGAAGCTCATTTATCACTCGAGTAGCCTTCAAATCAACACCTTCGGGAACTAGATAAGGCACGAGCTAAAATTTCGGGTGAATTGTGCCAACATTAAACTAGTATTGCCCTTGACGGTCCGAAGGATTCGCATAAATGCCTTCTGCCTAACTCATATTCATATATCAAAACTGCCTTTGGCCTAACTCATATCTGCTGATCAAATCTCTATAATTACTAAAGCAATCTCTATAATTAATCTAGAACGTCAACATCCACCGATCTCACCAACATCGGACGATGTGGCAGCTTTCAATTGGATGTATGCGGAATTCTGCTTACCTAGACTCAGTCCAATAGACTAAATAGATCATTTATTAGAAAAAAAAAAATGAAATTCATACTGAATTTTCAAAAAACTCGAAATTTCACATATTTGCCACACTAGAATTCTTTACTTGAGCTTTTAGTTTTGATTTTTCTTAAAGAAAAAAGCCGTGTTATTCTTCCCAAAGTAATTGATTAGTGCCAAGAAGGCTTAATTAAAATTTCGCGACTCTCACGGTTTATTATATTTAAAATTCAAAACATTTGAAATTTTTTCAAAGTGCAAACATTGATACGTAAATTCACATAAAAATTTTGGTATACTTTCTTGAAATTTGAACGATATTTTAGAAGTTGAAAGGAAAGTGAGAAAAAAAATATTTTTTATTATTACTTTAGCTCAAATAAAAGGGCGGAAAATATAAAGTTTGACTCTCCATATTTATGTCAACCTATGGTATATGACTTTTCATTGTACATATGTTATTATGTTGGAGTAATGTATGCGTATGTATTTTTTGTGTGTGTATTCTAGTGGACAAAATTAATTGCAAGAAGAATAAAGGAAAATTATTTTCTCAGTTTGGGTGCTATTGTGGTTGCATTGCATACATTAATGTCTCCACTCTATTACTTCCGAATATGGGATTTGAATTTGAGCTAGCCATAATTAAATGGAGACCATACTGTATCCTATATATGCTGTAGCTTGTACTGACACAAGGACAGAAATTCACCTCTCGGACATGGTCCCACCAATAAAAATATGGCAAAAAGAAAGGTTAGGATTGGGATGCGACCAAAGGATATAATCAATTTTCTATATCACACATACCATAGAAATTGCGTGGTATTATTTGGTCAATTTGATTATGTGTGAAGGGATAGAACACAGTCAATGTATATACAAGTTAATTTCATTTTTAAACTTTTGAGTTTAGGCTATGTTTATTTTGCGGAAAATAAATGGTTTGAAAAACATTTTCCCAAAAGCGATTCTTTTATTGCTTACAAAAATGAATAAATGAAAATTAGTTTCATCATTCACAAAAATGTTTAGACAGAATTGTTATCGATAATGAAAATATTTTTCAAACTATTCGTTTTTCTTGAAACAAATGTAGCCTTATTGATCAAACGAAATCAGACTTGCATCTACTAGCAAATGGGTCAAATATTTTAGAATATATGAGTATCAACATTTGCAATCATTTAAGACATGTAAATTTTTCGAGGTTTTTTAATTAAAATAAGGGGGAAACAAGCCAGACTTATATGCTAACAAGTGAAGCGCACACTCGAAGTGAACAGCTTTCAGTAACAATTTTAGCATTTCTAGCATCATTACAGTTGAATATAAACAACAATCCCTAAGATAAAACAATAAGATCAGGTAGATGGACCCTGCACACGAATCTAATGATTATTTGAGGATGGATTTCAGGTAATTAAGAGAGAGACTTGGCGACATATCAATTTGAAGAAAACATAAAATTAACAACTGTTCTGAAATGGGATCGAGAAATTCACATAAATAGTGAGATTAATAGAGAAAATAACTGAGGAATAGATAACTATTGAGATTTAGTTCGTTTGGTCTAGAGTTGAAACCTACATCCACGAGGAGAACCACATCAACAAATCCATTATGAACAAGGAGATAACAAGCTTCAATTTATGCATCTCTCAATCCCAAGTCTCGATTACACCCAATCAACCCTCATATGATGTTTCACATAATTTCCCGTAGTGTTTTATTTCATAGAGAGAACCGCAGAAGCACTCTCAGGAGACTTTGACGTGTAATGAGTGAAAGACACTTGGAAAATAGGCTTTAAAAAGAGTCTCCATTGAGTTTGCCGTGTCTCCCAATGGCCCCGCCAGAACTAAGCGCTCGCTTTATGGCCAGTGCGCTTGTGCAGATGCATTTGATAACCTGTCAGAATTTTTAATTTTGCTCCAGAAATGATTCTGGCGCAGAAATGCATTTAGTAAAAAATAACTTCTAGAACAGTTTTCTACTTCTAAATAAGAATTGTGTTTGGTAAAGAAGTGATTTTCTAGAGCCAAAATCAATTCTTGCTAGAAGTGATTCTTTTCTATCCCGCCCGCCCGTCGCCATCGATTGCCCACCGCGCCAGTTGTTGGCTGCCGCCGCCAATCTCCACCTGCAGTCGCCCATCGCCTGCCGGCCGCTGTCACCGGCTATGGCCGATCGCCGATCCCTGGACGTCGCCGCCGTTCACTCGCCACCAATCACCGACCGATGGGCGGTGGGCGATCGCCGATTACGACCGGTCGCCGATCCTTGAGCTCCATTTAGTAAACTTGCCAAAAGCAAAAATAAAATGAGTGTGCGTTTGATAAACAAAATTTCTCATTTTTTGCTAAAATTGATTCTGGCAAGAATGGATTTCAAACAGGCCTTGCTTATCCAAGTGCCTAGCCAGGCAACCAGCAGCCCACGCCTATGTGCCCTCGGCACCCAGCCTTGTTGCTAGTCAGCAGCCTGGGCCCTGACGTCCGGCCCTCCTTGCCTCCTACAGACACCTCGCCAAACCTACCCTGACATATCCACATTTTCGGACTTTAATCCTCGCTCGAGTCATCGGCCAAAACTCAAGATATACTCATCAAGAACAACCATCACTTGTGATTTTATGTCAGGCTGGTAGCTAGATGAAGCCCAAGGGAATTGGTAGAACATAATTGGCATACTTTATGCAAAGGAAGGACCTCGACATTAAAGGAAACCTATGCAACTTCGGTACTTTCCATCTACTTACGATCTTCATTAAATTCAACTTCTTTGACGTGACGGTCCAACCAACCATTTTAATTTAACTGTGTGCCCTAGGGTTGTACAAGCTATGATGAAATGATCAGAAAGCTACTGTGGTTGCTCATTCCCCTATTTTTTTTTATTTTAAAAATTGGATTATTGCGAGTGGTGCTGTAATTATAGATTTTAATGCTTCGGTCGTCGAATTATATTTTCAACCTACTCTGTACATGATGGCCAAGCTATTATGACGAGTCAACATCCAAACTATACTTAACGACATACGATGCCAAAGTAGGAAAGCATATGCCGTGGCCGCAGCTTCCGTATTGGCACTAACAAACTGCCTCGTGACCAGTCAGCAAGATTTTAAGCATCCACCTACTTATACATAAGTGCCGTATACTCTAGGGCTCGTGGACCGCTCCGTCGGCCCCACAAATTGACCGAATCCGGACGGTTAACCTATGCAGGTGATCCTGATCGAAACGGTCTGTAAGTGGTCGGTGAAATTTGAACAAATAACCTTCAGATTCTAGACTCTAAGTTTCGAAAGTCTCCTGAAATCCTAACCAAACTACAACTACCCGGGGTAAGTTTGTTTCTTCGTTTTATTCAAAGATTTTGCTCCTAGCTAGCATTATTTGAATCCCCACGAAGCAATAAACAATAACATATTGTTACTAAGAGATTGAGTCAATGATGCTGTTCTTAACCGTTTGTTTCGTGAAAATTGAATGATTTAGACTTAATTAAAAATAATCGTCTGTATTGCTTGAATAAGTAGTCATAGAAAATATTTTCATTATCGGCAATAATATATGTCTAAGCATTTTCGTGAATAATGAAAATATTTTTCCGTTCATTTATTATAGTAAACGATAAAAACGATCATATTTAGGAAAACATTTTCCAAATCATTCATTTTCGGCAAAACAAACAGAGCCTCAAACATTCCAATGACGGGGCCTCCCAAATTTGTTCAATCGTATCATGTCACATGTTCACTAATATTTAAATCAGACATTGCATCCGTAATCTAACTCAAAGTTCAGTCATTAATCTCGATTTGATATATAGTAGCCAAACTTCTTCCTTGGCTTGATATTTGGCAAATGAGTTTGGTTAACAAGTTCCTTAAGCACTAGCTAATAGTTACTATGTAGATATATAGAGAATTAAAATGCATATATTTCCTCACACAAAAAACCTTACAATTACAAGAAAATTTTCCATTTCAAAACATAACAATTATAAAATGAGACGCAATTAAATTCCCAAGAGCACTCTTTATACCGGATCAAGTGATCATGGGCTAGAATTGAAGCACGGTTTGGGCGGGCCAGCCCACTTATGCCCGATCAGCACCGTCTAGGCCTGGTCTATCTTATTGATCCATAGCATTTAAATTCATCTGGTTTTACCCAAAGAACACCCAATTTTGTAACGTGCCCTTTTTTTTTTTTTCCAATAACCAATGAATAATCAAAGTGGGGGTGTAACAATTTGAATTCTTGAATTGAATTCTAGTAACCTATTGAATCATTGCTCGTCTAAAAATCTTAAACTCTAGAGGCTGAGTGTCGACATCCATAAATATTTCACTTGGCTAGTCGATACGAATAAACATTCATTAGGGCAAGAGTGCACATAATGCAGGCATGCAAGTACTTAGGACTTATCATTGGATAGGTTGTTCCAGTGCCACCAGCCTTAAAGATACTTGTCCAGGGCTCGCTCATGCTTTAAAAAATCAATAAAATTTCTTCAAAAAGTTAATCGGGCTTGAGGGGCCAAGGTAGGCGGGCCGGACTCAAGAACGAAACTACTTACCTAAACCTGCTCATTTCGTCCCGAGCCTGATGAAGCCCAGGCGGGCCTACCGGGCCCCGCCCGTTAATCGGTGAAGCAAGTAGAAGTTGATATACAAATGGTTATCTATTTGTGTGTGTGTGTGTGTGTGTGTGTGAGAGAGAGAGAGAGAGAGAGAGCGAGAGGGGACATGAGTTGGAGCTAGGTCACAAACGGACCCCGTGGTGAAGCAAAATACAAAGAGGGTTGAAAGCAACGACTGCCCCAACACATTCTTTTCTCCAATGTCTTGTGGGGCTTGTGTCTTTGTCATTGTATCTCTCTGCTAATCTCCCCTCATCCGAAACATGCCAATCCCCCCAAGTGTGACTCTCGCCACACCAACGTAGCATGCCTCCTCATCGTATAAAATCCGCCCCCGAATCAGATCACATCATCACCACCCGAATTATCTGGTCACTAAGCTTATAACTATCTCTGGTCAACCAAATTCTATCTTTTTTATCAGTATGCCATGAGATTGACGTTTAAACACATGCAGCAGCTCTCTAGCGTGTGGTGCAGATTGCTGCTAATAATCACTTAATTCTTGTCTTTCACTCCGAGGATATGCAAGAAGGGCAACCAAACCAAGCAGTTCTAATGCTTGGAGATCACCCTCTCTGGCGAGGATAGTGTTTGGAATACCTTAACCTTTTCTGAAGATTTGGTATCTCAAAGCATCTCTTGAAGAGACATTTCGCCAACGTGAAGTGAACGAAGCTTTTCGACAATCTTAGATATGACAAAGGCAAGCTATTGAACGGAACTAAACCCTAGCTAAGAGGAGAGGAGAGAATGAGATAACCTAGAGGAAAGAGGACCCGGAAACATTCGATGCAGGAAACATATATAAATCTTCGTGAATTGGTTGTGATTGGCGGTCCATTAAGGACTTAAGGATGAAGACCCTCCTAATTTAGAGCATAAAATGTACAAATGGAAGGTCGTCTAAGGCCGGACGACCTCCGATTCTTGAACACTTCGAGTGTATGGACCATGACTCGAAGCTAAATATATGTATCAGTTGGTAGAACCCTAGCTTTGCATCTCTGGGCACCACCTAGCTCGCTCGCTCGTTTTGGTATAGCATTACATAAAAGGAAAGCATCACATCATCATTGTGTGGCCCTTTGCCAATGTTTGGTTCCATCTCTTTATTTGAGCCTACACATCGTGTAGATGTTCACCTGAGGAAATTAAACAAATAAAAAAATCCAGATGACAGATTATAAATATATATTCATTCCTTTTCACTGCGTGTTCTATTAAAAATCTCTGCTTTT
>BCNH02000003.1:21709803-21721650 GCA_001662345.2 Metrosideros polymorpha var. glaberrima | reverse complement strand
GGGGGATATTTAATTTTCTCAACACTTCTCTCTAACTGTTGGTAATAGGAAGCAATGAGGACGGTGGGGGATTGAAAGGAGGCTGTCCCTGTCCATTAGCCTGCACCAAACATTATGTTTTTTTGGCAAGACTAAGGTCAGAGATTGCTTGCCCCATGCATGAAGATCTCTCTACCCATCTCCTTTTCATTTATCTCATTGATCCTCAACATTTCATGCTATATTTAAGTTACCACAAGAATCATTTCTCTAGTGAGGACACATGAGAATTACTCAACAAGAGTTAGATCACCAGGATCTCGACCTACCGATGCAAAAATAAGCATATGGTTATTGAGATGCATCATTGTGGACTTTGATATAACAAAGACTTTACAACAATAAGGCGACACAATGATCGAGATGTGTTCAATTAGTAGGGTTTGGTCACTGCGGTGTATGTCCTCGGGCGAGAAAGATAATGAGAAATTCACTATCTTTTAATAGAAATACACAACAAATCAAAAGTTCTCTCAAAAACCCTAATCCCACATATAACACGAATCTCCCATGCACTACAAAAACCCGGAAAAAGTTTCACAAGTTCAAACCTTCATAGGGAATGGACTACATTCTCCAATCTCCAATCTAATCTCTCTTACTCGATCATCGTAATATAAACTTTCAGAAAAACTTCAAATTCGGATCTTTCTTCTCAAAAATCATCAGTGTCGGATTGCAAGTAATACCAAACTTTCCAAGACAATTAAATTCACAGTCCACGTGTGATGATAATACCTTGATCTATAGGTTTCTTTTCATTGGTCATCTGCTACACCCAGCAATAGGAGAGAGCTGTGTGTGGCTCTCAATGAAATTTCTTTGGCAGTGGGTCACCTTGTGCTTGGGAGATCTGACCTTCCTGATCTTCATGAAGCCAAGTTGTGGAAACGAAAACGTGAAAGTAGAGAGAGAAACGCATTGATTGATTTGTTATCAGTTAGTGTGGGGACTATAGGGCCAAATAGAAGCATGTGATCATGTGCAGGAGGGGGTAAAAACCAAATGTATCTGAAGATCATGGTGAGAGCTAGATATTACATGTTACATATTCTTCTTCTTTTTTATATATATTTACAAATAGCCATGAAAAGGAAAATTGGGAATTGAACTGGTGGGGATGAAACAGTGGAGATAGGGTTTTGTCATACTGGGGCCTGAGTAGTAGCATTCTACACCTCCTTTAAATTTGTCTTTCTCTACATCCTTTGTTTCTTTGGGTGACATGAAGTCACGTGAATGCTATCAGGCCCGCTTCCTAGTTGCCTCCCTCCCTCCTTGACAACCTTCTTCAAAAAAGAAAATTTACTTAGTATTTGTGTTGTGTGACAAGCTATTATTCATTACTAAACTAAATAATCGTGTATTTACACTTCAGCTCTAGAGATAAAATTAATTTATAGACTTATTTTTGTAAATATGGGGTGCTAGACAAAGTGATTAAATTGCAGAGATTGGTGAGAACTTATGTTTTTTTAGTGGGAATCGATCTGAATCTTGAGTCTCCCTTCTTTTTTAAAATGCAATTGACTTGACCTAATAAAAAATCAAGTTTACATGATACAACTTATCCTAATATGATATCGATCACATGTTTCAAAACTGTAATTATTTCGAGCTATTGCTTGTTTTATATTTATGATACAAAGCTCAACATATCCCGTGACATAAGCGTTGCACAGTATAATCTCTCCTTCGACCATATAACACCTTTTGCCTTATATAAACTTGAGGGCATTTTTAGACGTAATATTATTGTGATTCAACTATCTATATCCCTCAGTATCCACTTTGCTGCTGGGATCCAAAGGTCATCAAGTGATACATCTCTCTCTCTCTCTCTCTCTCTCTCTCTCTCTCTCTCTCTCTCTCATGAATCCTGTATACCTGAACCCTCCTCAAGCTCCTTCCTTTCCTCTTTTGGAGCGAAAAGAAGATCAGACCTTGCAGTTCTTCATTTCACCTCATCAAGAACCGCCGTCATCACCACCTTCTTCCTCTATGCTATGTGCTTCTTTTCTGAACAGAACTGAAGATCGAAGTCACAATCCATGTGGAAGATCAGAAACTCCTGTAGAAAAGGCAAGCAGTACTCTCAGTACTATCATATTCAATTCAAGTTTTCAAGGTTCTTCATTTACTTTTGAACAGCGAGTCAGTATGGAAAACTGATCCATGTAACTGTGATCATCTTTATTCAATTACATGTATTAGTTCATGATCAGCTTGTGTGTTATGTTCCTATATTTGTGATCCTTGACTTTTACTGCTTCGTTTCCATAAATAAGCTCGATGATTAGCTTACAAAGCAAAAGAAGAATCACATATACGACTAGGGATTTCATCTTATTAGTTTATTTTGATCTATAAACTCATTAACAGGTACAAATCAGCTGCTTAATCATCCCTTCTGTACCAATCCATCCGCCATGAAATATATAATCACTTATACCTATGCTTTCTTCATTTTGCAATCCTTTTTTTTTGGGTCAAATTACTTCTTTTATTGAGTTCATGATCTCTTTCGTAACTTTTAGGCCAACCGACATGGCGGATCCAAACACATGCGGCTCTTCCCGTCTTCCTCTTTACTCCAGCCGATGGTTAGCAAAAGGGAAACTAGCAATCGAGGACAACAAAAGTCTTTTTCCTTCAATGGTGAAAACGGGGAGGAGGTCAACAGAGATTTTGGCGTCAAATGGATGCCTTTGAAAATGAGGTTCATGCAGAAGATGAAGAACACAACATATGGCAATGGATCTACAGAAGATGAGAGTATGCAAGTAGTGGAGGAGTTTGCAAAGAACCATCATCGACAAGATCGTACTGAGATTAGGTTTTCGAGCAACGGTAATAATGCCATAAGGGTGTGTGCTGATTGCAACACGACCACGACCCCTCTTTGGAGGAGTGGCCCCCGAGGCCCCAAGGTTATTGTTTTTTTCCCCTTCACACACCAATTTGCAATCACATGATTACATGTTTTGTGGCCAAATTTGCTAGCCAAACAAGTAGAGATTGTCACATCCATGCTTGTTATATTACTCGGTGTGGTTGGATTAAAGGCATCACGGTAAAGTTTCATTTCTATAACACATGATCGAATGAATGTTTACATATATACAGATCATTATTCATGTCAGATTTCAGATAGTTTGTTTTGAGTGCAGGAAACTCCATTTAGTAGTCTTAATTTTGGGAAATCTAGACTATGTTAATCATCCTAGCTAAGACATTGCTTATGAAACATGTTAGAAGTTGCCTCCTTGCTATTAATTTAACTCTTTTTATTAGTTGGGTTTAATTAAAACTTATACGAGATACAAATACACATTATACATTGAGAATAGATAACTTCATCATGTGATTACTTTTGTATCTCACAGAAGAGAAGTCAGTTTTTTTATACTGTTTCGCTAGTGCAGTCTCTTTGCAATGCATGCGGGATTCGCAAGAGGAAGGCAAGACGAGCCATGGAAGAAGCTGCTGCAGCAGCCACCACTGGAGGGGCAGCTGTTGCAACAACCGATCCAACCTCAGTGCGGTTGAAAGGGCACAACAAGGAAAAGAAATCGCGCCCAAGTCATGTCGGACAAACATGCAAGAAACAAAGCAAGCAATTCGCCAACCAAGCCAATTCTTCCTCTCGCAGCGAAAAGAAGCTCTTTTTTGGGGATTTCGCCCTAGGGTTGAGCAAAAGTTCGGCTTTTCTAGGAGCATTTCCACAAGATGAAGCCGAAGCTGCAATACTACTGATGGAATTATCTTGTGGCTTTGTTCACGGTTAACTTCTGCATTTATTACTAGATTTGTCTTGTTTCTTGATGAATTTGTTTGGTTGTGTTATTGTTATGTCTCTTATAGACATTGAGAGGGAGAGGGAAGAGAGAGAGAGAGATTCCCAACATCGCAAGGCAGAAATAGTTTTCTTTATTTGAGTTTACGAGATTGAAATAATGAATACGCACTATTCCAATGATTGAATAATACATGCAATTTCTGTACTTATTTGAGTTTATATTAAGAAATGGAGCGTTAATGCAAGTTTCTTTACACTTTTTTTAACCCTTCTTTTCTTCCAATAAGAAGAAGCTAATTAAGATCCCGTCATGATGTCAGTAGAAGTCCTTCAAATATTCGATCTTGCCGTATGAATGTATTGTGCAGTACTTAAAATCCCTCTTTAAACAAATGTTTCAATTACTCGCAAGAGAATTTGCCGTTATACAGGAATCATTCTCAATTCAACTGGCAACAAGATAGACACGGGACGCCGATGATTTTGAAGATTGTGGTCTGATATTTTTCTCCCCATTTTGAAAATCTCTAGAACTTTAAATACTACTAAGAATGTTAGGCGATATGGTTCATTTTCTTAAGTAATTATCCGGTTAGGTCAAAAGTTATGTCATTAGAATTATTCGCCTTGTCTTTGCTCATTAGTTTCCTAGTCTAGGCTCTAGGGTTTCCCAAATATGGAAGAACATCTTGAAACTTGAGCTTTGTCTCTATTCTTGCTTTCCATTCTCATGCAACATAAGTGGATTTTTTGGCAAGGTCCACGTTCATCTATCTTCGTTTTCAGCAAGTCAATCCGTATCAGGCTAAGTTTGCAAGTCGTACGATCAAATCCGAGGCAAAACGCGTACGAAAGCTCAGAAACAGCTTGTGGCAACAAGGCTTTTCTTAGAAATTGTGAGGCTTCACGAGTTTCTTAATCCATACACCTGATCGCGAGACCGAGTACCTCAGTTTGTTTCTGATAGAATGATGGTGGCGTTCTTCTGGATTGATTCCGAATTATTTGAGCACGATACACCGACAAAAGTCTGAGGTTCTTACATGGACCTTGGGTAATTTGATTCGAAGCATTCGTGGAGACAAGCCGAAGAAGTGGGACTTTGCCGTAGTTCAGGCAATAATGTTCGCGCATGCTAAGGCAGTTCATTCAGCAGTAGAAAAACCACCTTTTACCTTCGCTTCCTAAACATTTTTGTGTTCATGCATATTACCCAGATGAGGAGTTGTTATATCTTGAACTTTGGACCCAACTCAAGAGTGAGTTTTTCCGGGAAAATTACCAAAAAAGTTCTAAACCTATTGCAATTGTGCCAATTCAGTTATAAATCTTTTTTTTTATTAATTGAATCCTAAACCTTTTGCATTTGTATCAATTTAGTTCATTTAACCGACTAGCACTGACGTGGATAATTTTTAATATTTTTACTAATTTTTTGCTTCCCTTCTTATTCTTACTCTAATCGGCTAGGTCAACCTTGCCAATGGCTAGGCAAGACTCGCCCTTGTCGGGGTCCGGCAACTGGCTAGAGGCTAAAGAACAAGTAAAGAAAAATAAAAGTAACAAAGGAAAAAAAAACAAAAAAAAGAATTCGAAAAAATATTAAAATATCATTAATATTGTCTGTGCCAGCGCTTTTTAGCAAAATGGATTGAATTGGTACAAATACAAAATGTTTAAGACTCAATTGGCAAAAAAAAATATTTATAACTGAATTGGTACAATTGCAATAGGTTTATGACTTTTTGGTAATTTTCCCGAGTTTTTCTCAAGTGGAGGCGTTCAATGTGGACGTTGTTTCTAATGAATTTCTAGAGAGATTTTTTTTTTGGGGTTCAAAACTTTCTAGAGAGATCAAATGAGCAGAAATTGATGGGGCAAGCCACGAACAAAAATTTCGCGTGTTCTTCGGTTAACGAGCCATTTCTTTTTTCATCAAGAGGAGTTACGAAACTATAACTAATCTTAATCCCATTTGAAGTTGTTTCCCGCCTCAAAATCCTCCAATTCGTGAGTTTTAGGATCATGTTCTATTTTGGGCTACTCAATTCATTATTTCCGGACCATTTGCTTTTACTTGTGAATTTTGAATTCCCTTATCAATTAGGGTTAATTATGAACTGTTTAGGGTTTTGTTTTGCATAAATATGTACTTCCTTTCTTTTGAAGTCAAAATCATTACTATCACAAAACAATTGAGAAATTTCTCAATTTTTGAGCAAGTTTGCATGTTTTACACCGTTACCATTATAGAAATTCAAATTTTTTGGTAATTCCATACTAAATGACAGAAAATATTTTCTAATTCATATTCAAATTTCAGCCAAACACTGAAAAAATTTATCATTTTCCTAGAAAATTAGTTTTCAGAAAACATTTTTCAAAAATATCATATTTTTCACGAAACAAACAGAGCCTTAAAGCTCTTGTTCCACTATGCTAGCTAGTTACTACGGTCCAATTACTTGTGAATATAATTCACAAGTTACATGGTATGCATGGATTTAAGGTGAGATGGTAGATAGAAGTAGTAATTTGTTTGGCGTCAATTGGGATTGAAGAGACATTTTCTCCTACAAAGTGAATTTAAAAAAAAAAGTCCGTCTCGATAATTCCCTTCAAGAAATATTTTTCTCTAATATTTTTCTTGCAGTAGCCAATAACAGAAAAACTTTGGATTAAGAAAAACCAAAATTGGGTTAAATGGATTGCCCTAATTCAAATGAAGGGGTCAAATTTTTTTTTGGTCAGAAAAAGAAAAACAAATAAAAAGTAAAAATAATTAATTAAGCTCATGCACAGCACAAGCTGATTTAGTGTGTCGGGGAAGCATAGTAAAAATTTAATACCTTTGCTCGGGAAAATCATCAAGAAAGAGTTTAAGTCTAAATTTATCAACATATTCAACTCAACTGGGCAACTTCACTAAAAAATTCAAGCCAATGAGTTATGGTCAACTATAAATATTAATTTCTCTATCTTACATTACATCCATGATGTGAAACTTTTTGTTTATCTAACACTCTCCTTCTCACATGTGAGTCTCTTGTGTAAAGGTCGCTTCCTCTTGATCTAGGTATTCTTTTTGCACTAACATTATCACAAATTTCATCTTATACCAGCCAACTTTTGGCAAATATTGGCTAAAGTTGGCATGGACGACATCAACCCTTCGGACTCCACCTCAATCACCTTGGCATAGCTAAGCTTTGTGGGAAGTTGGGAAACACCTCATTTGCCTCAATTAGGAAGTCATATCCGAGATTCCATCCTTAAGATAGTCATCATACACCAATAAAAAAAAAAAAATGGGTTGGGGCTCACCCAAATCACCATCTCTAATACTACACATGCATAAGACACTTTCACTCGAAGAGATCAACAAAATGGAGTCCAAATCCGAATTTGTCAACATATGCAATTCAATCCACCTTCACCCAAAACATTAAATATGTGCCGATTATGACATATTAACTTCTCAACCTTACACCACATCCCTAATGCAGATTTCTTTCGCTTAACATCCTCGCAGGTGCACCTCAATATGGAGCACATCATAATATCATGCAATGAAGGGCTTGAATGTGCGAAAGATATTCCTTTTTCCAAATTGCAATAACAAAAACCAAATTTCCAAATTAATTAGCACTCCGGTATCAACCTCCTTAACAGTCAGTCTTCAACAAAATTCATTCCGCAATGAATTAAACCAAACATAATGCTCATTTCCCTCTCTTTTTTGAGTTAGGTGAGATTTGATTTATGTGTCCCACGTTGCATGGCTCTTTTTAATTGGTTCATCCATTGTTCCTTTTTGCGTTAGGTATCTGGCGACAATCTTGGATTTTGGTGGTGCAATCACCTGTTGCTTACAATGTTACTCAGAAACTCCTTTCTGAAAAGTCAACTACAAAGTTTGATAAATACCAACTCACGAGAAAAATAGCACATCTGACAAGTCTTTTAACTCTCGTGATATCATTTTTCACTTTCTTTTGGCTAAACGGTAAGTGCTGAACCTGCAAAGGTTTGACCTTATTTGGCTCCCTCATTCTGCCTAACGTGTTGCGTACATGCACAAAATGTTATTTGAAAGATTAAGTAAAATCATTTTATTACTATATATTTGGATTACTAAATAACAGTAAGTATTCATAAGAGTACACAATTTACAAAGGAAATGTTTAATAATATGGGCAAATATAAATATTTCAAGATTTGAAATCCTTTTAGCAAGGTTGTTATTGGATAAAATAGATTGATATTGAGACGTGTGATTAAATAAAACCATTAGCTTACTCATTTGTCCAAGGATTCAATGTTTGTAAAATTAGTAATCAAGGACATTCTGGAAAGAAAATAAAATTTGAGATTTCCTAAAAGTAGGAAGTCTTCTTTACTTTATACAATAGATAGAAAAAAGAACATGAAGATTCTAAGACCAATTTAAAAAGTTTAGAGAGTAATTTGCCAAGATCCCCTTGGTGTGTGCACCTCACTTCCAACACTCAATTACAATTTGTTACATCACTTAAATCAATTTCGTAAATGTTTTTTTACTATTCTTGGTATTTCTACTACAAATGAAACAAAGTTAGAGGAAGATATCGACACCAAACTTTTGTACAAAAGTTCTAAATGGAAGGAAACTGATTAACTTTTATATGATGGATTCATCATGCTAGGTTGGGATTATTATGAAGATTCACCTCCTCTCTTCTACTATTAATTTTAGATGTTTCTAGGGGGAGTGAACCATTAATCTTTAGAATAATGTTAGGGTGGTGAACCACTTATATCTAGAACGAATTAGGAGGGGGAAGGAAAAATTGTCAAAAAAGTTCTAGACATATTGCATTTTTGCTAATTTAGTCCTAAACTTTTTAATTCTGTCAATTCAGTCCTAAACCTTTTGCATTTGTACCAATTCAATCCTAAGCCGTCAGCCGGCACTGACGTACGTGGCGTGCCGACTAACCAAAATAATATTTTTTTAATTTTTATTATTTTCCTTCTCACCTTCTTCAACCTCCAACCAATCACCGAAGCGACGACCGGCCAGAGACAAGGTCGACAAGGTTGGGCAAAGCTCGCCTCGCCGGCCACTAGCGAGGGCGAGGGCGAGGGTCAACCTCGCTAGATCTAGCGAAGCCGAGCCTTGCATTCGCTGGGCGAGGCCAACGAGGGCGATGGCGAGGGCAAGCCAAGGGCGAGGGCAAGCTGGCAAAATCGACGTCTGCAAGTTGGAGCCTTGGGATTTCCTAACGAAATTGATGTCTGCAACTGTAAGTGTGAGGCTGGGCGAGGCCAGCGAGGGTGAGGGCGAGGCCGAGATCGAATTTCAAAGGGCTCCTACTTGCAAATGTCGATTTCGCCAGCAACCCAGAGCTCTAACATCAACTTGTAGACATCAATTTCGCCGGCAACCCAGGGCTCCAACTTCAACTTCCAAATGTCGATTTTGCCAACCTCGCCCTCGCCCTCATCGGCCTCTCCCAGCGACGGCGAGGCTCGACTTTGCCAAATCTAGCGAGGTCAAGCCTCACCAAGGGCAAGCGAGGCTCGCCCTCTCTAGTGGCTAGCTGGGCGAGCTTCACCCGACCTTGCTAACCTCGCCTCTGGCCAATTGCCAGTCCAGCAACCGGTTGGAGGTTTAAGAAGGTGAGAAGGAAAAAAAAATTAAAAAAAATATTGAAAAATATTATTTTGGCCAATCGGCATGCCACGTCAGTGTCGATCGGCGGCTTAGGACTAAATTGGCACAAATGCAAAAGGTTTATGACTCAATTGACAAACTTAAAAGGTTTATGACTGAATTGGTACAAATGCAAAAGGTTTAGGACTGAATTGGCAAAATTAAAAGGTTTAAGATTGAATTAGCAAAAATGCAATAGGTTTAGGACTTTTTTTTACAATTTTTCCGAGGGGGAACCACTAATATCTAAAAAAACAAAGGGGGGTAAACCACAATCTCTAAAATGAACTGAGGAGAGTGAACCACTCTCTTGTGAAGGATATAAAGAACCAAGTGTTCTCATTTGTGTTTGTGTGCTTTGCACTCATTTTAGTGTATGTAACTTCTCTCAACCAATACCGTAAAGGGTGCCTCTAATCAAAGATCGTGTTTTCTTCAATTGTGTTCCTCACCCTTCTCAATAATTGGTATAAGAGTTTTTGTTGTGTGCACCCAACAAATTAAATTATTTAATTTTCATACTCTAAATTTGGATTTAAATATCCTGCATCCATAACTATACAAATCTATTGTCTCAAATAATAAAATCTAAAAGTTTTTTTCTCCTACTTTATACATTTAAAACATATTTTCACATTTTCTCTGCGTGCTTGTTTGTCTATTTTTTTTTTATTATCTAGATAGTTCATAGAAAAGTCTAATAAAAATAGTAAAACTCCCTCCTCATTTTTCACTCAATAATTACTTTGCATCGTAGAACTACTAGATGAAATGACTAAATTACCCTTAAGTATTTCAATTAAAAAAATTGATCCATAAGTCACCCTCCTCTCTCTAGAGAGAGCATGGGCTATTGCCGAGGGGTGGAATGGAGGAGGTGAGTAACCCAAAGGCCATGATGGTTGGACCTAAGTAAGTCCCTAAAAGGCTTCATATGGGTACTCGTCCAAATCTCAAGATTACATGGATATAAAACAACAAGATAGCATTGCCGAGGACAGGACAAGAAAAAAATACTGTAACAATTAGGGGAACTTGGGCGTGCAGGCACCGACACATTAAAATAAAGAACGCATCTATGGAGCCCACCTTGAAACAGGACAGGCTGCGGGTGGCCAGCGACATGAAGGAACTAGTGGTGTTCAAGCTAAGGTTAAAGGTTATGATCAAGACTTTGTGAATATGGGTTTCTTGGTAGATGGAGGCAAAAAGAAGTAAGGGTACTGTTGAAAAGTAAATGGTAATTTTACCTGCAAAGCTATACTAGTAAGTGTATAAATGAAATGCACGTTCCAAATTAATGGTTTCATATGTGATGCAAGGTTTGGTGTAAGGTGAAGATGGTCTTTGTGGTTATTTGCAACGTTTTGACTTTCATAGATGGGATATAAAACAGAACAATTAATTTACGGCAGTGCAATCTTCATCCCTTATATGGCTAAATCCGCCCCATTTACACTAGAAAGATAAAATTGCCACCGATCATTCAATTGCAATTTTAAATGATGACCCCATTCCTTCCTTTTTCTATATTTTCTATCTCTGTTTAAGATCTAGTTGCCATAATTAAGCATTTTCACATGTTTATTTTAATGTATTAAATAATTTTTTTAGTGTATTCTTAGATTTTTTTTACATACTCCTTGTAAAAGTATCTCGCCAATTGTGAGGAAAAAAAACAAATTCTTTCATATAGTAAAAAAACTTAAAAGTCACTTCTTATCGTTGCTCTTATAACAATTTATCCATTTTTTGTCTCTCTTATCTCAAAAGCTCACTTTTTTTGTGAATATTTAATTTCCTAATTTTCATTGGTCTAAAGTATATATCGAGTCTCTTTGTTACTATATCAAAAATTTTATCTTTTTTCATTAATTTGGCGAGACATTTCTACACAAATCATGTAAGATGTGACAAGAATATCTAGGAATACCCTTAAAACATCATGCACAATGAGGCATATTGATAATTTTTGTAATCACTTAATGGATGGTTTAAATTTTTGCCAATCCAAAATAATAAATTTCACCAGCATATCCAAAAGAAATTTGTTATTTTATGCTATATTTTGGTTTAATGAAACTTCATCTTTTAAGTTTCATGTTAGAGGATGTACTTATGATTTTATTTTGGAAAATCTTCAAAGAGAGCTCTTTTTTGGCTTCATCCAATCATCCTATATATATGTGTGTGTATACATATATATATATATACACATATGTATGTATATGTATATGTATGTATGTATATGTATATAAAAGAAAACCGATGAGAAGGTGTATGGTGATATGCACAACAAAAATGAATATTTAAA
>BCNH02000003.1:21626526-21709655 GCA_001662345.2 Metrosideros polymorpha var. glaberrima | reverse complement strand
TTAAACATACGAAATTCTTAATTGTAGTAACTAAGATCATGCATATTAATAGAAGAACAATAAAAAAAAATAAAAGTAAATAAATTCAGGGTCACCACATTAAATTGCAATTTAATGATCGAGGGTGATTCTATCTTTTTTGTGTAAATTGAGTGGATTTAGTCATTTTAGGGACTCAAAATGCCGTCCTTACTATTCTTACCCACCTCTCTGGTTCCCCTTCATTCTTCCATTCCAAGATCCCTCGACTGAGAAAATAACTCTTAGTCAAGGGAGGCTCCATCTTCTCAATTCGAGTTGAAATTTTCTCTTCCGATCTAATTTGAGAGTATGTTGTTGTTTTCATTGAGTGTTTTTTTTCTTTGCTCGTTGCTGATGCTTTTTTTTGCTCTCTGGGCATATTTTCCGCTTCCATCATTATACATCAACTTATTACTTTAGATCCTTCAAATCAAGAAGTTCGACAAGATCGAGAAGGAATACGATGAGTTCATGCTGCACTGAAAGTGTTTAACGAATTCTCCAAGTTTTGGATGCTCTCATCTTCTAATCTAAATCTAGATCTGAGAGTTCTTCTTTCTTGATCTAGATTTAGATTTAGGACTTCCTTAGAGGTATTTATGTGCTTGTCTAACCTCGTCCGATCGAGATCTAGATATGGGAGCATGTTCGACTTGTTTTTGATGTTTTAGTACTATGATGGTGTTGAGGACACTAAAGCCGTAGCTATTGGAGAAGGAAATTATGGTGTGTGCTCATCACTTATGATGATGCGAGATTCAGTGATCAACCGCAATTCATTCTATTTTGATACTGAGACAAATATGTTCTTATGGGATGTGCTTTGTTGCTTGATTTTGGTGTTTGGGATTTGCTTTATTTTGATCCTCTCATATATTATCTTGGGATTTGAATGAAATATTTACTTTTGACAACAACAAAAAATCTGAGCTGTTCATTTCATTTTTTTGTTATTGCCACAGTTGATCTGAGCAGTTGGATCATACGAGGCACTTGCATAATTCAACGAGTGATGATTTGATACATCCCGGGTTTATGGTACGCTGAAAGCATACAAGCATTGCTCTCCAGAACGAGAACAGCAAGTCCGAGTCAGCAGTTCAATGTACTTGCGATGATGTCGGCCACAGACATGTACGCAGGATAAGCTTAGGACCAGAACATCCCAAATTTTACCATTCACCCATAAATAATATAAATTCTATATTTTTCTTAGTCAAAATTTAAAAAAAAAAAAAAACAATATTATAATTGTAAAACCAGAAAGTCTGTGGGTAAAACCCAACAAAGGAAAGGAGCCAGGCAAAAAAGTTTAGTAAAATAAATACACCACTCTTCTAAATTTTCCCCATAAATCAGTTGATACTTCCACCGTTTTCACAATCCTTCTGAAAGCTCACCGTAGGGTTCCTTTGGTGCTGATATGTGTGAGGCGAGGTTGAAGATAAGCCGAATGTGTAAGAGAATCTGCCAACGAAGTCTTCTGAGATTTTCCCAGGAAACAAAAAAATAAGACTTGAGGCATTTTCCGGGCCAGAAAAAAAAAGGGAGGAGAAATCTTTTTGTAGCCCACGTTCTTGAGATGGCTTTGGAAAGCATTTTGATCCATTGAAACTCAATCTGCTCTTGCTTCAATGCCTTCCATTCATTTTTATTTATCTGGTAGCATGTAATGATGTCCTTAAAACTGTCCTTTTCTTCCCAACGGGTGTGCCCAGTCACCAACCCACCTTCTCATTGCCACCACCGGATCTTGAAATTATAAATTCTTGATTTTTTTTTGTCATTCTTATTTATACTTCGTTGGTTACATGGTATTCACACATGTTTTTGTTCAAAAACCAGCATACACCAACCAGCCTAGCACCCCCCTCCATTCAGCCATGGAATGACAAGAAGGACAGCAACTTGAAAGCATTTGTTGGACAACCCCATCTTGATTCATCCAGTTGAACATCAACCCAGTTGCCTCATTCTCATTTCCATTTCGAGCTTGCGAGGAACATGGAACGTGCAAGGCGGTTGGCGAACCGGGCAATCCTCAAACGC
The DNA here is from genome assembly GCA_001662345.2 of Metrosideros polymorpha var. glaberrima. Lineage (NCBI taxonomy): Eukaryota > Viridiplantae > Streptophyta > Magnoliopsida > Myrtales > Myrtaceae > Metrosideros > Metrosideros polymorpha. Next base: position 21,707,585 of record BCNH02000003.1, on the reverse strand, counting down.
CTGGTTTCCGAATCGAAGCAATACCGGCACGACGAATCTTTGTTAAGCTCTACATCACCTGTGATATTCACCCCTTCAAGGTATGTCTCATCATTGGTTCCTCATGGTTCGATGTCCAGGAGTTCTAGATCGGATATGTTGGTGGGTAGGCACGTCTCATCCGGTAGTACTAGTTATGGTGTTGGGTCTCAAGCTAGATCGATTTCTGTTGAGGCATTGAAACCAAATGACACCTTCCCTCGCCGCCACAATTCGGCGACACCAGAGGAGAAAACGAAAATGGCAGAGTTCTGTGGATTCCATAATCTGGATTCTCTCATTGATTCGACTGTGCCCAAATCGATCCGTTTGGATTCGATAAAGTTCACTAAGTTCAATGAAGGGCTGACCGAGAGTCAAATGATAGCGCACATGAAGAACTTGGAGTCGAAAAATAAAGTTTTTAAGTCGTTCATTGGGATGGGGTACTATAACACCTTTGTTCCTCCTGTCATACTGAGGAACATCATGGAGAATCCAGCTTGGTACACGCAGTACACGCCTTACCAAGCTGAGATATCTCAAGGGCGTCTAGAGTCCTTGCTTAACTTTCAGACATTGATCACAGACCTCACCGGGTTACCAATGTCGAATGCTTCATTGCTCGATGAGGGGACTGCTGCTGCAGAGGCAATGGCTATGTGTAACAATATTCTAAAGGGAAAGAAGAAAACTTTTATCATTGCCAGCAACTGTCACCCCCAAACAATTGATATTTGTAAGACAAGGGCTGATGGGTTCGACCTCAAAGTAGTTACTGCCGATCTGAAGGACATCGACTACAAGTCAGGAGATGTTTGTGGCGTTCTGGTTCAGTACCCTGGTACTGAAGGAGAAGTGTTGGATTACGCTGAGTTTGTGAAGAATGCGCACGCTCATGGGGTTAAAGTGGTTATGGCAAGCGACCTCTTGGCTCTGACCATGTTAAAGCCTCCTGGTGAATTTGGGGCTGATATTGTTGTGGGTTCAGCCCAAAGATTTGGTGTACCAATGGGATATGGAGGTCCTCATGCTGCATTTTTGGCTACTTCTCAAGAGTACAAGAGAATGATGCCAGGAAGGATTATTGGTGTTAGTGTTGATTCTTCTGGAAAACCTGCTCTGCGTATGGCAATGCAAACTAGAGAGCAACATATCCGCAGAGACAAGGCTACTAGCAACATCTGTACTGCTCAGGTATGGTATCTTCGACACCTTAGAATGTCTGTGCTCTCGCTCTTGATTCTTACAGTGGAGCTTTTCAGTTTGAGGAAATAATCAAAAGTTCGTTTGCCAAATATTTATTGCAAGGCTTGCTGGGTAGCTTGCAGTTTTGCTTTCAGATGCACAGCTTGAAGTTAATTTTGCCTTCTCTGATTAATTTTCATTCTGTCTAGGCATTGCTGGCAAACATGGCTGCTATGTATGCTGTTTATCATGGTCCCGAAGGCCTTAAGACCATTGCTCAGCGAGTCCATGGTTTAGCAGGAGCATTCGCTCTAGGTCTAAAGAAACTTGGGTTGGAAGTTCAGGAGCTTCCTTTCTTTGACACTGTGAAGATTAAGTGTGCTGATGCCAATGCAATTGCTGATGCTGCATACAAGAATGAGATCAATTTGAGGATTGTAGATAAGCACACTGTGAGTATCTTCCCTTTGCTGCAACCTTCCAGAGAAACATGTTGTACTTCCCTGCGAGATTTTATTGGAATTCCGTTGTATTTCAGATCACTGTTGCATTTGATGAGACCACCACCTTGGATGATGTTGATAAGCTTTTCAAAGCTTTCGCTTGCGGCAAGCCTGTGAGTAACTTATCGAACTTTTGTTCTGACAACTGACTAGCTCAAATTTTTTTTTTTTCTTTTCGTCTTAATTATTCCTCGTTTTCCGTATCCACATTTTCTCACAGGTACCCTTTAGCGCCGCATCTCTTGCACCAGAGGTTCAGCCTGCAGTCCCATCCGGGCTGATCCGAGAGAGTCCTATCCTGACCCATCCGATTTTTAACACGTACAAACTTTTTCATGAAGTTTGCACTACTTGTGGCTAGTGATTTTAAGCCATTCTGACTGTTACATCTTCTCTACATTAGGTACCACACAGAGCATGAGTTGCTTAGATATATCCACAGATTACAATCAAAGGATCTCTCCCTGTGCCACAGTATGATTCCATTGGGATCCTGTACAATGAAATTGAATGCTACCACTGAGATGATGCCAGTGACTTGGCCTGGTTTCACTGACATTCACCCTTTTGCCCCGACTGAGCAAGCTCAGGGTTATCAGGTACTTATTATGTAAATACATCAGTCAGGAATAAATGTATTGATTCTCCTTCCAAATATTTATTGCAATTCATTTTTTTTTCTTAAGGAAATGTTCACAGATTTAGGTGACCTGCTTTGTGCCATCACTGGGTTTGATTCTTTCTCCTTGCAACCTAATGCTGGTGCTGCTGGAGAGTACGCAGGGCTCATGGTCATCCGTGCATATCACTTGGTATTGCCTCATCCATCACTATGCCGGTTTCTTCTTCATTGTCAAGCATATTGCAGATGCTAACCTTGAAATAGCTAATTATTGACTAGGAGAATTATTCTTGAATAAGGTGAAACTTTTCTTATTGCCCCCTTTGAACTCTCTTTACCAATATAAGTGTCATTTGCATGTTCTATCTCAGACATGCTTTGACCTAGAGGTTAAGCCTTAAAGTTATTAACATGCATTGTTGGCCAGTGATTGATAATACAAATTTAAGTCTAGGGGACTCTCTGTTCTTCAATTCTAGTCAAGGACAGAGTCAGTCAGATTTCTGGGAAAAAATCCTGGTTCTTTGATATGGTGAAAACGTTATTGAAGGCGTTTAGCTAATCTTGAAATACCATTTTCCTTAGACTGAGCCTATGAGATTCTCCCTACTGTTCTACTTCTTTTAATGCTCATCAGCTTTTCCTGCTGTACATAGTGGAACATGTACAGGGCAACCTGAGGCTTAAGATATTTCTTTTTAAAAGTGCCCAAGGATTATATTTTCTGCCTTCTAATCTCAGCTTATGCACATTCTTCCAACTTTCATCCGTGCCCCTTCGAATTATTCCTCTCGAATACAAGAAGGCTTATTCATATGTAGATTGAGCTTATATCAATGAGCTGAATGGATGTTGCAGGCAAGAGGCGACCATCACCGTGATGTGTGTATTATACCTGTCTCAGCTCATGGGACAAATCCAGCAAGTGCTGCGATGTGTGGCATGAAAATAATTACTGTAGGAACCGATGCCAAGGGCAATATCAACATTGAAGAGTTGAGGAAGGCTGCTGAAGTGAATAGGGATAACTTGTCAGCCCTTATGGTGAAGATTTTCATGAGAAATGAAACTTCTTTTCTTTTTGTTCTTTTCTGCAATCATCAAACGGTTCATTTGGTGACCTTATTTTTAATGCAAGTGGTTTTTTAAAAATTCAGGTTACTTATCCTTCCACACATGGTGTGTATGAGGAAGGCATTGATGAGATATGTAAAATTATTCACGACAATGGAGGTCAAGTGTACATGGATGGGGCTAACATGAACGCGCAGGTGCATTCTCTTCTTTTTCAACATAGCTTAAAATTTTCATGGTCGACAATTTGCTCTTCTTTTATGCTTTTTTCATCTCCCAGTAATTTCCAGGCTTAGGGATGGAAGCTTCTCTCTTTATGCATATGATTTCTCTCCCTGTTGGCTATTGGCATCATTCATAATGCGCCCTCTCAAACTTCAGACAAATGCTTGCAGGTGGGTTTGACAAGCCCAGGGTTTATTGGAGCTGATGTTTGCCATCTCAACCTCCACAAGACATTCTGTATTCCTCATGGAGGTGGTGGTCCTGGGATGGGCCCTATTGGTGTAAAGAAACACCTGGCACCATTTTTGCCTTCACATCCTGTTGTAGGTTTCTGTTTCAATGCTCAATTTCAGTGTCCTACTCAAGTGTGTGACAAGGGCTAATTTATATTTGTTTTTTGTCTACCTTTTTATTTTGTAGGTATCAACAGGTGGTATACCCGCCCCAGATCAGACCAACCCGCTTGGCACAATTTCTGCTGCACCATGGGGCTCCGCGTTAATCTTACCAATCTCCTACACTTACATTGCCATGATGGGATCTGAGGGTCTTACTGAAGCATCAAAGATTGCTATTTTAAATGCAAACTATATGGCAAAGCGCTTGGAGGTTCCTTCTTCTCCTTAATTATCTAAATTGACTTCCATTTCATTTCATCATAGGGTAAAAGGTGGATAAAAGTATATGTTCATGTTAATTATTGTTAATTACCAATTTCATATTCATTTGCCATTCAGAGCTACTACCCAGTATTGTTCCGTGGAGTCAATGGAACGGTTGCTCATGAGTTCATTGTTGACCTAAGAGGCTTTAAGGTAGTCCTCTGCCCTATGATTGTTACCATCTATTGCCTGTTTGATTAGTTTTTTTCTGCATATAATTTCTTCTTCTTTTCAGAATACTGCTGGAATTGAGCCTGAAGATGTCGCCAAACGTCTTATGGACTATGGATTCCATGCACCAACCATGTCATGGCCTGTACCTGGCACGCTCATGATTGAACCCACTGAAAGTGAAAGCAAGGTATTTGCAGTGTTGAGTGTTTTTATCCTCTTTGTAAAAGGCTTAGTTAGTGCATAATGCAAATGAATCTTCTCTGTTCTTCAGGCTGAGTTGGACAGATTTTGTGATGCTATGATCTCGATTCGGGAAGAAATTGCAGAGATTGAAAAGGGCAAAGCTGATATCCACAATAATGTCTTGAAGGTGAGATGCTTTAACTTTGCATCTATCTAGGCATATATAATATATAGTCAGGCCTATCTAACAAATTACACTTAGAACAATACCGTAAGGATGTTCATGAAAATCGAGATATAGAGCTAAAAACTGAAAAATGCAGGGAGCCCCTCATCCACCATCATTGCTCATGGGAGATGCATGGACCAAACCATATTCTCGGGACTATGCAGCTTTCCCTGCTTCCTGGCTCCGTTCTTCCAAGTTCTGGCCAAGTACAGGTATATTTGGGAAAAAAAATTCGTATTTATCTATGATATTTGACATGGTTAAGTAAGTCAGCATTGTCCTCATGAGCCATTTTTCTTTGTGATTAGCTTGTATCAACTTGCTCACTAGGCAGAATTAAAATTTATATGTTGAACAGTCATGACTAAGCAGCAAGAAATGCTGAAGTTTGCACTTCTTCCCATTTTGGGTCTCTAAAATGAACGTGCAATAGATAGTCGATGTTGCCAGAGATACTACCCATCATAGGGTGCTTTGATGCCATAATCTCTTACTCGTGGACCATTTGATCCTGTGATGACCCAAAAGTTTCTATAGATCGAACTTCACCTGTTTATATTTCCTGATTAGCAGTTTCAACTTAAATGCTAAGAAATTTCTCAATCCCCAGGCTAAAGTATAGATCTTAATTTAGTTTTTCTTATTTTCTTATGTTCATCTTAGCTCCGTAGTTGATACTCCCTGTAGATCACCTTGTGATTAGGACTTGGACAAGATTGGTTTTCTAAATGTTGACTCATACTTATAATCAGCATCTTTCCTGCATCTTGTCGTAAGAGACTTTCTTATTTATACTACAGGACGTGTTGACAATGTCTATGGAGACCGCAACCTTATCTGCACCCTCCTCCCAGCATCACAATACACCGAAGAGCAGGCTGCAGCTACTGCCTAGAAACTCGGTCCTCATGTGCTTTCAGCAGAATTTCTTTGTTGAAATGGCTAAAAAACCAAACAAAGAAAAGAAAGAAAGAAAAAAGACTCCTTGTATATAAACTTCTCATGCCCTCATCTGCTTCTACTTCTACTTAGTTGTTATTGTTGGCAGATGATGATGATAATTCGATACGCTCTGTATAACAGTTGTTGCTACTTCTAAGTTCAGCTTCTGCTGTACATGCTCTTCCTCTCTAACCCCTATTTTGCATTTGGCTGTGTCAATGATCTAAATGTCCATGTAAGCAGATGCAAGCAGAGCAATGAAGTAGAATCTCCTTAGCAGGACCTCCTAGCAATATGATTGAGTTTCCGAGGGCACTAATGGTCATGTTTACCGATATTCATTCTTAATCAATTACGTATATTTTATGTCATCCACAATCTTAGCTTGAGTTCTGTAGACACAGCACGTTCTGGGGGAAGAAAAGCTGTTTTTGTCTATCCGCTTAACCGGGAGATTGCCTGAACATTTCTCCTTCTGTTGCCTTTTCGTTTATGCCCTGAAATAAATCTCTTCTATTTGGCTTGAAACCTTCAAATGCATCTCCAGGTTCCTATAACATTGGACTGGATACCAAAGAAAAAGTACAAACCCAGAGTCTTTAGAGTGAATTGCATGAGGGACACGGGTAGCCAGTATTGCACTTCAAGCTCAAGGTCCAGCGAGTGGCTCTGGCTGCCTAAGGAAGTTCACTGTCAGAGCAATCACAACGAGAAGTAGCACACTATGAAACAATTCTCTGATCCTTCTGCATCAGTGTTCTTAAATACTGATGAAGAGGAATGAGATCGAAAAATAAATTAGAGTTTTCAAGGTTCGATGCATGATAGGACCAATCCCAGAAAAACTACATGGACTGTGTCTCTTGAACAATGCTAGGTGTTTTACAACTGATTTACAAATTCAATATACTACGTGATGTGGCGGACTCTTATTAGATGTTAAGTATAACCAATTTATAGTTTGCTACATCGTACAGTATGCAAATTGTCTCCAAAAGTCTTAATATATCCAGCATCACTCGGTTCTCTAATAAATATTCCGGTCTATCATCGCAGTATGTTTGGATTTCGATCATTGGTTAATCAGTCCTTATTTGCATGTTCAATCATTTTAATACCATTCCATTACAAGTTCACTTTTCGAGCTTAGTTGAGATAAAGAAAATTGAAATCCAGACAACACAAGAGTTGGCTGACTTTCGTTGGCTACAAATTCACCAATGAATTTTGAACTTCTCATGCAAAATCCAGCATTTCCAGCATGAAATGCATTTCCATCTAGATTAATGTCTCTCGAGTTTTCTTGCCAACAGATAGATTGACAAGCCACCATTAAAATGGCTCAGTTATTTTTCTCCTGGGCTCTTCAGAGAGATCAGAAAAAGGATTCTGATCATCAAACCCCCTTTGTGAAATTCCAAGTATTGTTACCACTTCTGCTCATTCCTTTCCATTATCTATTTGTTCTGGTGAGTGTGATGGTCTTCGGAACAAGCTAATTATGTCACATCACAGAAGAACACCACCTACAATTCTAATGAGTATCAAATCGATCAAATCATCAATTTCAAGGAGAGTACACAAAACACACAACACACTAAAAATATCTGCACAGAGCAGCTTGTCCAAATCCATGACTCTCGGCAAAACACACAATGGCACAAGTCTGACACACAGTTACAGAGCCATGGCCATCACACTTCACCTCTCATCACACCAACCTCCACACCAACCCTCCCTCTTCTTTCCCTCCACAAACACACCCACCACACTCATCTCTTTCATCAGAACCTCCAAGCCCTCTCACAGACTCCACCGAAATCAAATCTTCCTTCCAAGAATACCCTCCTCCTCCTTCAGAAGTGGCAGCAACACCCCTTCAGAAACAGAGTGCCCTGTTCCATTGGAGCAGCAGCCCATCAATGAATACCAAAACCTCTCAACTTCCTTCCCTTTCTCTTGGGCTGCCGGTGATTTTGTTGAGTATTGTTCAAGATTGTTCGTGACAGGTGCTTCTTTCGCGCTCTTGGTCGGGTTGCCGGTCGCGTGGCTCGGGGCTCCATCACCCGAATCTGAGCCGTTGAAGTGTGTTCTGGGTGCGGCTTCAAGTGGGATTGTGGTGGTCACTTTGGCTGTTGTGAGGATGTATCTGGGTTGGGCTTATGTTGGGAATCGCTTGCTCAGTGCCACCGTTGAATGTAAAAGTTGCTCTGTTCTCTCCCCTTTATAGTCTGTGTCATGCGGGTAAATTAATCACAGGAAAGTTAGGACGAAATCAGGAGAATTATCAATTAGCGGAGAGAAATTTTACTAGCATGGAAGGTGGTTTTCACGGAACAATGAAAAAGCCAGTATCATCACTTGAAAGAAGTTGAATCTCTATATAATGAATTGGGGTTGTCTTGTTTCTTGGATTTTTGCTGCAATGAACTTCTGTGGCTTCCAGCAAGGACAGTTAAATTCCGTTGGGTGCTTGTTGGTAGCGCTGAGCAAAATCTGTAGGATGTGCTTCTTTCCATTTCTTCTTGTGAATGCGCCTTCTTGGCAATCATGTGCTGGCATAGTTTGTGTTGTAATTTTGGTTTCCAATGACATATTACATTGGCGAACTAATGGTCTATTTGCCTATTTGCACTTTCAGATGAGGAGACCGGGTGGTACGACGGCCAGGTAAATGCCCCTTTTTTGTAGCAATGTCGATGGGAATCGTTATACTTAACTGCATTGCCAGCATGAAATCTGTTCTTTTCTTTTCCCCCTTTTCTAAGAAGTATGAAGTTCCTGTACTAGAGTCTGTTGAATTTTGAAGCGGCGTTGTACAGAGACATATTTTAAGCCGATTTTTCCAAGCTTATGATGCCGAAGGCACAAATCAGATGTTCATTCAGGACAAGAAATTTGTTTCAAATGGTTTCTAGAACAACTGTGATAAAGTAGTGAGTGATACATATGACATGGAGCAGAATTCTTTGCTGACCAAAGAGCTTCTTTTCGAAGAGCTTTTTAGCTTAGCTGAGGTGTAGTATTACGGGCAATATATACATGGCGATTGGAACGGTTGATTCTTTGTTCTTAATCAGGGTCCATTCATGGAGACCATGACTTTTCCTGTTAGTATTAATGCAGGACTCTAGTGAGAAGTGCATTAAGCGATAGCGGCTATCCGCTAATTTGAAAAAGAATGCAGAACGAAATAAGAGTTCTTTAGCGCCGTTAATAGCAAAACCAGTCTAATTATCTTGTCGTGTGAGATCATCGTGTTTTGGCTCTTTGGGGCGAGAGTGCGGTCACCGTGGAGTTGAATAGCTGGTCTAGTTGAAGCCCTGACTTCTCAATAGTACATCAGGATCAAATGAAGCCGTTTCTCCATCACTTTCACATCCGAAATAGGATTGACTTGATCAAATTTCTGTTTTTTTTAACAGGTATGGGTGAAAACAGCAGAAGTCTTGGCTCGTGACAGGCTTCTCGGTTCATTTTCGGTGAGTGTCTGTACTGACATTCCGCAACTCACTGGTCTTTGTCGCGAATTTTCGAATTTCTGATCCGACAAAGAATAACCAGTCTTTGAAACACGCAGTCGCACACGCACCTGTGCAATGGTTCAGATTATTCTCGTCTCTTACACTTTATAGTTTGTCGGGGTCGGGCGAATGTGGTGCTATGATATCTGTGAATAATCAAACATGTTCATATTCTCTTCTGTGTGTATGCAAAGGTGCATTTGATCAACTGCTTTCATATCAAAGAATAACAATAAGCGAATCTTATAGTCCGTTTACTTAGAATATGTTGTCATGTTTGATCGCGCAGGTGAAGCCCGTGCTCGGTAAATTGAAGTACACTCTTGTGACACTCGCCGTGAGTTTATTCATATGCGTCTTCCTCCTCATCAACATCGACGAGAGCCAAAAGGCTTCCAACAAGAGCTTCGAAGCGAACAGAGAAAGAGTCATACCGGGAGTTTACAGCGACGAGTCGGCCCGATCGTTCGAACCAGACGCGTTCTGTGGTGAACCCGGTATTCCACGAAGCGTCGATTGATGAGTATCGTTTTTCTTTTCCCAGCTTATAAACGGTTAGCTTAGAAGCTGCACTACACAACCCCAGATGGGTGTAGATCATGTGTGGAAACCACGGTCTCTAGTAGCATAGAACTGTACATTGTAGACACTCTGCAGGAATTTATACATTGTATATACTGTTGGCTCCATGGATTATCCCTAGATGAAGAGAGATAATGGAGCCAAAGAAAACAGAAGATGCACAACTCCAAGAGCAAATGCAGCTGATGCATGAAAATTATTGAGATAATGACACAAATAATCCCTAAATTTTAGCCTAATGTGCAATGTGGTCCCTAAACTTTTATTTTATTCGACATGGTCCCTGAACTTTAGCCCAATGTGCAATGTGATTTCTAAACTTTTAATTTATTCAATGTGGTCCCTAAACTTTTAGTACATGTTCAAGTTAGTTCATGGACTATATGAAAATGTTCAATGTCATCCTTCCATCAATTTAAGTTCAGGGACAACATTTAACATTTTCTTATAGTCTAGGAACTAGATTGAACATATTTCAAAAGTTCAAAAATCATATTGAATAATTTGAAAGTTCAAGGACCACATTAAACAAAATAAAAGTTCATGGACTATATTGCACATTGAATCAAAATTCATGAACTATTTGTGTCATTTTTTCAAAATTATTCACAGAAATGAACAGGCTTCTTCATTGATGTTTCATCAGGTATTTAAGCTTTTCGGGCGAGCAGTTTTTTACTAAACGAGTTGTCCACAATTTACCAACAATTTTTAGGGTGTCATTAATGTGCAAAAGAAATGAAAGTAATCGACGTGAAATTAGTAACACGTTTAAAAAATTATCATCAGTTATGGCTCTATGGGAAATTACCGATCACGAAATAAAAATTCATGGTTGTCCGTCGGATTTGTAGGATTCTGCAGTTAAGACCCGACTTGCCGCTTTCCATCCAATACATGACAAAGTATCAAAGGTTATCGAATCTGTCCTTTGAACAAATAGAGCTATGATCACACAATCGAACATTGTGATGAGTTTAATAATGGTCAAATAGCCGTCGAAAACGCACAATAATTACTCTAGTCGGGTGGAGAGGATCAACTAGGGCTAAGCATTATGGACCGTCCGAATCAGGAATCGCTCGAACTGGACCGAACCGGCCGATACAGTCCAATTCCTGGAGGCTCCAGTCCAATTCCTGGTCCCAAGGGGGAACCAACCGCCCGAATAATATGTATATTTTTTTAAAATTTTTCTAAATGTAAATTTAAATCTAAACTTTGCTTTATGTTTTCTTAGTGAAGTTTTAGCAACAATATGATACAATTAACGAGAGATAATCCGATTAATATGCCGTTAACGAGAAAAAATTTAAGGACAGATCAAAAAAAAAATTGACCGGTCCGAAGATTAGACCGCCCGAGAACCAAATCGAGAAAAAATTTAAGGACAAATCAAAAAAAAAAATGACCGGTCCGAAGATTAGACCGCTCGAGAACCAAATTGAACCGGTCGGATCGGTCCCCGATTCCTAAAGGAACCGGACCAACCCGAATTAGTGCAAATATTGAGTACGCAATGTTCCGCCTGCTCCATAAGATTCAATTCACCAAGTCATTCGAATGATCAGAGATTGACGTGCACGGCATAATTAATGGCTCCTTCCATGGAAACGCAGAAGCTTCTCCGAGTGCGCCAAAAAAGACCATTCCACCCACCCTTCTCGTCGCTTTTCTCCATTCCAACCACACATTCCTTCGTCCTCCTCCTCCCTCCTCCCTCCTGCACAGGACCGATACATTAAATAACACGAAAACCGCTGATTGCAGGCACTGGAGCCTGTAAAAGTGTGGCCAGAGGGGCCCCACCTCGGGGAGGCTGAAATTACCAAAAGGAGCCCCGGTTCATGCACCTTCCCCCAGTTCTCTCCGTCCGTTTCCTGCTTTCAGCCGTCAGGGATTTCCATTGGGAAATTTCGCAAGTTTGGTAATATAGCTTTAATGGGCTCTTGCTTGTCCTTGATGAAATCCCAAGGAAGGGGGCTCCTTCTTTTTTATGTCTTTCTGGGGGGAAAGCGTGAGCGGCCTCATCGCCACCATTGACAGCAAGAAAAGTGCAGCTTCAGCCGCGACGGGATAGGCAGTTCATCATCGCCTTTTGCGACACCGACCAAGTGGGTGCTCTTCATTGTCGACTCTGATTCGATCGCTTGTCTCGGAAAGGTGATCAGCTCACCACCATTTCTTGTGAGCAGTTCTTTTCAAGATTCTTGACTTGATTGCATTCTGTGAGGAATTGTCCTGATCCTATCTGTACGTGCTGGGAAATGCGTGTTGCCTTTCCGGGTTTTGATCTGATTGCCGAGAAATGAGACGAATGATGTTAAAGTTTGATCCTTGAACTCTTTCCTTTGCTTGATCAATATCTTAGAGAGAACAAGTAGTGAGGAGAATATGGCGACATAACAGAAGAGTAATGGTCGTGTTTGTAAGTTTTCAGCTAGAAAACTAGAGCCATTTTTTGTAGTCTCACATTCTTAGTCGAAGAGAGTCCTGTTTTGTCGGCCTAGGCATGTGATCCACTGGATAAAAATTGTCAAATGCTGCATTTGCAAAAAAAGAATGCCTTTCAATTCCTTGTCACATTTTGGAATGGGGAGTCTTTGCACAGAATTGTAAGTTGCAGTTTCCTTCAGATAAGTTGAGTATATTTCTTGTAGTTAGTGTTGGAATTACCAATGAGAGCCAGTCGATTGGTACTTCCATTAATGAGAACTTGCGTTCGTTCATGGTTATTCTGTCTTGGTTGGCAGATGAAAAGAGCTAGTTGTTCTTTTCACTAGAGGAGATCTTACATGCATTTGACACTGTTGTGTTGTAATTAATCCAAGAATTAAGTTGTAATGACAATTCAACTCAGAGCAGACATCCATCAACCTTGAGTGTCATTCAGTCTGAGGAGGTTAAGTGGCTTTCCTGGACACGAGAAACTGGGGATATCAATCTCTTTTTGCAGAGTATATCGAACTAGTGTGATGATCTATGCATCTTTTGCATTGGAAAAACCTTAAGCTACAGCAGAGTGAGGCTCAGCTGATAAGATGCTTATTGGAGCCATACTTTGCATCTCTGAGGTGTTATCTTTTCGAAGAAGCTGGTGGATACGGACACTAAATTACCTAGGCCAGCTTCTTGGTGTTGTGATGGTCTGCAGGATCCTTTTCTCTGCAAAAAATATGGCTCAGCTGTTTGGGATGTTAATATTCACTGTCATTTTTCTTCCTAAATCCCAAGTCAATCTTTTATATGAGGATAGACTCATTTCCCAAATTTTTAGTTTTGGTTGAGATTATTCTTCTAAACACCAAAAAGGTATATCTAGCAGTTCGTTCCTATTACAAATTACTCAAGCAGGAAAAGTGATGCATATGTTTATCAATTTTGTTACTATCAATCTATTTCAGGTTTCATGAGGTTTATATGCTGTGCAGAATGACTCTATAAGAGTGAAATACTACAGGCTATTTGCGAGTTCATCATGTCTGGTGCTGTTTTTTGACTAAAGGGATCGTTTGGTATGGAGACAACAATTCGTCTGCCACAAGGGATATATTCTGCTACTATGGAGCTCAAAGCCGCTTATGATATCGAGCACATGGGTTTGATGCCCGGGATTCAGCATGAGCTCTGGCCATTGGATGAAATAGATCCTACAAAGGACAAATTTCCATGCTGTTTAGTTTGGACACCGCTACCGGTAGTCTCATGGTTGGCTCCTTTCATTGGACATGTTGGGATTTGTCGGGAAGATGGAGTTATATTAGACTTTTCTGGTTCCAATTTTGTGAATGTTGATAGCTTTGCATTTGGCGCAGTGGCCAGGTACCTCCAACTTGATAGAAAACAGGTATACTTTCATACTTCAATAAAACTACAAGTGGCCATATTATGTATGAATAAAATCGAAATTAACACTTTTTTCAAAGTGTTGCCTCGCACAGAAATTTTCCCTTTTGTCATAATGAGCACTAGTTTTGGAGATATGCCTATGTTATTCTCATTTATTAATGCTCCAAAAGAATATTAACTTCATGCTGTCAACTTGAAATCTTAAAACAGTGTTGCTTTCCAGCGAATCTAGCTGAACATACATGTAAGTACGGCTTCAAGCACGGAGAATATGGGGCTGCAGTTACTTGGGACGACGCCTTGCGTTCGAGTATGCGCCACTTCGAGCACAAAACCTACAACCTCTTCACCTGCAACTGCCACTCATTTGTCGCCAACTGTTTGAACCGTCTCTGTTATGGCGGATCAATGGAATGGAACATGATAAATGTGGCAACTCTGGTGCTGTTTAAGGGCCAATGGGCTGGCGTAATGTCGATCTTGAGAGCGTTCCTACCTTTCATATCGGTGCTTTGTTTGGCTTTAGTGCTGGTCGGATGGCCATTCATAATTGGTCTGTTCTCGTTCTCTATGCTCCTTATTGGGTGGTTTTTGTTGGGTAACTATTGGCTCAAGAGTTTGATAGACTGATAATATCATCTTTATTGACCTTGCTTTGCTTTATAGAGGGAAGAAAAGATATGGAAGATTCAGAGTAAGTTTCTCATGTCCACAGTAAATAGTCATGTGTTGGATGGGTCTTCCTGGTTGTATTGATTGATAGTTGATATCAGATGACAAGGCCTTTTGAAGAACTGAAACTACTGTATAGTTTTATTTTTAAAGCTGAAGCAAAGTTCATCATTTTTTTTTTTGGAAATTACCCTTGAGTCTTGCTGAAGCAACATGATGGCCTTGGCTTTGAACAGCAGTCAAGATTTAAAAAGAAGAGGGCCTTGAAAATGTGAAGGACTGCTTCTTGTTAAAAATCCTGGATCACACGGTACGCAGCAAGCAAAGTTGAAGTTGTTAAACGGGACATTTGTATTGGCGTGGAAAGTTATGCTGTACTAGAAGATGAGTACTGCACAAATTTACCACCTCATTAACTTTGAAGAAACACAGTCCACAGAAATATATAAAGATACCGGCTTGGACTCTTGTTTGGCTTCTTCTAAGCCAATGTAATATACAATCATTTGGTCTATCATTACAGCATGTTATTAATCCATCTTATCTAACTACAACGGCCTGGGCGATGCCACGGTGAAAGTTGAACCATCAACCTAGCAGGCTCATCGCGTTTTCTTCTTTGCATTGCATGCAAAATCCTTAACATATCAGGTCCTCGAGACTTGGAAAACTGGAGTGTCAATCGCACCTTAAAAAGGGTTATTGCTCAGAACTCCTCCTAAATCCAGTCGTGCCCATTGAGTTCATATCCAACAACATGGTTGCACACAGAAATATTGCAGGTCATGTTGAATAACATATATCTATTTATTTTTTTGGCAATGAAAATACCACAACAACTCGACATGCAGAAAACTTTTCCATTTCCATTACCTGGGAAGGAGAAGTCTAAGAACAAATAGACTGAAATTGGAAAGGAAAACGAAAAGTCAAAAGGAGAGTTTCATTCTCGTCTTCTGGCGTACATCTAGACGTCGAAGTCCATCCCATAAAAGTGGACTTTCCAGATGATCCTTGTTTCATGCCCCATATTTAGGAGCCTTCCAAAGCTTAAATGCGATCTCGTGCAAGAACCTGTCCGCAGGTATTACCAAATTGCCGCCATGCTGCACAGAACAGGAATACACTAGACATATCAGGAAATTTGAGGAAGGGTAGAACATCTGGAAAATGGTAGTACCCAAGCAAAGTTGAGGATAAGCTCCATCAAATGAGATCAAATTTGAAGTTTGGAGGGAAAAAATGCAGGCAATTTTTTCTACCAAATTATTTTCTGCCTCTCTGTCCCATCATCTTATACCTTCAGGTTCTTTTAAAACCAAACATTCTTGTAGCTGGAACACCAGCATAACCTCCATGACATGATTGAATCAGAAAGACTACTAACATCTAGTTCTGGATTGTTACCTCCTTAAAGTCCTCAAATGAGAATGCCTCAGCCATATCTCTGCGGGTAACAGCATCCTGCCATTGAGCAATTAGCATGGGGCAATGGTGCCTGTAGATCAAAATATTTACAGTTAGAAATGGAGTGTCGTAGTGGCTACACCATATACTGCTGCCACGATGGGACCAATGAAATTGCAGATACCTGACATCCTCCCTCGGTTTCTCTCCTCTCATAGTATAACTCTGACGAGGGAATAATCTCACCAGACGAGAGTCCTCATTGTCCTTAGACCCCAAGGTCGATAAATGGGAGCAATCAAATTTTGAGATATCTCCATAGCTCATTACAAGGGACAAGTGCAGGCGGGAACCAATTTCGGATCCAGGTTGAGCAACATGCATTAAACTACCAACCAAAGCATTCACATACTCTATGCCATTGTTAATAACCTTATCTGCCTCCCCATCCACCTGTTCACCAGCTCCAATATGCACAAATACAAGATCCAAATAGCCTGTATCCATCAACTTCCCCTCTTGGAATCCAAGCAACTTCAGCAATCCACACGAGACAGCATCTATGGGTCCTTCAGCAACAGAGTGCTTTTTGTCTACCAGTTCCTCAAATTGCAAAACATTGATACCAAGCTTGTTGCCGAAAGATCTAAAACTTGGATTGCTTGTCACTACAGCAGCCTTCATCCCCATAACTCTGAAACCAGGAAAGCAACAGTTCATGGTCACCTCTACAACATTTGTAGATACATAACGTCAATATTAGAATTGGTGGGAAGAAGGAGCATCAATTTTGCCTTTCCGAGACTGTTGGGATCAATGCTGTTCCCTGACTCCCTGAACTCCCTGAATCACAAGTGCCTTCCTTGCCCTGAAAAGTTAAACGGACAAAAAACAATGCCATCATGATCATCGAAAAACCGCACTCCTAATATTCACCAAAATTAACCCGCTAACCTCACGGTGATGTAAACATTACCTTCTGAACACAAGCGTCAATCGCATCAAGAAGAATGGCAAATTCTCTAACAACTCTGTCATCCTCACTTTCTGCAATCTAAATCCATGTGAATTGCAGCAATCATCACTGCGGTAAACCAGCAGAACTCAAAAGAAACAAAGAAAATTTGGCAGAGTGGTTGAACAGAATACAGCAATACAACGGGAAGTAGAACCGCATAGTTTTCTCTCGCCATCACTAAACTTAATATCCGAGAATCATCATCTAAGCAACAAAGAGACGCGTGGGTGGTATCGGAGCGATCGTTCTCAAGAGCCACTTCCAGCTAAACCAATCCACCGTGCACCGAAACGAGCTGAACAGCAGACCCAGATGCAAAAAATTCGACCTTTCTCCGCGACATGGAAGAACACCCTTATGTCCGATTCAAGCGACGACACGCGGGCTCGAGTGTGTCTCAATCTTTCATCATCGTAGATGAGAGAGGGAGAGAGAGAGGACCTGAGGGAGGGGAAATGGGGAGGCTCAAGAAGCCACAGCAAGCTTTGGAGGCGAGAGAGTGAAGATGGGCGTGCGATGCATCGAGGGAAGGAGCAAGACCGTCCCCGTACACCACCAGAGCTCGGCTCGGCTTGTCCGCCATTGCAGCGTCGTGGAGAGAGAGAGAGAGAGAGAGAGATTTGTTCAGTATTTAGCAGCGACTTAGCGTGAGGTTGACGCTGGAATGGAACATATGCGGGTTGCGGGAGCTTGAAGGCATTTTCTTTTTCCTTTTTTTGTTTTTGTAAACCAGGTTGCAGGAATTTGTTTTCTTTGACGACATGAGCGGTGGTTTATGTTTGCTGTAAAGTGAAGGAGGAGCTAAATCTCATCTTGAGCTATTGATAAAATATTTACCCTATGATCTAGTATTATGAATTTGTTTATAAGACTGATCAATTACAGATTAGACCGTATAAGTGAATCGAAGATTACCGCTTAAAAGCTTATGTTGAGACACATGTGTGGCTTGTCTCACGTTGGAGAATAGATTTGTTGTAGAGAATTAATATATCTTAATCAATTCATAACTCCAGCCGAAGGTATGGGCTTCTAGTGCGCACCCCCAATAGCTCATTCATTCCTCCTAAGGCCTGATACAACAATCGCATGCGAGTGAGCTACGGGATGGATCTGCACCTGCGTTCTAAGAGGCCAACCCCTTCTACCTTGGCACTCGATCATCCTCGTCGAGTGTGTCACTCATCGCCGAAAAAGGGTGGTCCTTTCTTTGCGCGGGTGTTTGTATGTAATTGTCATCGATCAATGTTACGACATTTCTAAAATAACTCACTTGAGGTATTATTTGTTTTTTACCCATCTTTGAGCAGACAAATAAGTATTTTTTTTAAGAGGTCACCCATCTTCGCTCTCACTTAATATCGTTCCAATTTCACATATATAATCCAAGAACACTCTCCCTATGTTCAACATGTAATAATTCATTCATACCCTCTTCGCTATCCTAACTACCATCAGACTCGGTCGGTGTACATGCATTAATTGTATTCATATAATGCGAATGGATGTTTTGAAAATTTATTCTAAATTAAGCTTACTAAACTAGTGTTTCTGAGTTCTTGTTAACAAGAACCTCACTACAATACCGTGCACCAAATCCTTTAGGCCTAATACCCTAAAAAAAAAACCCAAACTTTAGATATAGTCCCAATCAATCCTAAACTTTTTTTTATCTCAGAAAAAACCTCTAACTTTAAGTTATATCTTAATTCTACGCTAAACTTTTTTTGTCCCATAAAAATAACTTAAGGTTACAATCTCAATCTACTTTAAACTTTTTTTGTCTCATAAAAAACTATTAACTTTTACTTAAGTTTTAAATCTGCCCCTGTTAACTATTCGTTCAAAATGTCTCTTGACAACTGAGAAATGAGAAAACTCCCAAAAGCAAGTTGTTTGAGTGTTCCAAGTGATCACAAGATATGGAAGACTCTCGAGCACGAGACATTGAATATTGAACGCAAAATCGATAATCCCGAGAGAAATTGAAGGAAAACTCTCTTAAGGATAAAAGCAATTGAAGAAGGCCAACCATAATATTAATAAAATAAAAAAAGAAGACATTTGGGCTGACGTGAAAATTTATCTCCAAAAGACGTCTTCTTGGATTTGAAATTTGGAAGAAAAACTAGAGATAGACTTGAAAATGCCACATCACTAAGGGCGAATTCGGACGAAGTGTTAACGGAGACATATGTAGTACTATAATAAAAATGAGTTAATACCATAAAAAATCTCAAACTGGTACATATGTGACAAATTTATCCCAAACAAATTTTTTGGCCACGAAAAACCCAAACTTGTACACCTATGACAAATTAACACTAAACTAACAAATGGTAAATTTGTCAGAAAAGCACCAGTTTTGAGTAAATTTGTCATAGTACCAATTTGGATTTTTTCTTGATATTAACCTAATAAAAATTGGTGATTTTTTATGAGACAAATAAAAATGTTTATGGTAAAATTAGGATTGGAACTAAAATTAGTAATTTTTTATGAGACAAAAAAAAAACTTACGGTAAAATTAAAATTGAACCTAAAGTTGAGGATTTTAAGTATTAGGCCAAAGCTTTAGGCGATGCAAATAACCTACTCTCCAAAGTGAGATAAAAAGTTCAACCAAAAAAAAAAAGTGAGATACAAAAGGCAAACCTGTCTAGAAAACAGCCATTTGGTGAAAAGGGTTAAACCCCAGTAAGAATGTGATCTCTCCGGAGTCCTAATTTTCTCTTCAAAACACTTTTTAAAAAAATCAATCTGCGGCGCTCAAACACCATCTTCGCTACCGCCCCTCCCAGAAGTCTCTGCTTGATTGCAAGTAACAAAACATGCAAAAATAATCTTTACTTCGCTTCTGAAATAGAAGCAGAAGCTACATTTGTCGGTCCACCTCCAAATGTCACAGCAGTCTCTACTTCCGGAAACCTTCCAATTTGCCAGTTCTGCCGAGCCCCAATCTAACTGTCTGCTAATCATCTGGACAGGTTAAGAAAATGGCGAAAGATGCTCCCTACAAGTCGGCCATTCATCAGCAGCTGCCTTTCTTAAGTTGCCATCACAGCCTGCTTTGCCTCAAACTCTGGTACATACGTCCCCCAGTCTACAGCAAACTCTGCAGAAGATGCGAGTCTGACAAGAGTTCTTCTTGAGCCTGGTTCGAAATGAGATTCTCATCGCAGCTCTACCCTGTTGAAATGGTCGAATGCGCGAGATAATGTGTGGTAAACACCTTACCCTTCAACCTGAGTGTTGAAAATAAAACTAGGGAATGCAGTGGTGATGTCCCTGAAAGACATACGAAATGGTATATTCCAGAGTAAGTGCTTACAGATCAATTAAAATGGAAAACTTATTCGTAATTCTTTTTCATGAAAAGGATGTGACTAAAAGGGTTCTCAATTGAGATAGAATGAACTCGTACAGATTAAAAGTAAGGGATTCCATACTTCAGATAAGGAAGAGTCATATTTTTCAACAGAGAAGGGTTTCGAAGAACAAAGGCTTTCCACTCTTCCTTATCGATCTTACCATCCTTGTCCGCGTCTGCATCTGCAAATGTCTGCAGAGGGCATAAACACCAATAATAAATAGAGAAATGATTTTACGATATGGTATTCTAAGTGATATAGTATCTTGTTATTGGCTGTTGAAGATGACCCCCTTGTTTAAATGTCCACCCATGCTCTATCACATCACTTGGTACACCAACTATGGAGACCAATTTTACTGTACCTAATATTGCTCTAAGAAATATACCACGCAAAAGAGGGAACAAATTTTTAACCCTGCACTTACTCGATCAAGTATAGCTTCAAGAAGTTCATCTGATAGTCTCATGTCAGATTCCATCAAAATGGCAAGAACCATTTGCCTAACCTGACATTTGCATAAGCTAGTGAGCGTTCTAGTGGATTCTCTTAACATTGAATTTGATAATTTGCACAGAAAACTCACTTCCTCTCGCTCAATGAACCCAGTTTGCCGTAGATCATACAGCCTGAATGCAACTGCAATGAAAGGACCATTCATCAGAAAAATAACAGCCCACCTGCACTAAAGTGATTCGGCAAACAATTCCCAAGCCCTTACAGCTTATTTTCTCTTCTACAGGGGCATAAGGATGGAAGACACTGAGAGCACAGACAAATTCTTCAAATTCTATGACACCATTTTTCTTCTCGTCGAATAGATCAAAAACCTGAATGCAAAAGCATAAAAGTGAAGTTATCATCAAATTATTATGAAACCATTTGCTAATGAAGCCATCAAAGTGCAGTTCCACCACAAATCTAAAACCAAGAAAAGCATGGGCATGGGCTCCCTTGAAAACCAAGGACATGAGAGAGAGAGAGAGAGAGAGAGAGAGAGAGAGAGGTGCTGAGCCTGAAGATAATGCAAGATGTCTCATTGACACACGGCATTTTCTATTTACTAATTCGTTACATATCCACAAGAACATGAAAGAAACAATTTGCATTAGCATTCTTCACAAAGGAGTCAGCAGTGTTATATTGTTCAATCAAATGGCTCTTCTGACTTTTGGAAAAGAATAAAACACCAGGGAGGCACCAAATTATTATTTGGCCAAAACAAGTGACGGTCCCTCCACATTGTTATTTAAAGGATTTTCAGATCACACAACAAAAGATCTCCCGGAGCAACAGAGGCATACCCATAATTCACCCATCCAAATTTAATAAGATGTGTCAGAGATGAAATGGAACAAGGCAGAAACTTTCCTCACGTAATCAATGTGTAACATGCTCTGTCCCCCCAAAGTATGGACCCATGATTGCTATCAGACTATTAACCACATGTCCTTACATTGCCATGATCCATCTTTTGTGAAAAAATTATAAGGAGCACCGTACAGATGAAGGAGATGCATTACCCGATCTAGGAAAAGATTCTCTCCCATAGGAGTACGGAGTAGTGCCAATTGAAGCTCTTCCTGCATGAAGACAGTCACAAAGTGACAAAGGAAAGACTAGATCCCATCACCAGCTCCATAGCTGGCAAGCTCAGCCAGTTTCTCACAACATTTGACACAACATACTCAGTGAAAATGAGCATATATCCTACCATCTACCTTATCAAGTACCGAGGAAATTACCATCAACCACTGGTATGCAATTTGGATTTAGTTCAAAATACCTTGTGAATTAGGCCATCGTCAATAATCGAACTGCTTACTTTCTTGAACAGCTCGTACAGCGCTTCAACTTCATTAATCGTGACTGCAACCCACCAAGTCAAAGCAGAAAACAAAAGTGAAGATCCTCTCCCAAAACCTCCGACGACAAAAAAACGCCATAAGCGTCCAAACGACCCAGACCAAACAAATGCATTGCAATCTCGAGAAACCACGAAGCCTGAAAACACAATCGACTCTCGTTTTCAGGATTGTTCGACACAAAATTCGAAATTTCCAGCAAAATCAACCGACCATTCTGTGCCCCCGGCATGCTCTAATAATAACATTCTCCATTTACTAGAATGAAAAGGTGTAACTAGTTATACATTTACACCGAACTCTCTCCGTCCAGCTTCAACAACAACAACAACAACGCAGCAATAAAAGCACTCACATCTCGTCTCGCTGGCGAGGCGACCGACATCGCCGAACCGGTAGCGACGCCTCTTGTGCTTCGGCCGGTTCTCGCAGCAACTGCCGACGGCGAGGGCGAGGATCTCGACTATGGACACGAGCGGCATGCAAGCGACACAGATCCGCTCGCCGATCGTCAGAGAGCTCGATCTCTGCAAAAAAAACAAGGAGATCAAATCACTGCTCGTGAAGAAGAACGCGTTCATCCACCAAAACAGCATCACCGACTTCGCACAAACGAAGCCCATCCCAGATTTTCCGGAATCGAGCTCCAATCGAAGCTCCCACAAAGCGCGAGCCCGTGACGTACCGATGAATCGTGGGCGGTTCTGGCCTCCATTCGCGGCGGCGGAGACTCATCAGCTAGGAGAGAGAGAGAGAGATGTGTTCTTCTCTGGGGTGAGTCTGCGATGGAGGGATGGAGGATAGAGAAAGAAGGCGGGAAAAGGACAAAAGATGAGACGAGGAGGGAACCAAGATGATGACCCGCAGGACAAACAGTACCCGACATTATTGTAGGGCCCCACAAATAATGCACCCGGATAATACTTTCGCGTCATCCGACACCCCGCGTCGATTGAGTTTGTCGGAAGGACTTGATTAGAAAATTTAATGAAGTGAAGGGACTTAAATTAGACAAATCGAAATATATATGGACTTGATGAAATTTCTTCTCCCTGTTTTTGAAGGGAAGTCACTGACCAGAGCCAGCTGAGCCAAATCTCCTTTGTTTCGTTCAGAGATCTTGCAAGAATAATAAATTAGCAATGATTCGCACGCTGAGCTAACTACCCGTACAATGCCTTGTGTTTTTTTGGCTAAACATAGATTTTAGATTGCACGTGGAAGCAAGGGGTTCTTGTCGATAACGACGTCTAGGCGACCAAACCGACTTGGGTTTCCAAATTTGGTGTGATTAGTGACTTATTTTATTTCTTTTATAATAAATCAAGGTGTTTACATAGATCATATAAAATTTCATTATCATGAGATATTTCGACATTTTTAATGAGGCTAGTGCATTTCCTCAATTTTTTTCGTTATTAAGGTTCCGTTTGTTTTGCAGAAAGCATTTTTCTCATTTTCGGGCGTTTGAATCGCTTAAGAAAATTAGTCAATGAAAATTGTTATTCTATCAAAACTTAAATTAAGAAATTTGATTTCCTTTTTAAAAATGTGAAAATCATTTTTCGAGCTTGAATCAGAAACTCTACACTTGGACACGGGAACCCAAATGCTCTTTCTCGAGCTCTTGACAGTCGGGCCAAGTCCCTAGTGCCAGGGCTTGGGTCCATTGAGGCCGAGCCTAAGACCCCAACCACAACGCCTAGGTCCATTAAAGCCAAGCTCGAGACACCGATGCACATGCTCAAGATGCCAAGCTCAATAATATTGAGGCTGAGTCCCGAGTCCTCGACACTCGTGCCTAGATACATCAAGGCCAAATTTTAAGAAAAAATTGAATTTTTTTATTTTCTCTATTCTCTTTTCTTTTTTTCTTTTTCCTTCTTCCTCTGCCGATCGCTAGGCCTCGGCAATGACTAACAACCGGCCATAGACGCAAGTCGGGGAGGTCAAGCTGGAGGCTCACATGCGGCCGCCGCCAGCTGATCGCAGCAGAGGAATAAAGAAAAAGAAAAAAAATTAAAAAGTATCCATATTAATGCCGGTCATGCCACATAAAAAGGCTGGCATTCACGTTAGCAATTTTCGACCAATTGATGATGCGAAAAATCAAATTAGATCTACCTTACCAAAAGACAAAATATTTTTTAGTTCATTTTTAGGTCTCCACGTATTGACGATGCGAAAAATCAAATTAAATTCTATCCATATAACAACACTCTTGACGTTGTCTACATTGCCTAAATTTTTCCGTACACATCCATGTGGGCATCCACATTATCCGCATCATGCTCTGGCATCGTTCAATAGCACGGTGGTTGAGATCGGTTGGATTTGCTTTGGAAGAACTTGATATTTATAAAAATATAAGGATTTGATTAAGCAAATTAAAAGTACTTAATTTATCTTTGTTTTTCGGGCCATGCAAAGGACAGCGTGAACCTCGTGGATTTCCCCAGTTTTCCATGATCAAATTTCTTTTCTTTTCTCTTTTTTTTTGGTAAATTGACAACATTCTCCCTAATGAAAGTGCTAATTACGCTTTGTGAGTTGATATAGGGGATGGGCTTGGGCTTGGGCTTATTTTCAAAATTCGTTCCTATGAACCAAATTGATATTCTTCAACAACAACCTTTGCACTAAATAATTAGTAAGACTTAAGGAGTATTTTATTTATTTATTTTAGCAATGGGACCCACTGGTTCATGAAAAAGTATTTTAGCTTTTAATCTCTAGTTGAAGTGAAAATAAAAACATTTCTAGAAAATTTTGTTCTTTGCTTCCTCAAAACAAAAAAACTTTATAATTCCTCAAAACAAAAAAACTTTTGAAGTAAATAGAAATTTCGAAACCTCATCTGGTTGCCTGTTCTCAAAGTTTGTGTTCTCATTATAATTCGATTTCCTTCTTGACAGAATTTCGAAGGCAAGATTTTTTTTTCTTTTTCATTTTAACTTTATAAATATGAAAGCGAAATCAGTTTCCCTTATTTTTACTAGGAAATATTTTTATTAGCATATATAAACAAGACGCGATTTTAGAGTTACTTTTATTTTCAAATGAAAAAAAAAACAGTTTTTATACCAAATAAACACAGAATTACCGTGATATCTAAAAATGTGAACGCAGCAACTTGGCGTTGAACTCACAAGGATATCGTACGCATGAACAGTGTCAACTCCAATTCAATATTATTTAACATCCAATAAAATATTTTACGGTAATAATATTGGAATAAGGAAACCGGTGTTATTAACCCGAACATGCACGCACGTTTTTTTAACCTTAGAAAAAGAAAAAGGAAGAAAGTATGAAGGGGACACTTACATATAATGATTGAATCTTATCATATAACAAAACTCGATAGAGGTTTTAGGTAACAACCCTCGATGCATAGGTAAATTTCGAGTACCTTCCTCTTTAGTAAAACTCTCGATTCTTTTCGAAATTTGACATTGAGTGATCCTCGTCATTATATGAGCTCATGCTGATTTTGTCACGATAACACGAGTGGTTTATTAGAAATGATCCGAGAGTGAATGATTCTTGACTAAAGATCGACGCTCACAAGTTGGAGACGGTTGTTGCAAATGAATCGAAACCTAAAGATACGGTAGTACCAAAAGAACTTTGCTTAATTACAGTTGCATAACTACACATTATGGTCAATCATTGTGCAGGAGCACTTGCTAGCACAATCCTAGAAGAAGAACAAGAACACAGACATCCTCATCTTGAGGCAGATCAGATCGTACAATTACACATGGGATCAAACCGATCCATCGACTCGATGATTAATTTAGGTGATGGTAATCGAAGAGCCTTGATCCGACTGATGACTCGGGGAGGCGAGCGTCAGCTCTAGGTTCGGTCTCGGATCTTGACGGCCGCTTGCAGTCGAAGCAAGGTCAACGGGGTTCGAACTCGGGAGCTCTTGATCGTCCGAACATGTAAGAGGAGAGGTTAGTAGAGCCATTCTTGTTCTGCTATCTGGTCCAGTTGAGCCAAACTGGGGTGAGAAGAGACGTATTGGGGCGAAAGACTCACTTGGCTTTGGGATCTGTCCATGGCGGTGAGCACTGCATCTTTCCTTCCCCACCTGCGGAAAAAGCACGTCAATTGGTGCGCCAACAAGCGGATTAGTATATTTCAAAGCAAATGAATAAACAAACAATCTGTCTTACGAATTCCTACAAATGCACTTAAAAAGTGGTGGACAAAAGCATTAATTAATGGCGGAAATCCCAAGATTTAAGCATGAGAAGTCACTAATCACGATTAATCAAATCAACGGACTGACAAGCTTTCTTCTACTGTCAAAATGGCTTTGCAGAACTTTGGAAAGAGGGAGAAGAAGAGCCGGAGTGAGTTACATCGAAGAGGCTGGAACGACGCTTGCTTCTTTTGTGGAGGCTGTTCTGGCGGAGGAAATACTTCTGAGCGTGGCTGGCGACCTGGGTGGGCGTCCTGGTGCTGACGAACTTCTTGGAGATGCCTCTCCAATCCCCCTTCCCAAGCGCCTCCAGCCCCATCAGGAACGTCCGGTGCTCCTCCTCCGTCCACGGCACGCCTGACCCACACACACACACACCACTCGTTCGTCAAGTCATCGGAACATTAGTTCGAGAAACCCTAGTCATTCGCTCTTCAAGATTCGTCTCCAGATTATTCAAGAAACAGCAACGTTAGAGATTGATTGCGGGAGTCAAAACCAGACCAGAAAATTATCTGATCAAAGGGATCTGAAACTACGGTTGCATCATATGGGACAGATCAGAGGGAGACAGACAGACAGACAGACAAAAGCCGACCTTTTTTCCTCTCTTGGGCTCGCCCAAGAAAGCCATCCGAGACGTACTCATCGTTGCTGGTGTTATTGGCCGCCTTGTTGGGACCCTCCTCTTGAAGAAGCCGATCTCCGACATCGCAAGCGGCGAGCAGAGAGAGGGAAGAATCGGTCGCCGACGACGATGGTGAAGACGACGTTTGAACGCATGTGGGTGGCGTCAGGCAGTCCATGCTCAAGCTCTTCTTCAACGCGAGACGCGACGCCATGCCGCAAGGATGAGCGGCCTCGAGCTGCACTCCGAACAGCTTGACTCTACCGCCGCCGAAACTCGCGTCCCTCTGGATCGACGCGCAAGTTCTTGAATTGTGACCCATAAATCCACAGTGCGAGCATTTTCTGCCCATTCTCTCTCTCTCTCTCTCTCTCTCTCTCGTCCACACACAGGCACAGAGGAACGAATCAGTAGCTAGAGAGTATGCAATGAGTTTGTCGCTATATATAATTACGACATTAACGGCATGTCGCAGGAGAAAGAAAGCAAGATTTCTAAATCCGTAATGAATATATGTTTATACACCAACCATTTTGCAGAAGAGGACAGCAAAACAGTATGCGGTTGTCCTACCCAATTCCTTTCGTAGGAACTTTCCGTAGTGTATCTAATTGAGTACTAGGATACTGGCCATTCTTAACTAGGATCCCATGGCGTTTATTACACATACTTGGTACGATATGTTACTGATCGCGCACGATACGAAAACAAATCGTAAAATATTCTTAATTGGTCGCTTAGCTAGTGCAACCCGAACCCAAAAGATCACCACCATTCGATCTTGCCCATCGCAACGCTAGCGATGGTGCAGGCCTTTGCCTCCATCCAATTCAACGGTACATGCGAACTGGGCTTACATAATTCGAATGCACTCGATACTTTTTAAAGGCGATGACGCCAACCTTTTGAATCTGCGAGCTATGGGTGACGCAGATTTTCGAGGATGTGGCCTCGTATGATCCATAAGTGTTGCTTCAGTTTTGTCTGACTCTTCTGCTTGCTGAAATAGAAAGATGCCTATCTGCTTTCACTGCCTTTTGTCATAGCCAAGACAAAATGCCGATCACCCAATGCCAAAACCTAAGGCGCCAGTTACGACGTAAAAACAGAAATTAAACGCCAAAAGCAAGTAATTTTCTGGTGGATTTCCTAATTTTATGTACCAATAATACGATCCGAAATGAAGAAGCGAACTTAATTCGACGCGAAAAAAGTTGACCCGCGATGCCGCTTTCCTGCTACTTTTTTATAAGTGCGGTTGTATCTAACTCGGTAATATGAATATATTGTGTGTACTATAGACATCAAAATGTTAATTTCCCAGAAAAAGAAAGAAAGTGAAAACGAAATCGACGTTCGATTTTAACCAAAATATTAATGCTTTGGTCTCCTAGTCGAAGCTGTCCGGTGGACCTAATCCTGTCCTTTAAATCCCCACCCTCTTGATGGTCCTCTCATCATCTCATGGCGTCGACTTCTTTTTAAGATTCCTAGGAACAATGATGGGCCACCACGGTTTTTTACCAAACCTTGGACCATGCATGTCTTGTCCGGTGTTTTTAATGATCCTTCAAGATAGATCCTCAGCTTCCCAATAATTATCGAACCAAAAAAAAAAATTAGAGTAAATCTTGTCGGTGAATCATATGACTTTCAACGTTGTTTTGTTGTTACAACATTTCATATAGAAATTACGAAAATATATAGGGAGTTATGACTCGTTACGCCTCAAGAATCCATCTCTCAATATACGATAGAATTGTCCGTGTCAAAGTCTCTTCAAAATAATAACAGTCCTACAATTAATGGTATGCTCTAACTTCGATTGTAAATGAGAAATATTCAATTTTCTTAGAAAGTTTACTCGAGTTTATATAATGAATTATAACGTAAACATTGGATAACTCGGTCGAAGTATTGGCATTATTTTCCGTAAATCTTGTTGAGAGCATTTCTCTCAGCAATTCGACCGGTTGACTTTATATTTCATGCGTATCAAAACCCAACACGATCAAATCACTTACCGGCTAATTTAGGAAGTTATCCCTCTTCATTGGTTCCTTCTTCACTTGTTTTTGTCTTGTTTAGTGGCATTAGCTCAAGAGGGCCAGCATCCATTATTTCTTTTACCATTCGAGAAGTGCCTTATGACATTTATTACGCTTCCTGATAAACAAACGGTTCCACTATTAAAATAGAAATAAACAAGGATAATTACCAAATCGGTCCTAAACTCTTTATATGAATATTAATTCTTTCATAAAGTTTTCAATATTGCAAGTTTAGTCTTAAATATTTGCACGAAATTTCAATGTTGTCCTTTCAGCCAATTTTCATAAGAAATTGCTAACATAAGGTTTACGATCAAATTTGCAAAATTGAAAAGTATTAGACTGAATTGACTTCCATACAATAAATTTAGGATTAATACCACGAAAAACCTCAAACCGGTATACATGTGACAAATTTACCCCAAATTTATTTTTTTACCACAAAAAATCCCAAACTAGTATACCTGTGACAAATTTACCCTTCGTTAGTTTCTATTAAATTGGGTTAATACTACAAAAAATCCCAAACTAGCACACATGTGACAAACGGAGGGTAAAACCCCAAACTAGTACATCCCATCAACTGTCACGTGTCATCAAACTCAGCAATTTAATAGTAAAATTTGACGAAAACTAACGAAGGGTAAATTTGTCACAGGTGTCGCAGTTTGGGGTAAATTTGTCAAATATGTACCGGTTTGGGGTTTTTCATGTTCAAAAATTTAATTTGGGATAATTTTGCCACAAGTGTACCAATTTTTGGTTTTTCTTGGTATTAACCCATAAGTTTGTAATTGATTAGACAATTTTTCTGAAATAAACATTTCGAGAAAATTGAAGGATAACTTTGCACGTCAAACATAATTTCAAGAACTAGTATTGTCCATATCAATTACAAATATATATATCCTTAATTATTTTTATTCTAACGAAAAATCCGAATTTGACGATTTGGAAGAGCTTTAAGCCCAATCAAATAAACCATTTCTCTGTTTTTATTAACTATGTCGTTAAAGGTTTCTCATGTGCTAGCAGATTAGGAAAGTGAGAGACTTACAAAGACCGGTTCTATTATTTGTTCTTAAATACGATTCAATCCACATTGGTAGACCCGTCTTAGTAAGTAGAGAATGGGTCGGCATAATTATCTTGTAAGTATTTTTGTTCACATGATGGTGTAGATTGCTCAAAGGTTTCTCTCCCAATTTTGTTAGGGTTACAGCTAATCTTGCACTGTCGCTAAATTTGGTGAACGATGGGAGAGTGGTTGATGAAAGAGAAATCAGCTGACAAGCAATTCAGGAGGAACTAGAACTGGTCAAGGCCAAAGATACCCATCGTATTGTTCCATTTCTCTAATCTCAGCAACCCTAATCACCAATCATAAGGATGAATCGTGACTATCAGCACATATTATGGAAAGAACCCATGTGAAAAATGAATTTATAATGGACTCTAGGGTTTTGCGTGGTTTGGTGCTCTTTATTCTTTTTAATCGTGATTAGGTGACCGACAACCAGCAGTGAAAGATAGTGATTAGTGGGAGGCTCCTGGTTTTGGTATGAAAGAAAACGAAATACTATCTAGTCTTACTCGCTTTCTCGAGATTTTGTTTTATATTTCGAAGCTGAGGTTTCCTCCATTTAAGTGGGTCATGGTCAAGAATCGATAACAATTTGACAAGTCGTTTGTCTTGTAAATACGTCTTAATAAGTCTAATATTTTCCACGTATTTATTATACGTGTAACTTATGCGATGGATATAATTATTGTACAAAACTTATGTGACGGATGAGTTTGTAAAATTTAGCATTTTCCGGTAAAGTTACTTTACAAAATTGATGCGACGGATCTTTGTTGGTGTAGACATACAATTCATGCATTTAAATACTTATTTGCAATTCATCACATCATTTTGGAGTCTGTCGATCTAATAGATATTTAGAGTAGTTACCCAAGAGGTGCCACCTCATTTTTACCATAGCACATTCACTGTGCGACACATGTCCATAGTGGGCTCAAGATTTCTGCAGTTTTTTTATCACGTCTCTCAAGCATCTTTACACCAATAGCATAATTGTGTTCACGTCTCCTGATCGGATTATATTATCGTGTCATGTCATGTCATTGCAAAATGATATAATTTTATTAATTATGCTATAAAACTTATATATGTCGAATTCGTGTCAACTCTATCACTTGCGTATTTGTCGTATAATCGTGTTTAAATGTGATAATTCGTATTGAAAATTATCGGCCCAGCATAGACGGGGTTGATATCCGAAGTGTACTCGCTCTTTCAATATATAATAATAAAAGCACTTTTTTTGCTTTTTTGCCTACGTCCTGTAATTTTCTTTTAATTTAATTAAATGCAGCCCACTGGTTTCCATTTTCAACTAGAAAATTACATCAAGAACTATCGTTGTTCGAAAATGTCGATACTCACCATAAAAAATTAAACTAATATATTTCCCATAAACAGGGAAAATAATATATATCACATACCGTCGTTCGTTGCACGGTTTATGTCAAAAATGTGGTCTAATTTTTATATTTATATAATCTTTATTCAGAAAGTTAAAAACAATGGAAAATGCAGTTACAATCTCTTCGAAAAGGAAAAAAAAAAAATCAACACTATTTCTGCATGGCATCGACTTATAAATTCCTCTCAGCTTTTGCTTGTCGATTTGTGTACTGTTTTGCAATATACTGATATTTTACCTCATACATGAGATCATTGTGACAAAAATTAAATTAGCAATAAAATTAAATTAGCTTTAGGACGCACTAGAACCGCAACGTAGGATTCGTGCATGTGTCTTTCACCTTTCTAATTTGGAATTAAACTAATGTTTTCATGGTACGACACGATAATATGTTTCGTGAAAATGACGTGAGATAACACTAGGTTGCCTCACCATCCACTCTCTTATTCTGTAAAGGCTGCTTGTTTTCTATATAACGAGTGGTTGAAAATATTTCTGTGTCGCGTTTTCAATTTTTTTTAAATTATAAACTTGAATGTACGACTTCTATAATTGGAATGATTTCTTAGGAGATAAATTAGATGTGGCATGACCCTCATAACGTACAAGTTCTTAAGTTAAATCATGAAATTAATGATAGTATGTCTAGGAATTGATCTCTCGCTCGTCTAGATTATTGCATGATAAGCAATAGTATCGATGAGGTTAAACTGTAAGTAATTACGTGTTCCACGACTCTAAAGATGGCCTTTCAGAAACCGACACGCTCGAAATAGAATGCCGAGCTCATTTCGCGTCACTCGACCAAACTTTCTGTAGGTAAATCCATGGTGCAACAATTCTTTCATTGTAGATATTACTTGTCGTTAGAGTTATCAAGCAAGGATTCTCGAATTAAATGGCCATAATTTAGTTGATTGTTTAAACGCTTTTCTAGCAATAAAGTTGTTCATGATGACTACTATGAGGTCATCATATCATTAATATATAGGAGAAACGACACAAGTGATCCTTGAACTTTTGAACATTTTCATATGTTTTAGGACTATGTTAAACATTTACCAATAGTTTAATGACCCTATTGAACAAACTAAAAGTCTAGAGACAACATTGCACATTGGATCAAAGTTCAAAAGCCACATTACACGAAGTAAAAGTTCAGGAACGATATTACACATTGAACTAAAGTTTATGGACCATTTATGTTATTATCTCTCAATATATATCCAAACAATGTTGGAAACAGAAAGAAAAAAAAAACCCTAATGGCCTCGATGGGTTGGGCCAGCTAATGACAATACTCACCCTTTTGGAAGAAAGGTGGGCTTATAGGGTGCCTAACATTGGGCTCTCGGTACACGTGTCGTTGTCACCACACGAGCAATGTCTTCTTGAAAAGTCTCGAGCTTGGTTCCCATCTTCCCTGGAGATCCAGAAAGCCATTACGCTCCAATAACAAAAAAAAATTGCATGAAAAAGATTGACAAAATAAAGATATTAACGAAAATGTATTTTGTTCTATGAAGAGACTTGCATATGGGCACAAGTGTAACTCGAGACAAAATATAAAAAATAATAAATAATGAATGCATTAAGAAAGAAAAGATAGATGGTTGGAGCTTTGGTCTCTTTAAGAGAAATGAACCCTCATTGCATAAGGACTCAAATTCCAAGTTTGGAAAATATGAGAAATTTAAAGAGTCAAATTATAGGTATCTCGATTACTTTTCAATTATATATGATTTCGCCCCTTGTCTTTTTCTTTTCTTTTCTTTGTCAGATCGCCTCTTGTTTGATCGCGTTGGATTATCATTATTCGTCGTTCGCACAGGTTTTCATGAATTCTTTTCTTGTGAAATTTTAAGAGCCAAACTGGTCTTTGAGTTTTCTTTTTATCGCGATACATTGAAAATAACACTCTAATGCTCGTAAAAGCTTCTGAAGAGAGGCATCATTTGTTACTATGTTGATGCAAATATTTGTTTCCTTGTCGATACTATTATACAGTATCGACATGTCACTTAATAAGCATTGTGTGAGAAGATTTTACTTTTGCGAAGGAATGACTGTCCACTTCCAACATAGCTATCTTAATTCTCTCCTCTAGTTCTATTCTCTTGATCATTAGGTGAACACCTCAAGTTGGTAGTTGATTGGAGCGTCTAAAAATCAAAAACCGGAGGAAATAAACCCTTTCAAATCCCACTAATTATGTGTAAACTACTCTGAATCAGGATCACCTACATATGTTAAAAGGCCTTAACTATCTCGTGAAACTTACGATTGCTCTATGGGCCTTTTGATAGCGAGCCCATATATTCATGGCGCTAAGTTATAAGAAGAATGCTTTTGGATACATGTATAAAAAGGTAAGAAAAGCCTAAAAACAAGTAAGATAGGATGTTTATAGCGCCATAACTCCTCTCTTGTGCAAGAACGAAGAGTGACGCATGAAATTAAAGAACAAGAATTAAGGCGCGTAAAAATTTACGTGGGGAAACTTTGCCTTAGTGCCATATGACGAAGACCTCATTTAAAGTTGTTAAAGGAAGGCCGGCTATGGCACCGATGGGAGCGCTACAAAACTTCCATAAAAGTTTAGGGGAGAGGGGAAATTCGAGACTATGCAACCGACGAAAAGCCAAGGTGAGACCCAATTTTTCCTGACTGTACTAAATTTGTTGGGTGATCTTTTGCCTCTCTCACCTCCAAAAGTTAGCTCAAAAGGTATGACTTTTCTCGCACTTATAAGCTTACCATCAGTCTCTTCCACAGCCGATATGAGATAAACCCTAACAATCTCCCTTCACAAATTGGGCTAAGGTCGGAGCATCAATGATCCTCTCCAAGTGACTGATCAAGACTTTCTCTCACATTTATAAACTGACCACCAGTCATTTTTAGGATAATCCCCAATAAAACCGTGTATGTCTCATGCAAAATTCACACGACCTATCCATCGGCACGCTCCCGAGGGCATACGAGGACGGCGTGGGGGGTGGGGTGTTGGGCGTGTACGAGAGTGAAAAGTAGTGGAGGGTGTTTTTTTTTTTGGTCAGGTGGAGGGTGTTCGAGTGATGAGATCTAGCACACACGAGAGTTGGTTAGGTCCCTCACATGATACCCGAATCTCACAGCTAATTTCTCTCCTTCGAACTTTTCAACGACAGCGACAACTCTCTCGGTCTCGGCCTTCCTTTTGTCTTCTTCCTCTTTGTCCTATCTCATCTCTCCTCACATTAAGAAACACCCGCAAACACCCTCTCTGTTTTTCCATCTCCAAACTTCATTAATCCTATCCAAATTCATGATATGGTATAGAAATATCTTCGTTGAACACGCGAATAATTAAGAATCAGACCTCCTCGTCATGCATACATCCTCAAATTTTGTGAAGATGTGAACTCGGATGTAGTGAATCATCATAGATTGGAAGGAAAAGAATGCCGTTGAGATATTTTCAGTAAAAAAACGGTAAATGCCCTCAGAATGATGTGTCCATGACGTTATATAAGCCGAATACCACAATCTAGGGTTTCCTTCTTTTCGCCGTAAACATCAATGTTATCTCCCGTGCATGTGATATCTTTAATTCTTTATTACTCCACCAAGTAGTCCCCTCTTGGATTTAGAAATTGATGATGCTTAAAATACACACACACACACACACACAAAAAGCATTGTAGCCCATCAGGGTCAACGGGTAACAGCTTGTAGGATAACATGGCTCAGTTTATTTTATAGACATAGCTCTCTCTCTCTCTCTCTCTCTCTCTACAAACACAGATACATATTATCCAATCTCAGTGAGAATATAATTACATAGGGTGGACCATCCTCAAATACAACTTATATATAAGGTTGATGATCGGTCATTGGTCAACGGGCGGGAACTGTCATCATCTCACTTCCTTTAATGAATAAAGTACTCAAGAACTCTTTAATTTAATATACTAACAAGAAATGACAAAAGGTAATAGAGCATTACCTCGGGGCCCTAAGCTGGCTAAAATAATAAGGCTAACGCATCTATAATTGAACGACTCCCTGTCGTCGCGTTCCAAAAGCAAACTATATAATAAACAAAAAATGCTGCATTGGGCAGACAAATTTCCACTTATAGTTATGTCTGCGGTCCAACCCCAACCCATTATATTCCATCGTTTTATAAAATAAATTAATTACACTTTCCTAAGTGAAGAGAGAGAGGGAGAAAAGAGAAGACAAAACCAGATGACGAGTTTGTAAATAAATGCAGTCCACGGGTGTATCTGTCCCAAAAACAAAAGCCCTAGCCATCTCCGCCATAAAGGTTTTGTTCTCCTCCCTCTTCGTCGCCTTCTTCCTCCTCTTCCTTCGTCTGTCCTCTATTCTTGCATGCTAAGCCTTATTTGCTCCGATCTCACACTGAGCATCACCGGAAAGCGCAAGCGAGGCGTCGGAAAGGAGTCGGCGAGCGGTCAGAGAGAGAGAGAGGGGAAAGTGATCAAGATTCGAATATGGAGCCGAACCGGAGCCCGAGCCCCCCTCAAGGACTTACCCCAGAGGAGCTCGCGGAGCTCGACTCCGTCATCCGGACCTACCACAGGTTCGAGCCCTCGCCGAACACGTGCACGTCTCTCATCACCCAGAAGATCGAGGCCCCTGCCCGGCACGTCTGGCCCTTGGTCCGTGGCTTCGACAACCCGCAGCGGTACAAGCACTTCATCAAGAGCTGCCACATGCGGGGCGGCGGCGGCGACGGCTCCGTGCGCGTCGGGTGCGTGAGGGACGTCACGGTCGTGTCGGGCCTCCCGGCGTCGACGAGCACCGAGCGGCTCGAGATCCTGGACGACGAGCGGCACATCCTGAGCTTCCAGGTCGTCGGGGGCGAGCACCGGCTGAAGAACTACCGGTCGGTGACGTCGGTGAACGAGTTCGAGAGGGAAGGGAAGGTGTACACGGTGGTGTTGGAGTCGTACGTCGTGGACATCCCCGAGGGCAACACCGGCGAAGATACGAAGATGTTCGCCGACACCGTGATAAAGCTGAATCTCCAGAAGCTTGGGGTTGTGTCCGTGGCTTCTATGCAAAGAGGGCACGGTTGATATGGTCGTCAAACGGCCAATTTATTAGGTGAAATTCTTGTCTAGACCACCCATTCCGCCCCGAGTCGAGCTTTCGATCGCTAATAGGGTTTTTCTTCTTCCTCTTTTTTCGTGATCAGACGGCTGTGATTAGTTCGGATACATGGTGTAACGAGGTCTACTTGCTTCCATGCGAAGTATAAATGTTTGCTAGTAGCGATCGATGCTTTTATTTTTCCTTGGATTTCTATGGAAATGTTGAAGGATAGCACATTTCAGCAAGTTTGACTTATTCTTGCACTTATTTTCAAATGTTAAAAATCTTGAGTTAGTGTTGTGACTTGCGAGAGCGATTTGTTCATCTCTCTCTCTCTCTCTCTCTCTCTCCAGCATCGACTCATTTTGCCATCCCGTAGATATCTCGATGTAATTGAGTTGTGTAGCAGCTGCTCTACCACTTTGTGCCTTGTAGTCTCAATTTCCCACCTCAGTTTCCGTGCACTCAAGTTTGAAAAAGAGAGTGTGACATGATATCGAAAGCTTTTAGCTTTGCTCTGTGCTCTCTTTGGGTTTTGATAACGTGAATCCTACGTTCTCGATTGCATCGGATTCTTCAATTTGGATCAAGGTAAGTATATTCTCTCTGCATAATACTCAATCTCGAGCCAGGACTGTATTTTCCTTCGTCCCCTAACATATTAACAAGACTTTTGATTTTTCGGATGTTACCCGCATGTGATTTTCTATCAAATTTTAGATATGGATGATGCCCGCGCATGCGAAACGCAAATCGCGAGCTGGTCAGAGAGAAATACAGCCCCGCGAGCAGATACTCACGTGTTTCAGATACACAAGGACCTAGTAACGTTGGTGGTCGAATGGCGAGGGCCCGACACGACTCGACTGCCGATATTAGTAAGGTGCGGGCGGTCCAGAAGCATGTGCGATGCCCTTCTTTCCAATTTTTAGAGTGGATTGTCTTGAAATGTGTTTGTGTTCATTGAAATGGTGAGAGAGAAAGGGATCGAGATGAATACTAGGTGGGCGATTGGATGCTCGTGAGGCTCCGATCTCAAACACGAGATACGATTCGCCATCGAAGGGACGGGCTCCAATGGGAAACTTGTGAGCATGCTTAGAAACATGTGACCTCGAAGAAGCCTTCTCACATCTACCTTTTCAGCACGTCACCTTAACTTATCCACTTATTACATTCATTCGACATCGACACCTTTGTCGTCCCACTCATTTTCCAACTCAGCATAGAACAAATTCCTATCTATCTCGCTATTCTATGTGCTTGCACCTTGACTTTAGGAATGGATGGCACCACGGAATGCATGTTCCGCAGCTGCACCGCTCATGCACGAATGCTAAAAGTGACTCCGCATGTTGTGTGGAAAGATTAGTGTCGTCGCGGAGTGGCAATGTAATGGTGAGAGGTTGGTGTTCCTGACGATCGAACAACGCGTCCCCCGATCTCCTTGTGCACTGGGACGGGCCGACCCGCGTGTCTTGGAAGATTTCGCTGACTCATGGAACTATATAATGCATCGCGCGATAGGTTTCCCCGAAAATTTAAAAAAAAAAAAAGGAACTTGGTCGTTGCTCTCTAATGTTCATCTTTCATCAATTATGAAAATGTTCACAAAACAAGTCTTTTATGCGCTTTTGGTTGACGAGGCCCATTCATATGTGGACCTGTTATCGGATCAGAAATTGGGCCAAGAGCACACTTTTGGATTCATACGGACCGAGTGACCAATGAGATCCACTGGGTCGGGTCAAAAGAAATTCACATAACAATAGGACTCTACGGTGCCGAATTTATTATTGTAATAACTTCAACCATATTTTGTATTTATGGTACGGATATTTAAAGTACTAATTATAAAGGTCTTCACCCGATATAGATTGCCCATTTAACATTTTGAATTTTCATTTTGCAACTATAAGAAAAAGTGATTATTCTGAAAAGTTTTTATCTAATTACTATGTTTTAATATATCGGTCACATGATTCAAAGTTTAAATTGCACAATGTGCAAGTTCTTCATTCATTAGTTATATATAGGGATAATGACACAAATGGTCCTTGAAATTTTGGCACAATGCGCAATGTGATCCCTTATGGTTCAAAGTTTAAATCGCACAATAAGCAAGTTCTTCATTCATTAGTTATATATATTCATTGTGAATGAGATTATTAAGTTTTAAATTATAAATTTGTTTGGATTATTTTCAATTTTATTAGTTCATGTTGTACAAATTAATTTTCTTTGATTTATTATTTCTTAAGTGCTAAGGGAAATAGTCTTTCGTGTATTTTGATGTGGATATTTAGTTTTTTAGCATATTCCTACACATCGCCAATGACAAAGGCACTACATGCCAAGTTAATGTGAAATTTTGACTAAACCTTCACTTTAGTTATTTGTGTTTCTAAGTCGTGCATGTCATGTCAACATAAAGATGGACCAAAGAAAAACTGTCCACATAAAGTTATGTCATTGACTAAATATATCCGAAAATGATCAATTTAATAATTATGTCTGAAAATTCAAATTGAACACGACTTATTAGTGATCAGTTTTCAGTCCGGTTCAGTCCCGCTCGAGAATCGGGAACCAGACTACCTAGTCTTAGGATCGGTCCGATCGATTCCCGAGCGATCCAATGGAACTGGTGAAATTATAAATGGATGAGATGTCTAGCCTTTGCGAAATTAGGCCCAAGCACCGGGGATCACCAGTGAGGAGATTTAGCCGGGAGAGCCTAACCGACGAAACTACGGGAGCAAGGATCACAGCGAGCAGGCGGCGATGGCAAGAGAGCCTCGTCGAATTTGGAGCACAACAATAGCGTCTCCAAGGCTGAGTTGTCGTTAGAAATGATGGTGGCTTGAGTCGGAGACCTACATGAAAGAAACAGATGTAGTAACAAGGGTTTTTCTTCACGGAGCAACTTCATGAGGGATTGCTGGCAAAGAAGGTGCAGCAACTCGTCAAACGGCTCGTAGGAGCGACGGCAGCAACTTGTCATCGAAACTATGGCGGTAAGGGTTGGAGCAGCTCGATGGTGTACCGTGTACTCAAGAGGAGGAAGAACACTCTCTCTCTCTCTCTCTCCTTTCACTTTTTTTACATTAAGAAACAAAATAAATAAATATTCAGTCCAATTCGGGTGAATCGGGAATCGAACCGAACCGAAAATCACTAGTCCAATTTTATAGAACCGGGAAACAAGTCAGTGCCCTTGAGAACCACTTAGAACTAGTTGATTCGATTTGGTCCAAGTGATTCCTAGTTCAATCGATCCGTCTTACTCACTCCCTACAACTTATATACAAAAAAGGTATCAAAATATGATCGATATAAGTGGGTAAATGGGTCTAATCAAGTCAACCCAATCCAAATAAAGGGTTCGATTGCATCTAACCCATGGACTGAACCACATAGTGTTGGTCCCCAATTTCGATATGGTTCGAAGGTTAACTCAAGACCAATTGATTTTTTTTTCTTTCATTTTTTATATTCCTTGAAATGGTAAATGTACTCTTATTAATGATAATCTGCTCAGTAAGACAATCTATATCTAAAGAAGAAAAAGAATTTGTTCATTAGATATACAAAGGAATTAACAAGTAGGCTAGCGATGACTCTCAATCATTGTCTAGTGACCGACTCCGTTATTATTTTTCATTGATAAAATACCAAGGCAAAAAAGAAGTTTTGTTACATGATGTCCGACTCCATTGCTCCCACACCCTCTTTCTCTCTTGTTACTATAAATGTTCCCATGTCTCTTTCTCCTTCATGGAACTACGTACCTCCAACATTTTCTAAAATGGATTATCTTTATGAGGTTTCTTACCTCCATAAAAATAATAAAATCTTAAAAACCCATCTCTCTCTTATAAACCCTTACTCTGCTTTTGCCAAACCGTCCTCTTTCTCTTCCCTCCATTCCATTAAACGGCTCATCAAACATACCCCTCACGAAGTAAAGGAGTATGTTCAAGCCCATCACTTTGACCAACGCCACATCCCGGCTACTTAGCAAGAACAACTTGTTACTTTCCAGATCTCTTCTGGCTTTCCTCGCCAATGAGTACAACAAGGCTATATGCATCTCCACTTTAGTGCTATACGTCTCGCTTTATCCTTCCATGGAATAAAGAGACTTCCAATTGTTGCTCGTATGGCTTTGCTAGACACCTGTTTTCTAGATTATCGACATGCTTGTATTGGTACTATCCAGACGACTCTCAACGCTAACACTGTTTTTGTTACCCTTTTTCCAAATTTTAACATGGCCCTTACTAATCCCATACTGCTCACTGCTCTCAAAGTCCAGTTACAATTCACTGGAGCCCCTCAAACCCCAAATTTTATTGTA
This sequence comes from Metrosideros polymorpha var. glaberrima, assembly GCA_001662345.2. Classification (NCBI taxonomy): domain Eukaryota; kingdom Viridiplantae; phylum Streptophyta; class Magnoliopsida; order Myrtales; family Myrtaceae; genus Metrosideros; species Metrosideros polymorpha. Next base: position 21,666,630 of record BCNH02000003.1, on the reverse strand, counting down.
ACCACTTTACACTACCAGATGGTTTATCGAGTTCAAAATCATGCTATTGATCTTAACTTCCAAGGCACTGAACATGCTTTGATCATTTCTATTAATAATGACCAAACCTCTTGTATCTATGTACCCAGATAAATTCCTCGAGATTAATTGGTTAAGTTACTCTCTGACACATGGGTAACTAACTATGAGAAGCTCCATCAGAACTTCAAGCCTATTCAGTCCATGGAATCCCAGTTCACCAAAAAGAAAGATGACACTGTTATCATCAAATTTAATAAGGAAAAGGAAGATACTTCTTCTTCTTTTATTTTTTCTACTATTTTTATGTTACAACCTTGTGCTACCGATGCTCCCATGGAAGATAGTTGCACAGATTAAAAGGCCATGATTAAGTCCTTTGACAAGAAAGGATGACCCATTCACTATTACAGAGATCCTCGAATAGGCCATTATTTTTGGGATCTTGACTGCCAGTGCTCTTTATGCACAACCCCTTCTGATAATAAAGAAGATGATAGATTGTCCAGGTGAAAGAAAAAATAGTCTAAAGACAAGCTGTACCAATGGTACCTTGATGGAGATCCTACCATTAAACCTTTTGGTAAAGACGGCGGAAGATACTAGTTCATGGTATCATATGAACTACCTCATCCATCAACTCCTGCTTCAGCACTCGAATCATGTGAACCACCAACTTCACCACAGTCACCTCCCAAAAAGAAACATCCTACACAAAAGCCAGTTGTCTCTCTTTTCTATAAGCCCATTCATAAATGGGTAAAGAAAAATCTCTCTTTTTTACTGAAGTTACTGAAGTACCACTTACGTGTGCTCCAAAACAAAGCCCTCCTCCTGTTCTCCCAACTATATATATGTTCCAACCTTCTAATTTTCCCCCGTTTGAAAGATTTAGTTCTAGTGCTCCTTTCCTAGCATTAAAAGAATTTACAGATGCTCAACATCGTTATAGGCACATGTCTAAAGTTCCAAATCCCACTGATATTGATGATCAAGGGAGACAAATGAAAATCTCAGCTACTGAAATCGTCTTAAATTGGCAAATTGAACATGCTTAAGCACAAACCTCTATGTTAAGCTCGATGGCTACCAAGCTTTCTACTGTTCATAAGACCACTCATGCTACAAAAAAGATACTCGAGAATTTTCAACACAGACTCCATCAAATAGAGACTGGAAAGTTTGTTCCAAACCATTACCTTAAGGATTAGATTACAGAAATGGAAAAACTCAAAAGACAGATCAAGCTCCTCCAAAAAGGCAAATATGTTCTGCCTTTAGACCCACTTTTCTAACCTTGGAAATCCACCAAGATAGAGATCTCTCCTCCAAAATCCTCTTCGCTTTTTGCCTCTATTATTGCTAAAGCTCCTAAGTCTAGTTAACCTGATATTGTCACTCTTCGTGAACATATTCAGGACATGAAGAAAAGAAAAAAGATTAAAGAAGAGAAAAGGCCAAAACCAGTTGAGCCTAAACCGCCAAATATACCCCCTTCTTCACATATGGTCTTAAATTCTTTAGAAGATTTTCTCAAGAACCAAGGCCATCCACAATTGCCAACCATTTCCACCATCAATCCTGCTAAACAATTTAATTCCTCTTCGGACTCAGATTCTGAAATCATTTTCTCTTCTTCCGATAGTTTCACATATACTGAGCTAGAAAAATCAGGCCTTGTTCAGCCTACTATTTTCATGATTGATCCTCCTAAAGAAGAAATGGGCTTAATTTCATTTGAACTAGAATTTATAAATCTCATAAAACCTAATTCAGGTTCTTTGGGTCCAAAACATTTTTTCACCCTTGATAATACTCCCTACTTCAAATGGTCAAAAAAACTTCAAGAGTTCCATACTTAGTTAGACACCAGAGTTCTTACTGCCGAAAGCCGATATGATATACCAGTTGAATTTGTAAACAGATTCACCAAAAGCCTTAAACATTGGTGCATATGACTTTTCTGCTTCAAACGAATTTCGATCATGTTATCCGTGTAATTCACCAATTTTTCTTAAAAAGACCAGAAGATTAACTTAAGCTCAAGCGAAGAGAGTTTTTCGAGGAAAAGTGTTGTTCCCTTAACCGGAAGCATCTCAATAAACACATTCAAGAAATGCTCAAATTATTCTACGTCCTTGAGGCCGATTCAAATTTAAAGCAAGTTTTCATGTCTTCTATTCCAAAAGAAACCAGCCAAGCAGTTAAGAGAATCCTACTCAACAACCAAAAACGAGTTGTTGAGGTATCACTTGGAGAACTCCTACAAGAGATACATTTAACAATTAAAGATCTCTGCATCCGCAAAAAGGCATTCAGAAGTTATCTTTCAAGTAACAAAGAACTTAATCGAGCCTATCACAAGCCTAGCCTGAAGATAAAATGTTTAAAGGAAAATTCTTGTGATGATCCTTCTTGTGCCAAATGCAAGAAAAGAAAGTATTATAAGAAAGTTCCTCGAAACATCCCAAAAGACACGGCAAGTGGCGATTTCTACAAAGAAGGTACTCCCGCAAAGATCGTTCGAATGGAAGGCGCAAAAAATCATATCGATGTTACATTTGTAACAAGAAAGGCCACTTGCAAAAAACTATCCAAGAGCCAAAGGCATTTCTTCTCATCTGATCCACAAGATCGAGCAAAAGATAGAAATCTCTCTTCAAGATAATGATGTTGAATCAATCTTCTCTTTAGAAGATGAGCCCATTGAGCACACGATTTGTGCAATCAAAGCGTGGTCTCCAACTAGTAATACAGAAGAATCCTCTGAAGAATATGAGAAAATGTGTTTTCTTCCTTTCTCCTGAACCTCCTCAAACCCCTAACATCCAAAAGCTTTGTTCATATACTCCTTTTACACTTCCTCATTTTTCAATTACCATTATTTATCCATCCAAATATGACAAACTCATTCTTATGATTGCCCTCATTAATACTGAAGCTAGTGCCTTAATTCTTGATATCAAGATATTTTCAAAAGAATATTAGAAACCATATACCTGGTATTTCAATTATGCTTTTGGAAACACCTTCTCCATCAAAATCAAAAGCAAACCCATCAGGATCCAGTTCTTTTCTCGGTGTTCAATTACCACAAAAATCCTCGGATCCAGCTCACCAGATAAGGATATCATCATCGGTTGGGATATCCTAACACAAATTCCTAAATTGTGAATCATGCCTAATGAACTTCAATTCAAAGGTGAATTCAAAGAATTTATGGATATCCAGCACTTCTTTGCTATCCAGATGAGTGTTTTAGATCCTATCATGCAAATCCTATTGGATGCATGTATGGATTCTCATTTTGACTTCCTCAAAAATTGTTCCAACCCCCTTTGGAAAAATCCAAACTTTTTCATCCATCTTCCCTTAAAAAAGAATGAAGATATCAATCCTACAAAAGCCAGTCATTTAGGAATGAACTCTGATCATTTGCTTCTGGCACAAAAAGAGTGTTCCGACTTACTCCATCAAAGATTCATTAAACCATCTGATTCTCAATGAGCTTGTAAAACATTTTATGTTAACAAGCGAACTAAGTAAACAAGAGGAAAAATGCGATTTGTTATAAATTACCAACCTCTCAACCAGTTCTTTCAGGATGACAAATTTCATTTGCCTCACCGAAATTCCTTATTTTTCAGCCTATCTCAAGCCAAGTGTATTCCAAGTTTAATTTTAAAGCTAGATTCTGGCAGCTAGGCATTCATCTGAGAATAGGTACAAAACTGATTTCTGCATTCCAAATCAGCATTTTCAATGGACCGTTCTTCCATTTGGACTCAAAACAGCTCCTTCATTGTTTCAGAAGGTTATGTGCAGAATTTTCCAGCCTATTATAGCAAATGCCCAAATTTACATTGATAATATCCTCATCTACAATCCTAATAATGATTTTCATTGTAAATTACTAGCCCAATTGGCCGAGCTAGTAAAACAACATATGATTATGCTATCTCAGAAAAAGATTATTATTACTCAGAGAGAAATCGAATTTCTCGAAATGCATATCAAAGATGTGACATATTATCCCGGTTCCCACATTATAAAAGAATTGCGGAAATTTCTTAATGAGAATCTCTCTCACAAGCAAGTTCAATAATTTCTCTAGATTGTTACTTATTTCAAAGATTTTGTTCCAAAAATCAACAAATTGCTCAATCCTCTCCAACAAATATTGAAGAAAGACGCTCCTCCAAAGGGACCATGCCAAACAGACTTTGTTGTTCGACTCAAAAAGGTTCTCCATCATCTCCCTCCACTGCAAATCTCTTCTGCAGGAAAAAGAATTCTCCAAACCGATGCTAGTAATGAATATTTAGCTACTGTTCTTCTTGAAGAAATCGATGGAAAATGTCGAATCTGTGGACACAAGAGTGGAAGGTTCACACGGAGAGAAATGCATTACCATTCTACAAGAAATTCGAATTCTATCTTATTGGCCATCATTTTAGTAGAATTGGATATGTCTTCCTTCTCCTAGATGCTGAAATTTAAGCAGAAGCAAATTCCTCATTCACAACTCCTTAGGTGGGCTTAATGGTTTTCTAAATACTCATTCGAGGCTAAACACATCGCAGGTAAAAAAAATGTCTTGGCAGATTTTTTTGTCAAGACTCAGAAAGTATACAGCTCCCATCACTTCCATCAATATGTACATGTCAAGAAAATCATATGAGTGTTTCAAAACCAGAGAAATGAAGCCCAAATGGTTCTCTCGTTCACATCCACTAGAAATTCCAACATTCATTGAGAATAATACTCTCTTTGATAATTTGGGAAAATTTATGTGAAAATATCAGTTCAAAATCTTCAGTAACTATGGATGTCTTTGTCTGCGACCTAGAGAGCTTCACCCAAAATATCCATTCATGCATCCTCTATACTTCAACCCAAGTGAAGAATTTCCTAAAGATCTCAAATGGTTCTATTAGTATCTTTTCAATCTTTATATTATAGCTATTGAGTTTCTCATTGCCAAAATGCCCCTAATTATTGGCAAAATTACCCAATGAGAAGCAACATACAAACACCTTGAAAATTTGCTTAGCCGGTTCAAGTCTCTTGGAGCATGTAAAAATATTTTCAATGAACAGCTCAAAGCTTGCAGGCCAAACCATGAATTACATACGACCATTTTGTTTTACATGCCATGGTTGTTTGTACAATCCAATAGAGACATGTGCAAGACTTCTGCAGATATTAGTGTCTCAACATATAAGCCTCAACCTGTTCCAGACAAAATTTACAAAACTCTCCCTTGTATGATCTCAACATGTCCTCAGGAATATCGAGAACTCCAGAGAATTTTATGTCATGATAATCGAACTATTCCTCCAGAAGTCTAGCCCACAATGACTGATAATGTTTCATGGAATCATACCACATATTATGTTTCCACACGATCTATGATTGACAGTACTCTTACCACTTATTATGGCATGGATATGGACATCCTAGCAAATGATCATGTTTCAACATCCCCGAATCATACTTCATCCTCCTAAGATATATGGGGAGGACCCTTGTCACAAAACCCATATGATTATAGTGAATTACAGCTCAGTCTTGGTCCCAGCAGAGAAGATCCATCATTGCAACCCGAAGCTTTACCTCAATCAGGTATTCTGTCAAGCACTCAAGATGATGTTCCATCAACATCACAGAACTAGCAAGAAGCTTCATCAGACTTTCCATTTCCCCACCTTAAAGCTCTAAAAGAACAAAGGCTTCTCAAAACCTTCAAAAGGGGAAATTTTGAATATGACTCTGACGGCTCAGATAAAGACCAATGAAAGCATTCACCAGTTTTTTACTAAAGATCGTTCTCGACCACTCGTCCTCATCTAAAAAAAAAAAGTAGTCTCGTGAAACACAAAATCTCGTGTAACCTATTAAAGCGTCAGACAAGTCAAGTCGTTATCTCTAATTTTCGTCGTTGAAAAATAAAGCCGTGCACTGTTCACTTCTGCTGTAGCACACTATTCATGTATTGTTCGTCTACTATTCACGTACTATTCATGTATTGTTCGTCTACTATTCACGTACTATTCATGCATGGTAAAGTGTTGGAAAACGAAATAAATGTAAAGTCTTCTAATGGCTTCTTTTTTTTTGTTTTTTTTTTTTGTTTCCTCCTCCCATACGCCTATAAAAGGCAGGGGTTGTAATGAAGATTGGCATCCTTCGCCCACTACTAAATAAAATCCCTTAGTGTGTTTATCACGAGTTCCGACTAGTTTTTTATTTCTTTTCTGTCCGACACGATTCATTGAGAAAGAAGCATGTTCTGATTAATCCTAGTAGTATGCTGTACACTTGTCACATTTGTGGAACCTATGTATAAGAAATTTTTTATTCTGTCGAGTTTTTCTAAGATTTGAGCTAAAATTCTATGAAGTATATGGTGGCTAATAGTTAGTCTCTTTTTAAGGCTAAGGGCCGAGTATGTAGGATAGCATATTTGTTACAGATCTTGTCTAGGAATTTCCTGACTTGAATCGCCAATTATATGTGACTTAGACAATCCTAGGGTTTGGAAAAAAATATATATATCTATAGGATTGGTCTAAATTGGACAAACTTTAAAGCCTCAAGACCAAGGACCAATCCGTACAGTACAGATTCTATCGGCCCTAGGACCATGGACCGGCTCAATCCTCCTAGGAACCGGACTAGGACTAGCCTGGTTGGTCTAGACCGATGCTCACCCCTAAATCCAAACCTGGCAAAAAAAAACTCCGAATATAGATCTTTGAAATAAAAGTATACTTTTATAGCTTTTTCATGGCATGTTAATTTCATTTTCAACACAATCGGATAATTGTTTAAACAAAAATCAATACAACTATGAACTTTTTTCTTACTTAATCCATAGAAATATTCGTTGTTCATTCTAAAAAACCTAGAAGAAATTTATAAGCGGTGTCTCTATTCACTTATATTACAGTCATTACAAGTAAGAAGTAGAAAATATATCTAATTTAATTCAAATTGGTCAGTTTTCCTTTATATTATAGAAAAATCATACTAACGAGAAAAGACTTTCATTTTCGATGAAATCTCCATCCATTCCTCTTGATTACATGAGAAAAGTCCATCTATTTCCTCTAAAGTCTCAAGATTTCGGATTTTTTTTTGTTTTCACCACCATTTATTTATTAAAAAGAAACATGGGACATGGACAGACAGAACCGAAAATCTTCTGAAAACCTGAAATAACTATTTCATCATGATGAGGAAAATCTCACTCCCTTCCTCCTGAGTTATGTATGATGCACATGAACAATGAATGCCCGCTCAGAGTTTTCACTGGTAAAAATGTCCCATGCAAAAAAGTTAGATGGAGCTCGTTAATTGCTCCCCCCATAAGTTCGTCAAAGATCTTCTCACCAGAGATTTTCTCTCACCATCCTCTACATCCCTTGCTTGCATCATCATCATTTCTGATCTATCTCTCTCACTGCATATCTCTCCAAAAAGTACAGCTGCTGAAACTACAGAGCTTTCTTTTTTTTTTCTTTGTTTTTGGGTGTTTTCCTTTTTCTGTTTTTGCTTTTTTTTTTCTTTGCTTTTGATGGGTTTGGCTGTTGGATACTGAGGAGAAAGCAGGAGACTTTCGTTACTCCATTCCCTCACCTTTCTCATCAGCATTGGGTTTGTTGTCAAAAATAGCTAAAAAAGCAAAGGACTTTCGTTTTTATCTCTGAAGAGGGTTAAAACAGAGAGATGGAGAGGGGATGGGGGTGATGCTGAGAGGACCTGGCATGAACAGGAGTTGGAACAGAGAGAATCCAGATATTTTGATTGCGATGATTGCAGGAGGAAAGAGAGAGAGAGAGAGGGGGAGGGAGACGTGATGCAGCAGATAATGAAGGGTTGTGAGGAGGACAAAGTTGATCAGAGCAAGGCTGTGATAGCAAATGGGCCCTCCAAAGCCTGCAACTCTTATGAGTGCTTACTGCAACCACACAGTAATCTCTCTCTCCCCCTTCTCCCCCTCTCTCTCTCTCTCTCTCTCTCTCTCTCTCTCTCCAGTCTCTGTGAGAGTGTTTAGTAAATGGGTCCATTCCATTCAACCCCGGTGCAGAAGCCTGCTTTTGGACTTTTTGACACTCTCTTTCTTCCTTTTTAGGGGGCTATCTGAGATTGAGTGTTTGTATAATTTCAAAGAACGCCCCGTTTGTGCTGTTGGCTTGTATTCTTGTGGGCAGTGGGGAAAAAGATTCATCCTTAATGGCATAGAGGTTCTCAATCTTTAGTTTCTTGGGGTTTGGGTCTTTCAGGAAATCCTACTTCTCTCTCTCTCCATGCAAAGATTGCATTTTTATAAGGAAAAACAGCCCCACTTTTTGTATGCTTCTTTTTCCGTCTCGTGGTGTTCGGGAAGTGATGGGGGTGTGAAATTCTCTGCTCAGGTACCATTTATGTTCTCTTTTGTACCACTTTTCTGTTAATAAAGGGAAAAAAAAAGTTCACTGCCTGTGGTCTCAGGTTATGCTTTTTTTTCCCATGGAGAAAGGAAGGGGGGGCCAATGATTTCATGTGAAGTAGTGAAGAATTTACATTGCTGTGACTTGTTTTAGATTCCATGAAGGCACCCATATAATGTCGATCAGTAAAATACAAACAACTTTTTGGTGGGGAAATACTGGTGCAAGCTGAGTTCCTGGAATTATCTGTGGAACTCAATGAGTTCTTTACACATGTGGGTGTTCTGCGTAGGCCTCAGGGGGGACATGCATCCTCAGCTTCACACTCTGTTCTTTGGTCATGGAGATAGCTACTCTGCAAGCTAATTGGAGGTTTGTCATGGTGAAGCTTAATTTAGTAGTTTTGACTATACCTGCGTGCTGAGAATTTATGTTGGTTTGACTCGATAGTGTGTTCTTCACTTACTTGGCACTTATGGCTGCTCCAAATTCTGGTTTCTGCTTCCTGCATTTTCTTCAGTTTAACGTTATGTTGAGTGAGGAAAAACTAGAAGAGAGCTAAAAGATCGGTCTTGTTTTACTGTTTCTCACTTGTTTTACAAGAAAGACACTTTCTCACTCCTTTCCTTGGTTTTTTGAGGGGATGTGATCGATATAATGCTCTGCTCAAGTTTCTAACTTTGAATTAGAAGAGCATCTAGTGGGATATTCGAGTGTCCGATGATCTCTCTACAACCAGAATATGTGATCTGCACAATCCCATCTGATGGGTTAAATGGTCATGATGTTATGTTGCATCCTCCACATTTGTATGTAATCGAAGTGACTCTGATGTTTTTCAGGGAAAGGAAGTTGAATAAATTGCATATCTTCATGAGCCAAGTTTTCGCATAGAGAAAAGGGGTTTGAACGGGTTGGGACCTACCTCATCTTCATGAGTCAAGTTACGTGAGATCCTAGGATTGAAGATTTCCGACTAACCTTGTCGGAGTTGTGATGTGTTGATATTGCAATGGAGCATAATTTGCTTGATGTTTCGGGAGATATGTCAAACAGAGCCTCTTTCTTGCTGGATGGTGTTTCCGCACACGCATCCACAAGCTCCTTCCTGCAGTCAGATTCACTCAACAAGAATAACTCAGACCACGCAGTCGGGTTTCCAATACATTCGAACATTCAAGGAGAATTGATTAGTGATCTACAAGCCGGAATAACCGGTTCACAGTTTATTTCCGATGTACCGGTTCCATTTCTTGGGATCGATGTCATTCGGAATGCTCCTGACTTCAATGGAGCAATGCCAATTTCTGCTGCTTCTTTTCCTGCAATTTTGGCCCCAAGAAGGGATCTCCAAGAAAATATAAACGGCTTGCCAATTTCATTGCCATCAATCGATCTGTTAGAAGTTGGGCATATACCAAATGATGACTCTGATGCTTCACATATGTCGTTTGGAACTTGCAGCTATGATGAACCAGCCGGCACGTGTAAGTGGAATGCTGACAGGTTTCAATCAAGAACTGTCTGTCCACCTTATTCTGTTGCCCGAAACACAAATACTGCTGGATGGATATCATCTGGGAACCTAAATATACACATGGGTTATGCTTATTTTCCCTCTAATTCCAGTAATGAGCTCTCGTTGAGCCTTGCCTCATCGAAGTCTTCAATTATTAATTTGCCGAATATCTCCGATCGGTGCTCAGAGATCAGCAATGCCGGTGTGAGTCACCAGTTTTCAAATGAAAGAAGAGCATACAAATCAGACCAAAATTCCTGCAACAGTAAGGAGCTTTCTCTATGTTCTGCTTCTTACGGGCCACCTCAGTTGTCACAGCTCATAACCGGATCGAAGTACTTGAGTGGCATTCAGGAAATTCTTGCTCAGATAGCAAGCTATTCTCTGGAAAATCTAAACAAGGTCAGTTATGTAAGTAGCGGGCTCGGGAGTGGGACTAGCAAGTCGCCGTTGTCATCAAACTGTCCTGTTGATGAAGGACAAGAACCTGAAGTTTTTGGCCAGCAACAAGAAGTTGAAGCTAGGAAAGCCCAGCTGTTGACTCTGCTACAAGTGGTACGTTGATCTAACTTGGTCTATGATTAGGTTTTCACGGTTGACACTTGCGGGATATATCATACACATTAGAGTACTTGGTAGGACATCGTGTAAATCCCTTAAAACATAAGATGAAAATGATGCTCTTGAAATTGCATGCTAGCTCAATAATTTGAACGTAGGTTCAGGTACAATATATGTCAAGCTGATTTTTCCATTCGTAAGTAGTTGTTGCCATCTATTGTAATGCAACCGTCCCATCACAGATCTCCATTTCTGTGAATTTATGCCATTTCGACAAGAATTTAAAACTCCATCTCTTTAAGCTATTAGTATAAGACACCATGAGTGATTCAGTGTAGCATCTCTAGACATCAACTGGTATGTTACTTGGTTGAGTGTGGACTTTGATAGTGATGTGGCCTCAGGTCGATGACCGGTACAACCAATGCTTGGATGAGATCCACACGGTGATATCTGCATTTCATGCAGCGACTGAACTGGACCCGACAATACACACCCGCTTCGCACTTCACACCGTTTCCTTTCTGTACAAGAACCTCAGAGAGAGGATCAGCAACTATATCCTCGCAATGGGGGAAGATTTTGGCCACTCGAGCACGAGAGATCAGGAAAGATCTTTTGAGGCCTCATTCATACAAAGGCAGTGGGCACTCCAGCAGCTCAAAAGGAAAGACCAACAGTTATGGAGACCCCAGAGGGGCCTACCGGAAAAGTCTGTCTCGGTGCTACGGGCTTGGATGTTTCAAAACTTTCTTCACCCGTGAGTCCCCTCTCTTCAGAGTACTTTATTATTTGTTTGGACTGGAATTCACGGAAATGGTCGGTAAGTAGGAATTTTTGTTAGTTTGTGGAGATTATGCTAAGCACTCAACAAAATTTAGGTATCCGAAGGATGCAGAGAAGCATTTACTTGCACTCAAAAGCGGACTCACAAGAAGCCAAGTAGTCTTTATCCCTCACTCTCTTAATTGAAGTTATACTGGGAATCTGCTGGCTCTTAGTTCCAGCCAATTTGAAGTAGCGTGTGCTTTGATCTCCCTCTTTCCCTAAAAGCAATGCTTTATTCGGGTTATGAACAGGTATCCAATTGGTTTATCAACGCACGTGTCCGCCTTTGGAAACCAATGATTGAGGAAATGTATTCCGAGATGAATCGAAGGAAGGCTCATCACAATGAGGATGGAAGCAATGGTGCTGACCAAATCCAGAGGAGCATCAACATCCAAAAATTTCACATGAATTAATATCGAGACACAAGGTAAGAGCGTTAATCAAGTACTTATAGACCATCCTGCAACGAAAACATATCTGTCAACAAATTTTCGGGCGTGCATCTTCTATGCCTTAGAAGTTACCTCGGGCAGTTATACTGTGTTTACTTATCCATTGTGTTCACTTGTTGCAGGATAATCAGAGGGAAGCTTCTCGACACCATATAATTGAAAAGGCTCTGGTTCGACAGTTACGCCGTTCTGAAGGAGCAACTGCATTTGCTTAAGTGGTAATTGATTGTAAAACACAGCCTTTTGGATTTAGCCATGTATCAAAGCAGCAATGTATAAAAGGTATAAAGCCGGTGATCCGCGTGACATGTTCGCCTGCTGGAAGATATCACAATCAAGACTTTGTCAAACTCGAAAGATGTGTACCTCAGGCATCAGACCGAGAAGGGAATGGCGAAGTCGGGAGTTTCCAACCAAAACGCACCCGCTTCCATGGCTTCGCGCGAGGGATGTGAATCACCTTACTCTATCGGTACTTTTTTGAATCCCCGAGTGCATGATGCACTTTTCAAGTGACGGGACAATATTAGAACACTATGAATTGTGCCTCTTTTTGGAATGGTGGGATGATTAGAGAATTCCATTGATCAAAAGAGAAAGAGACCTCTTCTTCTTCTTGTTAAATTTGGATGATACGACATATGAAATAAGACAGTATGGTGAAAAAGTGCAAATGAGCCGGCCGTCCTTGTTGTTTTCCTATGGAAAAAAAAGGGAAGGCTATTTACTTTGGTCGATGCTCTTAGTCATACATTCATGATCTCAATCAAATTTGGGCTTGTCAAGATGATGCTGGGAGCAGATCAAAAAACTTCTTGGAACCATTAAGAAATGTTCTCTACAAATCGATAGAGCTGAACTGAACCGAGAAAAGAAGATAACTCGAACTCGATCGATAGGCGGCGGTGTTCGATTTTCTTGGTAACTGACCTTCAACATGTGAGGAGTAGAAGTATTCAATGATAGTTCTCCGAGTTATCAATTTCATTGCCTCAAAAAATTAAGCAAAACAATGAACAAGTTCCAATTGAGTCATTGTCCTGTTGAAGGGACTAGAAGGGAGAAACTGAAAGGGTCGATGTCACTTAGGGTGCGTTTGATAACTTGCCAGAATTTTTAATTCTCTGCCAAAAGTGATTCTGGAGCAGAAATGTGTTTGATAAAGAATGACTTCTGGAACAGTTTTATACTTCTGAATGAGATTTGTATTTGGTAAGGAAGTAATTTTCTAGGGCCAGAATCAATTCTTGCAAAAAGTGATTCTTTTACCTTTTTATTAAATAATAATAATAATAATAATAATAATAATAATAAAAACAAGAAAAAAAAAGGGGGCATTAGGGGCAAGGGCCTGCCGCCACCAACCCCGTCACCGAAGAGGGCCGGCGGGGGTCACTAGGACCTCACCCGCGGCTGGGCGAGGGTCGCTGGGCCCTTGCCTGAGGCCAACGAGAGTCGTCAACCCTCACTGAGGCCTTGGCAACCCCCGTCGGCCCTCTCTGGCGATGGGGCCAGCAGCAGCAAGGGCTTGCCACCCAGGCCCCAATTTTTCTTTTTCTTTTTTATAAATATTTTTAAATATTTTAAATATTCTATTTAATAAAAAAGTGAAAATAAAAAAATAAAATAAAATTTAGGGGTAAATGCGTCTTTTTATTTCAAGTGGGGTAAATGTGTCACACAATCATGAATTTGGGATTTTTGGTGGTTTTTTCCTTTTTATTTTCACTTCTCATTTTCCTTCTCACGCTCGTATGCCGTCGAACGCCGGACGCCAATCCTCGAGCGCCGTTTGGTAAACTTGCGAAAAATAAAATGAGAATGAAGGTACGTTTGGTAAACATAAATTCTCATTCTCTGCCAAAATTAATTCTCAAAAGAATGAATTCTTGCCAGAATCAAAAATTCTGGCAAGAATTGTTTTCATGCGGGCCCTCATTTGCCGCAACGTTCCCATGTCGTATATCGACCAAGGGCCCTATTACAGGGCGTGGTTTTTCATCTGAGAAGACTTCTGAACAGCAATATGCTACAGAATGTCCATAGCTTTTACAAAACGATAACTCATAATTGGACCCGCCAAAGCTTTAGCTTCACCACGACAAGTCACTGACGGTTCGACATGGCGTATAGGCATGCGCGAGATTCCGCTAAAAATCTCAGATGATGCCATCTTGATCTTACCGTCCTTTTCTTTTGCTTCGTTCTCGTTTAAGCCTCAACGATAAATGACACCACTGATATCACTTACTTTCTGAGAAAATGGAACTTGCTTAACTCGCCAGCAAGAAAATGGAACTTTCAAGACCCAAACATCTCAGGACTTTTATGTTGTACGCTAATGATGTAAAAGACTAGTTCCACGAGCAAAGTTCAGACGACGACAACAACTTTTATCGAGCAAATTCATGCTGTGTTATAGATTCTACAGCTGCTTGTGCAGAAAGTTAGAATGGTGTCCACAACATAAATCCTTCAAAATCTCATGTTCTATTAACAAAATACAACCTTCAGCAAGAAAAGTATAGGATCAGATGAACCCACGTAGAAACTGTGTCGTGAAGAACCAGTTATTTGCAATTTATTTGCTTGCCAAGATCCAGATAAGTGATTATTCCAGAGATTTACAGATACTGAACCCCCCCTCAACTATCGGTTATGCTTACAAATGAAAGAATCGACTTTCTTCTTTCTTGCAAAATTTGCCTCCTGACTCTCCTCTCTTCTTTCTCTTTATCTACACTCTAGATCCTATACCATTACAGTCCAATTCAAAGGAAAATAGGTACTCTTGAAGTATGGAAATTACAAAAAAAAAAAAAGAAGCAAGACAGCACCTTCGACTCCCGTCTCCTTTCAGACTTCCAGAGAGATTCGTGTTTTGATCGGTTTCAATTTCAAGCCCATGCTTTCAGGGGATAGGAGGTCCGGAGAAATGCATGACGGACTCAAAGGGCTCCTTGGACTGACGCTTACTTTTGAAGCCTTGTACAGGCCATATCCCATGAGAAAATACTCGATTGGTATTAACATGGCATGAGGCTGCTCCTCAGTTACCATCGTCCCACATGCCTGAACCTGTAAATCCCAGAAAGTTGGAAACATATCAAGTTTTAATCACATCTTTTACAAATAATCCACCAGGCTGTGTCCCGAGTTAAGAGAGCCATTACATACCTCTACTAATGCACTATATCTTCTATCCATCTTCGAAGTCATGTGAATGGCCTCCAAATGGAATGGAGAGTGCTCACCTATAAAGATAAGGGAGCGACATTGCAATTTTCTTAACCCCTCACTTATGTCTGGCCTCCTGCAAGACAACACTACAACTTCAGGCCCAATCAAAATAATATGAGAGAGAAATAGCATGGTTTAGTTTCAAAAGAAAATTTCAGTCTATTATTTTTATTGAAATAAAAGTGATTAAGGATTTTAGTCAATCTAATCAAATTTTCTTGACAACGAGTGCGGTACAATAAAATACAAATTTTTTCCAGGGTAAATATTGTGATCAAATACTTGTTTTCCAGCCAAACTAAAAGATAGGTCGTACTCTAATCCTCCAAGTTTTCATTTACAATTAAAACACTGCATTCATAAAAATAAAAAAGATAAGATCATTTTGTAGCTTTAATTTTGACAAAAACTTCCCGAACTTTCGTTCTCCAAATATTGTCAAATGCATTAGCAAGACTGTTTCCATTCTTAAATGAAAGTGCAAATGGAAAAATTTGAAGAATTCTTGCGAACTAAATAGGACCCTTTTTTCTTGACAGAATTTGCAAAGATGACACGACTTTCAACATAAGAACTGAGCATGTAGACATCTCATTCCAGAGGGAGTGACCAAATTTTTTCACTGTCCTTTTAACATGTGCGTTCACTTTTTTCTGGGAGAGGAATGTTTCTCTTGATGAGGATCATACCCATTAATTGCCTCAAGAAAACGCCAAACGTTAGAACTCTGTCTCTCGTCCAGCAACTGCAAAATGAAAAATGGATACAACCGATATCAGATGAGGACTCATATTACAAGCACAACTATTATAATTACACAAATCCACACTTCCAATTCAATTAAGAGCCTATCATGAACCAAAAAGCAAAAGACTGGAGGAGGACGTACCCTTCTGCAGGCTTGAACTATGTCTGACTCTGGCACTTGGGCACAACCGCGCAACTCCTGTCTCCAACAGCAAATGCCATCAGCACAGATAAAGATAGCGAACCAAAGGACCAAAGGAACGACCATAAAGACCAATATTACCTTGCTAAAATATCTCTTAAGGAGTAATTCTTTGACCACTCCACACATGCCATAGAAATAAAGTAAATTTGACATCACCTAAACAAGTTACAAGTTCCAAGTCAGAGAACCGAAAAAATGAAACGTCAAGCAAAATCAGCAAACGGATGGAAAACAAGACCTTATTTAATAACCATTCTGTCCATGACGGTGCTGCGCATAGAGGAGAAACAAGTATAAGACCAATAACCCGCTGCTTGTATTTCATCTGTCAATTTGAGGACACCATGCAGGTTGAATTTGAAAACCTTAAAAAGGGAAAATTTCCATATGCTACACAAAAGCATGCATCTTACAGCAAACAGTGTTAGGATGTAAGCTCCGGCTGTGACCCCCATACACATCACAGCTCCAAGTCTGCAAGAGAAGCTTTAGAGTCAACTAAGATGGAGCAATAGCTATAGCCATTTCCTTCATAAAGCATGCTACCATTGGAAACTCAACATATACATTATTTATAATTACCCAAAGAAGTTGAGAACCTCAGCAACCTGATCTGCCAAGTCATCAACAGAGGGAACAGGATCATCGGGGCTCATAGTGGCAGCTCCTAACTGCAATGCCTCTTGAAAACTTTCCGAAATAAGAAACGGTGTGAATCATGGCATTCAATTAAACATAAACTAGAGAAATAAATCCATCCAGACAGTGCCAGTGATTTGTCACACACCTCGTGCCCGGGAGGGCTAATGTGATATATACAAAAGTTGTGGAGCAGTAGAGAATATGCTTCTGGGCAGAAGAATAGTCCTTGGAAACAAGACATATCTGCAAAGAACGAGGAAGAGAACAATGTCCACTTAGCTCTTGATAATACTACAGCATGCCAGAATGCTAAGCCACATAAATTTGGCCGAAATGAAGATGGCAAGTACACTATCACAATTCTTCTAATTTCTAACATCTGTAACTTTGTGGCAAAGTTTGAAAGAACGGAAATTGTATCTTTTAGAAAAGGCTGGATAATATCATGAAGTACCCCCATATTCCTGGGACTTCGATTCTTAAGCTATGTTTTCATGCACAATTCTTTTCATTTTTAGGGACAACTGTGGAGATTTCATGGAGTAGAAGGTATTGACAATTCTTCTTCTTCTCAATATAAGCTTTCTATAAAGAGCTTCCCTCACTAAAAATACAAAAACAATTTGAGAGAAAAGAGAGGATTTAATCAGACAGGAAGAAAAGAGAAAATTCCGTTTCACTTACAATTTAGTGCTAAATCAGGATAAGTCACGAGGGCTGGCTTGTCTGGATCCCCAATTACTGCAACTGACACTATACCTTGACTGGTTCTTATTAGGTGCTCCTGAGCATGGATATCCAAGAATGATGTCAACGAAATAACCATCTCACAACAATTCATAAAAGAATTATAAATGACGAGAGAACGAAATTCAGCATGATATAATGAGATCCCAGCAATGAAAGCAAGAGACGCTAGCCCTTATCTGGAAACTCGTAAGCTATTCCTAAAGCTATCAAGCTTTGTTTGCAATTGCTTCTTGCAGAGGAAAAATTTTAAGCATACCCTAGTCAAGGATTATCTGTAACGTGAGGACTTTGCATGTGAAGCATGTTCCTTTCGAAGAAATGGAAATACATGGCTCATACCAACACAAAGGCAGGCTATTGCTACCATCCACCAGATGATGGGATTAGCAACTCCAAAGCTCCACCATTTATTCTATCAACACCAGAAGGGCATAAAGTAACACCAGCTCGTTACTTTATAGGAATTACACCCCCTAAAAAAGGTAAAGCCACAGGCAATCACATAACAACGCCAAACAAGACAATTGAACAGCTGGGAAGTTATCCAATCCACACCCAACTCTGCAAGTCGGGTGACGCCTCGAGGAGAGGAACCTCAACCGAAGAGCTCGAAGGGCATGCATCAATCAAAGACTCGAGGTAGAGGCCACCATGTGCAACTGCTATATCCTCTGCTTTCATCAAAGTAAATCCCCCCAATTCCATATCTTCGCAATCAAGAAGTCCAGAGCTAAAAGTCAAAAACCAATTCCAGCCCCAAATGGTGCCGAATCGCATAAGTCTCAGTTCCAGGAGGAGAACGCGCATTACTGATTATTCCTCTCAGAAAGCAATCTGGAAGCTTACATAATGATCTTCAACGCTTTCAGGGGACTCCGCATACGATGGTTCGTAGTGCAGAGAACGGTGGAGAACAGAAAACGTCACCAGAAAAGCAGAGAAAGGAAGAAAAAACGACAAACCCCACACGAAACAAACGTAGGAAACTGAGACCAGCCTTCAACTTCCTACATTATCCTCGTCCCAAAGCAAATCAAAAAACCTCCCTACATTACCCAAGAAATCGACGCTCTCGCGCGACGCGCCTCCAATCCGAATGCGAAATCGCATCGACCCGCGCGCGCGCACAAGCGAAAACCCGAAATGAACACGCAATGTGCCAAAGCATACGGGAAATGCAGGCTACCTTTCCTCGCGGAGAACCCATTTCCATGTCTATCGACACCGAATCGCTCGAGTCCGCCATCTCCCTCTCCCTCCCTCCCTCTCTCCGAGTTCTTGGTCTCGAATCTCTCTCTCTCTCTCTCTGTGTACGTGTATTTCACTCAAATTGAGGACGCATTTGGTGAGGCGTCAATGGGTTAAATACCTGTCCCTTTCCCCTCCCCCCTCTGTAAAGGGCAAGCTCCCGACTCGCCGAGTTAACTCGGGGCGAGTCACCGACGCTCGATTTCAGGAGAGAGGGAGAGGGAGGGGCCCCGCGCAAGGAGGATGTTGACCTGCGAACCCGGTTAAGCCATCTAACCAGGGTTAGAGGGGCCGACAGCTCCGACGTATTTACGGAAATGGCCCCGGCTGCTGCTGCTGAGCTGGGACCGTGACGTGGATTCGCGAGGCGTGTCGGCATGTCCTTAAGCGGGGTTACGAGGGCGGTTTTCGAGTTAGTTTATACGGTTAATCGGTTGACTTTTGACCATCGGGTGCTTAGGGGCGTCTGGGAACCAATCGCGAGTCATCTTGTAGGGCCATCCGATTTTTCAAAAAAATTATAAAGACAATTTTTGACGTAGTGACCGTGATTAGATTGTGCAAAGTTCACATGAACGAGCGCCCCACTAATCTCAATTGCTACAAATAATCTATTTTGCAACGAGTCAGACTCAAATAAATTCTCAAGAGCCAGGGGCGACGAATTTTTTTCTTATTGTCTCATTTGTTTCCTGATTTTCTCAATTCGATATAATAGTTGTAACACCACTTCGTCGTCTAGTTTCTTTTATGTAAATGGCTTGCGAATAGATTGCATCGTTGTATTACGAATAAATCACTGTACAGCACCATACTCCAATCTAGGTCTTCCCTTTTTCTTTGTTTTTTTCATCATAATTGAGTGATGAAGAGCTCTTGGGATTTGAATTTCCTGGGCATCCATAGATATATGAAGAATTTATTTATTTATTATTATTATTATTATTATTATTATTATTATGGAGATGCCAAGTCAGACTCATAGAGCAAGCTGGATCCTTTAGTTGAGAGATCATCCATCCGGGTTAGATTCAAGCTTGGGGTCACTTTTGAAGGCTAGTGCATCATTTTCATGTGTTAAGTTGGTACCCGTCATTGCCATTTACCAGACTTGCCTCATTCCATTTAATTAATCCACATTTTTTTTTCATTAACCCACCCGCAATTTAATTAAAGAAAACGTGCTTGTAAGTCCTTGGAAACAGGCTTTTCAGCAAGATTTGATGTAATTGGCGGACCAAAAACATCAATCTCAAACCCAATTTGATCTTGATTTTTTTATTTATGCTCTCATTTGCACACTATCCCAAGTTCTTCTCGTAATTTGTGAAATTGGGTCGAGTGACTCGGCCTTAATGACGTAGTTAATGCCTCTCTTAACGAAGAGTGAGATTTTCCCCATTCGTCTACATCAATCTTCACTTTCTTACCAATTAACAAAGAATGAGACTAGCGTCCATAGCTAGTGAAGAAACTTTCTGTTGATTAAGACTTGCTGGAGAAGGAAGGCTAAAGAATAGTTTTTGGGAATTGAAGATTTTGATGATGACGATGATGATGATAATGATGATTACTAATGGGGCCAGTCAAGCTTTAATCTCCGACCTTGTTTTCCCGCATAGGCCTTGCTTTTTAGCGCGAGAGCCCAATTAAAAGCGACGAGAAATTCGAAAAACCGACGACACGCGCGTGAATTAAAAATCGTATGGTCGGTGGTAGTGACGGATATAGAAATTTAGATCTATGCAGACATTTGCAGTATCCGAGATTGATTCTAAGAGAGTTAATCATGGTTAATATCGAGCGCATTCCAGTTATAACGCTAGCGTTTCGCGGCATCTTTTTAGGTAATATTGTCTCATTTCTTCCCATAGTAATAATTTAATCAAGAAAGCCAAGTCATGATGGACATTAAATATAATCATTAGCCTTCTAGAATTATCACCAAACTTTCTTGCAAAAGGTCCACGTTTTTGGGATGTGGTAACTACCCATTTCATTAATCACAACAGAACTTCCACAGTGCATCTCAAAATGAACCCGCCACCTACTTTGACGAGAGATTGATTTTCATTTTCTTTAACCTAACTTTGCAACCATTGGGGAAGATGTTATTATTACCGCGAAAACTAATTGTATTTTACGTATTTAATTACTTCAAAACACTTTTGAGTCCTTGATTTTTTTTTGTTTTGGAAATTTAAATTTATAGTGGGTGGAAGGTAATTTTACTAACTAGGGAAGCTAACAATTCAATCTTTTTTTAGTGGGGTGAAACCCAAAATTGAGACAATGTAGGGCCGTATGTTATGGAGAAGACAACCAACGGAATCGATTGCCTTAAATTCAACGAAATGCACGTGGGAAATTTCACTCTGCTCAAGAAAAGTGAAGAGACTTTTGTGGATCTCCATCACCATGTCGCCATGATTGTCCTTGGCATTGCATAGCGAAGCATTGTTGACTAACATCCACCGACACTACGCACATACTCATTTAGGGAATGTTACTCTCTCTCTCTCTTCCCCCTAAGTTTTGATAAATGCCCCAAAGCAGAAACCGATTTGACATATCACGACAGCGATAGGCATGTGTCCATATATAGCGTGCCTCGTGTATGGTAAGCATGTGTAGTCACTTACGTGCCGTGACAACGGAGAATGTTGCGTTGTAAGCGCAATATTCATGAATGAAGGTTGCGTAGTTTATATGGCTATTTCCTCTGTCAAATGACTTATGATTCCCGAAATCAATTTTGAAGTCCACATAATATGTCTATGTCTATCTACATTTCCTTAGCTATAGTGTTGAGTCGGTTTAAGCATCCGGTCAGTCCTCACGACGTATGTCAATCGTATAGTTTAAGGAACTTGGAATTTGTCCACCATTTTTATTTTTATTTTGCCTTTGAGAATTCTCCTTTTTCTTCTTTATTCGAACCCCTTTTCCCGTGTAACTGTCTTTTGCTTCACAATCACGGACCTTTTGCCCTTTTCGCGTCTTCTTTCTATTTCGTCCCTCGCCCTTTTGTGCCTCTCAAATGCTTTTTCTTCGATCCAAAGGAGTGGAAAGTGTCGGTCGGATGATTTCCACCTTAAATAACCTATTAGCAAACTCAAGGGTTCAACTAAACCATAACCATTTTCACCTTCAATCATTACGGTCTTGTCGGAATCATTGTACTTATACGCATTCTTTTGAGCCGGTTTCAAGATTTACGACATATCTGTAAGGCGGAGGAGTCGTTGAACTCAGAAAAGATTGATCGAGTATTTGGAAAAATCTCAAACCAGAGAAAAAAGAAAAATATAGAAGTGCGAGCATAGTACATTGAACAAATAATGGGGCAAACTATAAAGAAATAGCAAGATACATGTTCAAAAAGACATAAATTTATTGTACGGCAGTCAATTCAATTATAAACCTTTCAATTATGCCGATTTAGCCTAAAACCTTTTTTAGCCAATTTTTGCTAGATATTGATGACATTGACGTCAGCCGTCCTATATGACATGGCCAACGTTGACGTAAATAATTTACAATTTAAAAATAATAAGAATTTTTTTCTTTTTTCTTTTCTTTCTATTTTTTTAATTTCAATTTGTTCAATGTTGAGGGTTGGCAGGAATTCTATTTTCTGGCAAGTAGGGTCTCGTGAATCTGTCTTTGATATACTTGAGATGACTCTCCATCCAGATGTCTAATAATGGAGCACATCCTACAAATCGCCCTTCTTCCTCACTTCTGCAATGATTCAAAGACCAGAAAGTCTCTAAAAGGATAACAGGTATGGGATTGACTCCATGCTTCAATTGAGAGAAGAGAGAAAAGGAAAGAAAAGAAAAGCTTAAAAAAGCAAAAAAAAAAATTGCAAAAACCATCCATGTTAGCATTGATCATGCCACGTAGGACGATCAACGTCCACGACACCAATTTCTGACCAAAATTGACCGGAAGGACTACATTGATAAATCTTTAAAAGGTTTAGGACTAAATTATCATAATTGAAAAGTTTATGATTAAATTAGCCGTCACATACGATAGGTATAAGACTTTATGGACAACTTTCCTGAAAATAGCATTATAAGAGCAAAACGACGACGTTTGTTTCCATTTCGATCCTTTGTTTCCAGACTATTCTCCTACTTCGTTTAAGTAAATTGTACTTGTCGATCTAAGGATTGCTCACCTCCCTCTAATCATCTATCAAAGAGAGAGAATTACCCAATTGACAAGAGAGAGAGAGAATCAAGAGAACGAGGAAAGTGTCGGCGCCATGATTTCCGCTAATGATAAGTAGAATGACGCCTAGTTGAAGCCCTTTCCAAGCTCTTTGCATAAACGAAAGAGAGAAGGGGGCTTCGCTCGGTTTGAATCCGCATCGAGACAAAGGTTGGTGAGGGATCGTTCTCTTCCCTCTCACGTCAGAGTTTTATGGTAGTCACGGCTCGAGCGCCACGTGGCCCCCTTGATGCCAACTGGGCATCTGCCATCTGTTTTTTTTTTCCCAAAATCATTAAAAAAAAAAAGAGAGATTGCTGCCACATCGCTTGTGATACAGGGCATGGTGCGCAATCTGTCTGGCGTCGGTGCACCTCTGTATTACGTTTCCTTCTCCTGGGGGTTGACACAATACTCTATTTACTGAACCATAATGAAAGGGAACGTCAGATTGCCTTCGTTTCGACAGGTTTCCTGGCTGTCGGAGAGCTCAGATGAGCTAGAGGGTGACTGGATTTTGGTGAAGGGGACGAACTTTGGATCTTGCGAGTGGGAAGATGCATGATCTATCCGAGAGTCCAGTGCAATTTTTGAGCTCTTGATCTTCTGACTTCAATGCAATCAGAACAGATCGCAGTAATGAGGTGGTTGGAGCAGGCTCTGAAGTTTGTATTGGGCCATGGCTGAAAAGTTTCATTGCCCAACATGCTTCCAATGAGAAAGGCCCGGTCCTCTCCTGAATTGGGCCTAAAGTGCTCGTTCAAATTCTTCACTAGGCTACGTTTAATTCACATTCACAGGGAATCAACTAAGTCCTCAACATGAGAGAGAGAGAGAGAGAGTGCAGAGCTGATTGTGTAAATATTTTCTTATATTATCTATAGTGTTACAGTAACTCAATTGGAATTGAAGAGCACATGCTCTCAAAGGATTCGGATTGCTCCTCCTAGCAACAAAAAAGGAGAATTTCTCGATGCGCGCATTGTATCTGCGATCTATACCACCAACTAATAAGAAGCTCCGTCGAGAAACAAAAGTGCGGCCCAGGAGGAAGTATAGACATGGCCAACCAACTCGAAGATGGTAAAATGATGACAGAGCTCGAAGGAAGACGCAGCAGGAGGGCCAAAGCAACCCTCTTGAGCTTGACCAAAAGAAAAGGATTCCGAACCAAAATTACACATCCTATAGTCTTTTGGACGTGTCCCGCCCTCTTGAACTTATTGTTCCATACTTAATGTATCTTCCTGGAGGATGGGACTATACTCCTCATTCCTACTGCTCAAGCCATCACCAGCACATGAGTGAAAGACACTGCATTTTGCTACATTCTCGTGAGTATGAGATTTGAGGAACTTAACAGGTATCTCCCCTTCTTCCTTCCTCCCATCTTTGCGTTTTCTAGTACCATCACTTGTTAACACTACTGGACAAGTGTAAGCCATGAAAGTGGCATCCATAGAATCAACCATATCAAGATCAGCATCATTATCCTCCGCTATGCCCTCGTTATATGGGGAGAGGATAAAAGCATTGTTAAAATTGTCGCCTCTTAGCTTGAAGACTGGGAGCTCATACTCTATTCTTGACTTGCAAACTACGGCCCTTGCATGGAGCCTCAAAATATCACTGTCAAAGACTCTTATCCCTAGATCCTCTACAATCAGCAGCCACTCTGAAATACGAGAAAATGTTTGGAATCTCATGACTTCGTTTTA
The DNA here is from genome assembly GCA_001662345.2 of Metrosideros polymorpha var. glaberrima. NCBI lineage: Eukaryota > Viridiplantae > Streptophyta > Magnoliopsida > Myrtales > Myrtaceae > Metrosideros > Metrosideros polymorpha. The sequence continues at coordinate 21,642,043 of BCNH02000003.1, read as the reverse complement.
AGTCTTCATAACGTTCACAGCTAAAACGGTCATTAATCATGTATGTAGCTGACAAGTAATTCCACACTAGAAGGACAATCAGACCCTCATAGCAACTTAGCACATAAAAGGTAGAAGAGCCGTAGCAGATAATGACATCGAAAACAGTATTAAAAGCAGATAAAGATATAAGAGGGACTCACTAATAAGTGCTGCTGGAGTTGATGCTGTCGGTCTGCTGGTTATTCTCCCCGGACCAGTTTGACAAGTAACCCATTTGAGCAATTGGGAAGGTAGGCAGGATTTAGAGACTGCATCCTTATAGGAGTCTACTTTGCTATGGTCACCATTTTCCCTACAGCCAGTTTAACACATCTCTCTCATATAATGATTAAATAAGCAAGTGCAGCATAGCAGGAGTGATATTCATGCTCTCATACCTAATGAATTGCATGGCGCTTTCAGCTACTAACAACAACAAGACAGCCGAGCTCTTCAAGACCTCGTCACGAAGCTTTCTCCCATTTTGGGGGCTAAGAAATGGATAATCCACCATTATCAGGGCATCATATAGGACTTCTCGTAAGAGAATTTCATCCTCGAATTTCTGCAGAGAGAAAGATTACCAAGCGTATAAAAGAAGAGCTGGACACTAGCTACGTCTCCATTAGCAAGACCAACCAGATTTCTTCAGGCACATTTGAAATCCAAATACCACAACAGGTTATCTAGAGTTTTAACTTTAGATTGGTATAGCAAATATAAGATAACAGCTTATGGAGGGGTCCTAACCAATCCCAGTATCGTCAAATGTCATCCAAATAACCAGATTCTCTCACGAAATCTGGTTCACACCATGAAGTGAAAAATATTCATCAAAGATGAAGTGATTGCAGTTCACTATAAACATGAGTGCGTAGATCCAGGAAATCGGCAAATAGAAAGTATGAACAATATAGTTTTAACTCTCACAGATTGAGCCTCCGATCTTTTTTACTCATGATTCAAGCATCTTCGTCCCAAGTAAGATCAACTGAGCAGGCATTAAAAGTCTTCGTCTAAAGATGTGCACAAATTTTATTTTTTTTTACTTTTGCATAAATACCTTAGTGCAAGCTAATCTGTGCACATGAATGTCTTTTGCTATGGAGCCAGCTTCATGGAGATAAATACGTAAGTATTTATCTCTTTCATGCAACGCAAGGAGGACAAAAGGTCTGTATGACATGACTTGTGTTTTACCATCCTGATCAAGTGTTGTGTCTCCATTGAAATTTTGCGAGACTTGATTTAGCTTGAAATTCACAAAGTAAGGTACATTAAAGCTTCATGCCTCCAAACTTTTAAGGTTAAGTAAAAAAGCACTAAGCTAATGCACTTACTAGCAGCAATGTCACAGGTAAAACTGGATCCAATAGCATGCTAAGAAGAGTACCTGACATCAAATCAAACAATGGTCATATTGAATTATCAAACAGGACAAAACAATGGTGTAGTAATTTCACAAAAACTAATGTCTGATTGAAAAGGGACATATACAGAATTCAACACAATCAAGCAGCCAGTGGATGCCACCAACAGAGTCTGAGACTAGTTCACGACACATTAAATGAATCTTCTGTCAAAAATAGATTCCTACATGCACTATCGAACTCTGTTGAATGCTAATCTCCTCAAGAATAATGTTCGGTCATAAACATACACAAATCTGAAAATGTTCAGACACATTACACCGAGAGAGTGGCAAGGCACTTTAATATTGCAAACAGAACTTCAAGCCTGAAAAAAACAAAAATTCCATAAACAAACAGACGGTTCTCACCGAGGAAGTAAAAGTTCTTAAATCCAGCAATAGTCTGCACTGCCCAGCTATGCATGTCCCTCTCCAACTCGGCGCGCAATGTCCGGGCGTCCAACTTCAAGCATAACCTCAGCAAAAATGCCTCGGTCATAACAACCCCAGCCAAACGCCCCACGCCAGCGCCACCGTCCTTACAAATCCCCTCGCGAACATCGTCGCTAATGACTGGAAAGAACGACTTCGCATCCTTCTTCGGCTTATCAACCATCCACACGCGAATCAAATCCAAAAAGCACGGGCTCAAAGGCTCCAAATCGTCCTCTTCCGCAAACTCTCTACTCCCGCAGATGCTGATATAACTAACCACGACCTCCAGCAAGTCCTCCACCTCTTTCTTCAAGCTCCTCCTCTCGGTCACCAGGAAATACAGCTCGTAGACCACCGGGGCCAGCACGGCGACCTTCTTAACCGCATTGCACGAGCTGGAGCAAGACACCAGCAGCTGAAACAGCTCCTTGACCCTCGACACCTGCTCCGGAGCGCCGCCGCGGCCGCCCGGCTTCACAGCGGCGTGACAAGTCAGCGCGGAGTAGAACCACGTGATCTCGAGAGGCGGGTCGGGCAGGCCGTGGAGCAGGCGGGAGAAGATGGCAGCGAAGCTGGAGAAGTCCGGCGATCCGCTCCGGTACTCCAGCAGGAAGCGGTCGACCGATTCTTTCAGCATGGGGTGGAGAGGATCGTGAGGGCTTTGGTTGTTTGGCGTCGCTGGGTTCATGTCGAGTGGGAATTTCGGCTGGATTTCAGTGGATTGGGGATGGATTTTTGGGGGGAAATTGTTCAGTGGGAAGCGGAGAGCGAAACCCTAATTTTGCGGGACCTGTGTAGGAAGAAGAAGAAAAAAGGGGAGGGAAGGTGGGGGCAGTTAGAGGTAACGGGCAAAATTTTTGAATTTGGGCTTAATAAAGAATGACGTGTATCTTCTTTTTTTATGAGAGCGAGAAAAAAAATTAATTCATGGCAAATACCGCGAAAACCCCCCAAATTATGTCCATTGTGATATAAATATTGCCAACTTTTCACAAAAAAAACCTATATATAATCTCTACTTCAGTTCTATCCATGATATATTTGTTATGCTGGTATAAGTTCAGGATTTTTACAACACAAAATGAGTGTTTGGGGTCTTTGTGTCACAATTGATAAGTTTAGAGTTTCTAATGACATGAAAAAAGTTCGTGAAATTTGTGTCACATTAATCATAATTTAGAGTTTTTTTGTGATATTAACTCTATAATAAATTAGATAAATGTCAAATTTAATTGTGAATTTCCCATGAAGGGAGCAAATGATAATTATTATATTCCCATGAACAATTTTCTGGCCATAAATTTATTTTTTTATTTCTATTCCCTAGATAAATTTCTGAGCTGAAAGCCGCGTTTAATAACGACAAAAATTTTATGTTTCCAAAATAAAAATCTGTTGGATAACAATATAAAATTACTATTTTCCTAATGACGGCAGCTGATGGCGATAGCAACAGAGGGGAGAGAGGAGGCGAGGAGTCAAGAGAGAGAGAAAGAGAGGAGAGTGAGACGTGAAGAGAAAGATGAGAGTTTTTATTTTGATTTCTTAGAAAAGTAGAAATTTTTTATTTCTCATTTATGTTCCAAACCTATTTCTCGGTTAAAAATTTGTCCCGAAAATAGAAAAATAAAATTGCGTTACTAAACGAATTTCTAATGCAAACTTGTTCCCAATAACAAAAAAAAAAGAGAGAATTAAAATGATTATTATTTGTGCTCTAATATACCCACATGTTTTCAAAAGACTATTATTAGGATTATTTTTCACCGAGATTATTATTTCGAATGAAATTAAATTTCTTTTTGCATGGCATTTTTTAAATTGAAAATTTGATATTAAATGAAAGTAATATGTGAAGATATAATTAATTATTTTTTCCGTCATTTGGTCGTTAGGCAAGTCCTTTGAAAGTTAAATCTCATATCCTATGTTAAATCCTTTTAGCAAAATTGATTTTACCACGAGATGCCACGTGTAGTGTTTTTATTGGCTGCCATCTCCATGATGATGTGATGGAGAAATATCGTACCCTCTACCTTATAAAACGATCCTGGCCACAACTTGGAACCTTCAAGATACAAAATGCACGAATGCTTCATTAATGCCTGATTATTTTCGTGAAAAATTAGATTCTTTTGAAAATTATTTTTTTTAAAGTTGTTTTTATGAAAACGCCAATATTTATTTTATTAAAATTTTAAAATGAACTGAAAATTATGCTTTCATTTTCGCAAAAGACGTTTATTATTCATGCTATATATAAGCTACACGTGCTATCTCATTAAACTTTAAATTAAGTTTTATCATCTTCATAACATAAATACTTTTAAGATTGTAAATGATTTTTTCCTCTTATGGTTCTTTATCGACAAATGGTTGAAATAAGCACACTAACAGAAAAAATAAATTAGTATTTTTTGTTATATTGTGTTCTAGAATCTAACTTTTTTTTTCTTTTTTCCTCATACATTAGATGCTAGCTATTTAAGTAAACCTGTTCTTCTTCTTCTTTTTTGTTACAGTGTTCTCCACGTACACATTTTCTTTTTTTTCACCCGTGCTGAAAAAGTATTTAAAAATATCTAATATGTCGAAGTTAGGAACCATGTCATATATATTTAGAATAGATTTCATTTGGAGAGAGTTGAAAAAATACCATCTCGTTAAAAGGTTTTATACATTTGTCCTTTCTCGACGCATTTATTTAGATAAAGACTCCATTTTTTCCTTTTTCAAATGGTAAATAATTCTCAGAGCACAGAGTGTGCTATAGCCACCTTACGCATATTTTATCCACCTATTCAAAATATAATGAGACGAACCTGAGAAACATCCACATGTTGTTGGAGCAGACATAATGGATGGCTAGAAAGGAACCCAATGTACTCGAGGCATAACCCCCTTAGACCCTGGCACAGGCGCTAAGGTCTCAAGAGACCTAAGCCGCTACCAAGGTCCTAACACAGGTGCCGAGTACCCTAGCTCGAGCGTTCTGGACTAGGCTCTCGGCTTCGAGGGACTTGAGCCTAGTCACTAAGGTCCCAAAGCCTAGGCGTTGGAAACCACTATGGGCACCAATGACTTGGGTGCAGGAGCTGAGAACTCGGGCACAAGCATGGGCACTGAGGTCTCTAGCTCGGCCTCAAGAGACTTGTACCCAGACGATGTGTATGTAGAGATACATCATTATGAAATGTAAGGAGAATGAATTGTGAATTTAATCCCATGAATAAGCAGACAGTAAAGTAGTATTGCCTTTTGAGCTACTAAGGGTGCGCATGGCAAGTTGCCATAAGTAGAATTTATGTTCCAGAAGCGTTTCTGGAGCAAAAATTCATTCATTAAAATAATTTCAGTTTTCTATTTCTGGAGTATTTTTTCACTTCTAGAGTTGAAATGTGTATGATAAAATAATTTTTTTTTTACTCCAGAAGTGATTTTCTACTCCAAAAGTTGTTTTTGGTAAAAAAAAAAATGAGTAGTATATTTTTTTACTTATTTACTTCTTGAGCATTTTTTTTGGCCAACTGAGTTATAGATTTTTTGCATTTATACCAATTGAGTCTATTTGGCCAGCCGACACTGACATAACGTGACACGACGATCGATCAAAATAATAATATTTTAATATTTTTGAAATTTTAAATTATTTTAAATTTTAAATTTTTTCCTTCTTGCTTAGAAATGTGGCCGATGAGGGCGAGGGCCGCGAAGCCCTCGCTGACAATGGTCACGGCCCTCGTCCAGCCTCGCTGAGGCACATGTGAGGCTGTGGGCGAAGGTAACCTCCCTCGTGGCCGACGAGTCATGGGCGAGGCTTGCGATGGGTCGCGATGAGGCACAATGGGTCGTTATATTCACAATAGGTCGCGAGGCCAGCCTCACTTGCGACTTGCTGGCCATGGCCTCGCCAGCCGCGGGTGAGGCCATGGCAAGGCGGGTGAGAGTTGCGAGGCCCTTGCTAGTCATACTTCTTGCTATGTAAGATGCAATAAGGAAGAAAATAAAAATAAAAATTAATTGCAAAATTCATCGTAAAATATTAAAATATTATTATTTATCATTCGAAAGCGGAAATTTTTTCCTATTTTATCAAACGTATTTCTTTTCAAAAAATTTACTTCTAGAGCAAAAGTAGAAAAATCAACATCTGGCTAGAAATTGATTTCTAGAGTATAAGTGTTGCCATGCGCGCCCTAAATTCTTCATCTCGCAACTCAAAAAGCATTTCAAGAGTCGTCTTGTTCTCGTCGAACCAAAGCACTCTTGAATATTCTAGTCTTCATCTTGAGTAAATACGAAGAAGGGTTAGTAATTAACTCCACGTAATTAATGCACAAAAACCCTTTTTTAATTTATACGACAAGAGGATGGTGACATAAATGCAAAACGAAAATCTAATCGTGAAAATAGAGGGAATGTAATGTTTTGATTATCTATTTCAATATTTTGCCTCGTCTTCTCTTGATTGAACAACGAATATATTTGGGAAATTAGTTCATATTTTGCCAAATTTAAAATTCCGACCACGATTAAAAGAAGTTGCGGAAAGAAAAAAAAGGGTTTTTATGAAAGAAATGATTGAAAGATTTTGACCATCCGACAACATCGGCGTTGACCTCTCCCCGAATCCCACGCACGACTTCTTGGGTCAAAGTCAAATCTTTTCATGGCCATTTCCTTTGGTGCAAAAGAGGTTCTGTATAAATATCAACAACGTTGGAATGAGCCAGATCACCTCTAAGCAAAATTAAAAACCATGAAGAACTAAGTTTGGCCGCTTGCTGCTGCTCGTTTTTTTTTTTGGGTCTGAAAAGGACTTCATTTCATATTTTCAAGAGGGTTCATCATTACAAAATATGCGGGCCTCGGAACAGATGAGGTCCCATAAAGTACTAGGTGGATTAGACAGCCAATCTCTAGGAAGAAAATTGCACCTATGGGCTCGTTAAGTGACGCTCTTTTCACGAGCGAATTTTTTCGTGCGCCTATATACGATAGTGCCTTCACTGCCTCCTCCGACCTTCATCCCCTCCTCATCGTCGACCACCCTTAGAGACCCAAATGCCGCCTCGAACCACCACCATCTCTTTTTTATAGGCCGTGAGTCGAATCCAAGTCGAGCCCAGAATATACGGTGCCGTGGGCCTTGGGTGAGCCGGTTCTAGTGTCGCCCAAGGTTGGCGACACCATTTGTGGCTTTCTGAAGGTCTCGATCAGTGCGGCTCAAGAGGATAGAGAGAGATAGAGATGCGTATATGTCAAAGGACGCGGCAAATAGCGATGGGTAATAGCTCGAGGACACACGTGGCGATCAATGACGCAAGATGCGAGGCTAGTTATTGACGGCGATGAGTGGTGGAGCGGTGGCGACCCGCCATGGTTACAAGCAGGAGAGATAAGGTAGGTTTTGGCGTTTTTTTTGGCAAAATCAAAGCGACTATATTCTTTCGATAAAAAAGAAGCAACTATATTCTCGATATTCGTCATGTGATCTTAGATTTCCGGGTACATACTACTTGGCCACTACTACTATCCATTTTCATGTATTTTCTACGAACAAACAATTGAAGCAAATTAAAACGACTATAGAAATTCACTAATAACAATGCATGGTGATAGAGAGATACGAATGATTATCATCGCGAGAGAGTGACAAAAAATTTTCATCATTAAATGCAAGATCAACCACACATCATTAATCCTCACAATAATAGTAATGTTTATAGTAATTTAATGATAAAAAAATTGTTGTAAAATATCCCATATAATCTATACAGAGCACTTACTAATCACTCATATATATATTCGCCCGGTTCAATGGTCATCGGTTCAAACCCGAACTCCTGCCGATCCGGTCTCTTCAAATCCATGGGCGCATTGACCGTACCGGATCACAGACTCATAAAAAAAAATGAATTCATTATTTTTCAGAAACTAAAATATAAAAAAAATTACCATAAAAAAGAGCGAAAATCAAAAGATCTGACGGTAAGATCTTCGCATCGTATATAAACCACCGCACCCTCTCTCTCTTCTCTAATCTCTGTTTCTAGGGTTTCTCTCTCTCTCTCTCTCTCTCATCTCACCAATGGCGGACGAAGCTCAGTACTCGTCCGATGCGGGGAGCCACAAGCGCAAGTACGAGGAGCAGACCGCTCTTTCCCCGCCCCCTCGCAGGCCGACCGGCTTCTCCTCCGGCCCGATCCCCTCCGCGTCGCCGCCCGACGCCGGCAGCGCCCCGCCATCCTACAAGAACGTCCCACCGCCTCCATCCGCCGATGACGTGCAGGCGCAGGTCCAGAACGCGAAGCAGCGCGCCCAGGAGATTGCTTCTCGGCTGCTGTTCAACGCCAGCGCCGGGGCGGCTGCGGCCGGCGGCGGCGCCGGCGGATTCGATGTGAAGCGCGTTAGGGTTGAGAACGGAAGCGGATTTGACTCCACCGAGAAAGGTCTTGGGCTCTAAGCTTACGATTCTTCCTGTTATCTTCCCTTCTGTCGTATTATGCCTCTGTTTCTAATGCATCTGGATGCGTATGCACTGTCGATGGTGTTTATCTGTATGTGCTCGTGCTCATAGCGTTACTCTCGAAGACTTCTAGGTTTCAGCTATGCGGTTTGATTGTCAGTTCTCATTTCGCCGTATTCTGAGTATAAAGTTCACTCAGGAACATTTCCGAAATGCATTATTTCACTATTTTTGGTAAAATATTCATATTGGTAGCTTACATCATCTGTTAAACCCCGTGAGCTGACGCTTGTGCTATTTGAATCTATCTGGAAAATCTGTTCACTAGTTGTCTATGCTTCTGTCCTTTGTCGTATAGAAAGCTTGTGCATCATGTGCTGCTTCCGCTGCTCCTTTACATCTTGTTGTAATTTTCGCTGATATCCTCCAACGTTCTATGAACATGTTTCATCCAAATGCTTGTGTGGTAACTTTTTGGCATCTACGACTTGTTTCAGATGGGAAGCCCATGATGAGTACACCATCAGCGATTCCTGTTTCATATAACTATGGCCAGGGGACAAGCAAAAAGATCGATATTCCTAATGGCAGAGTTGGAGTGATTATTGGTAAAGCTGGTGAGACTATTAAGTATCTTCAGCTCCAGTCTGGGGCAAAAATTCAGGTCACCCGTGACATGGATGCGGATCCCAATTCGCCGACTAGGCCGGTAGAACTAATGGGCACACCTGAACAAATTGCCAAGGCTGAGCAGTTGATAAATGATGTTCTTGCTGAGGTGGGTTCTTGTTTTTCAGTTTATCACCTGTTTGTTATCTGCTGTTATTGGAATTGTGCTTGATTGTGAGCCGGAACATGCTCACAGGCTGAAGCAGGGGGCTCTGGCATAATCTCTAAAAGAGTAACTGGTCAGACCGGAGCCGATCAATTTGTGATGAAGATACCAAATAACAAGGTATATTTAAGTCTTTCTAACATTTAAGTGGTTCATGTATGTACAATTGCCATGGTATTCTATGTGCTGCTCGTTCTCAGGTTGGATTAGTTATCGGCAAAGGTGGTGAGACAATCAAAAACATGCAAGCCAGGACTGGTGCTCGTATTCAGGTATAATATACAATATAATGCACTATTTCTACTCAGATCATCTTTTGCATTTTCTTATTTTATATTCATTGCTTGTTGTTGGATGTAAATTTACATATCACAATACCATAAGTTTTTGCATTAGCTTGTGGTGATAAATTTGTTTCTTTAATGAAGCATAATTATGAACTTTCATGCTTTTGTCATTTATCCAGGTCGTACCCTTACACCTTCCACCAGGTGATCCAGCAATGGACAGGAATTTGTATATTGATGGCACAAGTGAACAGATTGAGGCTGCAAAACAATTGGTTAATGAAGTTATTAGTGAGGTATGTGGGGTCTATGATTGTCTCCATACAGAACATGTCTTTCTGTCTCTTTATTCTACCTTACAATTTGGAAATTTTGCCACCAAGATTTGTTGGATAATTTGATATTTGATGTAGAATACTTCACAGTGACAAAGAAATAGAGTTAAACTGGGAATGAAAGAGCTGAGGACTTTGTGCCATTTTTCCGTTCTTGCTGTTTAGTACTTGCTTAGTTGTTTGCACCCTCTGAATAAAATTACTAGCCCCTCTATGTACTTTATTTATTTTTTCAGTGCCTTAAGTCATCTCATAAAGAACGGCGTCCTGTGTTGGACAATCCCATCTTTCATCATATCTCTTTCTACAGTATTAGTTTTATTGTATTCCATTCTTTTGTCTATTGTTGTAAAACGATAGGATTAATAGCTCTTCTTAAACCCACTCCAGTTCTGATGAGGATAACAAGAGATAAATAAATAGATAAATACATATAAAAAAGATGAAAAGCAAATAAGGAAGTAAGAAAATCAAAAAGGAAAGGGAAAAGTGGCACTATACAATTGCTGCTGTTTATTTGGCCTATTCAGTGGATGATTCCATTTGTTGATTTTACTTTATTGTTGCTGTGATATTGATCATTCTGAATGCCAATAGCTCTGTATGTGTGTGTGTATGGGTTTTGTGTATTACGGTGCTTGTTGTATGGGAAACCCAAGTGGTTGCGGAGGAACCTTGTCTCTATTGGATTCTGAACTATCCCGGTGTTTTAATGGCCCTTTAAATTTTCAAAAGCTCGCTTCTTACTTTTTACAGGTGAAACTGTGACCACTTTTGTCGTAATTTATATTCAGCTTCACCAACCTATAGATACTGGGGAATTTCGTTTGAACTTTTGTACATCTCTTACTCTGCATAATGAAGCATTTTTTTGCGAACACTGTACCATCACTGGACTTTATAAATCCTGAACTGTGCAAGGATTATTAACTTCTGAGTTTAGGATGGTTTTGCCGTTTCTGGTCTTCGGTCTCTTTTGTGTATTGAAAAGACTTTTAGTTAAGTGAGATTAATTGCTTTATATGCTTGTTTTGCAATATGGTTGAGGATGTTAACAGGATTGCACACTGCTTCACAATCAGTTGCATATTTTGTACTAGATGTGAATTTATTCACTTTCTACTAATTTCATCTCTTAACCGTTGACTCATGACTGCATGGATTGAACTCGCCTGTTCTCAGCTGCTTCATATCATTGAGTTATAAGTTGGATTGCCGATAGATTATTGATGGACCGGTCTTCGATATTTTTATGATAAGTTATTGATGAAGTGATCATAGAGGACGATTGTTAACTGTCTGGGGGATAAGTGCTGCTTGGCAGATCAGTTTCTGGGATAGAGCTTTCACTGGTGTTATTACTAGGGTTTTGCAGGTTCCTGAAGTTCTGCAGATAGTGTAAAGTTATAATACACACATACGTGAGTTGGTAGTTGCTTCCTAGCTCATAATGTCGGGATGTCGTTTCCTAGCGCATGATATTGGGATATTTGCCACTTTTAGCCTTGATAGTGGTTAGTAGTTGTACATAATATTTACTGATGATGTTCTTGGGAAATATTGTAGGGTTTAGTGTCTTTTCAACTGTTGGTGACACCAACATCAAACTCTATGTTGGTGTTTTTTCAACATTGCTCTGGTATGGTTCCAATCTCATTTTTAAGAAGTGCTACTGTGGGGGGAAGTGCAAAGATCATCTTTTCGAGGATCATTGGAGTTGATATCCAACACAATTGGATGATGAATCTTGAGCGTGGTTACCCTTGACAAAGCCGTCATTGGGTTAGGATATGATATTGCTAAATGCATTGCTTAATTGTGAAGACACTTGCCTTTTACAAACTGAGTTAGCTATGATACTGGATTTAAGACACTTTCATCATATTTAAAAATATTCTCGGTATGCTTAAGGGTAGTAAGCATGAAATGGAAACTAAAAATGTTATACGCATTGTTCATTACTGAGTTATGTTGCATTTATAATGCTGAGAAGTCTTTCTAATTTCCTTGTGTTTCTGGTCATTCTGTTTTCCGTCAGGTTAGTCCCCTAAACTATTTTCTCCATATCTAGTACTCATCAGTCCATCTTTTTTACTATTGGCTTAATTTCAAATATCTTAATCCTCCCAGTGTTAATTTTTCTAATGTTTTGGTTAGTTGCTGAGATAATATCCTGAGGTTCTGCATAAATTGTTGTGTCTTACTTATTGGCTTCATAAGTTTTGCCATAAATGTCGGTATTGTAAAGCTGGCAACTTATGGCATGAATTCTGCAAATTATTACTTGTTTATGCTACTTTCTCATAATCTTGTGAAGATGCGTTTTCTTTCCGTGGTAACTACGGTAAGTCACTGCATCAAGCACCATGCCTGCTGGAATGTCCTGTTGCAACACCTGGGTTCCATGGAAGCAACAATTCTGCCCGTCTTGCAGAAGTGCAGCGGCATCTACTTGCCTGAATTCGTTCTTACAAATTTTAGCACCCAATGATATATAGCATCTTGATGTGCAAGGTGTACTGAATCTTTTATGTCTTGACTGTGGGTTTAGGAATCTTTGATAATAATCACATTGATTAGAGAATTATATGACCTCGGCATCTCTATATTGCTAAGAAGCTTATATATGCCCTTGCCTGTTTATTTTTAGCGGAAGTAGCTCTGTAGTTTTTGCCTCTGTTTGTACCATTCCCTTTAAAATAGGGTGAGGATGGACCTCTGCTGGAGTAACTCAATAATTACAACCACCATACGGTATGTAGGTGTCCACAACTCTCTCGATACAAAATAATCTTAATGCTTTTACATTGTACTTACTGCTTTCGTGTTTTATGCTTTTATCTGCTGATTGCTACGTTTTCCTCCTTTATTTGTGAATGTTAAGTTGTATACACAGTGCCTTTCTTTGCCTATGCATTACGTGAGGATTGAAAGCATCGACCTTTTTCATATGAAAAATCTCTTTTCTTGCAGAATCGAATGAGAAATTCCTCAATGGGTGGAGGATACCCCCAGCAAGGTTACCAGGCGAGACCTCCTGCAAGCTGGGCTCCCCCTGGGCCTCCACAAATGCAGCAACCTGGTTATGGCTATGCACAACCCGGGATGTATCCGGGTGCGCCACCCCAATATAACATGGCTCAGCCACAATATGGAGGTTATCCTCCACAACCAACGTCTGGTGGATATCCTCCTTCCAGCTGGGATCAGTCCGCAGTCCCACCATCTCAGCACACTGCACAGGGAGGTGGTTATGATTACTATGGCCAGCAGCCTCCAACGCAGCAACAGCAAACCCCAAGTGGTCCTACAGGAGGGGCGGATAGCTCGGTTTACAATTACAACCAGCCGCCAGCTACTTCCTATCCACAGCAAGGGCAAGGATATCCACAGGATGGATATGGTGGTTATCCTGCACCTCAGTCCGGTTACGGTCAACCTCCTCCTTATGATCAGCAACAAGGCTACAACACTGCAACTGGCTATGGCACAAATCCAGGGCAAGAAGGTCATACTCCTTCCTATGGAGCTCAAGGGGATTCTGCTCAGGCACCACCACCAGTCCAGCCTTCCACTGCTGGTCAGCCAGGATACGGTGCCAGTCAGCCACCCAACCCCACCCTGGCTGGCTATCCTCCCCAAGGAACTGGTCAAGCGGGTTATGGCATGCCCCCAACTTCTCAAGCTGGTTATGGCAACCAATCGACTGCGTATGCGGCGGGCTATGGACAACCTCAAGCCCAAAAGCCACCTGCTAATGCTCCGGCTTATGGAGGAGCTCAACAGTCGCCAAGCACACCAGGAGGCTATAGTCAGGCCCCTAGTGGGCAACCGGGCTATCCCCAGTCGCAGCCACCATCATCAGGCTACTCTCAGCCTGATGCTGCTGCCCAACGAGGTGCGCCTTCAGGATATGGAGCCCCACCTTATGGTGCAGTGCCTGCACCTCAGCCGGGCTATGGGCAGCAGCAACCTCCATATAACAGCTACAGTGGTGGTTATCCGCAGCCTCCTGCTTATGCAGCTGATGTTGGTGCCGGGGGTGGCAGCGCTCCACAGAGTTCGTCCGCGAAAACATCACCCCAGACTTGATTACAGTCGGAAATGTTGCAATATCATGTTATAGTTTTGATGCCGTATTTGCTTTTGTCAGGTTTAATTAAGTCTTGTGGTTATAGAACCAACGACTCATGCTGTAGGATACTCACTATCTATGTTTTGCGCTTTGTTAATTTTGGATTAGTGTGTATGATGCCTGCATGTTCCGAGTACTCTTTTCATGTTATGGACCTTTAATGATTTTGGTGACTGCTTGAAGGTATTTTGGTATCTATGACGGTCCCATCGTACTCGATTAAATTTTGTTCCCTTAGAGTTGGGTGGTTGATGTCTCGGTCGAGGTGGTTTTTCAACCGTCGGTTGACCGGGATGTGAGATGTTCTCATATCACGCGAATGGCCGTGGTTCGCAAATTACAAAAAGAATGTGGACAAGTAGAGTTTGCGGGAAAATTATCAAAAAAGTTTTAAATCTATTGTAATTGTGTCAATTTAGTTCTAATTTTTTATTTTTTTGCTAGTTGAGTCTTAAACTTTTTACAATTGTTCCAGTTCAGTCTATCCGGCGAATTTTGGTTGGTCGGCGTTGACGTGGATGCCGACTAACGGGTAACATAATGTTTTAATATTTTCTTGAATATTTTTTTCGAATTTTTTTATTTTCCTTTTTATTTTCTTTTTTTCCTCCCTTCCCTCTCCTTTTTCCTCAAGTCGGTGGTCGAAGCTTGGTGCTCGGCCCCTATTGCCACTGGCAAGGGCGAGTCTTGCCATGGCTAGGCAAGGTTGACCTCGCAGTTGCTGGGCGAGCCAAGTGGGTTGAGGAAGAACACTCCCCTGACGTTTGACGGTTGGCGACTCGACGCTCCCCCGACGACGGTTTCTAGCCTGCGATCCTATCAACGACATAATCATTACAGTGTTCCTCTTGCTGATCTGTTGCTGATCCTTGCCTGTCCAGCTAGCTGCACCTCCATCTCTGAATTGACTTGCGACGACATTGCTTCCTTGCCGAAACGATGACAAAGCCCACGACAATTAGTGGCGTATCTATCCATCACGCTTTATCCTTTTCTTTTTGCAGATTTATTAGTGATACTAGCAATTCTCTTCACCTTCGGATCAGTTCCAGCGCATCCCCTTCCTCTTGCGTTGTTGCTTGGTTTTGTTCGTGGCTATTGTTCCTGCATGTTGTGTTGACGGAACCGATTTCAACACCAAACAAGGTCGAGCCAAGTGGGTTGATAAAGAAGAAGGGGAGGGGAGGGAGAGAAAAAAGAAAAGAGAAAAAGGAAAAAGGAAAAAAATTCAAAAAAAATATTCTGTTGCCGGCTGGCCAACGTCCACGTCAGGGACGGCTAGTCAAAATTCGTTGAATGGACTGAACTGAAACAATTGCAAAAGGTTTATAATTAAACTAGTAAAAGAAAAAAGTTTAGGACTGAATTGGCATAATTGCAATAGATTTGAAACTTTTTCGGTAATTTTTCCTAGAGTTTGCTATAGCGAGTCTCCCCCCGCCATGGTTGCGATTAGTCTTGATCATTATAGAAAAAGATTATACTACGATCCATTTTGCCCCAGGAAAAACGGAGAAAAAGCAAAAGATCGAAAGAAGAAAGAGAGACGCAAATTCAATTACGACATTATTGTTGGAGTGTGGTTCATA